>CM076578.1:1290498038-1291098038 GCA_034641835.2 Pinus albicaulis
TCATAGGTTACAGGTGTCACTTCAAAGAAAAATGCATATGGTTGAATTCCACAACACTCCCCTATCATTTATTGCTCTGTACAAAGTTTGAGCAATAATCTATAGGTGGTTATGCACGTGGAAGAGATCAAAACTAAGAAGCAGATTCCTACCAGGATAGGGACTCTATAGATGTCTCTAGCAAGAGTACGAGACTTCCACAGGAGTTCTAATTTGATTTTAATTGGGAAAGACACTTATCCCTATTTCCTCTCAAGTGTAGTTATGTATTTCTTTTATAATAATGACTCGGGAGACCGAGAGACAATTAGCTAGATTGATTTTTTGTTGTTAGATCTCAAAAGTCCGTAATACTCTGTTTCTGAAGAATTTTCCCTTTAATGAAAAACATTTGACTTCATTGCATGATCTAAGGCAATATTGAAGAGATTTGTATGCTAATCTGGTGGTAGAGGACCCCTACTACCCGAGAAGCTTTGTGTATATTGTTTAGATAAGTAACTCTAGCCTTGTTTCATTCCTAATTTAAATGGTTTTCTAAACTTTATTTTTTTATGCTCATTCACATCAAATGTTACAGCTAGTCTTGTTCTTACGAATTGTTCCAAAGTATCACTAACACTGAATGAGATATAGCTGTAGAATTTTAGAAATTAGTTGCATTTTAGTTTAATTGTAAAACTATGGAGCTTAATGACACTCTATTTCAATTCTATTCACTGTATTTCAAGTTTGATTGATTGCATTCTTGTTCAGTTCTATTTAATGTATTTCAAGTTTCATTAGCTAGTTGTATGCTAGTTCTGTTCCATTAGAATTCAAGGCCTTCATTATTTACAAACTACTATTGTTATTAATCTCTTCCAACACATCATCATATGGACAGGAATTAGTGATATCAGTTCAAGGCCTTCATTGTTCTGCAATCTCTTATAATTTCACAAACTACCTCTTTTCCAAAACTATTCCAAAAGATTTCTAACTTTTGAATGAGGCTTAGTAGTGACAATTCAAGTTGCAGAATGGATTAATTTCAGTGTCATAGGTTAATTTAGATTAGAGTTCCTCACTATGTTGCAGATTATATTTTCCAATTGTTTTCCAACAAATTTCTAGCCATGGATGAGATTTTCACTGTGATATTGTAGATTTTTGTTTACTTAGAAGAACCTCATTGCATTAAACTTATCCTTTTCTCAAGTTATTCCAAAATATTTCTAATGAATGAATTGGACTGAGTTCATGTTATGAGTTATTGAATTCATGTTATGAGTTATTTTTCTTGTTAAAGTTTTTCGTTTTCTGTTCTCAAGTGTCATACATAGTTTATAATACGTTTTGCTCTGTTTTAGTGTGACCAACAACTTCTCTTTACCAACACTTAGCTATTTTCCTCTTAGAATAAAAACAAAAAACCAAAAACATTGGAAAAACACTAAACAAAACGTAGTGAGAAACAGATACCTAGGCACATATAGTGCAGTTCACTTCAACAGTTTACTAGCCCTGGTTGATAATTTATGACATCAATTTAGGAACACTAAGTTGAGTAGACAGTCAGCTTAATTTAAGGTTAAGGTTAACGTTATAGTTAATGTTAAGGTTAAGGCAAAAGTTAAGGTTAAGGTGAAGGTTAAGGGTAAAGTTAAAGTTAAGGTTAAGATTAGGGTTAGGTTATAGTGAAGGTCAAGTTTACATTTAAGGTTAAGGTTAAGGTTATGGTTAAGGGTAAATTTAAGGTCAAGATTAGGATTTGGTTATAGTTAGGGTTAAGGTAAGGTTAAGGGTAAAGTCAAGGTTAAGGTTAAGGTTACAGGTTTAGTAAGGTTAAGGTTAGGTAAAGGTTAAGGGTGAAGGTTTAGGATACGGGTCTTAACCTTAACCTTACCCTTAACCTTCACCCTTAGCCTTAGCCTTAACCTTCACCATAACCTAACCTTAACCTTGAACTTAACTATAACCTAACCTTAACATTAAACTTGACCTTAATTATAACCTTAACCTTAACCTGACTAAACCTGTAACCTTAACCTTACCCTTACCATAACCTTAACCTTAAGGTTAAGATTAAGGTTAATGTTAAGAATAAGGTTAAGCGTAAAATTAAGGTTAAGGTTGGGTTAAGTTTAAGGTTAGGTTAAATTTAAATTCAAGGTGAAGGTTAAGGTTAAGGTTAGGGGAAGGTTAAGGTTAAGGCTAGGGGAAGGTTAATGTTAAAGTCAAGGTTAAGGGTAAAGTTAAGGTTAATGTTATGTTAAGGTTAAGGTTAAGGGTTATGTCAAGGTTAGGGTTAAGTTAATGTTAAGGTTAAGTTTAGGTCAAGGTTAAAGGTTAAGGTTAGTTTAAGGTTAAGGTTAAGGTTAGGTTAAGGTTAAGGTAAGGTTAAGTTAAGGGTAAAGTTAAGATTAAGGTTAAGGTTAAGGTTAAGGGTAAGATATGGTTAAGGTTTAAGGTTAAGCTTAACGTGACCTTAACCTTAACTTTACCCTTAACCTACACTTAACCTTAACCTAACCTTCAAATTAACCTTGATTTTAACCTTAACCTTAACCTAACTTTAACACTAACCTTAACCTTAACCTTTCCATAAGCATAACCTTAACTTTGACTTTACCCTTAACCTAACCTTAAGGGTTTCATAAGGTTATGGTTAAGGTTAAGGTTACGGGTTTAGTCAGGTTAAGGTTATAGTTAAGGTGAAGGTTAAGGTTAAGGTTAAGGTTATATTAACCTTAACCTTAACCTTCTCTTAACCTTAACCTAACCTTAACCTTAACTTTACCCTTTACATTACCTTAACCATAAGCTTAACCTAACCTTAACCTTAACATTACCCTTTAACTTATCTTAACCTTACCTTAACCATAACCTTAACCTTGACCTTAACTATAACCTAACCCTAACTTTGACAAAACCATTAACCTTGACCTTGACCTTAACTTTACCCTTAACTTTAAACTTAACCTCAACTATAACCTAACCCTAACCCTAACCCTAAAATTAACCCTAACCTTAACCTTAACCTTAACCTTAACCTTAACCTTCGCATAACCTTAACCTTTACCTAACCTTAACCTTAACCTGACTAAAACCTTAACCTTAACCTTAACCTTAACATTAATTTTAATCTTAACCTTCCCCTAACCTTAACCCTAACCTAAAACTTAACTTGAACCTGAACCTAACCTTAACCATAACCTTAACCTTAACTTTACCCTTAACCTAACCTTAACCTTACCCTAACCATACTAAACTCGTAACCTTAACCTAAACCTTAACTTTACCGTTAACCTAACCTTACCCTTAACCTTAACCTTAACCTGAATAAACCCGCAACCTTAGCCTTAACCTTAAACTTAACCTGAATAAACTCGCAACCTTAGCCTTAACCTTAATCTTACCTTGACCTTAACTATAGCGTAACCCTAACCTTGAGGAAACCCTTAATCTTAACCTTAACGTAATCTCAATCTTAACCTGGCTTCCTAACCTTTAGTAGCTAATCGTAATCAAGAGTTTGAGGTAGGTTAAGGTTAGGTTATAGTTAAGGTCAGGTTGAGGTTAAGGTTAAGTGTTTGGTCAAGGTTAGGATTAGGTTATAGCTAAGGTTAAGGTTAAGGTTAAGGGTAAAGATAAGGTTAGGGTTAAGGGTAAGGTTAGGGTTAGGTTATAGTTAAGTTTAATATTAGATTAAGGGTAAAGTTAAGATTAAGGTTAGGGGAAGGTTTTTTGTTAACATTAAGGTTAAGGTTAAGGTTATGTTAAGGTTAGGTTAGGTTAAGGTTAAGGTTAAGGGTAAGAGTAAAGTTAAGGTTACAGGTTTAGTCACGTTAAGGTTAAGGTTAAGGGTTTGGTCAAGGTTAGGGTTAGGGTTAGGTTAAGGTTAAGGTTAAGTTTAGGTTAAGGGTAAAGTCACGTTTAAGGTTATGGTTAAGGTTAAGGGTAAGATAACGTTAAGGTTAAGGTTAAGGGGGTAAGGTTATGGTTAGGTGAAGGTGAAGGTTATGGTTAGGTCAAAGATAAGGTTAATGTTAAATTAAGGTTAAAGTTAAGCTTAAGCTTGAGATTAGGTTAAGGGTAAAGTATAACCTTAACCTTAACCTTATGTTTAATCTTAACCTTCCCCGAATCTAAACCCTAACCTATCCTTAACCTTAACCTTAACCTAACCTTAACCATAACCTTAACCTTAACTTTACCCTTAACTAACCTTAACCTTACCCTAACCATAACCTTAAATTTACATTTAATGTAATATTAACCTTAACCTAACCTTAACCTTGATTGTACCCTTAATCTAAATTTAACCTTACCTACACCTTTACCTAACCTTAACCTTAACCTTAACCTTAACCTGACTAAACCCGTAACCTTAACCTTAACCTTACGCTTAACCTTAAATTATCCTTAACCTTAACCTTAATGATAATATTAACCTCATGTTAAGGTTAAGGTTAAGGGTAAGGTTAGGGTTAAGGGTAAAGGTTAAGTTTAAGGTTACAAGTTTAGTTAGGTTAAGGTTAAGGTTAAGGGTTTGGTCAAGGTTATGGTTAGGTTATAGTTAAAGTCAAGGTTAAGGTTAGGTTAAGGTTACGGTTAAGGTTAAGGTTATGGTTATGATTAAGGTTAGGTTAAGGTTAAGGTCAAGGTTAAGGTTAAGGTTAGGTTACGGTTAAGGGTGAAGGTTAAGGTCAAGGTTAAGGTTAAAGTTATGGTTAAGTTTAGTTTAAGGTTTAGGTTAAGGCTAAGGTTAAAGCTAGGTTATAGTGAAAGTAAAGGTTAAGACCCGTAACCTTATCCTTGACCTTAACCTTACTATCCCCATAACCTTAACCTTAACCTCAACCTTAACCTTAACTATAACATAACCTTAACCTTGACAAAAACCTAACCTTAACCCTATCCCTAACCTAACCTTATCCCTAAGGGTTAAGGTTAGGTTTAAGGGTAAAGTTGAGGTTAAGGGTAAATTCAAGGGTTTAGTCAGTCAGGTTAAAGTTAAGGTTAAGGGTTTGGTTAATGTTAGGGTTAGGTTCAAGTTATGGGTTTAGTTACGTTAAGGTTAGTTTTAAGGTTAAGGTTAAGGTTAAGGTTAAGGGTAAATTCAAGGTTAAGGTTAAGGATAAGGTTAGGTTAAGGGTAAACTTAAGGTTAAGGTTAAGGTTTGGCCAAGGTTAGGGTTAGGTTATAGTTAATTTTAAGATAAGGTTAAGGTTATGGTTAAGGTTAGGTTAAGTTAAGGTTAAGTTGAAGGTTTGCTCAAGGTTAGGGTTAGGTATAGTTAAATTTAAGGCTAAGGTCAAGGTTAAGGGTAAGGTTAACGTTAGTTTAAGGTTAAGATTATGTTAAGGGTAGCGTTAAGGATATGGTTAGGGTAAGGATAGGGTTAAGGTTAAGGGAAGGTTAAGGTTAAGTTCATGTTCAGGGTAAAGTGAAGGTTAAGGTTTGGTTAAGTGTAAGGGTTTGGTCAAGGTTAGGGTTTGGTTATAGTTAAGGTCAGGTTAAGGTTAAGGTTAAGGGTTTGTTCAAGGTTAGGGTTAGGTTATAGTTAAGGTGAAGGTTAAGGTTAGGGAAAGGTTAATGTTAAGGTTAAGGTTAAGGGTTTGGTCAAGGTTAGGGTTAGATTATAGTTAAGGTTAAGGTTAGGTTAATGTTAAGGATAAGGTTACGATTTTATTCAAGTTAATGTTGAGGTTAAGGTTACTATTATGGTTAAGGTTAATATTAGGTTAAGGTTAAGGTTAAGGTTAAGGTTAGGATAAGGTTAAGGTTAATTTTAAGGTTAGCTTAAGGTTAAGGGTGAAGGTTAAGGGTAAGGTTAAGGTTCGGCTAAAGTAAAGGTTAAGGGTAAGGTTAAGGTTAGGCTAAGGTAAAGGTTAAGGTTAAGTTAGGTTAAGGTTAGATTAAGGGGATTGCCTACCTCAAGTCCTACGCTGTTGTTGTCAAAGTAGAAGGGTTGCTTCCCGTTCCTAGCTTGAAAGATCACAATCGTTACGCTCACTACATCCAGATACCTATACACATGCAGAGAAGAAATGATGGCATACAACTTAATAATTCAAACATGTAACTATCAATCGGTCGAAAGAGATTGAATTAAATTGCATTAAAAAGATAAGCAATACAACAGTGGAACCAATAACATAGTTGAGCATATATTAAAATATGAAAGAAATATTACAACCGAGTTCCGACGTGGCGTTATTCCTTTGGTAGGGCTTCCAATGGAGCATGTCTCACAGAGCTTGTTGAGAATTTAGACAAGGCTCTATCTCTTACGAGGTTCTCCTTAGCTCTGCTTTCAATAGTCGCTCAGCTATAGTTTTCTTCCCAAATGTTCAGCTAGGTTGCAAATAGAGAGGGTAGGCTTTTATAGAGGGAGAAGGAGAGGTCAGGCTCCCTATAATCATGGGGGAGAGTCCTATCTCTCAGGAAGGTTCCATGAGAGGTGGAAAACCTCTTCCTAAACAAGGAGATCCAGAGCCAAACATCCCAACCTCTTTTTCATGATTCATTCTCGAGGTAGTTTAAGGAAATTTCCACCTCAATTTGTTAAAAAACATTCCAAGACAGGTTGGCGCAGGTACAACAGAGGGACAGAGCGCCAGCTGGTGCGTCCACTAGTGTATATTTTCCCCATTGGCATGAGGGATGAACTGGCTACTCCCGCTAATGCCAAAACATGGATTTTTGGGGCCTTTATGAGGAAATGTTCTCAAGGAGAATTCTTTCCCTTATGCAAAAGGATGCCATCAAGGTGTTTTCATGACATTTTACTATTCACGGGTCACGAGAATAGTCCTCCAATGTACGTTACGAGGGATTTCAAGGACGGTGACAAAATTTTGTGTAAATTATGCTCCCTAAAGCATGAGGTCCGAGAGAGAGGGAGGGGTGAATGCTTTAAGAGAACGTGTTTAGCTAAAAACACTATCGTTGGAAGACCTGTGAATACAAATACAACTGATATCTCTGATACATGATATGTGGTATGGGCGCAACCATCCATAATAAAGTGTAAAAAATCTGAGATCCAAGGTATGGACACATCCATCTAGTAAAATAAGGATCAAAAAGTAGACTCAGGTATGGTCGTAGCCATCCAATCAAAAGAGTCATGTAATAAGTCATAATAATCCACAAATAACCCGCAACCTAGATTTCATCAGACAAAATCCAGGGTCTTGCGCTCCATATCCACCCGATCAAAGTACAAGTCCGAGCATGTGAATATGTGAGATGAAGTCGAAAATGCAAGAAAATTGTTTGATCACCAGCCACTGATGCAAACTGTTAACATATGTGAGAAAAACCACCAATAATTATAATGGATCTCAAGGTACAAGAGGTACAATCCACGAAATGTGAACAGGAATCTAGCGTCAAGCACCTGCAGAATCATCCGATCGAAGGCCAATAATGAAAACCTTGTGTCGAATGCAAAGAACCTACCATTGAGGCATGCAGGCTCCAAGGTACCTAAAAGGAGTCTCTAGATCAATTTCCTAGATAATGAGATGAAGTCAACAAGAAGTGACCTTGATTGAAGGTGGGCCATAATTTTTCCCACATCATCGACACGAGACATAGGAACATGATTTTTATGAATCAAGACCAATAGAGAATCAGAGGGAGGTTGAAAACTGCAGAGGCCAACTTCTCTTGAACATATCGGCAGCATGACACTGGATTTGGCAGTATTTAACATCAAGGGATTTGAGGTCATGGTGACGTGGACAAGAGTAGATGAGTGGTTAAAAGAGATTACCTCAACCCTTGAAGGCAAGCATATAACGAGATGAGATGTCCCCAACCAGACACGAATGCAGACAAGTGCCATGTTCAAGAGCGACATGCTACTGATACGACTATGATTTTGGTTCCATTTTCCCCCATCATTTCTGGCGATTACCCCAGTTATTTTTAGAAATAATCATGAAGGGGATAGCATGTGCTTGCGATGTAAGTTTTTCTTTCGAACAAATCCAACCTAGTACATTTTACGAGCTCTAGGAAGGAGAAACTCAAATAACATCATGGTGATGAACTCCAATGTCATTAAGGTTTAATGAGTATGACAAAGGAAGAACTCAACATCTTTTCATGTTTAGAGAGTTTGAAAAGAAGGCAGAAAATAAAACTCCAGCAGTGCAGAAAATAAAACTCCAGCAGATCCGAAAATATAGAAAACTCTGTCTGAGAGAACCTCTTAGTCGCTATAGGCTAAGGTATTCCTTTTTCATAAATAATCCATCCCAGCCTGAAAAAGGGTTAAACGTATACTGGGTAGATATCGTTTCACAACAATTTAATGAGTTCAAAATAACAAGAGTCTCGACAACCTTTTCAATTTTTAAGAGTCAGAAAAGAGCTGAAAGTTGACTCCTCCTGGAGGAACAAGTGGTATAAAGGGTAGCAACTGGTTCCGATAATGGTGGAACTTTTCAGAACAAGAAAAGGCCAAGAGGCTGGCTAACAAGACCACTCATCACAGTAGTTCTTCAGGAACGGGTAAAACAACCAAGTGAAGGTATATGATCGACCAAGTAGATGGTAACGATGGAATGAGAAAACCAAGGTTCATCTAGCAAAAAAGGCTAAAAAATGGAAATCACGAGAGGTAAAATGAGAATGGTTTCATTTTTACACAAGCTTGAAATTAGGAAACTCTTCTTGAAATTGGTTTCATTTTTACACAAGCTTGAAACAAAGATAAACTATGCTTGAAATGGGTTTCATTTTTACACAAGCTTGAAATGGAAACAAACTACGCTTGAAAAAAGTAAGCATGCCCCCAGCATGGTGACTCAATTAGAGGTACATGCCCCCCAAGCTTTAGTCCATATGAAAGGCAGATGGAGTGAAGGTTCAAAGTACGAGATTAAGAGAAAGACTCGACTGGGATTTTATGAGATCTAATCAAAGACTCGAATTGAACGGGAACGCATTTCATTATTTTAACGAGGTTGACACATTAAAAGAACTATCCTCTTGACACCTTGTTTCATTTTTTAAGGAGATTAACACACGAAAACAAACCCTGCTCTGACAATAACTCATAATGATGATAAGAAGTCATGGCTTCCAAGATTTCCGCACTAGATGGGAGTACAACATCTTGGAAATCAGGACCCAATGCCCCCAACACACTATGCACAACGACAGTATCAACCCCCACCAAATTGGAATTCTTGGCAGAAACCTTGGCCCTAATTCCAAAATCAATCTCAAACTTGGGCACAAGGGGCACAAAATCCCTATGGAAGATACTCTCAGTACTATCAATATCCACCATATCCACTTTTCCCTCCTCAACAGAATTTTCAACAAAATCCTCAAGAAAATCCTCAAAATCCACCACTTCCATTACCATTTCCTCAGAAAAAAAATCAGTTACCTGCCCAACCCATACCAAACCCCAACAATAAAAATCCTTAGAATACATACATGATAGAAGGCAAACATTAAAAGAACTATCCTCTTGACACCTTGTTTCATTTTTTAAGGAGCTTGACACACGAAAACAAACCCTGCTTTGACAATAACTCATAATGATGAATAAGAAGTCATGGCTTCCACTATTTCCGCACCGGATGGGAGTACAACATTTTGGAAATCAGGACCCAATGCCCCCAACACACTATGCACAATGACAGTATCACTGATTGCGGGCACGGGGTAGGTAGCCACATAATTAACCTGTGGCGGGGAGTATACAACCGATGGATAAAGACTCAGAAGGGATGATGGTGGACCAGATGTCATGCCAAGACCAAAGAATGAAAGCCGATCAATGGTCACGATTTGAACTTTGTGTGGAAAGTAGATCACATGAAAGAGGGAAGAGAGAACTGCCCCCATGACATAAGTATAGTCACGCCCCAAGAGTAAATTGAAATCTAAGGGGCCTGGAACAGCCATCACGTCTATATGGACAGTTTTCTTTCCCAAAGTAACAGGCAACTTCGGAGGGATCCATAACGGTTGACTGGTTCCTCTGTTAAAAGCCAACAAATTCTGGGTAACAGCCATAAGCAGTGAAGAACCAAAATCTTTCCAAGTAGTTGAAGATAGAATAATAACTGACGCACCTTCATCTATAATAGCGCTAGGTACGACCAGATTGAAGGTTTGTATTGTGATCTCAAAAGGCACATAATATAGAAGGCGGTATCTGGAAAATCGGCTCCAATCAAAGGAAGCGACCAAACTACTTTGGGGGATACCATCAAACTAAGATGATTTTCCCCCATTGTTACTAGAGCAAGAGGAGCATCCTCTGAGACGTCCATCATGGGAGTAGGAGGAGTACTTTCTTGGACTACAGGGATAGAAGAATCTTTCTCCAAGTCCAAAGAATCTGAAGAAACAAGAAGAACATGGGGGGGATTACACCGAATCTCAATGGAAAAGAACTGATGCACCACAGATGGGGTTAGATCAACTAATTCCTTGGCCAATGGTTGGTCAGGAACAGATTCCTGAACTTGAATTTTTGGGGGAGCAGGATCAAGCAAGGATGACGCTTGAGCGATCATGGAATCAACTAGTGAAGGACTTGAGGAAAGCTTCTGGTAACTAGTCGGAAGGTAGGGTGCAGAAATAGTGGAGTTTTCCAACTCTCTCTTGGCTTCATCCATATACGGACAAAGGTGAATGGATGATGCCTTTCACACAACTTACAGGGATTGGTAATATTGCCCTATTTTTTATGAGCCTTATCAGAGCTAGTCAAAGATGTGCTAGAAATATGACTTCCAGAAGACAACGGCGGGCGACCGTCGGACCATGCTTCAAGTACCTTGGGAATAACAGGGTAGTCTCGAAGCAAATGGTTGCCCTTGCAGAGTATGCAAGGGAATTTGACTTTTCATGGAAGTTCAGATAGTTCTGCAATGGATGGTTTCCTAAGTGTAGTAGTTGGAGTTTTAGTCTCTCGTTTATCTGACTTTTTCTTCTTGGTATTTTTCTTCTTCTTCTTAGCCACCTGGTTACTGGAATCCAAAAATTCAGTAGGCGAAGTAGAAGATGAGGACGAGGAAATAGGCGAAGAAGGGGAGAGGTCCACCTTAGAAGTAACATGATGTTGTTTAGGCAGAGGAGATGGCTGTACAGTGGAAAGAACACTTGGGACCACTGAGGTCAAAAATAACCATACAGGCAATCCAACAGTTAAACTAGGTAGGGACAACGTTGCCATATAAGGAGCACCAACATTCCCAAAATCACGAAAAGAACTAGGATTCCCTTTGGAAGGGGTTCCTGGGTTAGTGAACTCTGGAAACATTGCCATCGGAAACAACTCAAAACAACACCCTAAGGAAACTAACTTTAACCAAGAATATTTCATAGGTAGTTAATTTTTTAAAACATTGAAACAAAACTCTATTGTTTCATATTTTAAGAGTCTAGAAACAGGCAAAAGGTGACTCTATCTCTTTTAGTTTTAAACGAGTGCGAAAGGACAAGTGCTCGATGATATTTTAAAATTTATGGAGTCAGTAAAGATCGAGAATGACTACTTAGGTAGTCTAGGTAAAAGGGTGTACTAGGTTCCCATGAAATGCCATATACACCTTGGTTATAAAATGAAAGAGAAATCAACCAAGGACTTGACGTATGTGTAGGTAGTCTACCCGAATGTTGTGTTCAATGTATCACGGTTACAAGGCGGAAGACTCAGCTTCCTACGGATAAAATGATTGCAGCCTAGAGGGGTCTCCCTTTATATACTCAACAGTACGGGGAGCACAAGTCCGTACTATTACTGTTTGAAGCCAAATGGTGAACGATAGCTGCTAGGTTTAAAGATGCCAGAACACGTCTCTAACTTAGACCACTAAATATTGCATTAAGTTTCAATGTTACCTTAGATTAATTCAGTAAATTTTAAAGTTGATCTTCAATTTACGTTTCAATTCCAAGGTCCTACCAAATGTTGAATCTCACAAATCCCTGAATGAAAGCTACATGCCATAAGACACCATTTTGTTCAATGAAGAGCTATCTATAAGAGAGTTAGAGATTTCAAGAGATAGCTACGATAAATCATGCGAAGACATCCACCACAATGCTTGATGTGAGCTAATGAAACTGAAAAAACTCTTCCCTAGAATTATATAATGCTAGAAATGCAAAATATTTTCCAATTTTCACTATGCTAATCAATAATGTGAAAGATTTTTTTTGTTTTTTTCAATATATCAGAGAAAGTGCACTAAATGATATGAAAAATAAATCAAAACACTGATTTTGAGAATGGTGAAGCGAGAGCTAAAACAAAGAAATTTCTCTCAACTGAAAACAAGCAACGCAAGACTCAAACTAGTGACGAAATCCTTCAAATCAAAGGAAGATATCAAAAGAGACCCAAACAAGCTGTGTAATCTAGGCTTGGAGTGACAAGAGTAAAACTGAATGAAAGATAGGACAATCACTAAATTAATGCAATCACGCAAATGGATCCAAGAAGCTTAATGCAAAGAAGTAGAAACGAAGTTGACTGGGAAACCAAGGACCCAAAACTCCCACGGGAGGCTCAGCAGGCTAAAGCACCTAGAAAACCTAGGGCTGAAAAGAAAAACTGAAAGAAAAGGAAAAAAAATTGAAGGACAAGGGTTGATCTTAGTAAAAAATGACTCTAAAGCACTCAACAAGTCATAAAAAACAACCCAGGGTCAAAGCTCAGGCTCAAAAACTCCAAAACCAAGCAAACCACAAACCCTACCAGAGTTTGGGCACCTGTCTGGCTGTAATATGCGCCAAACAAGGAATGGCGCGGTTAATGAACTAGCAACTCGCGACCATTGGCGCGACTTTTAGGCGGGAAAATGCGCCAAGAAGGTTTACTTAGATAAAAAGGAAAAATGAACAAACAGAGAGAGGTTTGATCTCCAAGGGGTTGAACAGGGGTTTCAAACCAAGCAAGATGAACCAGGAAGGAAAACTAGACAAAAAAAAATCCAAAACATAACCCAATGAGAGAGGGACTAACTCACATTGTTCCTCAGTGGAGTTTCCAACTTGTTGGAGAGGTAAGTCCCCTCTATGAACAAAGGTGATCCCACTAGCCCTAGAGTGGGTCTAGAAACAAACAAAACACGCCACAATATCAATTCCTAGTTACAAAAGACAAGGCTACATTAGATAGCCTACCTCAAGTCCTACGCTGATGTTGTCGAAGAAGAAGCACTGCTTCCCATTCCTAGCTTAACAGATCACAATCCTTACACTCACCACGTCCGGACACCTGTACACATGCAGAGAAGAAACAACGGCATACAATGTAATAATTCAAACATGTAACTATCAATCGGTCGGAAAAGATTGAATCAAATTGCATTACAAAGATAAGAAATACAACAGTGGAACCAATAACATAGTCGAGCATATATTAAAATGTAAAAGAAAGATTACAGACGAGTTCCAATTTCATGTTCTTCCTTTGGCAGGGCTTCCAGTGGAGCGTGTTTCACATAGCTTGTCGAGAATTTAGACAAGGCTCTCTCTCTTATGAGGTTCTCCTTAACTCTACTTTTAATAGTCGCTCTATATTTTTCTTCCCAAATGTTTAGCTAGGTTGAAAATAGATAGGGAAGGCTTTTATAGAGGGAGAAGGAGAGGTTCGGCTCCCTATAATCATGGGGGAGATTGCTATCTCTCGGGAAGGTTCCATGAGAGGTGGAAAACCTCTTCCTAAACAAGGAGATCCGAAGCCAAACAGCCCAACCTCTTTTTCATGATTCATTCCCGAGGTGGTTAAAGGAAACTTCCACCTCAATTTGTTAAGAAACATTCCAAAACAAGTTGGTGTGGGTAAAACATAGGGACAGAGTGCCAACTAGCATTCCCACTAGTGTAAATTTTCCCCATTGGCGCGAGGGATGAACTGGCTACTCGCGCCAATGCCAAAACCATGTTTTTAGGGCTTTTCTGATGAAATATTCTCAAGGATAATTCTCACCCTTATGCAAAAGGATGCCATCAAGGTGTTTTCAAGACATTTTACTGTTCACAGGTCACGGGAATAGTCCTCACATGTACAGGACGAGGGATTGCAGGGACAGTGAAAAATTGCTGTGTAACAAAGGGTAAGGGTTTGTTCAAGGTTAGGGTTAGGTTATAGTTAAGGTCAGGTTAAGGTTAAGGTTATGGTTAGGTTAAGGTTAAGGTTAGTTTAAGGTTAAGGGTAAGGGTAAATATAAGGCTATGGTTAAGGTTATATTTAGGGTTAGGTTATAGTTAAGGCTAAGATTAAGGTTGCGGTTAGGTTAAGGGTAAATTTAAGGTTAAGGTTAAGGTTTGGTAAGGTTAAGGTTAAGTGTAACATTAAGGGTAAGGTTAAGGTTAAGGTTAGGTTAAGGTTAAGCGTAACGTTAAGGGTAAGGTTAAGGTTAAGGTTACGTTTAGGTTAAGGTTAGGTTAAGGTTAAGGGTTTGGGATGGTTAAGGTTAAGGTTAAGGGTTTGTTCAAGGTTAGGGTTAGGTTACAGTTAAGGTTATGGTTAAGGTAACGTTAATATAAAGTTAAGGGTACGGGTTTATTAAGGTTAAATTTCATTTTAAGGTCAAGTTCAAGGTAAGGTTAAGGGTAAATTTTAGCTTAACCTTGACCTTGACCTTAACCTTAACCTTTACCTAAACTTAACCTTAAATTTAACCTTAACCTTAACCTTTACCTTAACCTTACCTTGACCTTAACCTTAACCTAACCTTAAACTTCACCCTAACCTTAACCTTGACCTTAACATAACCATTAATCTAAATGTTAACCTTTACTTAATGTTAACGTTAACCTTAACCATAATCTTAACCTTAACCTCATCCTTAACCTTAACCCTGACTTTACCTTTAACGTAACCTTAACCTTCACCTTAACCTTAACCTTAGCCCGAGTAAACCTGTATCCTTAACCTTACCCTTAACTATAATCTAACCTTACCTTGACCAAACCCTTAACCTTAACCTTAACTTTAAACTTAACCTTCCCCTAACCTTAACCTTAACTTTACCCTTAACCTAACCTTAACCTTAACTTTACCCTTAACCTAATCTTAACCTTAATCTAACCTTAACCTTACCCTTAACCTTGACCTTAACCTTAACTTAACATAACCTTAACTATAACCTAACCCTAACCTTCACCAAAACCTTAACCTTAACCTTATCTTAACCATAACCTAACCTTAACCTTAACCTTAACCTAACTATAACCTTACCCTTAACCTTAACCTTGACCTTAACTATAACCTAACCCAAACCTTGACCAAACCCTTAAAACAAACCTTAACCTAACCCTAACCTTGACCAAACGCTTAACATTAACCTTAACCTTAACCTTAACCTAATCTTAACCTTAACCTAACCGTAACCTTAACCTAACCTTAACCTTACCCATAACTATGAAAAATTTTAGGGGCTAATATTCATAGGTGGGCTAATTTTCCATGGTTTTTCCAAAAAAAAGATTCGCCAATTTCCATTTTTTTATAAAAAAGATTTGCCCAAATTTTTCAAAATAAAATTGTTTTACTTTAAAAATCGCCAAAATTATATAGACAATATATATAATATCATTATAAATTTGATTAATTTTACAAATACATCGAATAAAATTTTATACTTTGTCTATTAGGGGCTAGTGAGATTCGCCAATTTTTTAAACTTCAAGATAATTTTCCATCCTTAAAATTATCCCTGCCCATAACCTAACACTAAAATTGACCAAACCTTAACCTTAACCTTAACCTTAACCTTCCAATAACCTTAACCTTGACCTTAACTATAACCTAACCTTAAACTTGACCAAACCCTTACCAATAACCTTAACCTAAATCTAACCTTAACCTTATCCTTATCTTAACCTTAACCTTAACCTTAGCCTTAACCCTAACCTTAACGTTAAGGTTATGGGTAAGGTAAGGGTTAAGGTTAGGGTTAGGTTATGGTTAAGGTCAAGGTTAAGGTTAAGGTTACGGGTTTAGTGAGGTTAAGGTTAAGGTTATAGTTAAGGTTATGTTGGGTTAAGGTTAAGATAAGGTTAAGGTTACGGTTACGTTAAGGGTAAAGTCAAGGTTAAGGATAGGTTAAGGAGGTTAAGGTTAAGTTTAGGTTAAGGGTAAATTTATGGTTAATATTAGGGTTAAGGTTAAGGTTAGGTTAAGGTTAAGGTTATGGGTAAGGTTATAGTTAGGTTAAATTTAATGTTAAGGTTACGTTTAGGTTAAGATTAGGCTAATGTCCTTAACTTTATTCTTAACTTTAACCTAACCTTAACCTTGACCTTGAATTTGACCTTAACCTTAACCTTAACCTTACCTTAACCTAACTTTAACCTTAACCTTAACCTTACCTTAACCTAACTTTAACCTTAACCTTCCCATAACCTTAACATTTACCTAACCTTCCCATAACCATAACCTTAACCTTAACCTTAACCTTACCTTAACCTAAACTAACCTTAACCTTAACCTTACCCTTAACCATCACCTTAACCTTAACCTTGACTTTACCCTTAACCTAACCTTAACCTTAACTATAATCTAACCCTAACACTAACCTTAACTAAACCATACTTTACCTTACTTTACCCTTAAGGTTAAGGTAAGGGTAAGGTTAAAGTTAAGGTTAAGGTTAAGGTTAAGGTTAATATAAGGTTAAGGTTAGGTTAACCTTAACCTTAACCTTAACCTAACTAAACCCAAACTTTACCCTTAAGGATAAGGTAAGGGTAAGTTTAAAGTTAAGGTTAAGGTTAAGATAAGGTTAAGGCTATGGGATTAGTTAGGTGAAGGTTAAAGTTAAGGTTAAGGTTAAGGTCAAGGGTTTGGGAAGGTTAAGGTTAAGGGTAAGATAAGGTTAAGGTTAAGGTTAGGTTAAGGTCAAGGTTAAGGTTAAGCTCAAGATTAAGGTTAGGTTAGGGTTAGGTTATAGTTAAGGTTAGTTTAAGGTCCAAGTTACGGGTTTAGTCAAGTTAAGGTTATGTTAAGGTAAATTTTAAGGTTAAGGTTACGTTAAGGTAAAGGTTATGGTTAGGGTTAGGGTTAAGGTTAAACGCAAGGTTAAGGTTAGGTTAAGGTTATGGTCAAGGTTAGGGTTATGTTATAGTTAAGGTCAAGGATAAGGTTAAGTTTATAGCTATGGTCAAGGTTAAGGTTAAGGTTAAGGTTAGGTAAAGGTTAATGTTAAGGGTAGGTTATAGTGAAGGTTAATGTTAAGACCGATAACCTTAAACCTTAAACTTAACCTAACCTTAAACTTAACCTTATGTTAACCTTAACCTTAACCTTAGCCTAACCTAACCTTAACCTTAAATTAGTCCTTATCCTAACCTTAACCATAACCTTAACCTAACCTTACCCTTAACCTTATCTTAACCTTGCCTTAACAATAACCTTAAATATAACCTAACCCTAACCTTGACCAAAAACATAACATTAAACTTAACCTTAACGTAAACTTAACCTTAACTAAACCCTTATACTTAACCTTAACCTTAACATTAACATTAACCTTAACCATAACCTTACCCTAACCCTTAACCTTGACCTTATCCTTACCCTGAACCTTGACCTTGACCTTAACCTCACCTTAACCTTAACCTAATGCTAACCTTGACCTTGACTTTACCCTTAGCCTAACCTTAGCGTCAACCTTCTCCTTAACTTGACTAAAACCATAACCTTAACCTTAACCTAACCTTAACCTTGACCTTAACTATAACGTAACTGTAACTTTGACCAAATATTAACCTTAACCTTAACTTAACATTAACCTTAACCTTAACCTTCCCATAACCTTAACCTTAACCTTAACGATAACCTAACCTTAACATTGACCTTAACTATAACCTAACTCTAACCTTGACCAAACCCTTAACATTAACTTTAATCTTAACCTTAACTTTAAAACCTTTACCTAACCTTAACCTTAACCTAACCCTAACCTTACTCGAACATTAACCCTACCCATAACCTTAACTTTACCCTTAACCTAACCTTAACCATAACCTAACATCAACCATAACCTTAACCTAATCTTAATGTTAACTTTACCCTTAACCTTATCTTAACCTTACCTTAACCATAACCTTAACCTTGACATTAACTATAACCTAACCCTAAGCTTAACTAAACCCTTAACCTTAACCTTAAGCTTATATTTACCCTTAACCTAAACATAACCTTAACCTTAACCAAACCTTTAACCTTAACCTTAACATGAACCTTAACCTTAATCTTAACCTTAACCTAACTTTAACCTTGACTTTACCCTTAACCTTAACCTTAATCTGACTAACCCAGTAACCTTAACCTTAACCTTTACCTTAAATATAACCTAACCTTAACCTTGACTTTACCCTTAACTTAACCTTAACCTTGACTTTACCTAACCAAAGTTAAGGTTAAGGTTAAAGTTAAGGTAAATGTTAAGATAAGGTTAAAGTTAGGTTAAGGTTAAGGTTACGGTTTTAGTCAGGTTAAGTTTAAGTTCAAGGTTAAGGTTAATGGTTTGGGAAGGTTAAGGGTAAGATAAGGTTAAGGTTAAGGTTAAGGTCAGGTTAAGGTCAAGGTCAAGGTTAAGGTTAAGTTTGAGGTTAAGGGTAAAGTCAAGGTTAAGGTTAAGGTGAAGGTTAAGGGTAAGGTTAGGTTATAGTTAAGGTTAAGGTTAGGTTAAGGGTAAATTCAAGTTTAAGGTTAAGGTGAAGGTTAAGGGTAAGGTTAAGGTTAAGGGTTATGCCTGACTTTACCCTTAACCTAACCTTAACTTTTAGTATAACCTAACCCTAACCTTGACCAAACCCTTAACCTAACCTTAAGCTTAACCTTAACCTTCCCATAACCATAACCTTAAGCTTTACATAACCTTAACCTTAACCTTAACCTTTACATTGACCTTAAGGGTAAGGTTTGGTCAAGGTTAGGGTTAGGTTATAGTTAAGGTTAAGGTTAAGGTTAGGTTAAGGTTAAGGTTAATGTTAAGGGTTTGGTTAAAGCTAAGGTTAAGGTTAAGGTTTAAGGTTAAGGGTAAAGTTAAGGTTAAGGTTAAGGGGTTAAGGTAAGGTTAAGGTAAAGTCAAGGTGAAGGTTAAGGTTAAGGGGGTAAGGTTAAGGTTAAAGTTAAGTTAAGGGTAAAATCAAGGTTAAGCTTAAGGTTAAGGTGAAGGTTAAGGTTATAGTTAATTTAAGGTTAAGGTTAAGGTTATGGTTAAGGGTAAGGATAAGGGTAAGGATAAGGTTATGGTTAAGGTTACGTTAAGGGTAAATTCATGGTTAAGGTTAGGATAAGCTTAAGATGAAGGTTATGGTTAAGATAAGGTTAAGAGTAAGGTTAAGGTTAAGGTTAGGTTAAGGTTATGGTTAAGGTAAGGTTAAGAGTAAAGTTAAGGTTAAGGTTAGGTTAAGGTTAAGATAAGTTTAAGGGTAAGTTTAAGGTCAAGGTCAAGGTTAAGGTTAAGGTTATGTTTATGGTTATGGGAAGGTTAAGGTTAAGTTTAAGCTTAAGATTAAGGTTATGGTTAAGGTTAGGGGAAGGTTAAGGTTAAGATAATGTTAAGGTTAAGGTTTGGTCAAGGTTAGGGTTATTTTATGGTTAATGTTAAGTTTAGGTTCAAGGTAAAGTTAAGGTTATGGTTAGGGTAAGGTTAAGGTTAAGGGAAAAGATAAGGTTATGGTTAAGGTTAAAGGTCAAGGTTAAGGTTAAGTTAGGTTAAGGTAAGTTTAAGTTTACGGTTAGGTTAATGTTAAGGTTAGGTTAAGTTAAGGTTAAGGTTAAGGTTAAGGTTAGGTTAAGGTTAAGGTTAGGGTTAAGGTAAGGGGAAGGATAAGGTTAAGGTTAAGGTTATTGTTAAGGTTGCGTTAAGGTGAAAGTTCAAGGTAAGGTTAAGGTTAAGGTTAAGGTGAAGGTAAATGTTAAGGTTAAGTTAGGTCGAGGTTAAGGTTAAATTTATGGTTATGGGAAGGTAGTTAACGTTAAGGTAAGTTTAAGGGTAAGGGTTTGGTCAAGGTTAGGGTTAGGTCAAGGTTAGGGTTAGGTTATAGTTAAGGTCAAGTTAATGTTAAGGTTAAGGTTAAGTTAAGGTTAGGTTAAGGTTAAGGTTAAGGGTAAAGATAAGGTTATGGTTAAAGTTATATTTAGGGTTAGGTTACAGTTAAGGTTAAGGTTAGGTTAAGGGTAAATTTAAGGTTAAGGTGATTGTTAAGGTGAAGGTTAAGGGTAAGGTTACGTTAAGGTTAAGTTTAGGTTAAGTTTAAATTTAAGGGTTTGGTCAAGGTTAAGGTTAGGTTATAGTGAAGGTCAAGGTTAAGGTTATGGTTAAGGTAAGGTTAAGATAAATTTAAGGGTATGGGTTTATTAAGGTTAAATTTCATGTTGAGTTCAAGGTTAAGGTAAGGTTAAGGGTAAATTTTAGGTTAACCTTGACCTTGAACTTAAATATAACCTAACCGTAACCTTGACCAAACCCTTAACCTTAACTTTAAATTTAACCGTAAACTTCCCCTAATCTTAACCCTAACCTTAAACTTAACTTTACCCTTAACATAACCTTAACCTTAACTTTATCCTTCACCTAATCTTAACCTTAACCTAACCTTCCCCTTACCCTTAACCTTGACTTGAACCTTAACTTAACCTAACCTTAACTATTACCTAACCCTAACCTTGACCAAACCCTTAACCTTAACCTTATATTAACCTTAACCTAACTATATCCTTATCCTTAACCTTAAACTTGACCTTAACTATAACCTAACCCTAAGCTTGACTAAACCCTTAACATTAACCATAACCTAACCCTAACCTTGACCAAACCCTTAACATTAACCTTAACCTTAACCTAATATTAACCTTAACCTAACCATAACCTTAACCTAAACTTAACCTTACCCATAACCTAACCCTAAACTTTAACAAAGCTTAACCATAACCTTAACCTTAACCTTCTCATAACCTTAACCTTGACCTTAACTATAACCTAACCTTAACCTTGACCAAACCCTTACCGATAACCTTAACCTTAACCTTTTCCTTTTCTCAACCTTAGCCTAACCTTAACCTTAACCTTAACCTTAACCCTAACATTAAGGTTAAATTTATGGGTAAGGTAAGGGCTAAGGTTAGGGTTAGGCTATAATTAAGGTCAATATTAAGGTTAGGTTAAGGTTAAGGTTATGGGTTTAGTGAGGTTAAGGTTAAGGTTAGGTTATGGGTAAAGTCAAGGTTAAGGTTATGGTTATGGAAAGGCTAAGGTTAAGGTTACATTTAAGGTTAAGGTTAGGTTAAGGTTAAGATAAGGTTAATGTTAAGGTTAAGGTTACGTTAAGGGTAAATTCAAGGTTAAGGTTAGGTTAACGTTAAGATAAGGTTAAGGTTAAGGTTAGGTTAAGGGTAAATTTATGGGTAAGATTAGGGTTAAGGTTAAGGTTAGTTCAAGATTAAGGTTACGGGTAAGGTTGTAGTTATGTTAAGGTTAATATTAAGGTTAGGTTAAGGTTAAGATTAGGTTAAGGTCCTTAACTTTACCCTTAACCTTAAACTTAACCTTAACCTAACCTTAACCTTGACCTTGATCTTGACCTTAACCTTAACCTTAAACTTAACCTTACCTTAACCTAACTTTAACCTTAACCTTACCATAACCTTAACCTTTACCTAAACTTCGGATAACCATAACCTTAACCTTAACCTTAACCTTACCTCAACCTAAACTAACCTTACCATTAACCTTCACCTTAACCTTAACCTTGAATTTACCCTTACCTAACCTTAACCTTAACTATAACCAAACCCCAACCCTAACCTTAACTAAACCCTTAACGTTAACCTTAACCTTAATATTAACCTGACTAAACCCAAACCTTAACCCTAACCTTAACTTTACCATTAAGGTTAAGGTAAGGGTAAGGTTACAGTTAAGGTTAAGGTTAAGGTTAAGATAATTTTAAGGTTAGGTTAAGCTTAAGCTTAAGGTTAAAGTTAAGGTTAAGGTTAAAGTCAAGGGTTTGGGAAGGTTAAGGTTAAGGATAAGGGTAAGATAAGTTTAAGTTTAGGTCAAGGTCAAGGTCAAGGTTGAGGTAAAGGTTAAGGTTAGGTTAGGGTTAGGTTATAGTTAAGGTTAAGATAACGTTAAGGTTAGGTTAAGTTTAAGGTTAAGGTTATGGTTAAGGTTAAGGTTTAGGTTATGGTTAGTGACCTAACCCTAACCTTGACCAAACCCTTAACCTTAATCTTAACCATTAACCTTAACCTTAACCTGAACCTTTACCCTAACCTTAACCTTAACCTTAACCTAACCTTAAACTTAACTTTATCTTAACCTTGATTTTACCCTTAACCTAACCTTAACGTTAACCTTAACCTTAACCTTATCTTAACCTTAACCTAAACTTAACCTTAACCTGAACCTAAATATAACATTTCCCTTAACATTAACCTTGATCTTAACATTAACCTAAACTTAACCTTAACCTTAACCATAACCTTATCTTTACCCTTAACCTTAAACTTAACCATAGCCTTAACCTAACCCTAACCTTAACTTTACCCTTACCCTAACTTTAACCTAACCTTAACCTTAACCTTAACCTAACCCTAGACTTCACCACACCCTTAACCATAACCTTAACCTAACCCTTAACCTTAACCTTAACCTTAACCTTTACTTAACCTTAACCCCTAACCTTCCCATAACCTTAACTATAACCTAACCGTAACCTTGACCAAACCCTTAACCTTAACCTTAACTTAACCTTAACTATAACTGTAACCTTAACCTAACTTTAACTTTAACCTTAATCTTAACATTATCTTCACCTTAACCTAACATTAACCTTGACTTTACCCTTAAAGTAAGCTTAACCTTAACCTTAACTTTACCGTTAACCTTATCTTAAACTTAACCTAACCTAATCTTAACCTTAACCCTAACCCTAACCTTAACCTTAACCTTAACCTTAACATTAACCTTAACTTTAACCAAACCCTTAAAATTAACCTTAACTTAACCTTAACCTTAACCAAACCTTAATCTTGACCTTAACTATAACCTAACCCTAAACTTAACCTAACCTTACCCGTAACTTTAACCTTAAGGTTAGGGCTAAGGTGAGGGTTAAGGTTAAGGTTAAGGTTAGGTTAAGGTTAAGATAAGTATAAGGTTAGGTTTAGGTTAAGGGTAAGGGTAAGAGTAAGGTTACAATTAAGTTTAGGGTAATGTTAATATTAGGTTAAGGGTAAGGTTAAGGGTAAGGTTAAGGTTAAGGGTAAAGTCAAGGGTAAGGTTACATTAAGGGTAAGGTTAAGGTTAAGGTTTGGTTAAGGTTAGGGTTAGTTTATAGTTTGGTTAAGGTTATAGTTTGGTTAGGGTTAGGTTAGGGTTTGGTTAAGGTTACAGGCTTAGTCAGGTTAAGGTTAAGGTTAAGGTTAATGTTAAGGGTAAGGTCAAGGTTAAGGTTAGTTAAGGTTAGGGTTAGGTTATAGTTAATTTCAAGGTTAAGTTTAAGGTTAAGGGTAAGGTTAAGGTTAAGGGTAAGGTCAATGTTAAGGTTAGTGTTAAGTTTTTTGTCAAGGTGAGGGTAAGGTTATAGTTAAGGTCAAGGTTAAGGTTAGGTTATAGTTAAGGTTAAGGTTAAGGTTATGGGAAGGTTAATGTTAAGGTTAAGGTTAAGGTTACGATTTTAGTCAGGTTATGGTGTAAAGTCAAGGTTAAGGTTAAGATTAAGGATAAAGTCAAGATTAAGGGTAAAGTTAAGGTTAGGGTTAAGGTTAAGGTTATGTTTAAGGTTAAGGTTAAGATAAGGTTAAGGGTAAGGTTAATTTTAGGTTAAGGGTAAAATTAAGGTTAACCATAAAGTTAAAGTTAAGGTTACGGGTAAGGTTAAGGTTAAGGTTAAGGTTAAGGTTAAGTTAGGTTAAGGTTCGGTTATGGTTATGGTAAGGTTAGGGTTATGTTATAGTTAAGTTTAAGGTTAGGTTAAGGTTAAAGGTGAAGGTTAAGGTTACGGGTCTTAACCTTAACCTTACACTTAACCTTCACCCTTAACCATAACCTTAACCTTAACCTTCACAATAACCTAACCTTAACAATGACATTAACTATAACCTAAACTTGACCTTAACCTTAACCTTACATTTACCTTAACATTAACCTAACCTTCCTATAACCTTTACCTTAACCTAACTTTAACTTTAACCTTCCCCTAACCTTAACCTTAACGTTAACCTTGCCCTAACCTTAACCTTAACTTTATCCATAACCTTAACCTTACCCTTAACCTAACCTTAACCTTACCCTAACCTAACCTTAACCTTAACCTTAACCTTATCTTAACCTTAACCTTCCCATAACCTTAACGTTAACCTTAACCATAACCTAACCTTAACCTTGACTTTACCCTTAGATTAGTCATAACCTTAAACTTAACGTTAACCTTCCCATTACCATAACCTTAACCTTAACCTAACCTTAACCTTAACCTTATCTTAACCTTAACCTAACCTTAACCTTGACTTTACCCATAATGTAACCTTAACCTTAAGGGTAAAGTTAAGTTAACCTTAGCCTTAACCTTATCTTAACATTAACCTAACCTAACCTTAACCTTAACCCCCAACCTAACCTTACCTTAAGCATAACCTTAACCTAACCTTAACCTTAACCTTACCCTTAACCTTATCTTAACATTACCCTTAACCTTACCCATAACCTAACCTTAACCTTGACTTTACCCTTAACGTAACCTTAACCTTAACCTTAACCTTAACCTTACTAAACCCTTACCCTTAACCTTATCTTAACCTTAACCTTTATCTAACCTTAAGGGTTAGGTTAAGGTTAAGGTTATGGGAAGGTTATGGTTAACCTTAAATTTACCCTACACCTAACCTTAACCTTAACTATAACCTAACCCTAACCTTGACCTTAACTTTACCCTTAACCTTGACCTTGACCTTAACTTTAACCTTGACCTTGACCTTAACCTAAACTTAACCTTAACCTTAGCCTAAACTTAACCTAACCTTAACCATAACCGTAACCTTAACCTAACCTTCAAATTAACTTTACAGTTAACCTAGCCTTAACCTTGACCAAACCCTTAACCTTAACCTTAACCTTACCCTTAACCTAACCTAGCTAAAACCGTAACCTTAACCTTACCCTAATCTTAACCTTAACTTAATCTTAACCTTGACTTTACCCTTAACCTAACCTTAACCTTAAGCTTAAACTAACCTTAACATTAACCTAATGTAACCTTAACCTTAACCTTTATGTTGACCTTAACCTTAGCTATAACATAACCCTAACCTTACCCTAACCATAACCTAACCCTAACCTTAACCTTACCCTTACCCTTAACCCTACCCTTAACCTAACCCTTAACCTTAACCTTAACCTTAACCCTAAACTTGACCAAACCCTTAACCTTAACCTGACTAAACCCATAACCTTAACCTTAACCTTAACATGACTAAACCTGTAACCTTAACCTTAACCTTAACCTAAATTTAACCTTAACCTGAACCTAACTATAACCTTACCCTTAACCTAAATTAACCTTAACCTTGACCTTGACCTTGAGCTTAACCTTAAACTTACCCTTAACCTTCACCTTCACCTTCACCTTCACCTTAACCTGAATGAACTTGTAACCCTAAACCTTTACCTTACCCTTAACCTCCACCTTAACTTTAACCTTGACTTTACCCTTAACCTAACCTTAAAATTAACTATAACCTAACCCTAACCTTGACCTTAAATTTACCGTTAAACTTTATCTTAACCTTAACATTAACTTTTACCTTGAACTTAACCTAACCTTAACTTTAACCTTATCTTACCCTTAATCTAACCTTAACCTTAACCTTAACCTAACCTTAAGTTTAACCATAACCTAACCTTAACCTTAACTTTATCTTAATCTTGACTTCACCCTTAACCCAACCTTAACCTTAACCTGACTAACCTTAAATTGACTAAACCCTTAAGATTAACGTAGATTTAAATTTAAGGTTAAGGTCAACGTCAATGTTAAGGTTAAGTTAGGATAAGGTAAGGTTATGGTTAGGTTAAGGTTAAGGTTAGGTTAATGTTAAGATAAGGTTAAGGTTAGGTTAAGGGTAAAGTCAAGGTTAAGGTAAAGGTTAAGGTTAAGGTAAGGGTAAGGTTAAGGTTACGTTAAGGTAAAGGTCATGGTTAAGGTTAGGGTTAAGGGTAAAATCAAAGTCAAGGTTAGTTTAAGGTTCAAGTAATGGGTTTAGTTAGGTTAAGGTTATGTTAAGGTAAAAGTTAAGGTTATGGTTATGTTAAGGTAAAGGTTATGGTTAGGGTTAGGGTTAATGGTAAAGTCAAGGTTAAGGTTAGGTTAAGTTTATGTTCAAGGTTAGCGTTATGTTATAGTTAAGGTCAAGGTTAAGGTAAGGTTAAGGTTAAGGTTAAGGTTAATATTAAGGGTTTGGTTAAGGTTAAGGTTATAGTTAAGTTCAAGTTTAAGGTTAAGGTTATGGTTAACGTTAAGGTTAAGGTTAGGTAAAGGTTAATGTTAAGGGTAGGTGATAGTGAAGGTTGATGTTAAGACCTGTAACCTTAAACCTTAACCTCAACCTAACCTTAAACTTAACCTTATCTTAACCTTAAGCTTAACCTTAACCTAACCTAACCTTAACGTTAACTTTACCCTTAACCTTAGCTTAACCATAAAATTAACCTAACCTTAACCTTAGCCTTACCCTTAACCTTATCTTAACCTTACCTTAACCATAACCTTAACCTTTAACTTAACTATAACCTAACCCTAACCTTGACCAAACCCTTAACATTAAACTTAAACTTAACATAACCTTAACCTTAACTAAACCCTTAACCTTAACCTTAACCTTAACATTAACATTAACCTTAACCATAACCTTACCCTAACCATAACCTTAACCTTACCCTTAACCTTGACCTTAACCTTAACATAACCTTAACCTCAACCTCAACCTTAACCTTATCTTACCCTTAACCTCACCCTAACTTTCACCTCGACTTTACCCTTAGCCTAATTTTAACCTTAACCTTAACCTTAACCTTAACTACAACCTAACCCTAACCTTGACCAAACCTTAACCTTAACATTAACTTAACATTAACCTTAACATTAACATTTCCATAACCTTAATGTTAACCTTAACCATAACCTAATGTTAACCTTGACCTTAACTATAAGCTAACCCTTACCTTGACCAAGCCCTTAACCTTAACCTTAATCTTAACCTTAACCTTAACCTTTACCTAACCTTAACCTTAGCCTAATCCTAACCTTACCCTAACCTTAACCCTAACCATAACCTTAACTTTACCCTTAACCTAACCTTAACCTAACATCAACCATAACCTTAACTTAACCTTACCCTTAACCTTATCTTAACCTTACCTTAACCATAACCTTAACCTTGACCTTAACTATAACCTAACCCTAAGCTTGACCAAACCCTTAACCTTAACCTTAACTTTACCCTTAATCTAACCTTAGCCTTAACCTTACCCTTAACCTTAACCAAACCCTTAACCTTAACCTTAACATGAACCTTAACCCTAATATTAAACTTAACCTAACCTTAACCTTGAATTTACCCTTAACCTTAACCTAACTAAACCTGTAACCTTAACCTTAACCTTAACCTTAACCTTAACCTTGACCTTAACTATAACCTAACCCTAACCTTAACCTTGAATTTACACTTAACTTAATCTTAACCTTTAATTTACCTAACCAAAGTTAAGGTTAAGGTTAAGGTTAAGGTAAAGGTTAAGATAAGGTTAAGGTTAGGTTAAGGTTAAGGTTAAGGTTATAGGTTTAGTTAGGTTAAGGTTAATGGTTTGGGAAGGTTAAAGTTAGGCGTAAGATAATGTTAAGGTTAAGGTTAAGGTTAAGTTAAGGTCAAGTTCAAGGTTAAGGTTAAGGTTGAGGTCAAGGTTAAGGGTAAAGTTAAGGTCAAGGTTAGGGTTACGTTATAGTTAATGTTAAGCTTAGGTTAAAGGTAAAGTCAAAGTTAAGTTTAAGGTAAAGGTTAAGGGTAAGGTTAAGGTTAAGGGTTACGCCTTGAATTTACCCTTAACTTGACCTTGAACTTCACCTTAGCTTAACCTTGAAGGTTAAGGTTAAGGTTAGGTTAAATTTAAGTTAAGGGTAAATTAAAGGGTAAGGTTAAGGTTAAGGTGAAGGTTAAGGTTATAGTTAAGTTAAGGTTAAGGTTAAGGTTAAGGTTAATCTTATGGTTAAGGTTAAGATTAAGGTTAAGGGTATGGAAAAAGTTATGGTTAAGGTTACGTTAAGGGTAAAGTCAAGTTTAAGGTTAGGATAAGCTTAAGCTTAAGGTTATGGTTAAGATAAGGTTAAGATAAGGTTAAGGGTAAGGTTAAGGTTGGGTTAAGGTTATGGTTAAGGCAAGGTTAAGTGTAAAGTTAAGGTTAAGGTTAGGTTAAGGTTAAGATAAGTTTAAGTGTAAGTTCAAGGTCAAGGTCAAGGTTAAGGTTAAGGTTAAGGATAAGGTCAAGGGTAAGGTCAAGGTCAAGGTTAAGGTTATGGTTATGGGAAGGTTAAGGTTATGATTAAGCTTAAGGTTAAGGTTAGGGTTAAGTTAAAGTTAAGGTTAAGGTTTGCTGAAGGTTAGGGTTAGGTTATGGTTAATGTTAAGGTTAGGTTAAGGGTGAATTCAAGGCTAAGGTTATGGTTATGGGAAGGTTAACGTTAAGGTTAAGGGGTTAATGTTAGTTTAAGGGTAAAGTCAAGGTAAAGGTTAAGGTGAAGGTTAAGGTTAAGGTTAAGGTTATGTTTAGGGGAAGGTTAAGGTCAACGTTAAGTTTAAGGGTTTGGTCAAGGTTAGGGTTAGGTTATAGTTAATTTCAAGGTTAGGTCAGTTTATAGTTAAAGTTAATGTTAAGGTTAAGGTTGAGTTAAGGTTAAGGTTATAGATAATTTTAAGGTTAGGTTAAGGTTAAGGTTAAGTTAAGGGTACGGTTAAGGTTATGATTAGGTTATAGTTAAGGTTATAGTTAGGGTAAGGTTAGGGTTAGGTTATAGTTAAGGTTAAAGTTAGGTTAAGGTTAAGGTTAAGGTTATGGTTATGGGAAGGTTAAGGTTAAGGTTAAGGTTAACGTTAAGTTGAGGTTAAGGTTAAGGTTAAATTTAAGGTTAATATTAAGGTTAAGGGTTTGTTCAAGGTTAAGGTTAGGTTATAGTTAAGATTAAAGTTAGGTTGCGGTATAGTTAAATTTAAGTTTAAGGTTAAGGTTTATAGTGAAGTTAAGGTTAAGACCTGTAACCTTAGCCTTTACCTTACCCTTATCCTTAACCTTAATAGTAACCCTAACCTTGACTTTACCCTTAACTTAACGTTAACCTTCACTATAACCTAACCCTAACCTTGACCAAACCCTTAACCTTAACTTTAACCTTACCTATAACCTTAACCTTAACCTTACTAAAGTCGTAACCTTAACCTTAACTATAACCTAACCCTAACCTTGACCAAACCCTTAACCTTAACCTTAACCTGACTAAACCTGTAACCTTAACCTTAACTATAACCTAACCCTAACCTTGACCAAACCCTTAATCTTAACCTTAACCTTAACCTTAACGTTCCCCTAACCTTAACCTTAACCTTAACTCTTAACCTCAACCTTACCCCCTTAACCTTAACCATAAACCTAACCTTGACCAAATTCTTATCCTTAACCTTAACCTTAACCTTAACCTTAGCGTTAACATTAACCTTGACCTTAACGTTAATATAATCTTAAACTAACCTAACCATAACCTTGACCAAGCCCTTAACCTTAACTTTACCCTTAACTTAAAATTAACCTTAACTATAACCTAACGCTAACCTTGACCAAACCCTTAACCTTAACCTTAACCTGACTAAACCTGTAACCTTAACCTTAACCTT
Organism: Pinus albicaulis; assembly: GCA_034641835.2. NCBI lineage: Eukaryota > Viridiplantae > Streptophyta > Pinopsida > Pinales > Pinaceae > Pinus > Pinus albicaulis. The sequence continues at coordinate 1,290,527,971 of CM076578.1, forward strand.
ACCTTAACCTTACCTTAACCTAACTTTGACCTTAACCTTCCCCTAACCTTAACCCTAAACTTACCCTAACCTTACCCCTAACCCTAACATTGACCAAATCCTTAACCTTAATCTTACACAACATTTTGTTACCATCTCTACAATCCCTCGCCCCACATATTGGAGGGTCTTTCCTGTGACCTGTGAGCAGTGTTAGGTCTCTATAATTTAGTAGAATGGAAAGAATAAATGCTGCAGAGACTACATAAAAAACCACTTTTGGATTCTAGGATCTAGCCCTCCTGAATCCAAAGAGGGATCTCTCTATAAGTGTAAAGATTGATTTATATTTAAGGCTTTTATTATGATATTAGGCTAGTTATTAAGAACAAGGGTTTTTTTCTGTTTGGTTGGTCAGCTATGATATTTAATTGGATGTAATATCACAAAATGAAAGATTTTCAAAGGATGAAGATGCAAGTATATTGAGAAGTGTTCAGCAGATAGGATTAGTGTGAAGCAGATTTAATCCATTGGGCAATGGAGTCACAAAAGGGTTTAATTGTACAACAATTTCAAGAGTTTTCCAAGGGGAAAGTCATGTATATCAAAAGATCCTTTAGATTTAAATGATGGAGTGGAACATTAAAATTGTTGAGAAAGTGGAAAAGCCAATAATTTCAACAAGGATTTATCAACTTTCCATACAAGAAAAGACTTTTTAAGAAAAATTTTGAAACCAGCCAAAGGATAGCGCTAACCATAGACTTCTTTGGACAAGCTTGTATTAAAGCCAACTTATCAGACAACAATCCAGTAATCACACTAGACTACTTTCAGAAGGGATGAAAATAGATAAGAAAACAAAGTGTAGCTTATGATCAGGTTAGATATCATTAAAATCCAGGCCTGCTTTCAGCATAATCTTAGGGAAACTTTCAAACAACCTTTGGAGGAAGAACTAGAAGACAAGGAAAACCATAAACTTTCCTAGTTTAACTCTACTTAGCATGTAATGAAAATATCATTCAAGAACTTCCTTTCAAGTTTTGCACTTCAATACATGGACTAACCAACATTCCTTGATAATTTTTATACTTAATTTAAGTCATTCTCAAATATCACAATTAGCAGAAAACATATAGATAAAGCTTATCAGTGAGAGTAGGGTACTTTAGCAGTAAATCCTAGCTCTATGCTTGCTATTCTTTATCAGATAAAAGTGAACAAAATGGAACACATGAAAGGAAAACAATGACAGTAAGAGGTACTTCACCAATGATATAGACCAGGATCCCAAGAATCAGCTTGTATATTGATTGTCGATCCAATTACAAACTATAATGTCCAATGCTTCATCATAGCTTCAACTTCTCTTCTCATCCTAACTTCTTCAATAACTTAACAGAGCTTCAGAGCTTCAAAACTTATTTACACTCAACAATGATTTGATACAACAACTATTACATCAAAGTCCAATAACCAACCCTTCACAATGTGCTCCTCTAGGAGATTTTATAAGCAAATGAGGAGGTGGAAGAGTTTTTCGGGTTGAATATCATTAATTCTATACTAAATGCAATTCCTAGCCTTGAAAACCATGCAAGGCATAAGGCAGGAATGCATTGAATTACAACTCCATTTCATTTATTCCATTTATGTTTTTTAGGCCTAGTGGAAAAAAATATTGACTTCAAGGCTTTCTTTATCTTTTACAATAACTTTACTGACAGTTTTAAAATATGTCCTTTTGTTTAAAATAACTTTTTAGCTGTCTTTAGGTAAATATCTTCTGACTGGGCAATAACTATGCCTTCTTTTGATTTATTGAAGCTGCAAGTGGCACTTTTAGTAGCTAAAAGGATATTTTAGCCTCTGATGTGGCAATGGAGGCTTCCTTTGACTTATTTGACTATGATGTGGGCTTTAGGCTTCATTAAGCCTTTTTAAGCCATCTTTGTCTTTGTGTCTTTATGCTCTTAAATAGTAGATTTAAAATATTAATCTTCAATATTATGATTTAATCCTTTAACTCTAATCTTCTGTACAGGTGTCTAGGGTTTGCTGATATAGAGGGTTTGTTCATGGGCCGATGATCGTGATTCATTTACTGTTAGCATTGAAATCAACCCTTTATTCATCCCCCGCGTGATATTTAGGTTGCAGGATCATCACCCTAGACCTTTCTGTCACCTTCATGTGACTTTGGGGAAAAATAGAGATAAAACACCATTAAACCTGTTAGCCACCTATAATATTTTGTTATACCCGAAGGTGGCTAAATATGTTTTGAGCCTTCAAAGAACAAATTTCATCATTAAAAATTGTTGCCTTTTGAAGACTCCTTGAAGTCCTTCTGCCTTTTGTCCAAAATCCTCATTGCTGTTCTCATCTCATACTCTGAAATTTCTGCTGAAATACAAAGAAGAAACTGCTGCAAAGCCATCCCTTTTCCCTTTTTTCCACTCGAAATTAACCTTCTTTTCCTTTCCATTTTTCCATATTTTTCCTCTATTATTCATATTTTCCTTTCTCCCCTTCATAAATCACCCTTCCCATGGTTAAAAACTCACTTTTTAACCCTTTCGGCACCCTTTGTTTCCATTTAAAAACCGTGAAAAATCATAAAAATACAAGTCTTTCTATGGACCTAAGCCCCTTGGGCTAAGTCCTAAACCACTTCCCCCCACATGCCCATGTGTTAAAACCAAACGCCAAAGCTTTCGGCGCTAATCGCATCGCAAATATCCAAAGGGTGCATGACTTTGAACCATTACAAAGCTCATTTTCCTTTGTAAACCCAAAAACCCACTTTCCGAAAGTTCTAAGTTAAAACTTAAAACCATGTGCTGAATACAAATGGGTTGATCGGAAAGACCAGGCTCGATGGCCCGATTGCAATTAGCCCTTGTCTTTATAACTCCTGGGCATATTACATTCCGTGAAAACCCCCGGCCCCGCAATCGGGCGCCTTTTTCCTTTACCTATATATTTTCCGCCCAATCCATTAAACTTGTTTTATTCGCAAAAAACTTTGGTTTTCATGTGTTTAAGGGTTTTTTCCGCCGGTGCGTAGGTCGTAGCAATACTGACCGTTGATCTAGTCCTTTGATCCAACGGCCTGCGCTCAATCGCATCGCAAACTCTCAATCGCAATGCTTCAAGTGTGCCCTCCGATCAATCGCAGTCCATACCTCCGATCTTCCGATCCTGCTCTCCCTCCAATTTATTCTTGACCGTTGATCTAATCCTTGATCCAACGGTCTGTGAAAAATCGCATCGCAATGTTTCACCCCCTTGCAATTACCTCCGATTCATTCCCCGCCGTCGATCTGGTCCTCAGATCAATGACCAGCGCTCAATCGCAAAGTTTCAATCGCATGTTGTTTTGTGACCTCCCCGATTGCGATCCTCCGATTAAATCTGGGCCGTCCATTTCCTGCCTATCCAACGGTCCTTATTCCCACCGATCGCAAGTCTTACCTCCATTTCAAAACCCGCTGATTCATTTTCCGCCGTCGATATGATTTGCAGATCAACGGCCAGCGCTTAATCGCACTGGAATTTTCAATCGTATCCCCTTTTCTGCCACCCCTGATTGAGACCCTCCGATTAGATCTGGACCGTCCACGTGTCCAGATCGGACGGTCCAAAATGGATCCTCCTTTTTCTTCTCCCGCTATCCTTTTTTCCTTTCTATGCAGATCTCCACCATTGGTTGCCTTCATCCGACGGCTACACTCCTCTCCTGCCTTCTGAAGCAGTCTAACCCATTTCGCAGGATTTCTTAATTGTTTTTTGTTTTATGCAGGTGTTTTCAATGTTTTTCCGTTGTATCACAAAGAAAGCTGAGGGTTGGGAAAGACGTTTCCTGCGCCTTTGAAGCTACTAAAAGGAACCATTCACACGGTTGGATTCAATGATTTTTCAATGTTTCATGAGCATTGATGCCGAAAAGCCCAGTGCGGCCTGCACATCGACAAGACACTGTTTTAATTCAAAAACAGTTAAAGAGTATCAGTTTGAAGACAAAACAAAGCAGATGATAATTGAAGACGGTTTTTATGGGGATTACGGCTAAGACCGTTATCATAAGCCTAATCCCCAACTCAGAACAAAGTTTAAAAGAAAATCATAAATGTTTTGATGACAGAAAGGTTTCCACCGCTTCAACTGAGGCGAATTGATTCCTCAGCTACTACAAAGAGGCACCTGTTGCCTCAAACCTTTCAAACAGAGGCCGAAGTTATTGATTCAGCGAATATCTACCTCCAGCGCTACCAAGAAGTTAATTCTGCCAAAGGAGTGTAATAGAAAATTACCGCAGAATACTCCCATTTTAAATATTAGAGCTCTGAAACAAACAGTTCTAGCTTTGATATTAATTTAAAACATTGAACATGTTGATCCACCTCGTGCGACACTTCTCCATCGAACCCTCAAGAGACCGAGAAGTCATTTAATATGTATTAATGGTTCAGAGCTGAAGTTCTCACTTCCTCATCTTCCTTCCTATAAGTACTTCGCATATGATGAGAAATGGTTGCCGATCACAAATATCAAACTCGAAGCAAATACTTAGCCTACGAAGTTGAAATAATTTGGAGTCTTGGATGTCTTGATGATTCCATTGCATGTTCTGTTCTCGAGTACTTATCATTGGATCCATGACTTGGTTGCCGGTGGCGTTCCGAATCGTTAAAATGTTTTTTCCTTGTTTTCATTATGTTTCATAATTCTTAATACAAAATAGAAAGTTTTAGGCTAAGAATGACTTCGAGCACCTTAGACCCGTTCACCCTCTTACCGTTTTATGTTTTTCTTCACGAAGTATTTTAGAGGCTTCAAAACTTTCTCTTTAGTCTTCATGCTCTCATGTTATTTCGATAGCTCAAATAGTTGGTTTTGTGATGTTGTGGTTCTCCCTCGCTTGTCTCATCACTTTAAAGTCGTTATTGAAGTCTCCTTCAAGTACCATTGTCCAAGCCAACTCAAAGAGGTCTGCTGATCTTACCCTTTGCCCCACTTAAACAACAATTGTTTCAGTCTTTATAGTTGTAAAACATGTATGTTATTTTCAGTGTTCTCTCTTCTATGAAATGCAACTAATGTTGAATCTTTATGTTTTCTAAATCCTCTAAAATAAGATCTTTGAGGAAATAGGGTGTTCCCCGAATCTTGTGATTTCATTTGTAGGTTGTCTTGAAATCAGTTGTATTTGCTTAAAGAATGTTTGTAGAATTTATGGTTAAAGATGTCTATCAAATATATCTTTATTGATAAAAGCCATGTTTCTCAAGTTCCCTTTGTTGAGAATTAAATTTCTTTTCCAAACCATTAATGTCCATCTCATTCCAAACAAGATCCCGTGGCTGCTAGATTTGCCCTTTGATATCCCATATCCCTTGAAGAGTTTGTCATGATTCATTTTCTTGACCTCATTGCCCAATGAACCGTATTTCCTCTTTCTCCTTATCAGACCTTTCATATTCTCACGTATCAACTCAACCCAACCAAACAAACATCTCGCACGTAATAACTAGTCTAAAATCCATAACCAAAGCAAAAAAGATAAAAACCTTTGCAAACGCTCTGAGAGATCTCTCCGAGAACAGAGACTGATCCTGAACTCTAAAGATTGTCTGATGTTGCTTGTCTTTGATTTTCCAACTCACAAAACACACGGACACCCAACATACGTTGTCGCTGTGGGGACCCGCTAAGAATTAGAGGCCTACAAACCTTTCCTGCCTTTAGGTCCAGATAACATAAGTAACTTTCAAGCACCGCCTAACATAATGGAGTCATGATAGGACTTCAATCAAGCTGACAAACTAGCAACCCTTAGGATTCCTTTAAATCCTTATCAAACCTTGAAGGAACTAGTTACCAAGCCATATAAGAGCAAACTCGTTTGTTTGAACACCTAGCTAAGTGCAAATCAGATTCTAGAACACTTCACTCCTATAAAAACAACAACCTTTAAAAACCCAAAATATTTCAAGTTTGGCTTCAAGAAACATGGTAGGACCATAAAACCTTTACCTCCTTAGGGGGCTAAAACGCCCACCCGGCGTACCCATAATCCCGAGCAGTATCTTAAAGACTCCACCTGGAAAGAACCTTACCATTATACAAATTTAATCCAAGTAGAGGATTGTAAGATCACTTGTAAAATGCATCGCTAACCTCTCAAAGATTGTCATACTTGGTTGAACTTTTCCCGTCATTTGATCTTAAATTACTATGAGGTGTTTTCTTCAAGGAAGATTTATACTAGAGCCCATCCCGACCCCGACCCACCCGAGATAGTTGATGACCGTAAAGTATCCTTTCTGGAAGTCTCCCTAAGGTTAAATTTTCAACTATTTTCGCATCACTCCTTGAGAGCCAGACTCGCCCTCGAAAATCTTTTAGTTTCACAATCACAAGTTAGACTTAGTAAACCCATTTAACTAAATACGATGATATAATTCGTATTAAATTCCGAGTCTTCACTTTCATCCCTGAAACAAGTGAATATCCCGATAGAGAATCAACACCTCCCGATCCACATTTTCTTAACTCAAGTGTCTCTCATCCAAAATCGCCTCAAATAATCAGCCGCTATTCAATCCACTGCATAAATTCATTCATCCATTGCTCAAACCACTCCACCCAGCCAATCCCCCATAAATCCCCACTTGTTAATCCACCCCCACCATACGTGTTGCGCATGGTATGCTCCCCTTAGCCCCACATACTCACTAGTCAATCTTCCACCGTACCATTTACCAAAATTCCATTATATGATGCTAATAATGCTACAACCGCATCACAACATGTGGATAAGATGAAATATTTATTTGATCGAAATGAAATTGATGATGATTCTATCAACCATCGTTTTGCTCGTAATAAAGTAAGTTTAGGGGGAGAAGTAAGAAATGTTTAAAGGTTTAGCCCCCGTAGTATAAATGACTTCAAAGGCTTCCATCAAACATTTTTAAACAAGTGGGAAGTGAGAAAAACTTTCCAAGTCCTTACTATTATAATAATCTCCATAGAACCCCGGGGAAAGTGTAAAAGCTTATTGTACCGCATTTTTCAATGTTGTATGTAACGCACTTTCCCCCGAACTAAAACCTCCTCTAAATGTACTTTAAACAAATTTCCCGAAGGGTTTGCCCTGCATATGACATATTCACTCCCAGAAAGAGTTTTTGCAACGTTGGAAGATATGCAAAGAGGTGCCCTTTCCTGAAGTGAACTTAATAGAAAAGAGAGCAAGAATGAAAAACCGAGAAGAGAGCATTCAAAAAGAGGAATCCCTCCCCTACTTCAAGCTCAAAACAGAGAATGTCGAAGAAATGATGAAAGAGATGACATAATTATGAAAAAAACACAAGCAAATCAAAGCTAGATCAAAGACTTCAAAACAATCAAAACAGAATAGAAATCGCATCAGGAAAAGATAACAATCAGATAAGAAAAAAAGAAAGTGACCATCAAATCGACCTCCCTTCACAAATGTAACTATGGGCTCAATATGAGGAAGACAGAGTTGGAAAGATTGGAAGAAATCACATGCAAACTTGATCGTACCCATGGGATGAGGAGCTTCACCGAGAAGAAACAAGGTTTTCTTTTCCCAAATGATCAAAATACAAACACCTATGAAGATTCTCAAGACTATAGATTGGCCTGAAAATGCAATCATGGAGGCCAAACGTATGATCTAGGGAGCAAGGGAAGTGTAGAGAATTCAAAAGACAAGAACAGTACTGTCGTCAAGAAGAACATGGAAAACCAAATGCAAAGATAGCAGAAAAACGAACATTTCGCCAAGAACAGACTAAATAAAGACAAGGAATCCAAATTAACAAGAGAAAGTGTTCTGCACTTCAAATTTAGTACTCCCAATAAAAACCATCCATCACATTATCCCAAAACCAAAAAGTTCAAGAAAGAAATTGGTTTAAAGGAATTTAACCGAAAATAGATGTAAATATCAACAACACTATTCACTTTGAGGGGGAGATTGCTAAGATTAAGATTACATCCTCAGCCGAACTAGTAACCCAAGATGTGTACAAAACCAAGTTTTTTTAAAAGTTTAAATCAGGGAAGTGACTTTGATACCTTAAACTCGATGCACAAACCCGAACTCCGTTGTTTCCGGCCCAGGTTGAAGGAAAATATCAAGAAGGACCAGCTTCCTCCCTTCTATGTCGGGCTTTGGAGTACACGATAAAATTTACACAATGCCATGTTAGACCTCCTAGAGCTCACAATCTAATGCCCAAGTAGTAATGGAAAGCTTAGGATTAGAAATTACTAAACCCTACAAAGATTTGTATTCCTTTGACCAAGTAGAGTCAAATGTTTGGGCTGAACAAAGATTTATGTGTTAACTTAGCTCGTATACTCCGCTACAATCTACTAGCAGTGATGGACATCGTGGCAATTATCCCCCCAAGTATGGCATGTCATTGTCATGGGAGCCAACCGGTGGAAGTTGAAGACTATATAGGGAAACCCAATACACAGGTGCCATGGTGAGTAACATGGACAAACCAAACAACATCCATCTCTGCTCGGTCTTAATTCAAGTTTAGATTCATTTATTTTGTATAACGGGTACAAATTTTATCTAACCATGTGTAAAAGAAAATATAGACTCACCAAATTTCACTCTAGAAACTTCAAAACGTTGACGATCAACAAGAAAATGAGAATGAGTCAAATATACTTTGACAATGCCAAATTTCCTGATCCTCGTAATAAACTAGTGCAAATGGAAGGTGTCCTGATCTGCAACACAAATCAGCCATACAAGCTAGACTTCCCATGCACTAATGAATATTGTCGTAAGTATGAAGTTAATTCTCCAGTTACAACTAAAGAATTAGAAGCCCAAAGGGATTCATTTTAGGGATTCGAGTTTATCATCAAACAATCAAAGGAGAATACTCACTAAGAATCCAAAGTTTAGGTAATATCCAAACACGCTCTTTAATTCTGTTATTTTTTTTTTAAAAATATGAACTCATTTTTATCCTTAGCACAAAATCATTCATAAAATGAATCAGTTTCACCGCGCACTTCATACCGAGATAAAATGAAAACTCGTGATAAAGGTGAAACAGCACTGCCGTGGCCCTGAGTAACGAAGATCATCGGCAAGACTTAACGCAAAACACATAGGTGATTTCTTAAATCGAAAAATGATCGCGCATACCACCGTGTTTTGCCATGAAGAAAATCGGCTATATATTAAACAAATCTTAGGATAAACAAACACATCTCATTTATATAAGCTGCAAAATCCTTTTAGCGTAGGTAGTTAACACGAGACCGAGAAGACTTGGAAGTCTTACACGCAGATAAATTTCAAGAGGTCTCACACCTTAGAACACATGTTTGATCAAGGTAGCTAAAGAACTCGTAATGGAGCCGGGACAGCCAGAAGAACACAACATAGTCTCGCAACTCAGATGATCAAAGTTATCCAAAGACTTCAAATTTCACATAAAATCACTACAATACATGCTTTTAAAAGAATCAAGGATAAAGTGGAATATTGGAATAAGAAGACTTGAAATTACATAGACACTGTGATCATCCACATAAAACCAAACTCTTTGAAGGAAAATCAAAAGTTTTAACAAAACCATGAACAACCTCTTTATTGCCTTCGTTATGCGTAAATTGAGAAATAACGTCAATTCAGAAAATCTATTAGATTTTCTGAATGGGTATCAAAACTTAGTTTCGTTAGAAAGAAAATCAGTGATCAGTTCGTATTGATTTGAAATTTAAACAGCTCTTTGAAAGACAATCACTCCTTTACCTAAGATAACCACAGCCTTAAAGGGTAGTTGATCAAGAAGAATATCCTGTCAGATGGTTCTCAAGCTTAAATTCATGTGTTAGTTTTCCTGCTGTATCAACCAATTAAACCGCTACCACACCTTGGGAACTTTTATGTAGCCACAAAATGCTCCTTTAGGATTAACAACGGTAGTGGCCACCTTCCAAAGGAAGCACAAGGAAATAGCCTTCTCTAAAGATATTGCCATTTTATAAAATATCTACCTTTGACATGATATAACTCAAGTTTTCAAAACCGACAAGAACATTTGATTCACCCACAGAAGGTTTTTAGAAATGAGAATGCACACACTAAACTGAAGACTTCTTGACTCCAAGAAGGGAAACTTTCTAACACAGAGACTTAAGAGGAATCAAAATAGACCCTATAATAGATGGTATATTGCAATCAAATTATCGTAGAAGCTTCCCATAATTGCAATCTTCATCTGAAGATTAATTTTTTGAGAAGGTTTATTCCCCAAAATTTCATTGTTACTGAAAACATCGTCAAATATGCTTAAGAACAAGGTAAGGAAAATGACTTTTTTCCAACAATCATTCGTTTCGAACCGTCAAACAAGCTCTTACCTCCAAGCGCATCGATTAGTCCTTATCAAAGACTTTTACATTTTTCTTTTTGTATCCTAATATATTAGCTTCAGCTTTTGTTTGAAAAGAACGATCTCTGAAGAACAACCGATATCATTCTTTAGGGCCCTAAGAGACGCTCTCCCACCATAACATGATGAGAAAAACAAGCCTAGTGTGACAGAAAAGTTAAAGGACTTTAGTGGTTTATTTCACTCTCACACATAATCTTCTGTTCTCATGGCCGTTGTCAAAGATATTCTAAGTCAAGACCCCATGGTAAAAGGGGAAATGGATTGCAACTATTCTTAAATATGATTTAGAACAGGCCCACCTAAACTGCGCGATAGCAAAGGATTAGCAAAACTTAGCTTTCCTAGTCCAACCTCCTGCTAATTATTGGTAAACAGGTGGAAAGGAAAGAAGGAAGAATCATGCCTTTATTGAGGAAAACTTTCCCACCCCTCAAGGCCGACATTGTTTATGTGATTTTATATTTAAATACCCTCCTTCTCCAAACTAAAGCCAGAGATTTTCAAATGTAGCTTTGAGTTTTTGCATTTTATTTAAGTGTTATATTGGAAAATGTTTGAATTTTGCTTGCAATGTTTACTTGAAGATGATTATGGAAGACTTACCCACCTGCTGATAGGAATGAGGATACCTTCATCAAGGCCACAACAACAAAATTCTCGTATCGTGTTACTATTGGGCTCACCCTTTTTCCTACATACTCGTAAGCTCGCTGTCTGGCTATTAAAGTGTCAATCTTCTTGACAAGAAAACTCCTTCCTACTCCCTACATCCTATCACATGAGGCACGTTTCACAATAAATTAATTTCATTAGATGAACGCACCATTCCTCTCACCAACATAAGTGGATTCCTTGCAGCTACTAACTTCTTCACCAAATGGATAGAAGCACATACCTACTAGGAATGTTAATGACTCGTCATTATCAAGCCTTTTGAACCCGAACCTATCCGTATCACATGTTGTCCCGTAAAATCATAATGTACAATGTCGCTGTTAAATCCAAAGATGTTGATTTATGTCACAAACAATTAAAATCCAATATTCCATCACAGTACAATTTCAAGAAATGATTACGAAACTCCAACAAGAGTCTACTCAATACTGGCTAAAAACTTAAGAAGAAAATCAAAAATCATACACAAGAAGCTGGTTCATGCTCCAGTGGGCTGATAGACTAACTGGCAAAGAAATCAATAAATATGTCCCCCACGTTGCTTATAGCGGATGCAATTTTCTCCACTCATTAGGGAGTTCAACATAAAAATCCTTCAAGGCAAGAAGAAGAGAAAATGATACAAAGAGATAGGATCAACCAAACAATCCATTTGCAGCAGTATTCAGAGAAGAAGTTTATGGAGAGAACATGTGTCATTCAAGTAGCAAATATGAAGAAGCAATTTGATAGAGACTACAAACACCTGTGTTGAAAAGGAATGAAGTGACCACTAGAGAAGAGAAGGAAACATGAAGTTTGAGAACTTGTGAAAGCGTCATATTATTCATGTGCTGGAGGGGTCATAATATTTTTCTTGAAAGAACGTAATGAGAAGAATTTACATAAAATCGGTTGGCGCATGCCGCCATTACCAAGAGTCTGAAGTTTCTGTGTGAATTTTTGTCTCCATTTTAAATATAGTTCAACCATTGCATTCAAAAGTTATAAAATACAAAAATAACAGGAAAAGGAAAAGAGGGCAAAGGTCAAAATGAAAGGCATAGCCCCATACCAACAAAGAAAACAAATCGAAAGTGCAAGCTAAACGCCCACCCCAGAAAAACACACTTCAGTTAGTCAAACCGTTTAATCTGACTAATTGGTTTTCAGCTTTCACTAGGGGTAGTAAATTGATTGCCAAACCCATAATCTGTCATCGTAGATTAGGATAGAAATTCGAGAAGCCCAACAAACTCAAAATCTGAACCAAAGCTTCAGTGAGATGACTCAAACCATTTCATTTTACAAAGAGTCGCAGCAACCGGGTTCTAACTCAAAATCGAACTTAAGCAGCAAGAAAAGACATCTCAAGAAAGTAAAAACGTAGGTCATGGAAGAAAGGTAGTTACCAATGAACCTTCGATCTCAAGCCTTCATTTTTATTTAATTTCGTTAAACACAATCTATGTGTAGCTTGTTTTTATGCCATAGATCACATCAATCTGTACAAGTAATCTTGACTTAATAAGTGAAATTTTCTGCTTTTAGGAATTTAGAGAACAGAAAGCCCTGGATGATTAATCCAACAGACAATAGATTAGGTAGAGAAACATCCTAACCCAACTGCTTAATCCTAGTTCAGGACAGTGAGTAGAATTAGATTATTTTTTAAGCCTCAAAAGAATAAAATGTTGTTAAGAGTTTTCCACAATCAGCTACCTGTTGAAGAAAATTAGATCAAGAGGGATTGTACAGTAGAAGGTATTGACAGTTCATCATTTTTCACAACTAATATAATTTTTCAGAATAACTGTAGACTATCTGCACAGAAAGAGAAATTCATTGACTAAAAGCTCAATTTATAGAAATCAAGTTTACTCCTGATGCCTTCAAGGTACCATCCTAAGAGCCATCATAGCCACCTAAGGTTTATTTTTTTTACACCGAAGGTATAAATATACTTGTTTCTAAAAAATTATCATTAGGCATTCAGCTTTGAAGACTCTCTTTGAAGGCCTTCTACCTTTTGTCCAAATCCCTCATTATTGTTCTCATCTCACTCTGAATTTCTCTAAATACAAAGAAGAAGGCAAAAGCTATCCCTTTTCCCTTTTTCCACTCACCAACCTTCTTCCTTTCCTTTTTTCATATTTTTTTCTCACATCCATTCTTTCCTTTTCTCCCCTTCATAAGTCATTCTCCTGTTAAAAAACCACTTTTAACCCTTTCGGCACCTTGTTTCCATTAAAAACCGTAAAAATCATAAAAATATGTCTTTCTAAGGACCTAAGCCTTAGTGCTAAGTCCCAAATCATTCCCCTCACATGTCCAGTGCAAAACCAAACGCTGTAAGGGCCGCCAATCGTTGACTGAAGACCCAAAATTGACTTTGAACCATTACAAAGCTCATTTTCCTTTGTAAACCCAAAAACCCACTTTCCGAAAGTTCTAAGTTAAAACTTAAAACCATGTGCTGAATACAAATGGGTTGATCGGAAAGACCAGGCTCGATGGCCCGATTGCGATTAGCCCTTGTCTTTATAACTCCCGGGCATATTACATTCCGTGAAAACCCCCGGCCCCGCAATCGGGCGCCTTTTTCCTTTACCTATATATTTTCCGCCCAATCCGTTAAACTTGTTTTATTCGCAAAAAACTTTGGTTTTCATGTGTTTAAGGGTTTTTTCCGCCGGTGCGTAGGTCGTAGAAATCCTGACCGTTGATCTAGTCCTTTGATCCAACGACCTGCGCTCAATCGCATCGCAAACTCTCAATCAAAATGCTTCAAGTGTGCCCTCCGATCAATCGCAGTCCATACCTCCGATCTTCCGATCCTGCTCTCCCTCCGATTTATTCTTGACCGTTGATCTAATCCTTGATCCAACGGTCCGCGCAAAATCGCATCGCAATGTTTCACCCCCTTGCAATTACCTCCGATTCATTCCTCGCCGTCGATCTGGTCCTCAGATCAACGACCAGCGCTCAATCGCAAAGTTTCAATCGCATGTTGTTTTGTGACCTCCCCGATTGCGATCCTCCGATTAAATCTGGGCCATCCATTTCCCGCCTATCCAACGGTCCTTATTCCCTCTGATCGCAAGTCTTACCGCCATTTCAAAACCCGCTGATTCATTTTCCGCCGTCGTTCTGATCTGCAGATCAACAGCCAGCGCTTAATCGCACTGGAATTTTCAATCGCATCCCCTTTTCTGCCACCCCTGATTGAGACCCTCCGATTAGATCTGGACCGTCCACATGTCCAGATCGGACGGTCCAAAACGGCTCCTCCTTTTTCTTCTCCCGCTATCCTTTTTTCATTTCTATGCAGATCTCCACCGTTGGTTGCCTTCATCCGACGGCTACGCTCCTCTCCTGCCTTCTGAAGCAGTCTAACCCATTTCGCCGGATTTCTTAATTGTTTTTTGTTTTATGCAGGTGTTTTCAATGGTTTTTCGTTGTATCACAAAGAAAACCGAGGGTTGGGAAAGACGTTTCCTGCGCCTTCGAAGCTACTAAAAGGAACCATTCACACGGTTGGATTCAATGATTTGTCAATGTTTCATGAGCATTGATGCCGAAAAGCCTAGTGCGGCCTGCACATCGACAAGACACTGTTTTAATTCAAAAACAGTTAAAGAGTATCAGTTTGAAGACAGAACACAGCAAATGAAGATTGAAGACGGTTTTTATGGGGATTACGGCTAAGACCGTTATCATAAGCCTAATCCCCAACTCAGAACACAGTTTAAAAGAAAATCATAAATGTTTTGATGACAGAAAGGTTTCCACCACTTCAACTGAGGCGAATTGATTCCTCAGCTACTACAAAGAGGCACCTGTTGCCTCAAACCTTTCAAACAGAGGCCGAAGTTATTGATTCAGCGAATATCTACCTCCACCGCTACCAAGAAGTTAATTCTACCAAAGGAGTGTAATAGAAAATAGCTGCAGAATTGCTCCAGACGGAACATAGAGCCTCAAAGTCAAATAAAGCTCCCGCCGAGCTTTGATATTAATTGTAAAACATTAATATAGTGATCCACCTGTACACTTCTCCATCGAACCCCTCAAGAGACCGAGAAGTCATTTAATCTGTATTAATGGTTCACAAGATATTTTTGTTAGTTCTCACCTCCTCATCTTCCTATAAGTACTTCTACAGAAGATGAGGAGTTGTTGGTTGCTGTTTGATCACAAGTTGTAAATATCGAAACTCTCTGAAATAAATATACGAGTCTGTTGAAGTTGAAAATAATTTGGAGTCTTGGATGTCTTGATGATGTCGTTGCATGTCTGTTCCTGAGAAGGCTCTATCATTGGATCCATGAGCTTGACTGTTGGTGAAGTGCTCTGAACTATTGAATGTTTTTCCTTGTTTTCATTATGTTTCATAATTTCTTACTATAGTAGGCTGAAAGTTTTAGGCTAAGAAATGACTCCTGGAAGCACCTTAGACCTGTTCACCCTTCACTGTTTTATGTTTTCTTCTGCTGAAGTATTTTAGAGGCTTTAAAACTTCTCTTTAGTCTTCATGCTCGTTTATTTCCTTGATAGCTCAAATAGTTGGTTTCAGCATGTTATGGTTCTCCTTGCTTGTCTGCCATCACTTGAAAGCCGTTATTGAAGTCTCCCTTCGAAGTACCATTGTCTTAAGTTAACCAAAGAGGTCGGTTTTGATCTTACCCTTTGCCCCTGCTTAAACAGTTGTTTTGAAGGTCTTTATAGTTGTAAACACATATGTTATTTAGGTGTTCCCTCTTCTATGAATGCAACTATCAGTGAATCTTTTATGTTTTCTAAATCCTCTAAAATAAGATCTTTGAGGAAATAGGGTGTTCCCCGAATCTTAGATTTCATTTTAGAAGTTGTCTTGAAATCATTATTTTCTTAAAGAATGTTTGTAGAATTTATGGTTAGCCCTGTCTATCAAATATCTCTTTATTGATAAGTCATGTTTCTCAAGTTTCCTTTGTTGAGAATTAAATTTCTTTTTCCAAACCATTAATGTCCATCTCATTCCAAAACAAAGGATCCTGTGGCCAAGTTAGATTTGCCCTTTGATATCCCATATCCCTTGAAGAGTTTGTCATGATCTTATTTTGACTCCATTGCCCAATGAACCAGATATTTCCTCTTTCTGTATATCTTTCCTAGACCTTTCATATTCTGCTGTATCAACTCAACCCAACCAAACAAACATCTGCACGTAATAACTAGTCTAAAATCCATAACCAAAGCAAACAAGATAAACCTTTGCAAACAAATATTTGAGAGATCCCTCTCTGAGAATAGGAGGACTAGATCCTGGAACTCTAAAGATTGGTTCTGATGTTGCCTTGTCTTTTTATTTGCCAAACTGTCAAAACATAGGACACCAACAAAACCTACAAAAAATGATAAACACATCATAAAAAACCTTCGGGAGTGGGAAAGACTATTTCAGAGGCTTGTGAGGGTGGAGAAGAAATGAGAAAAAATGTGGATGCAGCGGAAAAATGGGAGGAAAATCCAGCAGAGCAGCTAACTAGATGAAAATGGAAGTTTGGGCGCGACGACGAACAAAAGCCATTGGATTAGAGCAATCAACGGTCAAGATTGCTTAATGAAATTTTTCGGGGGCAAGTTAGGTGGGACATGGATGGGGGGTGAGATTAAAACAGTACCATCCGATGTCAGAGATCGACGGTGGAGATCTTTTGATGGAGCGATTGGGAGAATAGACGAATGGAAAATGAATAAGGTTGTGATATAACACAATCCATTCGATCTCAGAGATCGACGACTGAGATTAAAAGCATAAATGAGGTTAAGGAGGGTAGCGGTACGGCGGAAAACTGGCAGCATTTTTTGCAAAATATTTGGGGGGTTGGCAGTATATCCTGAAAAAACCTGATTCCATACATCGCTTGACACCTGTCCCTTTCAATACCACCTATTCCACAAAATCTTTTGGCGTTAAGCTTCGAGTGAAAAAAATTTGCGATATGCAACGTCCATTGTCGAATTGGAGGCTCCAGATCCTACGGTGCGGATTGCACGCAACGGGGTGAGAGATTCACAGACGAGGGATGGTGGGACCGCAGGACATGTCAGCAACTTTGTCGTGTAGTGGAAAAAGTTATTTGGCGGAGTGATTTATCAAATGGAGAGTTTATACTGTCGGATTAAATCCCGATCGTAGGATCTTAAGAACGAATGGTCATGATTAAAGGAAGGAGTGGATCATGTTGAAAAGAGAAAAGGGATGAGAGGCGAAAAGGTAGAGGAAAGGCGGCCCAATGACTATTGATCTCTACAGATCAATGATTGAGATTCATTTAAAATATTACATGTCAGGAATGGAAAAATAAAAGGAAATAGGGGCTTGGGAAAGGTTTTTGAGCCCTTTAGTGCTCGATTGAAGGGCTTTAGGACGCATGGAGGAAGGGGCTAAAGGAATAAGCCCTCGTGGGCTTAAATACTTTATAGTATTAAATAAAGGTAAGATATGAGGTTTAAAGGGGGTTTTTAGATGATGTTGGAGGTTAAATGAAGGTTAATGAAGGGATTTTATGAAGGAAATAAGGATGAAATGGGGTTATTGGTGAGTGAAAAGGAGGAGTGGAATGATGGAAAATGTAGTTTTTAAGCAGTCTTTCTTGGTAAACAGCAGGTACTTTAGGACTAACAGTGAAACAACAATGAAGATTAACTCAAAGGGTAAAGAACATCATAAGACTTCAAAAGATGATAAGTTTTCAAAGGAAACTATCTCTTAAAGGCTAAAAAAGATTTAGCCACCATTTGGTATGAAAATTTTTTAAAGGTGGATAACAGTGGCTCCACATGGGGATGGCATGTTCTTGAAGGTTTCAAGAACTTCAGATATTGATCTCTGGCTTTTCAATAAACCAGTGCCTTTTCCATTGAGCAACAACTTTTCTTTCCTTTGGCTGACCTTTCTTTGATATGACAATCTTTGAAACAATCCGAAACAATGGAATTCTATCAAAACAACATCTCTAATTACCCATTCCTAATGATCCTAACATTTTTTGTTCTTATAGAGTGCATTTGGGCTAGCAAACTCTCTTCATCAACATTTTAGTTGAAAAATGAAAAACTAGTCTAAGTCTACTCTTATTTATCCATGAGTTCAGATTAAGCAATTGAACTCATAAGTTTCTCTAATTAACTACTGTATGTCAGGATTAGACTGTCTGACAGACCTTTATTCTCTAAATTCTAAAACAGAAAATTAAAAGTAGCTAAGCAAGGATTAAGCAGTCTGACTTGCTTTTGGTCTATGGCATAAAAACAAGCTGCACATAGACTATTATTTGCAGAAAAGTAAAAAAAATTGTGAAGGCTTAAGATCTAGAAATAAAAAACATCCTTCATTATTCTTCAGCTCTGGTTTTGATTTTGTTTGAGCTGTCTTCTTTTTCTTTTCTGGTTCAAGTTTTGA
This sequence comes from Pinus albicaulis, assembly GCA_034641835.2. Classification (NCBI taxonomy): domain Eukaryota; kingdom Viridiplantae; phylum Streptophyta; class Pinopsida; order Pinales; family Pinaceae; genus Pinus; species Pinus albicaulis. Next base: position 1,290,546,532 of record CM076578.1, read on the forward strand.
GCTTTTTAGAACTAGTTTTTTTTCTATCTTTGGCTCAACATTTAATCTAATTAGAGCCATTATTCTTTTGAAACTCATAGGTTCAGATTTTGAATTTGTATGAACCTTTGTTTTTCTATCCTAATCTACGTTACTGGTAAGCCAAGAGTGATCTATTTGGCTGATCTAATTCACTATCCTATCAGCAGTAAATTGAAAACTAATTAGTCATGAATAGGCTATATGACTAACTAGAAGTATGTTTTTAGGAGTGTAATTTGAGCTTGCACACTTTCACACTTTGTCTCTCTTTTTTGGTATGGGGCTATACCTTTCTTGTTTTCATTCTGCCCTCTTTTCTATTTTTACTGTTTTTGTATTTTCCCTTTTCCCTTCAAAAAAAAAAAATCAATAGCTAACTAAATGGTCAAAGTTGAGCTTTATTGACATTCCTATCTAACCTATTCTAACTCTTGAAATAGTTCAGCTTTGTATAGTACAATAGTGCCAATGTAGCCAGTTGAGTAGTGACAAAAAGGAACAAAGACCCTAGCTACTAGTCAGAGGTAACCACAATACATATTGAATATTAATCTTTAAAATCAAGGCTATCATAGAAGGTGACAACATTTTATGTCTTTGGCTCTTGCAAAGGATCCATGCTTGAGAATTTGATCCAATTGGGGCCTCCACCCACTCTTCCATAGGATCAACAAAGAAAAGATGAGAATTATTTTCTTCTTGGCCCTCCATGATTGGTATATTGTCTGCCTCTAAGACATCAACCTTGAGGACTACACCTTCAGCATGTCCCTTGGAATCATCATCATCGTTTACCTGCAAATCAACAAGTAGTGAAATTTATTTTTTCCTTAAATCTATGCTTGCTTCTGATGTAAATTCAGGTTCTTTGGATGATAGATTGATATCAACAATGGGAGAAGGCTTCTCTTGAAAAGATGGTATATCCTCAGTAGAATAGTCTTCTATTTTTTTTTATTCCCCAAAGACTTGTCAGTACTTTTTATGGTTTGGGTCAACTAGTCTGAATTTTTCTTGAATTGTATATTGTTTGCTTTCCCAAGGTTTTAGACATGTACTAACAACAAGGGCTAATCCATTGGAAAAACTGTTTTGGTCTTTAGGAACAAGGGTAAGTTTGAATTCTTTAAAAGATTTTAATAAATCCATGGCCTTCAAAATGATTTTTTTCTATATTGTAAAGCGATATTCCTGCACCTACACTAGTTTTAGTACATGACCCATCAAAGCTCATACTCCATAGAGGACTAGTTTTAGATTTATCATTAATTTCCTTACTCTCCTCTTTGTCTTGAGTGCCATTGAGTTGTTCTATGGGACAGGCATTGGGTTGATGATTATCTCGTTCCAATGAAGGTTTGAAGGCTGGCTTCTTGTTTAGTATTTGATCAATTTCTTCTTCTGTCAAAGGGGAGATCTCTCTTTTACCATAAACAGAAGTACAACCAACTTCTTTCTCTTGTGTTAACTATTTTTGAGGTTGGATGTCATCTTGAGCCCCTTCTATTGAATCAGAGCTTGTGGTTGAAGGGAAACCTTGAGGATTTTCTACTATTTCATGATCTGCTTCTGTTTTAAACAACTCCTCATGATTTTTATGATGCTCAATTTGAATACAAGGTTCATGATTTGTTTCTTATACATTATTAGGATGCCACCCTCTTCTTAAATTCTGAAATGAGTTATAACATAGAGGGAGAGTTCCCATATGTGTTGGTTTTTCCTCTATTCCAGGTTCTATGTTTTCCAAATGGCTACTTGTTTCCTCAAAGCACTGCTCACTATTTGTATTTATATTTTGGTCATGAAGTTCCCTTAACAGTGCTATACAAGAAAGAGGTATGCTGTCAGGACTTTCTTGACAGCTTTATTCATTGTTTTCTCTAAAATCTTGCTCATCATACATATCTTGCTCATTGTTTAGGTCTCGTAGTGGTTGAGCTTGTGTTTGGTTAGCAAAAGGCGTAGGTTGCTTTGGATCACCAATATTCAAATTGGCTTCATACCTATCCATTATCTTTCCAAGTGTTAGTACTCGAATCTGCCTTAGGCTGAAGGAAAGCAGGATTCAAGGTAACATCAAACCAAGCTCAGCCTCGTAGCTAGCCCTACGAGGACAGGAGAGGGCTCTCTCTGGGTCTATCTTGGCAAAAGATGTCCAACAAGGCCTGAGATGACCTATAATGAATGCTGATTTTAGGCTAGTAAATAAATAGGAAAGAGGTAATTTAATAAATGTTTCTGGGCTGTGTGTGACAAAGAACAACATGATCTGAGAAATTAACTCAAAAACACAGATTGTTTCATGAGTCAAGATATGCAGGGAGTTTAACAATCAATTTGGAATAATATGGAGTGAAAAGACTGTCGAGAGGTTGATAAGGGCATAATAGATGAATCCTTATCAAACAGAAGAAAACACATAACATGAACACTTTCCCAAAGCAGAGCAATAAATTGAATTCTACCTTTCTTACTTAAAAGCATTCAACTGGAAATGATTATGAATGAACTGTAAAGAATAACAAGACACATATGAAATAGGAAGAAGAAACATATGCCAAACTCACGCCATAGGAATCTCATAAACCAGAGCTATACCCTTTCATTAATCTTCTGTCAAAACCGTACAGTGAAGTGTTGGAAATTTCTCCCACTCTTTCCCAGAACTCAGCCCCTCCACAAATGATTTTCAATAAAATAAATAAACTCAAATGTTGAAAACAGATCGATGGAAATAGGGAGTTGTTACAACTAAACTTATAAAAATAGAGAAAGAGTCATCCATCCGTTCTAAAGACAGACAAAGTTACATTATTCCACTTTGAAAATTTCTGATGACCAATTAAAAAAACAAAAACTGTAGCGTAGCCCTTTTGAATTGCAACTGAAGTAAAAAATAGGCAATCTGTTCCTATCTTTCTGCTGTGGTAGGTATTTTGCGTTTAATTTTGGCTTTCGGTCTTTGACTTTTCACCTCGATATTTTGTTCTTTGCTGGTAGCTATAGTTCGAACTCCTCCTTGAATGGTTTGAAGACCAAGTTTAGCTTCTCATTTGTGACTTCATCCAAAGGAGGATTCCACTTGGGAGAGTTATCTTTTTCAATCATCATAGCCTGAATACCCTCATACATATCATTGGATATTACACCCCTCAATGTATTTATTCAAAGTCAGAACTCCTTTTTAAGGCATTCTGATATTGTTTGATTGCACCCTTGTCGAATTGATTGGAAAGTCATTTTTAATCCTGTTGGAGAGATTATTTTCAAAGCCTTAATAGTTTCTTTGACCCATTCATTTCCTTCCCTATTGCTCTCGTTCACCAAATATTCTATAACTGCCTCTACGGTGTCCTTGGAAAAGAAATTTTCAATCAATGAACAGTTATACAGAATGCCTTTCTCCCCATGCTGGACTTCAATAGAAAATTCTTCAATTGTTGCTCTGACAACATCTTTGTCTCCAGAATTCAAACTGGTTAAACGCTTCTCAAGTTCTGGAAATTTCTCAGATGGAACATAATGAGTGGCAAGACCAATTGCAATCATCTCTACACCATATAAATGTGCTCCTTTTAAGGCTAAATATTCCCCAAGTTTTCCTGGAAGATGTGAAAGAATGTATGAATTGCTGCAATCAGTGTGAAATCCAAAGGCAACCTCGGGAGTTACAAAAACAGTTTTTTCTATCACTACTGAAAACATTGTGGGAACTACAAGACTCGCACCTCCTCCCATCGCAATGCCATGAAATATTGAGACCAGAGTTTTCTTGTATGTATGAATGTGATATTGAATCCAATACATCCTATAAACAACCTCAATACAAGATTCATCTGCCCTTTATACCTCTGAGCAAAGTATTGGTTTAAAAGAGTAGCCTTTGCGTGCCCAATATGGAGATAACCACGTGGCTCAGGAGGGAAATGTGTACACACGTTTAAATTCAGAAAAAACATTGGTGTATTCCAACCATTCATCAATATGAGCTGTTGCAAACGCTTCACGATTGTAAAAGTCAGGCAAATTCACAATGCAGCCAAAGTCTAATGTTTTGTAAAATTTTGATCCTTCTGCTGCACGTAATATGATTCTATGACCCCAGAAGAGAATTCAAAGAGCCTTTATGTATTTTCTTTGTTGGACTGCAGATTCCATTGTCCCTACTAACTTCACGTTCATGTGGAAAGTTTTGTCTGGAAAATTCGTACGAATTATTGGCAATTTGGGCGAGTTCTGGAAATTTTCGGGCTCCCTGACTGTATGCGCCGTGCAGCATACCCAATGCGTCGCACCTTATGGATGCACTGTGCACGTGTTATTTTGCACTGAATGGTCACGCCTAGTGCGCCGCGCCTCACCAGTGCGCTGCGCACCAATTTTTTGACCAATTTTTCTCCAATTTCACCTTGTTCACCCCAAATGACTTTGTTTTGCTTTTTCTGAGCTTTACACATTTGGAAACATGATTTTTACATGAATATTTCAAATCTTAATTTTGCCGAATCCATTTTCATAATGTTTGAAAATGCCTTTAGTTACAAACTCTTTTTTTGGGATTTCTTCACTTCATTTGAACTGATGATGATTTTCTTTGTTCTGCAGGGATGTTTGGCATTGGATTTCGGCCAAGGATCAGGAGAGGCTGCATGTGAACATCTTCAACTGAAAAAATTTGAATAATTACATATTTGAAAACAAATTTAATGATTTCTTCTTAAAAACAAAGTTTTGAAGAAGAATCTCTCTTGAGCATTATTTGATGATGAAATCTTGTAATGGAAACTGATTTGGAACCTCTCATGCAGACTAAATCGAAAAAAACCCTAGACCTAAAACTCTAAAAGACTCTTTGCTGACCAAAGACCATCCATGACTACGAATGACTGAAAACACTGAGTTTGATGAATTCTGATGAAATTTAATGATCAATCACAAGCCAACAGATACATGACATGAGGAAAATAAACAACAAGGCCCTTCCATTAGATAATGGCATGTTTCCTAGTGAAATGCAACTGAGTGAATCGAGTGAGACACCTAAAAATGAAATGCAGAAAACGAAATGATCTCTAACGGAGGACTGAAAAGACTGACTCTAACATTGGCTCCAATGGGGATGGTATCTACCTGGAGGTGCCAAGAACAACAGATCTTTGGGAGAGCAGACAGTGCCTACATCCATTTGGCTATGGAGTCCATTATTTTGACAAATCGACACAAGACCTTTGACTGAATTTATTGACTGAAAAACTGACTCAAACTGACTGACTTTTGAAACTAAAATGACTGAAAAAAACTTGACTCTAACAAACTAACTCAAAATGACTAAGATCTGAACTTAAAACTTAAATCTTGATGGTAGTACATGACCACCTGTGTTTCTTACAAGACGATATACCGTCAAACTATATCATAATGCCAATGTAACCAATCAAGCAGATGCCTTCTTGATTGATTTTTCGGATCAGATCTCCTGGTAAACAATAAATACTGATAACTGGGCATCCAAAAATATAATTGACCCTCATCTCCTTCATCACTGAATACTGCAATAATCATCTTCACTGCTGAATGCAATAGATTTGCCAATGGATCCTCGAAAACATGAAGAATTACCTCCTGCTGAAGAAACAAGGTGTCTTTCTCTCCTGATTCTAATCCTCCTTCATAATGTACTTCAGTAAAAGTATGTTCCTAGTCCTCAAAAAATTCTGAACAAACAGATGAGCAGATCTCCTCTTCAAAGAACATTTCAAAACATGACACATATGAAGAAGAGTCTGAAAGGCAATCCTGTAGGTTCTGATCTTCTGTAGTATGAATATAATTTTGATCATCTTCATATGATATGACAGCCAGATTCTCATTACACTCATCAATCATGAAAAAAGAAACTTGAGATGCTTCTTGAAACCCAATACTATCATTTCTATCATCTACCATAAATTCATCAAGAGAAACTTTTTCACTTACTTGAACAAAGATCTCATCTTGTTGTTCATGAACTGCCTGGATTACCTCTTTATGAAGACTCTGTTCTGATGATGTGAGAAAATTTGGATCTATAACTCCGTCTTCTTCATTCCAGATGATTTCAACAGTAGAGTTCTCCTTCATGAGATTCAGCACAGGGTATTCTTGGTCATCACAATCCGAATCTAGATCTAAAATAGCTAACTTGACTGCATCACATTCTGAAATTGAAACTTGACTTCCCTGCATGCTGTCTTTTTCTATGGAAAGATCTGAAATGAAACTCTCTCTTTCATCATCTTCAACCATATGGAAATCTTCAACCTGCTGATCTTGATAAGTATCCTTAAAGATTTCTATGTGCTGCTGAAATGATCTTTCATACAATGCTTCCATGATCTCATCGTCCATCAAGTCATTATCCCCATAAAAATTCTCAAGATATTTAATGAAACTATGAACATGGCTACAACATTTCTAAACTAACATTAAAGATGGACAAGATTCTCTGTACCTCTCAAAGAACATGGTATGAAAATCCTTTAAACAGTAAATAGAAGCAGATGGAAAACTTTCATACCAAGATCGGGCTTCATCTTCAAGAGTAGCCATAAACATATTCATCAAACAATCTTCATGAAAATTGATCTTTAATTTATGCACATGAATGTGAAATTTCACTAGATTAAGAGCAGCATCATTACCTTCCACATTTTTGAACATAGGCAAATTCTGAAGCCAATCCACTTTGGGCATTTTATTTGGAAAACCTGGGATATGATCTCAGCTCATGGGAGTGTATATTCTTGCAACTCAATCCATATTGAAAATATCAAAGCTACTGATTTCCCTGCAATGAAGTCACCATGAAGGATTGATTTCTGGATTCTTCAGTGAAATCTCCAGGTGAATAATTTCAGCCTTCTGATGTTTGATCATTGTCCACCATCAACGATCAGATCTGAACTTGATACATGTACTGGGGTAAGACAATCTACAAATCAAAGGTCATGTTCACAAGCTAGACCATTTTCTTCCCTAGTATGGTCGCCACTATGTTAGTTCCCAAATCCACTTTAGGCTGGAGGAAAGCAGGATTCAAGGTAACATCAAACCAAGCTCAGCCTCGTAGCTAGCCCTACGAGCACAAGAGAGGGCTCTCTCCGGGTCTATCTCGGCAAAAGATGTCCAACAAGGCCTGAGATGACCTATAATGAATGCTGATTTTAGGCTAGTAAATAAATAGGAAAGAGGTAATTTTATAAATGTTTCTGGGCTGTGTGTGACAAAGAACAACATGATCTGAGAAATTAACTCAAAAACACAGATTGTTTCATGAGGCAAGATAGGCAGGGATTTTAACAATCAATTTGGAATAATATGGAGTGAAAAGACTGTCGAGAGGTTGATAAGGGCATAATAGATGAATCCTTATCAAACAGAAGAAAACACATAACATGAACACTTTCCAAAAGAAAAGAAATAAATTGAATTCTACCTTTCTTACTTAAAAGCATTCAACTGGAAATGATTATGAATGAAATATAAAACATAACAAGACACATATGAAACAGGAAGAAGAAACATATGCCAAACTCATGCCACAGGAATCTCATAAACCAGAGTTGTATCCTTTCATTAATCCTCTGTCAAAACCGTATAGTGAAGTGTTGGGAATTTCTCCCACTCTTTCCCAGAACTCAGCCCCTCCACAAATGATTTTCAATAAAATAAATAAACTCAAATGTTGAAAACAGATCGATGGAAATAAGGAGTTGTTACAACTAAACTTATAAAAATAGAGAAAGAGTCATCCATCCGTTCTAAAGACAGACAACGTTACATTATTCCACTTTGAAAATTTATGATGACCAATTAAATTGCAACTGAAGTCAAAAATAGGCAATATGTTCCTATCTTTCTGCTCTGGTAGGTATTCTGCGTTTAATTTTGGCTTTTGGTCTTTGAATTTTCACCTTGATATTTTTTTCTCTGCTGGTAGTTGTAGTTCGAACTCCTCCTTGAATGGTTTGAAGACCAAGTTTAGCTTCTCGTTTGTGACTTCATCCAAAGGAGGATTCCACTTGGGAGAGTTATCTTTTTCAATCATCATAGCCTGAATACCCTCATACATATCATTGGATATTACACCCCTCAATGTATTTATTCAAAGTCGGAACTCCTTTTTAAGGCATTCCGATAGTGTTTGATTGCACCCTTGTCGAATTGATTGGAAAGTCATTTTTAATCCTGTTGGAGAGATTCTTTTCAAAGCCTTAATAGTTTCTTTGACCCATTCATTTCCTTCCCTATTTCTCTCGTTCACCAAATATTCTATAACTACCTATACATTATCCTTGGAAAAGAACTTTTCAATCAATGAACAGTTATGCAGAATGATTTTCTCCCCATGCTGGACTTGAATAGAAAATTCTTCAATTGTTGCTTTGACAACATCTTTGTCTCCAGAATTCAAACTAGTTAAACGCTTCTCAAGTTCTGGAAATTTTTCAGATGGAACATAATGAGTGGCAAGACAAATTGAAATCATCTCTGCACCATCTAAACGTGCTCCTTTTAAGGCTAAATATTCCCCAAGTTTTCCTGGAAGATGTGAAAGAATGTATGAATTGCTGCAATCAGTGTGAAATCCAAAGGCAGCCTCGGGAGTTAAAAAACAGATTTTTCTGTCACTACTGAAAACGTTGTGGGAATTGCAAGACTTGCACCTCCTCCCATCGCAATGCCATGAACTATTGAGACCAGATTTTTCTTGTATGTATTAATGTGATATTGAAGCCAATACATCCTATAAACAACCTCAATACAAGATTCATCTGCCCTTTATACCTCTAAGCAAAGTATTGGTTTAAAAGAGCAGCCTTTGCATGCCCAATATGGAGATAACCACGTGGCTCAGGAGGGAAACGTGTACACACGTTTAAATTCAGAAAAAACATTGGCGTATTCCAACCATTCATCAATCTGAGCTATTGCAAACGCTTCACAGTTGTAAAAGACAGGCAAATTCGCAATGCGGCCAAAGTCTGATGTTTTGTAAAAGTCTGATCCTTCTGCTACACGTAATATGAGTCTATGACCCCAGAAGAGAATCCAAAGAGCCTTTATGTATTTTCTTTGTTGGACTACGGATTCCATTGTCCCTACTAACTTCATGTTCATGTGGAATTTTTTTCTGGCAAATTCATGTGAATTATTGGCAATTTGGGTGAGTTCTGGAAATTTTCGGGCTCCCTGACTGTATGCGCCACGCAGCATACCCAATGCACCGCACCTTATGGATGCATCGTGCACATGTTATTTTGCACTGAATGGTCATGCCCAGTGCGCCGCGCACCGATTTTTTGACAAATTTTTCTTCAATTTCACCTTGTTCACCCCAAATGACTTTGTTTTGCTTTTTCTGAGCTTTACACATTTGGAAACATGATTTTTACATGAATATTTCCAATCTTAATTTTGCTGAATCCATTTTTGTAATGTTTGAAAATGCCTTTAGTTACAAACTCTGTTTTTGGGACTTCTTCACTTCATTTGAACTGATGATGAATTTCTTTGTTCTGCAGGGATGTTTGGCATTGGATTTCGGCCAAGGATCAGGAGAGGCTGCATGTGAACATCTTCAACTGAAATTTTTTGAATAATTACATATTTGAAAACAAATTTAATGATTTCTTCTTCAAAATAGAGTTTTGAAGAAGAATCTCTCTTGAGCATTATTTGATGATGAAATCTTGTAATGGAAACTGATTTGGAACCTCTCATGCAGACTAAATCGACAAAAACCCTAGACCTAAAACTCTAAAAGACTCTTTGCTGACCAAAGACCATCCATGAGTACGAATGACTGAAAATACCGAGTTTGATGAATTCTGATGAACTTTAATGATCAATCACAAGCCAGCAGATACTTTACACGAGGAAAATAAACAACAAGGCCCTTCCATCAGATAATGGCATGTTTCCTAGCGAAATGCAACTGAGTGAATCGAGCGAGACACCTAAAAATGAAATGCAGAAAGAGAAATGATATCTGACGGAGGACTGACAAGACCGACTCTAACACCAAGCATGTACATCATTTTTTCCATCATGACCATTAGTTTGGCTTCTGGGTCTATGTCTAAATCCATGTTTGTAAATCAGAAAAGAGGTCACTGTATCTTGTCAACCAGTTCAGAGTGTTCTACCAGTGGAGTCATTTGGTCTTTTAAGAGTTGTGGAGTCGCTAGGTGGATGATTTAAATTTTTTTGTCCACCAAAAATATGATTTGGTTTTCTCAATGCAATCCCAAAGGGATTTACAAAGACTGGAGGGATATTAGGCCTACTAGAGGCCAGTGGAGTCACCAGGTGGAAATTTTTAGCTCATTTGGAGGTAAATTTTTTTATGGTCCACCACCATATACCAATCCAAATGTTTTGGGTTTTTTGAGTTTTTTCAGTCCTATAGGTTATGAGAGGGTCCTAAATCTGTTTCAACACTTAGCTATGGTGATGAGACAAACAGAATTTACTCTTATGGCTTAGCTATCTGATTCCTTCAAGTTTTTATAAGACTCTATGAGAATCCTAAGGGTTACTTAGTTTGTCACTAATTCAAATAATTCCTATCATGATCACCATTTGCTTTGGTAGTGATTGAAGAAAGCTACTTATACTGCATTTAACAATGAGTTTTTTGTTTTAAGGATTTTACTCAGATAATCCCCAGTATGTTTGCCAAGAATGTTAGGTCTCTTTAATTTAGTAGAATGGCAAGACTAAACACTGCAGAGACTACATCAAAAAACACTTTTGGATTCTAGGATCTAGCCCTCCTGATTCTAGAGAGGGATCTCTTTATAAGTGCAATGATTGATTTATCTTTAAGGCTTTTAGTATGATATTAGGCTAGTTATTAAGAACAAGGGTTTTTTTTCTGTTTGGTTGGTCGGGTATGATCTTTAATTGGATGGAATATCACAAAATGAAAGAGTTTCAAAGGATGAATGTGCAAGTATATTGAGAATTTTTCAGCAGATAGGATTAGTGTGAAGCAGCTTTAATCCATTGGGAAATGGAGTAACAAAAGGGTTTAATTGTACAAAAATTTCAAGAGTGGTCCAAGGGGAAATTCATCTATATCAAAATATCCTTTAGATTTAAGTGATGGAGTGGAACATTAAAAGTGTTGAGAAAGTGGAAAAAGCCAATAATTTCAACAAGGATTTATCAACTTTCCATACAAGAAAAGCCTTTTTAAGCAAATTTTTGAAACTAGCCAAAGGACAGGGCTAACCATAGACTTCTTTGGACAAGCTTGTATTAAAGCTAACTTATCATACAACAATCCAGTAATCACACTAGACTACTTTCAGAAGGGATGAAAACAGATAAGAAAAAAAAGTGCAACTTAAGATCAGGTCAGATATCATTAAAATCCAGACCTGATTTTAGCATACTCTTAGGGAAACTTTCAAACAACCTTTGGAGGAACAACTAGAAGACAGGGAGAACCATAAAATTTCCTAGTTTAACTCTACTTAGCATGTAATGAAAATATCATTCAAGAACATCCTTTCAAGTTTTGCACTTCAAGACATGGACTAACCAACATTCCTTGATAATGTTTATACTTAATTTAAGTCATTCTCAAATATCACAATTAGCAGAAAACATATCGATAAAGCTTATCAGTGATAGTATGGTACTTTAGCAGTAAATCCTAGCTCTATGCTTGCTGCTCTTTATCAGAGAAAAATGAACAAAATGGAACACATGAAAGGAAAACAATAACAGTAAGAGGTGATTCACCAATGATATAGACCAGGATCCCAAGAATCAGCTTGTATATTGATTGTCAATTTAGTTACAAACTAAAATGTCCAATGCTTCATCACAGCTTCAACTTCTCTTCTCAGCCTAACTTCTTCAATAACTTAACAGAGCTTCGGAGCTTCAGAACTTATATACACTCAAGAATGATTCGATACAACAAATATTACATCAAAGTCCAACAACCAACCCTTTACAATGTGCTCCTCAAAGAGATTTTATAAGGAAATGAGGAGGTGGAAGAGTTTCTAGGGTTGAGTATTATTAATTATATACTAAATGCAATTCCTAGCCTTGAAAACCATGCAAGGCATAAGGCAGGAATGCATTGAATTACAACTCTGTTTCATTTATTCCATTTATGTTTTTTAGGCCTAGTGGACAAAAATATTGACTTCAAGGCTTTCTTTATATTTTACAATAACTTTACTGACATTTTTAAAATATATTCATTTGTTTGAAATAACTTTTCAGTTGTCTTTAGGAAAATATCTTCTAACTAGGAAATAACTATGCCTTCTTTTGCTTTATTGAAGCTACAGGTGGCACTTTTAGTAGCTGAAAGGATATTTTAGCCTTTGATGTGGAAATGTAGGCTTCCTTCGACTGATATGACTGTGATGTGAGCTTTAGGTTTCATTAAGCCTTTTTTAACCATCTTTGTCTTCAGCTTGTGTCTTTATCCTCTTAAACAATAGATTTAAACTATTAATCTTCAATCTTATGATTTAATCCTTTAATTCTTCTCTTCAGTACAGGTGTCTAGGGTTTGCTGATATGGAGGGTTTTTTTTTGGGCTGATGATCTTGATTCATCGACTGTTAGCATTGAAATCAACCCTTTATTCATCCCCTGCGTGATATTTAGGTTGTAGGATCATCACCCTTGATCTTTCTGTCACCTACCTGTGACTGTGGGGAAAAATAGAGATAAAACACCATTAAACCTAAAAAAAACAATAAACACATCATAAAAAACCTGTGGGAGTGAGAAAAACTGCTTCAGAGGCTCGTGAGGGTGGAGAAGCAATGAGAAAAAATGTGGATGCAGTGGAAAAATCGGAGGAAAACCCGGTACAGCAGCTAACCAGGTGAAAATGGAAGTTTTGGCACGACGACGAGTAGGAGCCATTGGATTAGAGAAATCAATGGTAGAGATCTCTTGATGAAATGTTTTGAGGGCAAGTTAGGTGGGACATGGATGGGGGGTGAGATTAAAACATGACCATCCAATCTGAGAGATCGACGACGGAGATCTTTCGATGGAGCGTTTGGGAGAATAGACGAATGGAAAATGAATGGGGTTGTGATATAACACAAGCCGTTCGATCTCAGAGATCGATGGCTAAGATTAAAAGTGAAAATGAGCTTAAGGAGGGTAGCGGTATGGCGGAAAAATTGCTGTGGTTTTCGCAAAATATTTTCGGGGTAGGCAGTATTGCCCGAAAAAACGTGATTCCATACATTGTTTGACACCTCTCCCTTTCAATACCACCTATTTCGAAAAATATTTTGGCGTTAAGCTTCAGGCACAAAAATTTTGCGATATGAAACATCCAGCATCATATTGGAGGCTCCAGATCCGATGGTCTGGATCGCACGCGACAGGGTGAGAGATGCATAGACGAGGGATGGTGGGACTGTAGGATGTGTCAGTAACTTTGTCACATAGTGGAAAAAGTTATTTGGCGGAGTGATTTATCAAATGGAGAGTTTAGAATATCAAATTAAATCCTGATTGTAGGATCTTAAGAATGAATGGCCACGATTAAAGGAAGGAGCGGATCATGTTGAAAAGAGAAAAGGGACGAGAGGTGAAAAGGCAGAGGAAAGGTGATCCAATGGTCGTTGATCTTTGCAGATCAACGGTCAAGATTCATTTAAAATATTACATGTCGGGAATGGAAAAATAAAAGGAAATAGGGGTTCAGGAAAGGTTTTTGATTCCTTTAGCACCCGATTGTGGGGATTTAGGACGCATGGAGGAAGGGGCTAAAGGAAATAATCCCTCGGGTGCTTAAATACTTTATAGTGCTGAAACTGATTTTTAGGCAAAAAAACAGGGTTTTTAAGGCTAAGTAAGGGTTTTGATAGAGGGAAGAAATGGTTTTTAAACCAGATAAAGGTAAGATATGAGGTTTAAAGGGGGTTTTGAGATGATATTGGAGGTTAAATGAAGGTTAATGGAGGGATTTTATGAAGGAAATAATGATGAAAATGGGGTATTGGTGAGTGAAAAGGAGGAGTGGAATGATGGAAAATGGAGTTTTTAAGCAGTCTTCCTTGGTAAACATCACGTACTTTAAGACTAACAGTAAAACAGTAGTGAAGATTAACTCAAAGGGTAAAGAACAACACAAGACTTCAAAAGATGATAATTTTTCAAACGAAAGTATCTCTTGAAGGCTAAAAAATATTTAGCCACCATTTGGTATGACAATTTTTTATAGGTGGACAACAAGTAGTATTATTTCTCCTGTTGAACATTTCCTCATAAATCCCATAAAAACCTATGTTTTGGCATTGGCGCGGGTAGCCATTTCACCCCTCGCGCCAATGTGGAGGATGTACACTAGAGGCCGCGCTAGCTGGCGCTCTGTCTCTTTGTTGTGCCCATGCCAGCCTTTTCGGAATTTTTTTTTAACAAATTAGAGGCAGAAGTTTCCTTTAACCACCTCAGGGATGAGTCACAGGAAGTGGTTAAACTTGATAAGCCACGTATCTCTTCCTTTAGGTAGTGGTTTTTAACCTCCCATGGAACATTATTTGAAGATAGGACTCCCCTCCATGATTATAGGTATCCTAACCTCTCCCTCTTCCTCTATATAAACATGCCTTCTCTCTTTACAAAAGATAGATAAACATATAGCCAAGAGGATGAACTTGGAGAAGAGATACTATAGCTGATTAATCACTATCGAGAAGGTAGAACCAAGGAGAATTTCGTAGAGAGAGCGCCGTCTGAATTCCTGACGAGCTTTGTGAGACGCGCTCCGCTGGAACCCTATTGGAGGAGACTTCAACGTCGAAGCTTGGTTGTACTCTTCCTTCCTTTCAATAATATACTCGACTATGGTAATGGTTCCATCTTTGTGTTGTGTTTATTGATGCATTGATTTAGTCTTCTTCAGCTAACTGATAGTTATGGATGCAAAATAGTATGGTGTATATCATCTTTGTTTCTTGTGTATGTGCAGGTATCTGAGCATGAAAATGATTGGATTGTGATCTGTCGAACTAGGAGCAAGAGGTAGCCACTCTTTTGACAACAACAACAACGCAGGATATACGGTAAGTTATCTATCGAATATCTGTCCATCCGTTAACTACGAATTGATGTCATAGCGTGTCTTTTTGTGGCTAGACCCATTCTAGGGCTAGTGGGATCGCCTTTGTCCACAAAGGGGATTTACCTCAACAACACTTAACCTTAACCTTACCTTAACCTTACCCTTAACCTTCACCTTAAGCTTAACCTTAACCTTAACCTTAACCAAACCCTTACCCTTGACTTTAACCTTAACCATAACCTTAACCTTAACCTAACTAAACCCATAACCTTAACCTTAACCTAACTTTAACCTTGACCTTATCCTAACCTAACCTTAACCTTAAACTTAATCTAACCCTAACCTTGATCAAACCCTTAACCTTGACCTTAACTTTACCCTTAACCTTGGCCTTAACCTTAACCTAACCTTAACCTTAGCTTTACCCTTAACCTAATTTTAACCTTAACCTAACCTTAACCTTGACTTTACCCTTAACCTAACCTTAACATTGACCTTAACATTAACCTAACCTTAACCTTGACTAAACCTTAACCTAATATTAACCTTAACCTAACCGTAACCTTAACCTAACCGTAACCTTAACCTTAGCCTAACCATAACCTTAACCTTAGCATTAACCTAACCCTAACCTTAACTTTACCCATAACCTAACCTTAACCTTAACCTTAACCTTAACCTTACCCTAACCTTAAAATTAACCTTAACATTAACCTTAACCTGACTTAAACCGTAACCTTAACCTTACATTAACATAACTTTAACCTTAACCTCCCCCTAACCTTAACCTTATCCTTAACCTTACCCTAACCTTAACCTTAACCTTACCCTAACCTTACACTAACTTTAACCTTAACTTTACCCATAACCTTACAATTAACCTAACCTTAACCTTGACCTTGACCAAACCCTTAACCTAACCTTAACCTTAACCTTAACCTAACCCTAACAAAGGTTAAGGTTAAGGTTAAGGTTAGGTTAATGGTAAAGTTAAGGTTAAGGTTAAGGTTTGGTCAAGGTTAGGGTTACGTTATAGTTAAGGTTAAGATAAGATTAAGGTTAAGGTTAAGGTTAAGGGTAAGGTTAGGTTAAGGGTAAAGTTAAGGTTAAGGGTAAGGGTAAGGTTAAGGTTAAGGATAAGGTCAAGGTCAAGGTCAAGGTCAAGGTTAAGGTTAAGGTTAGGTTAAGGGTAAATTAAAGGTTAAGGTGAAGGTTAAGGGTGAGGTTAAGGTTAAGGTTGCGGGTTTATTCAAGTTAAGGTTAAGGTTAAGGGCTTGGTAATGATTAGGGTTAGGTTATAGTGAAGGTTAAGGTTAAGTTAAGGGTAAATTCCAGGTTAAGGTTAGGGTAAGGTCACGGTTAAGGGCAAAGTCAAGGTTAAGGTTACGTTAAGGGAAAAGTCAAGGTTAGTGCTAGGTTATAGTTAAGGTCAAGGTCAAGGTTAAGGGTAAAGTTATAGTTAGGTTAAGGTTAAGGTTAAGGTTAGGATAAGGTTAAGATAAGGCTAACGTTAAGGGTTTGGTCAAGGTTAGGGTTAGGATATAATTACAATTAAGGTTATGGTTAGGTTAATCTAAGGTTAAGGTCAAGGTGAAGGGTAAGG
The DNA here is from genome assembly GCA_034641835.2 of Pinus albicaulis. Lineage (NCBI taxonomy): Eukaryota > Viridiplantae > Streptophyta > Pinopsida > Pinales > Pinaceae > Pinus > Pinus albicaulis. The sequence continues at coordinate 1,290,563,262 of CM076578.1, forward strand.
TTAAGGATAGGTTAGGGTTAATATTAGGCTAAGGGTAAAGTTAAGGTTAAGGTTAGGTTAAGGTTATGGGTAAAGTTCAGGTTAATGTTAGGTTAAGGTTAGGGGAAGGTTAAGGTTAAAGTTAAGGTTAAGGTTAAGGGTTTGGCCAAGGTTAGGGTTAGGTTATAGTTAAGGTCAAGGTTAATGTTAAGCTGAAGGTTAAGGTTAAGGTTAATGTTAACGTTACAGATTTAGTCAGGTTAAGGTTACAGGTTTATTCAGGTTAGGGCTAAGGTTAGGTTAAGGGTAAAGTTCAGGTTAAGGTTAGGTTAAGGTTAAGGTTAAGTTTAGGGTAAGGTTAAGGGTTAAGGATAACTTAACCTTAACCTTAACCTTAACCATAACCGTAACCTTAACCTTAACCTTAACCTTAACCTTAACCTAAACCTAACTAAACCTTAACCTTAACCTTAACATTCCCATATCCATAGCATTCACCTTAACCTTGACCTTACCTTTAACCTTAACCTTAACCTTACCCGACAAACCTTAACATTAACTTTACAACATTAACCTTAACCTTTACCTAACCTTAAACTTCACCTAAACTTGAACTTAACTATAACCTAACCCTAACCTTGGTAAGGTCAAGTTTAAGGTTAAGGTTATGGTTATGGGAAGGTTAAGGTTAAGGTTACGGTTAACGTTCAAGTTAAGGGTTTGGTTAAGGTTATGTTTAGGTTATAGTTAAGGTCAAGGTTAAGGTTAAGTTATGGTTAAGGTTAAGGTTACGAGTTTAGTCAAGTTAAGGTTAAGGTTAAGGGTAAATTCAAGGTTAACGTTAGGTTAAGTTTAAGGTTAGGGTTGAGGTTCAAGTTAAGGTTAAGGTTAGGGTTAGGAGAAGGTTAAGGTTAAGGTTAAGGTTAAGGCTAAGGTTAGGTTAAGGTTAAGGGTGAAGGTTAAGGTTATGGGTCTTAACGTTAACCTTAAAATTAACCTTCACCCTTAACCTTAACCTTAACCTTAACCTAAACATAACCTTAACTTTACCCTTAACCTAACCTTAAACTTAACCTTAAACTAACCCTAACCTTAACATTGCCCTTAACATTAACCTTAACCTTAACCTTAACCTTACATTAACCTTAACCTTAACCTTACCTTGACCTTAACTATAACCTAACCCTAAACCTCACCAAACCCTTAACCTTAACCTTAATCGTTACCTAACCTTGACCTTAACTATAACCTAACTCTAACCTTAACCTTAACCTAACATTAACCTTGACCTTAACTATAACCTAACATTAACCCTGACCAAACTCTTAACGTAACCTTAACCTTGAATTTACCCTTAACGGAACCTTAACCTTGACCTTAACCTTACCCATAACATTAACCTTAATCTTAACTTTACCCTTAACCATAACCTTAACCTTAACCTTGACCTTAACCTTAACTTTAACCTAGCTAAACCCGTAACCTTAACCTTAACCATAACTTAACCTTAACCTTGACCTTAACTATAACTTGAACCTAACCTTAACCAAACCCTTACCTTAACCTTAACCTTAACCTGACTAAACCCGTAACCTTAACCTTAACCATAACTTAACCTTACCTTGACCTTAACTATAACCTAAACCTAACCTTAACCAAACCTTTACCTTAACCTTAACCTTAAACCTAACCTTACCCCTAACCTTAACCTTAACCTTAACCTTACCATAACCTAACTTTAAGGTTAAGGGTTTGGTCAAGGTTAAGGTTTGGTTATAGTTTAAGTTAAGCTAAAGGTCAAGGCTAACCTTAACCTTAACCTTAACCTTACCTTAACCTAACTTTAACGTTAAGGGTTTGGTCAAGGTTAAGGTTTGGTTATTTTTTAAGTTAAGGTCAAGGTCAAGGTTAACCTTAACCTAACCTTCCCCTAACCTTAACCTTAACCTAAAATTTTACCCTTAACCTAACCGTAACCTTAACCTTCACCATAACCTTAACCTTAACCTTGAACTTAACCTTAACCTTAACCTTAACCTTAACTTAACTATAACCTTAACCTTCACCTTAACCTTCACCTTAACCTTGACTTTACCCTTAAATTAACCTTAACCTAACCTTAAACTTAACCTTAACCTTAATCTTACCCTTAACCTTCACCTTAACCTTAACCATAACATTAACCTTAACATTAGCCTAAACATAACCTTAACCTTAATCTTAACCTAACCATAACCTTAGCTTTATGCTTAACCTAACCTCAACCTTAACCTTAACCTTAAATTTACCCTTAACCTTTACCATACCCTTAACCTTCACTATAACCTAACCTTAACCTTAAGGTTAGGGTTAGGTTATAGTTAAGGTCAAGGTTAAGTTTAAGGTTACAGGTTTAGTCAGGTTAAGGTTAAGGTTAGGGTTAATGTTAAGGGTAAGGTCAAGGTCAAGGTTAAGGTTACGTTATGGTAAAGTCAAGGTTAATGTTACGTTAAGGGTTTGGTCAAGGTTAAAGTTAGGTTAAGGTTAGGGCTAGGTTATAGTTAAGGTCAAGGTTAAGTTTAAGGTTAAGAGTAAGGTTAAGGTTAAGGTTAAGGTCAATGTTAAGGTTAATGTTAAGGGTTCGGTCAAGGTGAGGATTAGGTTATATTTAAGGTCAGCATTAATGTTACGTTATAGCTAAGGTTAAGGTTGGGTTAAGGTTAAGGTTACGGGTTTAGTTAGGTTAAGGGTAAAGTCAAGGTTAAGGGTAAAGTCAAGGTGAAGGTGAAGGTTAAGGTTAAGGTTAAAGTTAATGTTAATATAAGGTTAACGGTAAGGTTAAGGTTAAGGTTAAGGTTAGGTTAAGCATAAATTTAAGGTTAAGGGTAAAGTTAAGGTTAAGGTTATGGGTAAGGTTAATGTTAAGGTTAAGGTTAAGGTCAAGGTCAAGGTTAAAATTAAGTTAGGTTAAGGTTAAGGTTAAGTTCAAGGTTAAGGTTAAGGTTATGGTGAAGGTTAAGGTTAAGGTTAAGTTCAAGGTTAAAATTAAGTTAGGTTAATGTTAAGGTTAAGGTTGAGGTTAAGTTTAAGGTTAAGGGTTTTGTCAAGGTTAAGAGTTTGGTTAAGGTTAAGGTTAAGGTTAACGTTAGGGTAAAGGTTCAAACCCTTAACCTTAACCTTAACCCTACCCTTAACCTTAACCTTAACCTTAACCTTACTAAACTCGTAACCTTAACCTTAACTATAACGTAACCCTAACCTTGACCAAACCCTTAACCTTAACCTCACTAAACCCATAACCTTAACCTTAACCTTAGCCTTAACTACAACCTAACCCTAACCTTGATCAAAACCTTAACCTTAAGCTTAACCTTAAGCTGAACCTTCCCCTAACCTTAACCTTAACCTTAACCCTTAACCTTAACCTTACCCGCTTAACCTTAACCTTAACCTTAACCCTAACCTTGACCAAAATCTTAACCTTAACCTTAAATTGAACCTTTACCCTAACCTTGACCAAATTCTTAACCTTAACCTTAACCTGAACCTTTACCCTAACCATAACCCTATCTTTAACCTTAACCTTAACTTTAACTATAACCTAACCCTAACCTTGACCAAACCCTTAACCTTAACTTTACTCTTAACCTATCCTTAACCTTAACTATAACCTAGCACTAACCTTGACCAAACCCTTAACCTTAACCTTAACCTGACTAAACCCCTAACCTTAACCTTAACCTTAACCTTACCTTAACCTTAACCTTGTCTTAACCTAACTTTAACCTTAACCTTCCCCTAACCTTAACCCTAACCTTACCGTAACCTTACCCCTAACACTAACTTTGACCAAACCCTTAACCTTAACCTTAACCTTACCCTTAACATTCACCTTAACCTTAACCTTAACCTGACTAAACATGTAACCCTTAACCTTAACCTTACCCTTAACCTTCACCTTAACCTTAAGTTTGACTTTACCCTTAACCTAACCTTAACCTTAAATATAACCTAACCCTAACCTTGACCTTAACTTTACCCTTAACCTTGGCATTAACCTTAACCTTAACCTTGACCTTGGCTTTAACCTAACCTTAAACTTAACCTTAACCTTAACATTATCTTACCCTTAACCTAGCCTTAACCTTAACTATAACCTAACCCTCACCTTAACCTAACCTTAACCTTAACCTAACCTTAACCTTCCCCTAACCTTACCTCTAACCTTAACCCTAACCTTAACCTTAACTTTACCCTTAACCTAACCGTAACCTTCCCCTAACCTTACCTCTAACCTTAACCCTAACATTAACCTTAACTTTACCCTTAACCTAACTTTAACCTTAACTTAACCTAACCTTAACCTTAACCTTAACCTTAACCAAACACTTAACCTTGACTTTAACCTTAACCGTAACCTTAACCTTAACCTGAATAAACCTATAACCTTAACCTTAACCTTAACGTTAACTTGAGGTTAAGATTATCGTTAAGGTTAAAGTTAAGGATAAGTTAAGGTTAAGGTTACTGGTTTAGTTAGGTTAAGGTTAAGGTCAAGGTTAAGGTTAGGTTAAGGGTAAAGTTAAGGTTAAGGTGAAGGTTAATGGTGAGGCTAAGGTCAAGGTTATGGGTTTAATGAGTTTAAGGTAGAGTTAGGTTATAGTTAAGGTTAAGGTTAAGTTAAGGGTAAATTTAAGGTTATGGTTAGGTTAAGGTGAAGATAAGGTTAAGGGTAAGGTTAAGGTTAAGTTTAAAGGTTAAGTTTAAGATTAGGTTAAGGGTAAAGATAAGGTTAAGGTTAGGGTTATATTTAGGGTTAAGGTTAGGGGAAGTTTAAGGTTAAAGTTAGGTTAAAGTTAAGGTTACAGGTTTAGTTAGGTTAAGGTTAAGGTTAAGGGTTTGGTCAAGGTTAGGGTTAGGTTTTACTGGTTTAGTCAGGTTAAGGTTAAATTTAAGCGTTTGGTAAAGGTTATGGTTAGGCTATAACCTTACCCTTAACCTTAACCTTTACCTTAACTATAACCTAACCCTAACCTTGACCTTAACTATAACCTTAACCCTAACATTAACCTTACCCTTACCCTAATCTTAACATTAACCTAACCTTAACCTTAACTTTACCCTTAAAATAACCTTAACCTTAAAGTAACCTTAAACTTACCTTAACCTTAGCATTGACCTTGACCTTAACCTTAACTTTAACTTTACCCTTAACATAAACTTAACCTTAACTATAATCGAACCCTAACCTTGACCTTAACTTTACCCTTAACCTTAACCTTAACTTGACTAAACTTGTAACCTTAACTTTACCCTTAACGTTAACCTGAACCTTTACCCTTAAGGTTAGGTTAAGGGTACATTCAAGGTTAATGTTATGGTTATGGGAAGGTTTAGGTTAAGGTTAAAGTTAATGTTAAGCCTTAATGTTAACCTGACTAAACCCAAACCTTAACCTTGACCTTGACTTTACCCTTAACCTAATCTTATCCTTAACCTTGAATTTAACCTTAACCTTACCCTTAGCCTTAACCTTAACCTTAACTATAACCTAACCTAACCCTAAGGTTAAGGTTAAGGTTAAGGTTACGGGTTTAGTAAGGTTAAATTTAAGATTAAGTTTAGGTTAAGGTTAAGGTTAAACCTAACCTTGACTTTACCCTTAACCTTATCTTAACCTTAACGTAACACTAACCTTAACCTAACCTTGACCTTGACCTTGACCTTAACCTTGACCATAACCTTAACTGTAACATTAACCTAAACCTTGACCTTAACATTAACCTTAACCCTAACCTTAACCTAACCATAACCTTAACCTTAAAGTTAACTTAACCTTATCTTACCCTTGACCTTAAGTTTAACCTAAACCCTTAACCTAACATAACCTTAACCTTAACCTTAACCTAAGGTTAACGTTAGGTTAAGGTAAGGTTAATATTAGGTCAAGGTTACGGTTAAGGCTAGGTAAAGGTTAATGTTAAGGGTAGGTTATTGTGAAGGTTAAGGGTAAGGTTAATGTTAAGACTCGTAACCTTAACCTTCACCCTTAACCTTAAGTTTAACCTTAACCTTAACCTGACTAAACCTGTATCCTTAACCTTAACCTTAAACTTGACCTTAACTATAACCTAACCTAACCTCAACCCTAACCTTGACCTTGACCTTAACCTTAACCTAACCCTAACCCTAACCTTAACCTTAACCCTAACCTTAATATTAAACATGACCTTAACCTTAACCTTAACTTTACCTTAACCTTGACTTTACCCTTAACCTAACCTTAACCTTAACCTTAACCTTATCTTAACCTTTTCCTAACCTTAACTTTATTCTAACTAAACCCTTAAGGTTAGGGTAAAGTTAAAGTTAATATTAATGTTAGGTTAAGGGTAAAGTCAGGTTAAGGGCAAGGTTAGGTTAAGGGTAATCTTAACCTTAACCTGACTTAACCCATAACTTTAACCTTATCCTTCCCATAATCATAACGTTAACCTAACCTTAACCTTACCCTTAACCTTGAACTTAACATTAACCTTAACCTTACCTTTACCTTAACCTTAACTATAACCTAACCCTAACCTTAACCTTAACCTTAACCTAACATTAATTTTATCTTAAACTTAACTATAACCTAACCCTATCCTTTACTAAACCTTAACCTTAACCTTAACTTTACCCTTACCCTAACCTTAACCTTAACCTTAACCTAACCTTAACCTTGACCTTGACCTTACCCTTAACCTTACCATAGCTTTAACCTTAACCCTTAACCTTCAGTTTACCCTTGACCTTGACTTTAACCTTAACCTTCCCCTAACCTTAACCTTAACCTTCCCCTAACCTTAAGCCTAACCTTAACCTTAACATTAACTTTAACACTAACCCTTAACCTTAAGGTTAAGTTTTGGTCAAGTTTAGGGTTAGGTTATAGTTAAGGTTAAGGTTAGGGGAAGGTTAAGGTGAAGGTTAAGTTTAAGGTTAAGGTTAACCTAAGGTTAGGGTTAGGTTAAGGTTAAGGTTAAGGTTAAGATTAGGGTTAGGTTATAGTTAAGGAAAAGTTTAAGGGTATGGTTAACGTAAGGTTAAGATAAGGTTATGGGTAAGGTTAAGCTTAAGGTTAGGTTAAGGTTATGGTTAAGGTAAGGTTAAGGGAAAATTTAAGGTTAGGTTATAGTTAATGTTAAGGATAAGGTTAAGGTTAAGGATTTGGTCAAGGTTAGGGTTAGGTTATATTTAAGGTTAAGGTTCAGGGTTTGGTCAAGGTTAGGGTTAGATTATAGTTAAGGTTAGGTTAAAGTTAAGTTAAGGGTAAAGTTAAGGTTAAGGTTAAGTGTTTGGTCAAGGTTAGGGATAAGTTATAGTTAAGGTTAAGATTAGGTTAAGGGCAAAGTTAAGGTTAAGGTTAGGGTTAATGTTAGGGGAAGGTTTTAGTTAAGGTTAAGGTTAAGGTTAAGGTTAGGTTAAGGTTAAGATAAAGTTAAGTATTAGGTTAAGGCTAAGCTTAAGGTTAGGTTAAGGGTAAAGTTAAGGTTAGGTTAGATTAAGGTTAAGGTTAGGTTAAGGTTAAGGTTAATGTTAAGGTTAAGGGTTTGGTCAATGTTATGGTTAGGTTATATTTAAGGATAGATTAAGGTTAGGTTAAGAGTAAATTTAAGGTTAAGGTGAAGGTTAAGGGTAAGGTTAAGGTTAAGGTTAGGTTAAGGGTAAAGTAAAGCTTAAGGTTATGGTTAAGGTTAAGGGTAAGATAACGTTAAGGTTAAGGTTAAGGGGGTAAGGTTAAGGTTAAGGCTAAGGTTACGGTTAGGTGAAGGTGAAGGCTACAGTTAGGTCAAGGTTAAGGTTAAGGTTAAGTTAATGTTAAGGGTAATATAAGGTTAAGATTAAGCTTAAGCTTAAGACTAGGTTAAGGGTAAAGTCAAACCTTAAAATTAACCTTCCGCTAACCTTAACCCTAACCTGAACCTGAGCCCTAACCTTAATCTAAACTTAAAAATAACCTTAACCTTAACTTTACCCTTAAACCAACCTTCAACTTACGCTAACCATAACCTAAACTTTACCCTTAACCTAATCTTAACCTTAACCTAACCTTAACCTTGACTTTACCCTTAATCGCTAACGCGAAGGTAGAATCAAGGAGAATTTCGTAGAGAGAGCGTCGTTTGAATTCCTGACGAGCTTTGTGAGATGCGCTCCACTGGAACCCTATTGGAGGAGACTGCAACGTCGAAGCTTGGTTGTACTCTTCCTTCCTTTCAATAATATACTTGACTATGGTATTGGTTCCATCTTTGTGTTGTGTTTATTGATGCATTGATTTAATTTTCTTCGGCTGACTGATAGTTACAGATGCGAAATAGTATGTTGTATATCATCTTTGTTTCTTGTGTATGTGCAGGTATCCGAGTGTGAGAATGAGCGGATCATGATCTGTCGAACCAGGAGCGAGACGTAGCCACTCATTTGACAACAACAATAGCGCAGGATATACAGTAAGTTATTTATCGAATCTACGTCCATCCGTTAACTAGGAATTTATGTCATAACGTGTCCTGTTTATGGCTAGACCCACTCTAGGGCCAGTGGGATCACCTCTGTCTGCAAAGGGGATTTACCTCACCAACACTTAACCTTAACCTTACCTTAACCTTACCCTTAACCTTCACCTTAACCTTCACCTTAACCTTACCTTAACCTTACCCTTAACCTTCACCTTAACCTTCACCTTAACCTTCACCTTAACCTAACCTAACCTAACCTAACCTTAACCTTATCTTTAACCTAACATTAACCTTAACCTTAACCTTAACCTTAACCAAACCCTTACCCTTGACTTTAACCTTAACCGTAACCTTAACCTTAACCTGAATAAACCCGTAACCTTAACCTTAACCTAACTTTAACCTTAACCTTATCCTAACCTAACCTTAACCTTAAACTTAATCTAAGCCTAACCTTGATCAAACCCTTAACGTTGACCTTAACTTTACCCTTAAACTTAGCCTTAACCTTAACCTAACCTTAACATTAACTTTACCCTTAACCTAATTTTAACCTTAAGCTAACCTTAACCTTGAATTTACCCTTAACCTAACCTTAACATTGACCTTAACATTAACCTAACCTTAACCTTGACCAAACCTTAACATTAACCTTAACCTAACCGTAACCGTAACCTTAACCTTAGACTAATCATAACCTTAACCTTAACGTTAATCTAACCCTAACCTTAACTTTACCCATAACCTAACCTTAACCTTAACCTTAACCTTAACCTTAACCTTAACCTGACTTAAACTGTAACCTTAAACTTACATTAACATAACTTTAACCTTAACCTCCCCCTAACATTAACCTTATCCTTATCCTTAACCTTACCCTAACCTTAACCTTAACCTTACCCTAACCTTACCCTAACATTAACCTTAACATTACCCATAACCTTACAATTAAGCTAAACTTAACCTTGACCTTCATCAAACCATTAACCTAACCTTAACCTTAACCTTAACCTAACCCTCACCAAGGTTAAGGTTAAGGTTAAAGTTAGGTTAAGGGTAAAGTTAAGGTTAAGGTTAAGGTTTGGTCAAGGTTAGGGTTAGGTTATAGTTAAGGTTAAGATAAGGTTAAGGTTAAGGGTAAGGTTAGGTTAAGGGAAAAGTTAAGGTTAAGGGTAAGGGTAAGGTTAAGGTTAAGGATAAGGTTAAGGTCAAGGTCAAGGTCAAGGTTAAGGTTAAGGTTAGGTTAAGGGTTTATTCAAGTTAAGGTTAAGGTTGTGGGTTTAGTCAAGTTAAGGTTAAGGTTAAGGGATTGGTAATGGTTAGGGTTAGGTTATAGTGAAGGTTAAGGTTAATTTAAGGGTAAAGTCCAGGTTAAGGTCAGGGTAAGGTCACGGTTAAGGGAAAAGTCAAGGTTAGTGTTAGGTTATAGTGTAGGTCAAGGTTAAGGTTAAGGGTAAAGTTATAGTTAGGTTAAGGTTAGGTTTAAGGTTAGGATAAGGCTAACGTTAAGGGTTTGGTCAAGGTAAGGGTTAGGATATAATTAAGGTTAAGGTTAAGGTTAGGTTAAGATAAGGTTAAGGTCAAGGTTAAGGGTAAGTTTAAGGCTAGGTTAAGGTTAATATTAGGTTAAGGGTAAAGTTAAGGTTAAGGTTAGGTTAAGGTTATGGGTAAAGTCCAGGTTAATGTTAGGTTAAGGTTAGGGGAAGGTTAAGTTTAAAGTTAAGGTTAAGGTTAAGCGTTTGGTCAAGGTTAGGGTTAGGTTATAGTTAAGGTTAAGGTTAATGTTAAGTTGAAGGTTAAGGGTAAGGTTAACGTTAACGTTACGGATTTAGTCAGGTTAAGGTTACGGGTTTATTCAGGTTAAGTTTAAGGTTGAGGGTTTGGTCAAGGTTCGGGTTAGGTTAAGGTTATGTGTAAAGTTAAGGTTAAGGTTTGGTTAAGGGTAAAGTACAGGCTAAGGTTAGGTTAAGGTTAAGGTTAAGGTTAAGGTTAGGGTAAGGCTAGGGTAAAGTTAAGGGTTAAGGATAACTTAACCTTAACCTTAACCTTAACCTAACTAAACTCGTAACCTTTACCTAACATTAACCTTAACCTAACGTTAACCTTAACCTTAACCTTCCCATATCCATAGCATTCACCTTAACCTTGACCTTACCTTTAACCTTAACCTTAACCTTACCCGACTAACCTTAACATTAACCTTAACCTTTACCTAACCTTAACCTTAACCTAACCTTGACCTTAACTATAACCTAACCCTAACCTTGGTAAGGTCAAGTTTAAGGTTTAAGTTATGGTTATGGGATGGTTAAGGTTAAGGTTATGGTTAAGGTTCAGGTTAAGGGTTTGGTTAAGGTTAGGTTTAGGTTATAGTTAAGGTGAAGGTTAGGTTAAGTTATGGTTAAGGTTAAGGTTACAGGTTTAGTCAAGTTAAGGTTAAGGTTAAGGGTAAATTCAAGGTTAACGTTAGGTTAAGATTAAGGTTAGGGTTGAGGTTCAAGTTAATGTTAAGGTTAGGGTTAGGAGAAGGTTAAGGTTAAGGTTAAGGCTAAGGTTAGGTTCAGGTTAAGGGTGAAGGTTAAGGTTACGGTTCTTAACATTAACCTTAACCTTAACCTTCACCCTTAACCTTAACCTTAACCTTAAAATTCACTATAACCTAAAATTAAGCTTGACCTTAACTATAACCTAACCTTGACCTTAACCTTAACCGTACCTTGACCTTAACCTTAACCTTAACCTTACCTTTAACCTTAACCAAACCATTAATATTAACCTTAACCTAACCTTAACCTTACCCTTAACCTTGACCTTAACCTTAACTTAATCTAACCTTAACCTTAACCTTAACCTTAACCTAACTATAACCATGACCAAACCCTTAACCTTAACCTTATCTTAACCTTAACCTAACCTTAACCTTACAGTTAAACTCACTATAACCTTACCCTTAACCTTAACCTTGACCTTAACTATAACCTAACCCTAACCTTGACGAAACCCTTAAAATTAACCTTGACATAACCCCAACCTTGACTAAACCCTTAACATTAACCTTAACCTTAACCTTAACCTTAACCTAATCTTAACCTTAACCTAAGCGTAACCTTAACCTAACATTAACCTTAATCTTAACCGTGACCTTAGCCTAACCATAACCTTAACCTTAACCTTAACCTAAACATAACCTTAACTTTACCCTTAACCTAATCTTAACCTTAACCTTACACTAACCCTAACCTTAACATTGCCCTTAAAATTAACCTTAACCTTAACCTTAACCTTAACCTTACATTAACCTTAACCTTAACCTTACGTTGACCTTAACTATAACCTAACCCTAAACCTCACCAAACCCTTAACCTTAACCTTAACCTGAACCTTTACCCTTAGCCTTAACCATTACCTAACCTTGACCTTAACTATAACCTAACCCTAACCTTAACCTTAACCTAACATTAACCTTGAACTTAAATATAACCTAACCTTAACCTTGACCAAACTCTTAACATAACCTTAACCTTGACTTTACCTTTAACGAAACCTTAACCTTGACCTTAACCTTACCCATAACATTAACCTTAACCTTAACTTTACCCTTAACCTTAACCTATCATTAACCTTAACCTTGACCTTATCCTTAACCTTAACCTTAACCTTATCCTTCTCCTAACCCTAACCTTAACCTTAACTTGAACCTTAACCCTAACCTTAACCTTAACCTAAAGTTAACCTTTACTTTACCCTTAACCTTAACCTTAACCTGACTAAACCCGTAACCTTAACCTTAACCATAACTTAACCTTAACCTTGACCTTAACTATAACCTAAACCCAAACTTAACCAAACCCTTACCTTAACCTTAACCTTAACCCTAACTTTACCCCTAACCTTATCCTTAACCTTACCTTAACCTAAATTTAAGGTTAAGGGTTTGGTTATAGTTAGAGTTAAGGTCAAGGTCAAGGTTAACCTTAACCTAACCTTCCCCTAACCTTAACCTTAACCTAAAACTTTACCCTTAACCTAACCATAACCTTAACCTTCACCATAACCTTAACCTTAACCTTGAATTTAACCTTAACCTTAACCTTAACTTAACTATAACCTTAACCTTCACCTTAACCTTATCCTTAACCTTGACTTTACCCTTAAATTAACCTTAACCTAACCTTAACCTCAACCTTAATCTTATCCTTACCCTTAACCTTAACCCTAACCTTAACCCTAACATTAACCTTAACATTAGCCTAAACATAACCTTAATATTAATCTTAACCTAACCCTAACCTTAGCTTTACCCTTAACCTAACCTTAACCTTAACCTTAACTTTACCCTTAACCTTGACCTTACCCTTAACCTTCACTATAACCTAACATTAACCTTAAGGTTAGGGTTAGGTTGGGGTTAGGTTATAGTTAAGGTCAAGGTTACGTTTAAGGTTACGGGTTTAGTCAGGTTAAGGTTAAGGTTAGGGTTAATGTTAAGGGTAAGGTAAAGGTCAAGGTTAAGGTTACGTTATGGTAAAGTCAAGGTTAAGGTTACGTTAAGGGTTTGGTCAAGGTTAAAGTTAGGTTAAGGTTAGGGTTAGGTTATAGTTAAGGTCAAGGTTAAGTTTAAGGTTAAGGGTAAGGTTAAGGTTAAGGTTAAGGTCAATGTTAAGGTTAATGTTAAGGGTTTGGTCAAAGTGAGGGCTAGGTTATATTTAAGGTCAACGTTAAGGTTACGTTATAGCTAAGGTTAAGGTTAAGGTTATGGAAAGGTTAAGGTTAGGTTAAGTTTAAGGTTACGAGTTTAGTTAGGTTAAGGGTAAAGTAAAGGTTAAGAGTAAATTTAAGGTGAAGGTGAAGGTTAAGGGTAAGGTTAATATAAGGTTAAGGGTAAGGTTAAGGTTAAGGTTAGGGTAAGCATAAAGTTAAGGTTAAGGTTATAGGTAAATTTAATGTTAAGGTTAAGGTTAACTTAACCTTAACCTAACCTAACCTTAACTATAACCTAGCCCTAACCTTGACCAAACCCTTAACCTTAACCTTAAACTGACTAAACCCGTAACCTTAACCTTACCTTAACCTTAACCTTGCCTTAACGTAACTTTAACCTTAACCTTCCCATAACCTTAACCCTAACCTTACCATAACCTTACCCCTAACCCTAACCTTGACCAAACCCTTAACCTTAACCTTAACCTTAACCTTAACATTCACCTTAACCTTAACCTTAACCTGACTAAACCTGTAACCCTTAACCTTAACCTTACCCTTAACCTTCACCTTAACCTTAACTTTGACTTTACCCTTAAACTAACCTTAACCTTTAATATAACCTAACCTTAACCTTGAACTTACATTTACCCTTAACCTTGGCCTTAACCTTAACCTTAACCTTGACCTTTGCTTTAAACTAACCTTAACCTTAACATTATCTTACCCTTAACCTAACCTTAACCTTAACTATAAGCTAACACTCACCTTAACCTAACCTTAACCTTCCCCTAACCTTAACTCTAACCTTAACCCTAACCTTAACCTTAAATTTACCCTTAACCTAACCTTAACCTTAACTTAACCTAAACTTAACCTTAACCTTAAACTTAACCTTAACCAAACACTTAACCTTGACTTTAACCTCAACCATAACCTTAACCTTAACCTGAATAAACCTGTAACCTTAACCTTAACCTAACCTCAACCTTAACGTTAACCTTAACCTTAACTTGAGGTTAAGATTATCGCTAAGGTTAAAGTTAAGGATAAGTTAAGGTTAAGGTTAAGGTTACTGGTTTAGTCAGGTTAAGGGTCAAGTTAAGGTTAAGGTGAAGGTTAATGGTAAGGCTAAGGTCAAGGTTATAGGTTTAATGAGTTTAAGGTAGGGTTAGGTTATAGTTAAGTTTAAGGATAGGTTAAGGGTAAATTTAAGGTTAAGGTTAGGTTAAGGTTAAGATAAGGTCAAGGTTAAGGTTAAAGGTTAAGGATAAGATTAGGTTAAGGGTAAAGATAAGGTTAAGGTTAGGGTTAAAGTTAGGGTTAAGGTTAGGGGAAGGTTATGGTTAAAGTTAGGTTAAATTTAAGGTTACACGTTTAGTTAGGTTAAGGTTAAGGTTAAGGGTTTGGTCAAGGTTAGGGTTAGGTTTTACTGGTTTAGTCAGGTTAAGGTTAAATTTAAGCATTTGTTCAAGGTTATGGTTAGGATACAACCTTACCCTTAACCTTAACCTTGACCTTAACTATAAACTAACCCTAAACTTGACCAAAACCTTAACATTAACCTTAACCTTAACCTTCACCTACACATAACCTTAACCTTGACCTTAACCTTAACCTTAACCTTTACCTTAACCATAACTATCACCTAACCCTAACCTTAAACTTACCCTTAACTTTACCTATAACCTAACCCTAACCTTGACCTTAACTATAACCTTAACCCTAAACTTAACCTTAACCTTACCCTAATCTTAACCTTAACCTAAACTTAACCTTGACTTTACCCTTAAACTAACCTTAACCTTAAACGTACCTTAAACTTACCTTAACTTAACTTAACCTTAGCATTGACCTTGACCTTAACCTTAACTTTAACATTACCCTTAACATAACCTTAACATTGACCTTAACTTTACCCTTAACCTTAACCTTAACCTGAATAAACTCGTAACCTTAACCTTACCCTTAACGTTAACCCAAACCTTTACCCTTAAGGTTAGGTTAAGGGTAAAGTCAAGGTTAAGGTTGTGGTTATGGGAAGGTTTATTTTAAGTTTAAAGTTAAGGTTAAGCCTTAACCTTAAGCTGACTAAACCCAAACCTTAACCTTAAACTTGACTTTACCCTTAACCTAATCTTAACCTTAACCTTGACTTTAACCTTAACCTTAGCCTTAGCCTTAACCTTAACCTCAACTTTGACCTAAACTACAACCTAACCTAACCATAAGGTTAAGGTTAAGGTTAAGGTTACAGGTTTAGTAAGGTAAAATTTAAGGTAAAGGTTACGATTAAGGTTAAGGTTAAACCTAACCTTGACTTTACCCTTAAACTTATCTTAATCTTAACGTAACATTAACATTATCCTAACCTTGACCATGACCTTGACCTTAACCTTAACCTTAACTAAAACATTAACCTAAACCTTGACCTTAACATTAACCTTAACCCTAACCTTAACCTAACCATAACCTTAACCTTAACGTTAACTTAACCTTATCTTACCCTTGACCTTAAGTTTAACCTAAACTCTTAACCTAACCTAACCTTACCCTTAACCTAAGGTTAAAGTTAGGTTAAGGTAAGGTTAAGGTTAGGTCAAGGTTACCATTAAGGCTAGGTAAAGGTTAATGTTAAGGGTAGGTTATTGTGAAGGTTAAGGGTAAGGTTAATGTTAAGACTTGTAACCTTAACCTTCACCCTTAACCTTAACTTTAACCTTAACCTTAACCTGACTAAACCTGTATCCTTAACCTTAACCTTAACCTTGACCTTAACTATAACCTAACCTAACCTTAACCCTAACCTTGACCTTAACCTTAACCTAACCCTAACCCTAACCTTAACCTTAACCCTGACCTTAACCTTAAACATGACCTTAACCTTAACCTTGACTTTACCCTTAACCTAACTTTAACCTTAACCTTAACCTTATCTTAACATTTTCCTAACCTTAACTTTAACCTAACTAAACCCTTAAGGTTAGGGTAAAGTTAAAGTTAATATTAAGGTTAGGTTAAGGGTAAAGTCAGGTTAAGGGAAAGGTTAAGGGTAAGGTTAGGTTAAGGGTAATCTTAACCTTAACCTGACTTAACCCATAACCTTAACCTTATCCTTCCCATAATCATAATGTTAACCTAACCTTGACCTTACCCTTAACCTTGAACTTAAAATTAACCTTAACCTTACCTTTACCTTATCCTTAACTATAACCTAACCCTAACCTTAACCTTAACCTTAACCTAACCTTAACTTTATCTTAAACTTAACTATAACCTAACCCTAACCTTGACTAAACCTTAACCTTAACTTTAACTTTACCCTTACCCTTACCCTAACCTTAACCTCAACCTTAACCTTGACCTTACCCTTAACCTTACCATAGCCTTAACCTTAACCCTTAACCTTAAGTTTACCCTTGACCTTGAGTTTAACCTTGACCTTCCCCTAACCTTAAGCCTAACCTTAACCTTAACCTTAAATTTAACCCTAACCCTTAACCTTAAGGTTAAGTTTTGGTCAAGTGTAGTGTTAGGTTATATTTAAGGTTAAGGTTGGGGTTAAGGTTAGCGGAAGGTTAAGGTTAAGGTTAATGTTAAGGTCATGGTTAGGCTAAGGTTAAGGTTAAGGTTAACATGAGGTTAGGGTTAGGTTAAATTTAAGGTTAAGGTTAAGATTAGGGTTAGGTTATAGTTAAGGACAAGTTTAAGGGTATCATTAATGTAAGGTTAAGATAAGGTTATGGGTAAGGTTAAGCTTAAGGTTAGGTTAAGGTTATGGTTAAGGTAAGGTTAAGGGATAATTTAAGGTGAGGTTATAGTTAAGGTTAAGGATAAGGTTAAGGTTAAGGGTTTGGTCAAGGTTAGGGTTAGGTTATAGTTAAGGTTAAGGTTCAGGGTTTCGTCAAGGTTAGGGTTAGGTTATAGTTAAGGTTAGGTTAAAGTTAAGTTAAGGGTAAATTTAAGGTTAAGGTGAAGGTTAAGGTTAAGGGATTAAGGTAAAGTCAAGGTCAAGGTTAGGTTTAGGTAAAGGTAAAATCAACGTTAAAGTTAGGGTTAGGTTAAGGTTAAGGTTACGGGTTTAGTCAGGTTAAGGTTAAGTGTTTGGTTAAGGTTAGGTTTAAGTTATAGTTAAGGTTAAGATTCGGTTAAGTGTAAAGTTAAGGTTAAGGTTAGGATTAACGTTAGGGGAAGGTTTTAGTTAAGGTTAAGGATAAGGTAAGGTTAAGGTTAAGATAAAGTTAAGGATCAGGTTAAGGCTAAGATTAAGGTTAGGTTAAGGGTAAAGTTAAGGTTAGGTTAGATTAAGGTTAATGTTAGGTTAAGGTTAAGGCTAAGGTTAA
Source organism: Pinus albicaulis (assembly GCA_034641835.2). NCBI lineage: Eukaryota > Viridiplantae > Streptophyta > Pinopsida > Pinales > Pinaceae > Pinus > Pinus albicaulis. The sequence goes on from CM076578.1 coordinate 1,290,580,768, forward strand.
TGTTAAGGTTAAGGGTTTGGTCAATGTTATGGTTAGGTTATGGTTAAGGTTAGGTTAAGGTTAGGTTAAGAGTAAATTTAAGGTTAAGGTGAAGGTTAAGGGTAAGGTTACGGTTAAGGTTATAGGTTTAGTCAGGTTAAGGTTAAGGTTAAGCATTTGTTCAAGGTTAGGGTTAGGTTAATGTTAAGATTAATGTTAGGTTAAGGGTAGAGTAAAATTTAAGGTTATGGTTAAGGTTAAGGGTAAGAGAACGTTAAGGTTAAGGTTAAGGGGGTAAGGTTAAGGTTAAGGTTAAGGTTACGGTTAGGTGAAGGTGAAGGTTATGGTTAGGTCAAGGTTAAGGTTAAGGTTAAGTTAAGGTTAAGGGTAATATAAGGTTAAGATTAAGCTTAAGCTTAAGATTAGGTTAAGGGTAAAGTCAAACCTTAAACTTAACCTTCCCCTAACCTTAACCCTAACTTGAACCTGAACCTTAACCTTAACCTAAACTTAAACATAACCTTAACCTTAACTTTACCCTTAAACCAACCTTCACCTTACCTAACCATAACCTAAACTTTACCCTTAACCTAACCTTAACCTTGACTTTACTCTTAACCTTACCTTAACTTTTACCTAATCTTAACATTAACATTAACCATAACCTTAACCTTAAGCTAACCTTAACCTTGACCTTAACTATAACCTAACCCTAACCTTGACCAAACCATTAACCTTAACATTAACCTGACTAAACCCGTACCCTTAACCTTAACCTTACCCTTAACCTTAACTTATCCTTAACCTTAACCTTAACCATAATCTTAACCTCAAGTTAAGGTTAAGGTTAAGGGTAAGGTTAGGGCTAAGTGTAAAGTTTAATTTTAAGGTTATAGGTTGGTTTAGTTAGGTTAAGTTTAAGGTTAAGGGTTTGGTCAAGGTTAGGGTTAGGTTATAGTTAAAGTCAAGGTTAAGGCTAGGTTAAGGTTAAGGGTAAGGTTAAGGTTATGGTTATGGTTATGGTTAAGGTTAGGTTAAGGTCAAGGTTAAGGTTAAGGTTAGGTTAAGGCTAAGGTCAAGGTTAAGGTTAAGGTTATGGTTAAGTTTAGGTTAGTGTTCAGGTTAAGGTTAAGACCCATAACCTTATCCTTGACCTTACTCTTAATATTAACCTTAACTTTGACATTACTAACCCCATAACCTTAACCTTAGCCTCAACCTTAAACTTAACCTTAACTATAACCTAACCCTAAATTTGACAAAACCCTACCCTTAACCCTAACCCTAAGCTTAACCATAAACTTAAATTTACCCTTAACCTAACCTTAAGCTTAGCTATACCCTTAACCTTGACCTTAACTATAACCTAACCCTAACCTTGAACAAACCCTTAACCTTAACCTTAACCTTACTAAACCTGTAACCTTAACCTAAACCTTAACCTTAAACTTGTGCCCTTAACCTTAATCTTAACCTAATATTAAACTCAACTAAAACCTAACCCTAACCTTAACAAAACCCTTAACTTTAACCTTAATCTTAACCATAACCATAACCTTAACATAACGTTAACCTTAACCTTAACCTTAACTTAAATTTAACCTTAACCTAACCTTAACCTTAACCTAACTATAACATTACCCTTAACCTTAAATTTGACATTAACTTTAACCTATCCCTAACCTTGACCTTAACCTTAACCTTAACTTTACCTTAACCTTGACTTTACCCTTAACCTAACCTTAACCTTAACCTAACCCTTAACCTTGACCAAACATTTAACATTATCTGTAATGTTAACTTTACCCTTAACCTAATCTTAACCTTGACCTAACCTTAACCTTGAATTTACCCTTAATGTAACCTTAACCTTGACCTTAACCTGAGGGTAATATTGTGGTTAAGGTTAAGGGTAAGGTTAAGGATAAGGTTAGGGTTAAAATTAGGGTAAGGTTAGGGTTAGGTTAAGGTTAAGGTTAGGTTAGGTTAAGGTTAGGTTAATCTTAAGGTTAATGTTAAGGTAAGGTCAAGGTTAAGGTTAAGGTTATGGTTAAGGTTAAAGTTAAGGTTAGGTTAAGGTAAAGGTTAGGTTAAGGTTAAGTTTAGGTTATGGGTAAGGTTAGGGTTATAGTTAAGGTAAGGTCAAGGTTAAGGTTAATGTTAAAGTTAGGTTAAGGTTAAGGTGAAGGTTATCGGTTTAGTCAGGTTAAGGTTAAGGTTAAGGTCAAGGTCAAGGTTAAGGTTAGGGTTAGCTTAAAATTAAGATAAAAATAAGGTTAAGGTTAGGTTAACGTTAATGTTAAGGTTAAAGTTATGGTTAGGGTTAGGTTAAGGTTAAGATAAGGATAAGGTTAACGATAAGTTTAAGGTTAAGGTTAGGGTAAAGGTTAAGGTTAAGGTTAATTTAAGTTTAAGGTTAGGTTAAGGTTAAGTTAAGGGTAAATTCAACTCGTAACCTTAAACTTAACATTAACTATAACCGAGCCTTAACCTTGACCAAACCCATAACCTTAACTATATCCTAACCTTAACCTTAACCAAACCCTTAACCTTAAAATTGACTTTACCCTTAACTTAACCTTAACCTTAACCTTAACTTTAGCCTTAACCTTACCTTAACCTTGACCTAGACCTTAACCTTAACCTCAACTTTACCCTAACCTTAAGGGTTTTTTCAGGTTAATGTTAAGGTTAAGGGTTTCATCAAGGTTAGGGTTAGATTGAGGTTAAGGGTGAAGGTTAAGGGTAAGGTTAAGGTTAAGGTTAGGCTAAGGGTAAAGTTAAAGCTAAGGTTAGGGTTAAGTTTAGGGGAAGGTTAAGGTTAAAGTCAAGGTTAAGATGAAGGTTAAGGGTAAGGATATGGTAAGTTTAAGGTTAAGGTCAAGGTTAATGTTAATTTAGGTTAAGGTAAGGTTAAAATTATGGTTAGGTTAAGGCTAAGGTTAAGGTTAGGTTAAGGGTAAAGTTAAGGTTAAGTTTAGGTTAAGCTCAGGGTTAAGGTTAGGTTAAGGGTAAATTCAAGGTTAAGGTTAGGTTAAGGGTAAGGGTTTGGTCAAGGTTAATGTTAGGTTATAGTTAAGGTCAGGTTAAGGTTAAGGTTAAGGGTTTGGTCAAGGTTAGGATTAGGTTATAGTTAAGGTTAAGGTTAAGGTTAATGGTAAAGATAATGTTATTGTTAAGGTTAAGGTTAGAGTTAGGTTATAGTTAAGGTTAATATTAGGTTAAGGGTAAAGTTAATGTTAAGGTTAGGGTTAAGGTTAGGTTAAGGTTAAGGGTTTGGTCAAGGTTAGGATTAGGTTAAGGTTAAGGTTAAGGTCAGGTTAAGGGTAAAGTCAAGGTTAAGGTTATGGGTTTAGTTAGGTTAAGGCTAAGGTTAAGATTAAGGTCAAGTGTTTGGGAAGGTTAAGGTTAAGGTTAAGGTTCATATAAGGTTAAGGTTAGGTTAAGCTCAAGGTCAAGGTTAAGGTTTGGTTAGGGTTAGGTTATAGTTAAGGCTAAGATAAGGTTAAAGTTAGGTTAAGGTTAAGGTTAAGGTTATGGTTATGGTTAAGGTTAAGGTTAAGGTTATGGTTAGTGACGTAACCCTAACCTTGACCAAAATCTTAACCTTAACCTTAAACTTTAACCTTAACCTTAACTTGAACCTTTACCCTAACCTTAACATTAACCTTAACCTAACCTTAACCTTAACTTTACCTTAACCTTGACATTACCCTTAACCTAACCTTAACCTTAACATTAACCTTAACCTTATCTAAACCTTAACCTAAACTCAACCTTAACCTTAACCTCAACCTTAACATTAACCTTAACCTTAACATTAACCTAACCATAACCTTAACCTTAACTATAACCTTATCTTCACCCTTAACCTTAACCTTAACCTAACTAAAATCTTAACTTTACCCTTAACCTAACCTTAACCTTAACCTAACAATAACCTTGACCAAACCCTTAACCATAACGTTAGCCTTAATATTAACCTTAACCTTTACTTAACCTTAGCCTTAACCTTAACCTTAGCCTAACCCTAACCTTAACCTAACCTTAACCTTAGCCTTATGTTAACCTTAACCTAACCTTAACCTTGACTTTACCCTTATCATAACCTTAACCTTAACTGTAAGCGTAAGGTTAAGATTAGGTTAAGGGTAAAGTTAAGGGTAAGGGTAAAGTCAAGGTTAAGGTTACGTTAAGGGTAAGGTTAAGGTTAAAGTTTGGTTAAAGTTAGGGTTAGGTTATATTTAAGTTCAAGGTTAACGTTAAACTTAACCTTAACGTAACCTTAACCTTAACTAAACCCTTAAAATTAACCTTAACCTTAACCTTAACATTAACCTTAACCATAACCTTATCCTAACCATAACGTTAACCTTATCCTAACCATAACCTTAACTTTAACCTTAACCTAAGCTTAACCAAACCCTTAACCCTAATGTTAACCTTAACGAAACCCTTAACCTTAACCTTAACCTTAACCTTAACCTAACATTAACCTTGAATTTTCCCTTAACCTAACCTTAAACTTAACTATAACCTAACCCTAACCTTGACCTTAACTTTATGCTTAACCTTGACCTTAATCTTAACTTCAACCTTGACCTTGTCCTTAACCTAACCTTAACCTTAACCTTATCTTACCCTTAACCTAACCATAACCTTGACCTTGACTTTACCTTTTACCTAACCTTAACCTTAACCTTAACCTTAACCTTAACCTGACTAAAACCATAAAATTAACCTTAACCTAACCGTAATCTTGACCTTAACTATAACCTAACCCTAACCTTGACCAAACCTTAACTTAACATTAAACTTAACCTTAACCTTAACCATAACCTAACCTTAAACTTGACCTTAAATATAACCTAACCCTAACCTTGACCAAACCCTTAACCTTAACCTTAATCTTAACCTTAACCTTAACCTTTACCTAACCCTAACCTTAAACCTAACCATAACCTTAACTTTACCTTAACCTAACCTTAACCTTAACCTAATCTCAACCATAACCTTAACCAAACCTTAACGTTAACCTTACCCTTAACCTTATATTAACCTTACCTTAACCATAACCTTAACCTTGATTTTAACTATAACCTAACCCCAAGCTTGACCAAACCCTTAACCTTAACCTTAAATTTACCCTTAACCTAACCTTAATATTAAGCCCACCCTTAACCTTGACCAAACCCTTAACCTTAACCTTAATGTGAACCTTAACCTTAAGGGTTTGGGAAGGTTAAGGTTAAGGGTAAGATAAGGTTAAGGTTTAGGATAAGGGTAAGGTAAAGGTTAATGTTAGGTTATAGTGAAGTTTGAGGTTAAGACCCGTAACCTTAAGCTTGACCTTACCCTTATCCTTAACCTTAACTTTAACCCTAACCTTGACTTTACCCTTAACTTAACCTTAACCTTCACTATAACCTAACCCTAGGCTTGACCAACCCCTTAACCTTAACCTTAACCTTAACCTTAACCTTAACTTTACCCTTAGCCTAACCTTAACATTAACCCCACCCTTAACCTTGACCAAACCCTTAACCTTAACCTTAACATGAACCTTAACCCTAACCTTAACCTTGACTTTACACTTAACCTTAACCTTAACCTGACTAAACCTGTAACCTTAACCTTAACCTTAACCTTAAATATAACTTAATCCTAACCTTAACCTTGAGTTTACCCTTAACGTAACCTTAACCTTGACTTTACCTAACCAAAGCTAAGGTTAAGTTTAAGGTTAAGGTAAAGATTAAGATAAGGTTAAGGTTAGGTTAAGGTTAAGGTTATGGGTTTAGTCAGGTTAAGATTAAGTTTAAGGTTAAGGTTGAGGTTAAGGGTTTGGGAAGGTTAAGGTTAAATTTAAGGTTAAGGTTAGGTTAAGTTCAAGTTCAAGGTCAAGGTCAAGGTTAAGGGTAAAGTTAAGGTCAAGGTTAGGGTTAGGTTATAGTTAAGGTAAAGGTTAGGTTAAGGGTAAAGTCAAGGTTAAGGTTAAGGTGAAGGTTAAGGGTAAGGGTAAAGTTAAGGGTTATGCCTTGAATTTACCCTTAATTTAACCTTAACCTACACTATAACCTAACCATAACCTTGACCAAACCCTTAACCTAACCTTAACCTTAACCTTAACCTTGACCTTAAGGGTAAGGTTTGGTAAAGGTGAGGGTTAGGTTATATTTAAGATTAAGGTTAAGGTTAGGTTAAGGTTAAGGTTAAGGTTAAGATTAAGGTTAAGTTAAGGTTAATGTTAAGAGTTTGGTTAAGGTAAGGTTAAGTTTAAGGTTAAGGGGTAAGGTTAAGGTTAAGGGGTTAAGGTAAAGTCAAGGTTAAGGTTAAGGTTAAGGTTAAGGGGGTAAGGTTAAGGTGAAGGTTAAGGTTAAGGTTATGTTAAGGTTAAGTAAAGGGTAAATTCAAGGTTAAGCTAAAGGTTAAGGTGAAGGTTAATGTTATAGTTAAGGTTAAGGTTAAGGTTATGGTTAAGGTTAATGTTAAGGTTAAGGTAAAGGGTAAAGATAAGGTTATGGTTAAGGTTATGTTAAGGTTAATATAAGTTTAAGGGTAAAGTTAAGGTCAAGGTCAAGGTTAAGGTTGAGGTTAAGGTTAAGGTCAAGGGTAAGGTCAAGGTCAAGGTTAAGGTTATGGTTATGGGAAGGTTAAGGTTAAGGGAAGGTTAAGGTTAAGCTTAACCTTAAGGTTAAGGTTAGGGTTAAGGTTAGGGGAAGGTTAAGGTTAAGATTAAGGTTAACTTAAGGTTAAGGTTAAGGTTTGGTCAAGGTTAGGGTTAGGTTATGGTTAATGTTAAGGTTATGTTAAGGGTAAATTCAAGGTTAAGGTTATGGTTATGGGAAGGTTAAGGTGAAGGTGAAGGCATTAAGGTTAGGTTAAGGGTAAAGTCAAGGTAAAGGTTAAGGTGAAGGTTAAGGTTATTTTTATGGGAAGATTAAGGTTAAAGTTCATGTTAAGGTTAAGGTTAAGGGTTTGTTCAAGGTTAGGGTTAGGTTATAGTTAATGTCAAGTTTAGGTTAGGTTATAGTTAAAGTTAAGGTTAAGATCAAGTTTAAGGTTAAGTTAAGGTTAAGGTCAAGGTAAAGGTCAAGGTTAAGGTTAAGGTTAGGTTAAGGGTAAGGTTAAGGTTAGGATTAGGTTATAGTTAAGGATATGGATAGGGTAAGGTTAGGGTTAGGTTATAGTTAAGGTTAAGGTTAGGTTAAGGTTAAGGTTGAGGTTATGGTTATGGTTATGGGAAGGTTAAGGTTAAGGTTAAGGTTAAGGTTAAGTTAAGGTTAAGGTTAAGGTTAAGGTTAAGGTTAAGGTTAGGCTGGGTTATAGTTTAAGTTAAGGTTAAGGTTAAGGTTAAGGTTAGGTTATAGTGAAGGTTAAGGTTAAGGCCCATAACCTTAACCTTGACCTTACCCTTATCATTAACCTTAAGTTTAACCCTAACCTTGCCTTTACCCTGAACTTAACCTTAACCTTCACTATAACCTAACCTTAACCTTGACCAAACCTGTAACCTTAACCATAACCTTACCCTTAACCTTACTAAAGTTGTAACCTTAACCTTAACCTTAACCTTAACTATAACCTAACCCTAACGTTGACCAAACCCTTAACCTTAACCTTTACCAAACCCTTAACCTTAACCTGACTATACTCATAACCTTAACCTTACCCCCTTAACCTTAACCATAACCATAACCATGACCAAATTCTTAACCTTAAACTTAACCATAACCTTAATCTTAACATTAACCTTGACCTTAACGTTAACATAACCTTAACCTAACCCAACCCTAAACTTGACCAAACCCTTAACCTTAACTTTACCCTTAACCTAAAATTAACATTAACTATAACCTAACCCTAACCTTAACCACACCCTTAACCTTAACCTGACTAAACTCATAACCCTTAACCTTATCCTTACCCTTAACCTTCACCTTAACCTTAACCTTGAATTTACCCTTAACCTAGCCTTAACCCTAAATTTAACCGAACCCTAACCTTGACCTTAACTTTACCCTTAACCTTGACCTTCACCTTGACCTTAACCCTTACCTTAACCTTAACCTAACCTTAACCGTAACCTTAACCTTTACCTTTCCTTACCCTTAACATATCCTTAACCTTAACTATAACCTAAGCCTCAGCTGAATCTAAACTTAACCTTAACCTAACCTTATCCTTTCCCCGACCTTAACCCTAACCTTAACCCTAACTGTAACCTTAACTTTACCCTTAACCTAACCATAAAATTAACTTTAACCTTAACTTAGCCTAACCTTAACCTTAACATTAACCAAACACTTACCCTTGACTTTAACCTTAACCTTAACTTGACTAAAACCGTAACCTTAACCTTCACCTAACCCTAACCTTGACCTTATCATAACCTAACCTTAACCTTAAAATTAATCTAACCCTGACCTTGACCAAACGCTTAACCTTAACTATAACCTAACCCTAACCTTGACCTTAACTTTACCCTTAACCTTGACCTCAACCTTAACCTAACCTTAACCTTAACTTTACCCTTAACCTAATCTTAACCTTAACCTAACCTTAACCTTGACTTTACTCTTAACCTAACCTTGACCTTAACCTTAAATATAACCTAACTGCAACGTTGACAAAACCTTAACCTTAACCTTAGCGTATTCTTAACCTTAACCTAATAGTAACCTTAAACTTAACCTTAACCATAACCATAACCTTATCCTAACCATAACCATAACCTTAACCTAACCCTAACCCTAACCTTAACTTTACCCTTAAGCTAACCTTAACCTTAACCTTAACATTAAACTTGCCATAACATTAACCTTAACCTTAACCTTAACGTTAACCTTAACCTGACTAAACCCGTAACCTTAACCTTACATTAACCTAACTTTAACCTTAACGTTCTCCTAACCTTAACCTTATCTGTAACCTTAACCTTAACCTTGCACTAACCTTACCCTAACCTTAACCTTAACTTTACCCATAACCTTACGCTTAACGTAACCTTAACCTTCCCCTTACCTTAACCCTAACCTTCCCCTAGCCTTAACCCTAACCTTAACCTTAACCTTAACTTTAACCTTAACCCTTAACCTTAAGGTTAAGGTTTGGTCAAGGTTAGAGTTAGGTTATATTTAAGGTTAAGGTTCGGGTTAAGGTTAGGGGAATGTTAAGTTTAAGGTTAAGGTTATGGTTATGGTTAGCCTAAGGTTAAGGTTAATGTTAACCTAAGATTAGGGTTAGGTTAAGGTTAAGGTTAGGGTTAGGTTATACATAAGGACAATTTTAAGGGTATGGTTAAGGTAAAGTTAGCATAAGGTTAAGGTTAAGGTTAGGTTAAGGTTATGCTTAAGGTAAGGTTAATGGAAAATTTAAGGTTAGGTTATAGTTAAGGTTAAGGTTAAGGTTAAGGTTAAGGTTCAGGGTTTGGTCAAGGTTAGGGTTAGGTTATGTTAGCCACCTATAATATTTGTTATAGCAAAGGTGGCTAAAATTTTTTGAGCCTTCAAGGAACAAATTTTATTGCTAAAAATTGCTAGCTCTTGAAGACTCTTGAAAGGCCTCATGCCTCTGTCCAAAATCTTCATTACTATTCCCATTTTATACTTGGAAATTCTGTTGATTTAATGAGAAGAAACTACTGCAAAAGCATCATTTTCCCCTCTCCCTCTTTCAAAACTAACCTTCATTTGCTCCCCTTTTTCTTCATAAAAACTCCTTTGTCTTCATGATTTCTCTTCTTCTCTTCATGAAAATCACTTTTTTCCATAGTTAAAAAACTCATTTTTTTAACTATTCTGAAACCCATGATTCCTTTGAAAACCATGAGAAATGTCATAACAGCAAAATTTCATTCCTATGGACTTAAGCCCCTTGGGCTAATAACTCCTAACCACTTCCCCCACATGCCCCTTCCCCGGAACCAGGCGCTAGTCCCATCGGCGCTTATCGCATCGGAATAAATCAAACGAGCGCATATGTTATGTTACACAAAAACCCGAATGCGATCAAATCCCTTTGATATAACTCCAGATCTCATGTTTCTTTTGAAAAATCAAGAGTTATTACCCCGAGCGCTAATCGCATCGGAAAGATTCAAGTGCGCAGGTTTTGTTGTTGTGTTTAAATTACGATGCGATCATCCTTCTATTATAAAACCTCGATCGCATCATATTTTATATATATCCTGTGGTCTCACCTTGGTGCTTAAAACCTTATAATATTTCTTCCCTAATCCACTTTTCCCTTTGAAAAATGAAAAATCCACTTTTCCAAAGTTTTGACTTAAAAATCCAAATCACGTGTTAAATATTAAATGGGTAGATTAAAAATACCGACGCGCAATCGCATCACAAAATTTCAATGGGTAGATTGAAAAGCCCCGGCCCAAAGGCCCGACTCCGATAAGCCCATATATACATAAGCTCAAGCCTATCGAAGGTCTATATAAAACAGGCCCCATAACTGGGCACCTAATCGCATCGGAGATTTTATTTGGTGTGGTTTCAATATTCGTTACCACCGATTGTGATTGGCCGATCATGCAATCGCATCGGCCCTTTCTCCAATTATCGCAATTGCATTAGCCTATCTCCCGATCATCGCAATCACATTGGCCTACTCTCTGATCGCGCAAACGCATCATCTCATTCCTGACCTTCAATTGTGATTCCCTCGATTCATTCTCAACCGTTGATCTAACCTTTAAATCAATGGCTTGTGCTTCGTCGCATCGCATGTTTTAATCGCTCCATTCGCGCGCCACCCCCAGTTGCGATTCTCCGATTAAATCAGGACCGTCCACGTGTTCGGATCGGACAGTCCAGAATCACTCCACCTTATTCTCCTCCCGCTCTCCTTTTTTCCTTTCTATGTAAATCTCCACCATTGGATGCAGCCGTCCAACGACCATGCTCTTCCCTGCCTTCTAAAGTAGTAAAACCTAAAAAATGCAGGATTTATTAATTTTTTTTGTGTTTTGCAGGTGTTTTAATGGTTTTCCATTGTATAATGAAGGAAAACCGAGGGCCGGGAAAGACGTTTTCCGCGACTTTGAGTTATCAAAGAGAACCATTCACGGGGCTTCATTCCATTGTTTTATCAATGATTCATGGGAATTGATGCCTTCATAAGCCCAGCGCGGCCTGCACATCGACAAGACACTGTGATTAAATCACATTTAAAAAGAGTATCAGTTTCTGAAGATAGAGCGCAGTAGAGAAGAAGATTAAAGACAGATTTGGGGATTTATGGCTAAAGATGATTATCAAAAGCCTAATTCCCTGGATTAAAACACAATCAAAAGAAAATCATAAGTGTCTGAACAGAGAGAAAGGCCTTCCCCACCTTACTTGAGGTGAATTGATTCCTCAACTACCACAGTGCCACTTGTTGCCTCAAACCATTCAAAAACAGAGGCCGAAGTTATTGATTAAAGAAATATATGCCTCCAGAGCTGCCAAGAAGTTAATTCTGCCACAGGAAACTAATGCAGACAAATATTAGCAGAGTTATTTCATCCTAGGTAGAGCCTAAAAGTCAATAAAGCTCCTACCGAGTTTTGATATTTATTGTAAAACATTTAATATAGTGAAACACCTGTAAAACTTCTTCATCAAGCCTTTCAAAGGCCGAGAAGTCATCACTCTGTATTAATTGAACTTAGAAGATATTTTATCCTATTACACCTCCTCATTTCTTCTATAAATACTTCTGAAGAAGATGAGATAGGGGTTTTTTGTTATTTGATCACAAGTTGTAATACTGAAACTCTTTGAAATAAATATACAGTCTATTGAAGTTGAAGATGAAATTGAAGTTTTGGAGGTCTTGATGATGTTGTTGCATTCTTGTTCTTGAGAAGGCTCTATCATTGGATCCATGAGCTTGGCTGTTGGTGAAGTATTATGAACTGTTTTATGTTTTTTCCCCTATTTTCATTATGTTCCATAATTTCTTACTACAGTAGGTTGAAATTTTTGGGCTAAGAAATGACTCTTGGAAGCACCTTAGAGCTGTTCATCCTTCACTGTTTTATGTTTTCTCCTACTGAAGTATTTTAGACGCTTTAATATTTCTCTTTAGTCTTCATGCTTGTTTATTTCCTTAATAGTTCGAACAGTTGGTTTCAACATGATTTATAGTTTTCCCTGCTTGTCTGCTGCCACTTAAAAACTGTTATTGAAGTCTCCCTTTAAATTTTTTTGCTTACAATGAATCAAAGAGGTCGGTTTTGATCTTGCCCTTTGTCCTCGCTTAAAAAGTTGGCTTCAAGGTCGTTTATAATTACGATCATAGATATTTATAGGTGCTCCTTCTTCTATGACTTTAATTATCAGTAAATCTTTTATGTTTTCTAAGTCATTTGAACTAAAATCTTTGAGGAAATAGGGTGTTCCCCGAATCTTAGATTTCATTTTAAAAGTTGTTTTGAGATCATTATTTTCTTAAAGCTATGATTTGTAGAATTTATGGTTAGACCTGTCTATCAAAGAGCTCTTTATTGTTCAAATTATGCTTTCAAATTCCCTTTGATGAGAATTAAACCTCTCTTTCCAAATCATTAATGTTCATCTCATTTCAAAAAAAAAAAAGGATCCTGTGGCCAAGTTAGATTTGCCCTTTGATATCCCATATCCATTGATGAGTTTATTATGACCTTTTTCCTAACTCCATTGCCCAATGAATCAGATGTTTCTCCATTCTGTGTATCTTTCCTAGACATTTCATGCTCTATTGTATCAATTCCATCCAACCAAACAAACAAACACCTCAACTTAATAACTAGTCTAAAACCAACACTTAAAACACATAAGATAAACCTTTGCAAAAAAAAATTTGAGAGATCCCCCTCTGAGAGCAGGAGGACTAGATCCTGTAACTCTAAAGATTGGTTCTGATGTTACCTTGTCTTTTGATTTTCCAAACTATCAAAACACGGGACACCAACATACTGGCGATCACGCTGGGACACTGAGTAAAATCTTTAAAAATTAAACACTCACTGTCTAGCATAACACAAGTAACCTTCTTCAATAATGGTAATCATGATAAGACCTTTGAATCAGTGAAAAACTAAGTAACCCTTAGGATTCTCATAAAGACTTGTCAAACCTTGAATTTTTTCAGTTACCAAGCCATAAGAGTAAACTCTGTACGTTTTGACACCATAGCTAAGTGTTAAATCAGACTTAGAACACTCTCTTAACCTACAAGACCAAAATAACTTAGAAAAACCCAAAACATTTCAGTTTGGCTTCATAATAAACTTCATGGTGGACCGTAAAACCTTTTACCTCCAAAAGAGCTAAAAATTCCCACCTGGCGACTCCACAATCCTAAAAACAGACCTTAAGACTCCACTGGGAAGACCCCAAGTCTTAATAGCATCTTACAAACTCAGCTAGAAGGCTTTGAGATTAAAATTTTCCTTCTTCTGAAAAGATCAGTTAGCCTATTAAAGATTGTCATATTTGGTTAAACTTCTCTTTTTAACTGGGTCTGAAAAAAAAAGCATAGTGGCTCCTAGAAAGATTCATTCTAGAGCCTACCCTGACCCAAACCCACCGGGAATAGTTGAAAGCCCTGAAAGTATCCTTAGGAAGTCTCCTAAGATAAAATTATCAACTGTTTTCAAGTCACCCTTGGGAGCTAATTCAGATGACTTAGTAAATCCTTTTAGAACTAGGTCTCTTGGTGATTTAGATCAGTTAGATCCTGAGTCTTCACTATCATCTCCTGAAACAAGTGAACCTCTTGGTAGCAGAGAAACAACACCTCATGATTTACATTTTCTTAACAACTTATGTGTCTCTTATCCTAGATCAGCTTAGTAGTCTATTCTTGGTCCATCCACTTCTGCTCACCCGACATCCACTATTCAAACCACTACATTTCAGCCCACTGTTCCTGTTTTTAATCCGCTCCTTGTAAATCCACCCCCACCACCTATCATGGCAGCATGGTATGATCCCTTAGTCCTTCCTGTGCCATTAGTCAATCTTCCACAGGACTATCAGTCCAAAATTCCATTATATGATGCCAACAATACTACAACTACATCACAACATGTGGATAAGATGAATGACTACTTTGACAGAAATAAAATTGATGATGATTCTGTCAAGCTTGGGTTATTTTCTCAGAGTCTGGGCAGGGAAGCAAGAAAATGGTTCAAAAGCCTAGCCCCCCATAGTATTAATGATCTCCAAGCCTTCAATAAAACGTTCTTAAACAAATGGGAAGTATATAAAAATCCTCTCCAAGTCCTTTCTGACTACAAGAACCTCCATAGAAACTCTATGGAAAGTGTGCAAGATTACTGCACTAGATTCAATAGTGTTTATAATGCACTATCCCCAGAGCTAAAACCTCCACAGGGCTCAGCTTTAAACAAATTTTCTGAAGGGTTTGATTCTGACATGACCTATCAACTGAGAGAAAGAGATTTTGCAACTCTTGAAGATATGCAAAAGGGTGCTCTTTCTGTGGAAGTCAACTTAATGGAGAAGAGAGCAAGAATGAAAATTGAGAAGAGAGTATATTTTAGAGAAGAGTCCACTCCTTCTACTTCAAGCTCAAAAATGGCGAGGATGTTAGAAGAAATGATGAAAGAGATGAGCATAATTAAGAAAGCGCAAGCAAATCAAAACCAAGCTACTTCTCAAAATAGAAACCAAAATTTTATAAGAAACCAACCTCCAAACAGACCCAGGGAAGATGATCAACAAATCACTCCTCCTTTTCATCAGAACTATGTAGATCAATATGAGGAAGATAGGGAGTTGGAAATACTGGAAGAATCTCATGTAAACTTGATTGGATCAGACAATGGGGATGATGTTTTCCTCACTGAGGAAGAACAAGGTTTCTTCTCCTATGATCAAAATACAAACACCTATGAAGATTCTGATGACTATAGATTGGGTTTTGAAAATGCAATCATGGGGGTACACAAACAGTATGATATTAGGAGCAAGGGAAGCATAGATAACTTAAAAGACAAGAACACTAATACTGCTATCAAGAAAAAGGCAGAAACTCAGTCCAAAAAGACAGCAGAGAAAGATAACACTTTAGCTAAGAAACCTGACTTAAACAAAGAAAAAGGTGTCCAGCCAGATAATGAACACAGTACCCCTAGCACTTCAGCTAGTGGTCCTAATAAAACTATCCCAATTACCAGTCCAAACAAGGTTCAGCAAATCAAAGTTGCTGAAAAGAATTCAATCGAAAAAATAGATGTAAATACAAACAAGTCAATTATTCCTTTCAGCCTTGAGGGAGAGATTGCCAAGATAAAAATTACCATCCCCCTAGCTGAACTAGTAACCCAAGAAGTGTAAAAAGTCCAAGTTTTGAAAGCTTTGAACTTAGGAAGTGATACAGACACTTAAAATTGATAGATGACAAACCTAAGTTGTTGTTTGGTCCAGAAGTTGAAGGAAAATATCAAGAAGGGGTTGTCCCTCCCTTCTATGTTAGCTTGAACATACACAAGAAAATTTTACACAATGCCATGTTAGATCCAAGAGCTTCACAAAATCTAATGCCCAAGGTGGTAATGGAAAGCTTAGGCTTGGAGATTACTAAACCATACAAATATTTGTATTCTTTTGACTCAAGCCAAGTCAAATTTTTGGGTTTAATCAAATATTTATGTGTTAATCTAGCTCAGATCCCTGCTAAGAGCCTAGTTATGGATATAGTTGTAGCTAAAATTCCCCCTAAGTATGGCATGCTCTTATCAAGATCTTGGGGAGCCAAACTTCAGGGAAGCCTTCAAATGGACAAGTCTTATGCCACCATCCTTGTTTTTAACCAAAACAGAAGACTATACAGTGAATCTCACATGAAATACATGGTGAGCAACCTAGAAAAACCGAACAACACTCCAATCTATTCTACCCATTCAAGTTTAGATTCCTTTATCTTATGTAACGAATATGAATTTACTCAACAAGATAAAGAGAACATATACCCCACTGTCTCACCAGAAGAACTGAATCTTCTCTCGAATCAACTTCAAAACAGTGACAATCAATAGCAACAAGAAAACGAAAATGAGTCAAACGTAATTTGGACAATAAAATTTTATGGATCCATTAATAAAGCAAGTGCAAGTGTAGGCGTATGGATCTATAATACAAATCAAATTTTCTCATATAAATTGGATTTCCCATGCACTAACAATATTGCTAAGTACGAAGCACTTCTCCTGGGTTTACAATTGCTCAAACAATTACAAGCCTAAAAGGTAACAATCTTAGGAGATTCTGAACTTATCATTAAACAAATAAAATGAGAATACTCAGCAAGAAATCCAAGGCTTAGGGAATATCGGAACACTGCCCTCGATTTTTTGAACACCTTTGAAAAATACGAACTTGTTTTCATTCCTAGAGAATTTAATCATTTAGCAAATGAACTCGCTTTTAATGTCAGTAACAGTCAAATACCTAATATAAATGAAAATCTTAGCGTAAAGGTAAAAAATAGGCCTGAAGTGCCTGATAACGTAGATCACTGGCAAGTGTTTGATTCTGACCAACACATAGACAATTTCTTGAAGTCAAAAAACGATTTCACCATACCAACATCAGAATCTAGCCATAATAAAAACTGTCCATATATTGAAGAAATCCCAGAAGCTGAAATAACACACTATGTTGATATAAGTCGATATGAGAATACGTTTGAAGCAGAGTCAATTGACAATGTGGACCAAAAAGACTTGGAAATTTTAGAATGTAAAAACGGTTCAATTCCAAGAGGTCTCTCACCTTTGGAACACCTTTTCGACTTTAATGATGTAGCCAAAGAACCAAAAATGGAGCCTGTAGAAACAAAGGTAGAAGAACACAACATAGGCTCCCTAACGGAACCCAAGATGATTAAATTGTGCAGCACTCTTCCAACTCACATAAAATCTCGATATATTGATCTGTTTAAAGAGTTTAAAGATGTTTTTTCTTGGGCATACACAGATCTGAAGTCTTACGATACCATCATCATTCAGCACAAAATTCCCTTGAAGGAAAATCAAAAGCCTTTCAAACAAAAACTAAGGAGGATAAACCCACTTTTATTACCTTTAGTTAGATCTGAAATTGAAAAGATGCATGATGCTGGCATTATAGTACCTGTTAGATTTTCAGAATGGGTATCAAACTTAGTTTCTGTTGGGAAAAAGACATGGGAAATCAGACTCTGTATCGATTTCAGAAACCTAAACAGAGCATCCCTAAAATACAACTACCCATTGCCCAATATGGATCATATACTTTAGAGGGTAGTTGGGTCAAAAAGGATATCACTCTTAGATGGGTTCTCGTGTTACAACTAGGTGTTAGTGCTCCCAAGTGATCAAATCAAAACTGCCTTTACCACACCTTGGGGCACCTTCATGTATGTCAAAATGCCTTTCGGGTTAATTAATGCAGGGGCCAATTTCCAAAGGGCCATGGACATAGCATTTTCTAAAGATATTGGCTATTTCATAATTATTTACCTTGATGACATAACTGTCTTTTCAAAAACTGATGAAGAACATTTGACTCACTTAAGAAAAGTTTTTGAGAAGTGTAGGAAATTTGTCTTGTCATTGAATCCCAAGAAGACACTCTTTGGTCTCCAAGAAGGTAAAATTCTTGGACATATAATTTTGGAAGAGGGAATAAAAATAGACCCTACAAGGATAGATGGCATATTACAAATCAGTCATCCAAGAAGCCTCAAAGAGTTGCAATCTTTCATCAGAAAGATTAATTTTTTGAGAAGGTTTATCCCTAACCTTGCTAAGCTATTAAAAAACATTACAAACATGCTTAAGAAAGATGTGGGTGTAAAATGGACTTTACCAGCTAAACAATCATTCAAACTATTCAAACAAGCTCTTACCCAAACACTGGTCCTGATTAGTCCAGATTTCACCAAAGATTTTTACATCTTTTCTTTTGCATCTGAGTATACAATAGCTGCAGTTTTACTTCAAAAGAATTATTTGGGGCAATAAAAACCAATATATTTCTTTATTAGGGCCTTAAGATATGCTCCTCTCAAATATAATATCATGGAGAAGCAAGCCTTAGCATTGGTGAAAGCATTGAAAGACTTTAGGGTCTATATTTTACACTCTCACATAATTGCTTTTGTTCCGCATACTGTTGTCAAGGACATTATAAGTCAAGACCCTGATGGTAAAAGGGGAAAATTGATTGCAACTATTCTTGAATATGACTTAGAAATTAGGCCCACCAAACTAGTTAAAGGGAAAGGATTAGCAAAACTTGTGGCTGAGTATAACTTCCAAGCACTAGACATCAATATGGTAGATGTGTTGGAAGAAATAGAAGAATCTGATGCTCCTATTATTAAAGAAACATTTCTTAATTCTCCTTTGTATGCTGACATTATTTATGTGCTTTTATATTTAAATACCTCTCCCTCTTTTTCTAAAACTAAAGCTATATTCTTGAAACAAAAGGCTTTGATTTTTTGTATCTTAGATGGAGTATTATATTGGAAAAATGTTGTTGGAATTTTTATTAAATGTTTACTTGAAGATAATACAGGAAATATCATGCATGAGTTGCATGAAGGAGAATGTGGAGGAAACCTCTACTGGAAGGCCACAACAAACAAAATTCTTAGATCTGGTTACTATTGGCCTACCCTTTTCCCAGAGACTCAAAAGTTGGTCATGTCTTGCCATAAGTGTCAAATCTTTGATGGCAAAAGAAACCTCCTTCCCTTACCTTTACATCCTATCAAAGTTGAGGCACCTTTTCAACAATGGGGGCTGGACTTCATTGGGGAAATTCTTCCATCCTCCTCATCTCAACATAAGTGAATCCTCACAACCACTGAATTCTTTACCAAGTGGATAGAAGCTATACCCTCCAGAAATGCTAATGACTCTGTCATTATCAAGTTCATTGAAACAAATATCCTATCCAGATTTGGTTGTCCCAGAAATATCATAACAGAAAATGTTGTTGCTTTTAAATCTAAGAAAATGGTTGATTTCTATTACAAATACCACATAACCTTGGCCCATTCCACTGCTTAATATCCCCAAGGAAATGGATTAGCTGAATCCTCCAACAAGAGTCTCCTCAATATAATCCAAAAACTGTTGGAGCAAAATCAGAAATCATAGCACAATAAGCTAGTTCATGCCTTATGGGCTGATAGATTAACTACAAATAAGTCAATAAATATGTCCCCCTATCAGTTGGTTATGGCATGGATGCAGTTTTTCCTACCTCATTGGGAGTTCTAGTCATGAAACTCCTTCAAGAGGTGCAGAGTGAAGAGAATGATATGCAAAGAAGGATCAACCAAACAATCCATTTACAGTAGACCAGAGAAGAAGTTTATGAGAGAACACAGTTAGTCTTAAGAAACTATTTGATAAGAGGACTAAGGCAAACAATTTCCAAATTGGAAATGTTGTTCTTAAATGGGATTCAAGAAAAGAGGAGAAGGGAAAATATGGAAAGTTTGAGAACTTGTGGAAAGGGCCATATATTATCCATGCTGAGAGGGGTCACAATGCATTTTTCTTGAAAGAATTGAATGGAGAAGATCTATATGGAGGTCGTGTCAATGGCAGGATGCTCAAGCATTACTTCTGCCAAGAATCTTAAGTTTCAAAACATTTTATTTTTTTATTGTAAATATCATAGTCTAATCATTGCATTCAAAGTTAGAAAAATAAAAAATACAAAAAAAAGAAAGAAAGAAAAGAGGGCATATTATCAAAACAATAAAGGTATGGACCCATACCAAAAAAGAGAGAGTCAAATCTGAAAGAGTGCAAGCTTAAATGCCAGTACTGAAAAACACACTTCTAGTTAGTCAAACTACCTAATATTGACTAATTAGCTTTAAATTTTCTGATGATAGGATAGTGAATTCGATTTGCCAAACTGTGTAATCTTGGCTTATCAAGTAGATAGTTTAGGATAGAAATTAAAGGTTCAAACATGTTGAAAATATAAACCTAAGGTTTCAAGAAGAAAATGACTCAAATCTATTTTATTTTTTCTGAGTCAAAGAGGATAAAAATATGGTTCTAATTAGCTCAAAATCTGAACCAAATGGCAGAGGAGAAACAACTCAAATAAAGTCAAAACAAAGTTGTAAAGAAAAAATAAGGCCATGATGAGTAGCTTTCAGATCTTAAGCCTTCCATTTTGATTTAATTTTCTGCAAATAATAATCTATGTGCAGCTTTTTTTATGCCATAGATCAGCATCAAGTTAGACTGTTCAATCCTGACTTGAATGTTTTTTAAATTTCTGTTATAGAAAGTAGAGAATAAAAATCTGTTGGACAGTTTAATCCCGACAGATGATAGATTAGGTAGAGAAGCATCTGAACTCAACTGTTTAATCTAAGTTCAGGGAGAAATAAGGAGTAGAAATAGATTAGATTTCCTACTTTCAAAAGAATAAAATGTTGAAAGAGATTTTGCCAATCCAAATGCACTCTAATGAAGAAAAAATGTTAGATCAGTAGGATTGAGTAGGTAGAAAGCTTGTTGATGAAAAATCCATTGTCTTCCATGGCTGCTAACCTATTTTCCAGAGCAAAAGAAGATCATTCAAGAAAATAAATCAGCCAAATGGATCAGGCACAAGCCAGCCTCCCAGAAAATGAAAATCTGAAGTTCTTGATGCCTTCAAGAAGGCATCATCCCCAAGTGGAGCCACTGTTAGCCACCTATAATATTTGTTATAGCAAAGGTGGCTAAAACTTTTTGAGCCTTCAAGGAACAAATTTTATTGCTAAAAATTGTTGGCTCTTGAAGGCTCTTGAAATGCCTCATGCCTCTGTCCAAAATCTTCATTACTATTCCCATTTTATACTCAGAAATTCTGCTGATTTCATGAGAAGAAACTGCTGCAAAAACATCATTTTTCCCCTTCCCCTCTTTCAAAACTAACCTTCATTTGCTCCCATTTTTCTCCATAAAAACTCCTTTGTCTTCGTGATTTCTCTTCTTCTCTTCATGAAAATCACTTTTTCCATAGTTAAAAAACCCATTTTTTAACTATTCTGAAACCCTCGATTCCTTTTAAAACCATGAGAAATTTCATAAAAACAAAATTTCATTCCTATGGACTTAAGCCCCTTGGGCTAAGTCCTAACCACTTCCCCCACATGCCCCTTCCCCGAAACCAGGTGATAGTCCCATCGACGCTTATCACATCGGAATAAATCAAACGAGCGCATATGTTTTGTTACACAAAACCCCCGATGCGATCAGCTCCCTTTGATATAACTCCAGATCTCATGTTTCTTTTGAAAAACCAAGAGTTATTACCCCGAGCGCTAATCACATCGGAAAGATTCAAGTGCACAGGTTTTGTTGCTGTGTTTAAATTAGGATGCGATCATCCTTCTATTACAAAACCCCGATCACATCATATTTTATATATATCCTGTGGTCCCGCCTTGGTGCTTAAAACCTTATAATATTTCTTCCCTGATATTCTTTTCCCTTTGAAAAATGAAAAACCCACTTTTCCAAAGTTTTGACTTAAAAAGCCAAATCACATGTTAAATATTAAATGGGTTGATTAAAAATACTGACGCGCAATCGCATCGGCAAATTTCAATGGGTAGATTGAAAAGTCCCGGCCCGAAGGCCCGACTCCGATAAGCCCATATATACATAAGCCCGGGCCTATCGGAGGTCTATATAAAATAGGCCACATAACCGGGCGCCTAATCGCATCGGAGATTTTCATTGGTGCAGTTTCAATATTCATTACCACTGATTGCGATTGGTCGATCGCGCAATCACATCGGCCCTTTCTCCTATTATCGCAGTCGCATCGGCCTATCTCCCGATCATCGCAATCGCATCGGCCTGTTCTCCGATCGTGCAATCGCATTGCCTCATTCCCGACCTCCGATTGCGATTCCCCCGATTCATTCTCAACCATTGATCTAACCTTTAGATCAACGGCTTGCGCTTCGTCGCATTGCATGTTTTAATCGCTCCATTCGCTCGCCACCCCCGATTGCGATTCTCTGATTAAATCAGGACCGTCCACATGTTTGGATTAGACGGTCCGGAATCACTCCACCTTATTCTCCTCCCGCTCTCCTTTTTTCCTTTCTACGTAAATCTCCACTGTTGGATGTAGCCGTCCAACGACCACGCTCTTCCCCACCTTCTGAAGAAGTTAAACCTAAAAAATGCAGGATTTTTTAATTGTTTTTTTGTTTTGCAGGTGTTTTAATGGTTTTCCATTGTATAATGAAGGAAAGCCAAGGGCCGGGAAAGACGTTTTCCGCGCCTTTGAGTTATCAAAGAGAACCATTCACGGGGCTTCATTCCATTGTTTTATCAATGCTTCATGGGAATTGATGCCTTCATAAGCCCAATGCGGCCTGCACATCGACAAGACACTGTGATTAAATCAAATTTAAAAAGAGTATCAGTTTCTGAAGATAGAGCGCAGCAAAGAAAAAGATTAAAGACAGATTTTAGGAATTACGGCTAAAGATGATTATCAAAAGCCTAATTCCCTAGATTAAAACACAGTCAAAATAAAATCATAAGTGTCTGAACAGACAGAAAGGCCTTCACCGCCTTACTTGAGGTGAATTGATTGCTCAGCTACCACAAAGCCACCTGTTGCCTCAAACCATTCAAAAAAAGAGGCTGAAGTTATTCATTAAAGAAATATCTGCCTCCAGCGTTGCCAATAAGTTAATTCTACCACAGGAAACTAATGCAGAAAAA
Source organism: Pinus albicaulis (assembly GCA_034641835.2). NCBI lineage: Eukaryota > Viridiplantae > Streptophyta > Pinopsida > Pinales > Pinaceae > Pinus > Pinus albicaulis. The sequence continues at coordinate 1,290,603,512 of CM076578.1, forward strand.
TATTAGCGAATTTATTTCGTCCTGGGTAGAGCCTAAAAGTCAATAAAGCTCCTACCGAGTTTTGATATTTATTGTAAAACAGTTAATACAGTGAAACACCTGTAAAACTTCTTCATCAAGCCTTTCAAAGGCCGAGAAGTCATCACTCTTTATTAATTGAACTTAGAAGATATTTTATCCTATTCCACCTCCTCATTTCTTCTATAAATACTTCTGAAGAAGATGAGATAGAGGTTGGTTGTTATTTGATCACAAGTTGTAATACTGAAACTCTTTGAAATAAATATATAGTATGTTGAAGTTGAAGATGAAATTGAAGTTTTGGAGTTCTTGATGATGTTGTTGCATTCTTTTTCCTGAGAAGGCTCTATCATTAGATCCATGAGCTTGGCTGTTGGTGAAGTATTATGAACTGTTTTATTTTTTTTCCCCTATTTTCATTATGTTCCATAATTTCTTACTACAGTAGGTTGAAATTTTTGGGCTAAGAAATGACTCTTGGAAGCACCTTAGACTTTTTCATCCTTCACTATTTTATGTTTTCTCCCACTGAAGTATTTTAGAGGCTTTAATATTTCTCTTTAGTCTTCATGCTTGTTTATTTCCTTAATAGTTCAAACAGTTGGTTTCAGCATGATTTATGGTTTTTCGTGCTTGTCTGCTGCCACTTAAAAACTGTTATTGAAGTCTCCCTTTAAATTTTTTTTCTTACAGTGAATCAAAGAGGTCAGTTTTGATCTTGCCCTTTGTCCTCGCTTAAACAATTTGCTTAAAGGTCATTTATAATTATGATCATAGATGTTCTTAGGTGCTCCCTCTTCTATGACTTTAATTATCAGTAAATATTTTATGTTTTCTAAGTCACTTGAAATAAAATCTTTGAGGAAATAGGGTGCTCCCCGAATCTTAGATTTGATTTTAAAAGTTGTTTTGAGATCATTATTTGCTTAAAGCTGTGATTTGTAGAATTTATGGTTAGCCTTGTCTATCAAAGAGCTCTTTATTGTTCAAATTATGCTTTCAAATTCCCTTTGATGAGAATTAAACCTCTCTTTCCAAATCATTAATGTTCATCTCATTTCAAAAAACAAAAGGATCCTGTGGCCAAGTTAGGATCCATTGATGAGTTTATTATGACCTTTTTCCTGACTCCATTGCCCAATGAATCAGATGTTTCTCCATTCTGTGTATCTTTCCTAGACCTTTCATGTTCTACTATATCCATTCCATCCAACCAAACAAACAAACACCTGCACTTAATAACTAGTCTAAAACCAATACTTAAAGCACATAAGATAAACATTTGCAAACAAAATTTTGAGAGATCCCTCTCTGAGAGCAGGAGGACTAGATCTTGTAACTCTAAAGATTGGTTCTGATGTTGCCTTGTCTTTTGATTTTCCAAACTATCAAAACACGGGACACCAACAGGTTATATTCAAGGTTAAGTTAAGGGTAAATTTAAGGTTAAGTGAAGGTTAAGGTTAAGGGGCTAAGGTAAAGTCAAGGTCAAGGTTAGGGTTAGGTTAAGGTTAAGGTTAAGGGTAAGGGTAAGGTTCAGGTTAAGGTTAGGGTAAATTTAAAGTTAAGGTTAAGTCAAGATTAGGTTAAGGTTAAGGTTAAGGTCAAGGTTAGGGTTAGGTTAAGTTAAGGTTAAGGTTAAGGTTAAGTTTTAGGTTAAGGGTAAGGTTATGGCTAGGTAAAGGTTAAGGTTATGGTCGGGTTAAGGTTAACATAAGGATAAGGTTAGGGTTAGGGTTTAGGTTAAGGTTAGGTTAAGGTTAGGTTAAGGTGAAGGTTAAGGGTTTGGTCAAGGTTAACCTAACCACAAGGTTAGGGTTAGGTTATGGGTAACGTTAAGGTTAGGTTAGGGTAAAGTCAAGGTTAAGGTTAAGTTTAAGGTCAAGGGGAAGGTTAAGGTTAAGTTCATGTTAAGTTAAGGTTAAGGTTAAGGTTAAGGTTATAGTTAATGTTAAGGTTAAGGGAAATGTATGGGTTAAGGTGAATGTTAAGGGTAAAGTTAAAGTTAAGGTTAAGATTAGGGTTAGGTTATATTTAAGGTCAAGTTTATGTTTAAGGTTAAGGTTAAGGTTAAGTGTAAATTTAAGGTCAATATTAGGGTTTGGTTATAGTTAGGGTTAACGTAAGGTTAAGGGTAAATTCAAGGTTAAGGTTAAGGTTACAGGTTTAGTAAGATTAAGGTTAGGTAAAGGTTAAGGGTGAATGTCTAGGATACGAGTCTTAACCTTAACCTTACCCTTAACCTTAACCTTAACGTTCACCATAACCTAACCTTAACCTTGAACTTAACTATAACCTAACCTTAACCTTAAACTTGACCTTAATTATAACCTTAACCTTAACCTGACTAAACCTGTAACCTTATCCTTACCCTTACCATAACCTTAACCTTAAGGTTAAGATTAAGGTTAACGTTAAGGAGAAGGTTAAGCATAAGGTTAAGGTCAAGGTTGGGTCAAGGTTAAGGTTAAGTTAAAGTTAAAGTCAAGGTCAAGGTTAAGGTTAAGGTTAGGGGAAGGTTAAGGTTAAGGCTAGGGGAAGGTTAAGGTTAAAGTCAAGGTTAAGGGTAAAGTTAAGGTTAAGGTTAAGGTTAAGGGTTATGTCAAGGTTAGGGTTAAGTTAATGTTAAGGTTAAGTTTAGGTTAAGGTTAAAGGTTAAGGTTAGGTTAAGGTTAAGGTTAATGTTAGGTTAGGGTTAAGGTAAGGTTAAGCTAAGGGTAAAGTTAAGATTAAGCTTAAGGTTAAGGTTAAGGGTAAGATATGGTTAAGGGTTAAGGTAAAGCTTAATGTGACCTTAACCTTAACTTTACCCTTAACCTAGCCATAGCCTTATCCTAACCTTCAAATTAACCTTTACTTTAACCTTAACCTTCACCTAACCTTAACCATAACCTTAACCTTAACCTTCCCTTAAGCATAACCTTAACTTTGAATTTACCCTTAACCTAACCTTAAGGGTTTCATAAGGTTATAGTTAAGGTTAAGGTTACAGGCTTAGTCAGGATAAGGTTATAGTTAAGGTCAAGGTTAAGGTTAAGGTTAAACTTATATTAACCTTACCCTTAACCTTATCTTAACCTTAACCTAACCTTAACCTTGACTTTACTCTTAACATTACCTTAACCATAACCTTAACCTAACCTAAACCTTAACCTTACCCTTTACCTTATCTTAACCTTACCTTAACCATAACCTTAACCTTGACCTTAAATATAACTTAACCCTAAACTTGACCAAACCATTAACCTTAACCTTGACCTTAACTTTACCGTTAACATTAACCTTAACCTCAACTATAACCTAACCCTAACCTTAACCCTAAAATTAACCCTAACCTTAACCTTAACTTAACCTTAACCTTCTCATAACCTTAACCTTTACCTAACCTTAACCTTAACCTGACTAAAAACTTAACCTTAACCTTAAAATTAACATTAATTTTAACCTTCACCTTCCCTGAACCTTAACCCTAACCTAAACCTTAACCTAAACCTGAGGGTTAAGGTTAAGTTAGGTTAAGGTTATATTAAGGGTAAAGTCAAAGTTAGGGTTAAAGTTAAGCTTAATGTTAAGGGTAAGGTCAAGGTTAAGGTTATAGGTCTTATCCTTAACCTTCACTATAACCTAACCTTAACTATAACCTAATCCTAACATTAACAAAATATTAACCTTAACCTTAACCTAACCGTAACCTTAACCTTAGCCTTACTTTTAACATTAACCTTAACCTTAACCTAATTTTATCCTTGATCTTAACTATAACCTAACCCTAACCTTCACCAAACCTTAACCTTAACCTTAACCTTAACCTTCCCAAAAACATAGCGTTAACCTTAACTTTACCCTTACCCTTAACCTTAACCTTACCCTTAAGGTCAAGGTTAAGGTTAAAATTATAGTTAAGGGTAAGGTTAAGGTTAAGGTTAAGGGTAAAGTTAAGGTTAACGTTAAGGTTAACGTTAAGGTTAAGGATAAGGTCAAGGTCAAGGTTAAGGTTAAGTAAAGGTTAAGATAAGGTTAAGGGTAAGTTTAATATAAGGTTAAGGGTAAGGTTAAGATTAAGGTTGAGGGTAAGGTTAAGGTTAAGGTTAAGGGTTTGATCAAGGTTAGGGTTAGGTTATAGTGAAGGCTAAGGTTAATTTAAGGGTAAATTCAAGGTTAGGGTTAGGTTGAGGTTAAGATTAGCTTAAGGGTAAGGTTAAGGTTAATGTTAGGTTAAGTTTAAGGTTATAGTTAAGGTCAATGTAAGATAAGGTTAAGGGTAAGGTTAAGGTTACAGGTTTATTCATCTTAAGCTTAAGGTTAATATTAGGTTAAGGGTAAGGTTAAGGTTACAGGTTTATTCATCTTAAGCTTAAGGTTAATATTAGGTTAAGGGTAAGGTTAAGGTTAGGTTAAGGTTAAGGGTAAGGTTAAGGTTAAGGTTAGGGTTAGGTTATATTTAAGGTTAAGGGCAAGGAAACCCTTAACCTTAACCTTAACCTAAAACTTTCCCCTAACCTTACCCTAACCTTGCCCTTAACCTTAACCTTAACTATAACATAACAGTAACCTTGACCAAACATTTAACCTTAACCTTAACCTGACTAAACCTGTAACTTTAACCTTAAAATTACCATCAACCTTCACCCTTAACCTTAACCTTAACCTTACCACCTTAACCTTAACCTTAACCTAACTAAACCCGTCACCTTAACCTTAACCTTAACCTGACTAAACTTGTAACCTTATCCTTAACTTTATATAACCTTAACCTTAACTTTACACTTAACCTAAACTTAACCATAACCTTAATCTTAACCTTACCCTTACCTAACCTTAATCCTAACCTAAACTTAACCTTAAAACTAACCTTAACCTTAAACTCTATCTAACCTTAACCTTAACCTTAACAATAACCTTAACCTTAACCTTTACCCTAATCTTAACCTTAACCTTAACCTTAACCTTGACTAAACCCTTAACCTTAACCTTAACCTAACCTTAACATTGACCTTAACTATAACCTAACCCTAACCTTGAACAAACCCTTAACATTAACCTTAAAATTAATCTTACCCTAACCTTAACCTTAACTTTACCCTTAACCTAACCTTAACTTTACCCTTAACCTTAACCTTAGTCTTAACCTTGACTTTACCCTTAACCTAACGTTAAGGTTAATGTTAACTTAGGTTAAGGTAAGGTTAAGGTTATGGTTAGGTCAAGGTTAAGGTTAATGTTAATGTTAAGGACAAGTTAAGGTTAATGGTAAGATAAGGTTAAGGTTAGGGTTAGGTTATAGTTAAGGTTAAGGGTTTGGACAAGGCTAGGGTTAGGTTATAGTTAAGGTCAAGGTTAAGGTTAGGTTAAGGTTAAGGTTAAGGTTAAGGTTAAATTTAAGGTTAGGTAAAGGTTAAGGTGAAGGTTAAGGTAAGGTTAAGGTTAAGGTTAAGGTTATGGGAAGGTTATGGTTAACGATAAGGTTAGGTTAAGGTTAAGGTTAGGTTAAGGGTAAGGTTAAGGTCAAGGTCAAGGTTAACCTTAACCTAACCTTAACCTTACCTTAACCCTTACCTAACCTAAGCCTTAACCTTAACCTTACCCTTAACGTTAACCTAACCTTAACCTTGACCTTAACTATAACCTAACCCTAACCTTAACCAAACCTTTAACCTTAACCTAACTTAATCTTAACCTTCAAATTGACCTTAACCGTAACCTTACCCCCTTAAACTTAACCTTAACCTTAACCTCACTAAAAGCCTTAACCTTAGGCTGACTAAACCCATAACCCTTAACATTATCTTACCCTTACCTTAACATAATCGTAACCTTGACCTTAACCTTAACCTAACCTTAACCTCAATAAATCTGTAACCTTTACCTTAACCTTAACCTTGCTAAACCTTAACCTTACCCCTAACCTTAACCTTAACCTTCAGCGTAATTTTAACCTAACCTTAACCTTAACTTTACCCTTAACCTAGCCTTAAACTTAACCTCAACCTAACCCTAACCTTAACCTTAACCTTAACCTTAACCTAACCTTAACCAAACCCTTAACCTTAACCTAACTAAACTCTTAACCTTAACCATAACCTTAACCTTAACCTAACCTTAACTTTGACTTTACCCTTAACTTAACCTTTACCTTAACCTTAACCTAACCTTAACCTTACCTTAAGGTTAGGTTAAGATTAAGGTTAAGGTTAGGTAAGGGTAAGGTTAAGGTTACAAGTTTATTCAGGTTAAGGTTAAGGTTAGGGTTAAGGCTAAGGGGGTAAGGCTAACGTTAAATTTAAGCTTAAGGTTAGGTTAAAGGTAAATTTATGGTTAAGGTGAAGGTTAAGGGTAAGGTTAAGGTCAAGGTTATGGGTTTAGTCAGGTTAAGGTTAAGGTTAAGGGTCTAGTTAAGGTTAGGGTTAGGTTATAGCTAAGGCTAAGGTTAGGGTTAATGTTAGGGTTAAGGTTATAGTGAAGGTTAAGTTTAAGACCCGTAAACCTAACCTTAACCTTGAGCTTAACCTTCCCATTACCATAACCTTAACCTAACCTTAACCTTAAATTTACCATTAACCTAACCTTAACATTAACATTACCCTTAACCTAACCTTAACCTTGAACTTAAATATAACTTAACCATAATATTGAACAAACCCTTAAGGTTAGGTTTAGGTTATAGTTAAGGTCAAGGTTATTGTTAGGTTATAGTGAAGGTTAAGATTAAGATAAGGTTAAGGTTTGGGTCAAGGTTAAGGTTAAGGTTAGAGTAAAGGTTCAGGTTTAGGTTAAGGTTAAGGTTAGGTTATAGTGAAGGTTAACGTTAAGACCCATAACCCTAACCTTAAACTTAACCTTGAATTTACCCTTAACCTAACCTTAACCTTAACCTAACCTTAATCTTAACCTTAACCTTAACCTAACTATAACCTTACCCTTAACCTTAACCTTAACCTTAACTATAACCTAACCCTAAACCTGACCAAACCTTTAACATTAACCTTAACCTTAATCTTTACTTAACCTTATTCTTGACCTTAACCTTTACCTTAACCTTAACCTTACCTTTAACCTTAAAATTAACTTTAACCTAAACCTTAACCTTAACCTAACCTTAACCTTAACCTTATCTTAACCTTAACCTTAACTTTACCCTTAACCTAACCTTAACCTTATCTTAACCTTAACTATAACCTAACCCTAACCTTGACAAAACCTTAACATTAATCTTAACTTTGACTTTACCATTAACTTAAGCTTAACCTTCACTATAACCTAACCCTAACCTTGACCAAACCCTTAACCTTAATCTTAACCTTACCCTTAACCTTGACCTTAACCTTAACTTCAACTATAACATAACCCTTACCTTGACCAAACCCTTAACATTTACCTTAAATTAACCTTAACCTTAACCTTAACCTTGACCTAACCTTAACCTTGACCTTAACTATAACCTAACCCTAACCTTGACCAAATCCTTAGCTTTAACCTCAACCTGACTAAACTTAACCTAACTAAACCCTTAAGGTTAGGGTAAAGTTAAAGTTAAGGTTAAGGTTAAGTTAAGATAAGGTAAGGTTATAGTTAGCTTAAGGTTAAGGTTAAAGGGGTAAGCCTTAACCTTAATCTGACTAAACCCATAACCTTAACCTTAACCTTAACCTAACATTAACCTTAACTAAACCCTTAACTTTAACCTTCCTCTAACCTTAACCTTAACCTTACCCTTAACCTTCACCCTTAACCTTAACCTAACCCTAACCATGACCTGAACCTTAACCTTACCTTAACCTTAACCTTGCCCTTAACCTTACCTTAACGCTAACCATAACCTTAAATTTACCCTTAACCTAACCCTAACCTTAAGGTCAAGGTTAAGGCTACGTTAAGGGCAAAGTTCAGGTTATGGTTAGGGTAAGGTTAGGTCAAGGTTAAGGTTAAGGTTATGATTAGGGTAAGGTTAAGGTTAAGGTTATGGTTAAGGTCAAGGTCAAGGTTAAGTTAGGTTAAGGTAAGGTTAAGGTTAGGGTTAGGTCATGGTTAAGGGTTTAGTTAGGTTAAGGTTAAGGTTAAGGGTTTGGTCAAGGTTATGGTTAGGTTAAGGTTAAGGGTGAAGGTTATGGGTAACTTTAAGGTTAAGGTCAAGGTTAAGATTAAGGTTATTTTTAAGTTTAAGGTTACAGTTAGGTTAATGCTAAAGTTAATGTTATGGTTAAAGTTAAAGTTAGGTTATAGTTAAGGTCAAGGTTAGGTTAAGGTTAAGGTTAGGTAAAGGTTAAGGGTAAGGTTAAGGTTAAGGTCAAGGTTAAGGTTAAACTTAAGCTAACCTTAACCTTAACCCTAACCTTTACCTTAAATGTACCCTTAGGTTACGTTTTTAGTCAGTTTAAGGTTAAGGTTAAGGGTTTGGTCAAGGTTAAGGTTCAGGTGAAGGTTAAGGGTAAGGTCAAGGTTAAGTGTAAATTTAAGGTTAAGGATAAGGTTATAGATTTAGTAAGGTTAAGGTTAAGTTTAACATGAAGGTTAAGGGTAAGTTCAAGGTTAAGGGTAAATTTAAGGTTAAGGTGAAGGTTAAGGGTAAGTTTAAAGTTAAGGTTACCGGTTTAGTCAGGTTAAGGTTAAGGTTAAGGTTAGGGGAAGGTTAAGGTAAGGGTTTGGTCAAGGTTAATGTTAAGGGTTAAGGTTAAGGTTAAGGGTTTGGTCAAGGTTAGGGTTAGGTTAGAGTTAAGGCTAAGGTTAGGTTAAGGGTAAGATAAGGTAAAGGTAAAGGTTAAGGTTAAGGTAAGGTTAACGTCAATGTCAATGTCAAGGTTAGGGTTAAGGGTAAAGCCAAGGTTAAGGTTAAGGTTAAGGTTAAGGTTAGGGTAAAGGTTGAGGTTAAGGTTAAGGTTAAGGGTTTGGTAAATGTTAGGGTTAGATTATCCCTTAAGGGTAGGGTAAAGTTAAGGTTAAGGTTAGGTTAAGGGTAATGTCAAGGTTAAGGTTAGGTTAAGGGTAATGTAAAGGTTAAGGTTATTATTATGGGAAGGTTAAGGTTAAGGTTAAGGTTAAGTTAAGGTTAAGGTCAAGGTTAGGGTTAGGTTATAGTTAAGGTCAAGGTTAAGGTTAGGTTAAGGTTAAGGTCAAGGTTAGGGTTAGTTATAGTTAAGGTTAAGGTTAAAGTCAATGTTAAGGATTTGGTCAAGTTTAGGTTTAGGTTATATTTAAGTTCAACGTTAAGGTTAGGTTCAAGTTGAGGTTAAGGTTAAGGTTAAGGGTTTGGTCAAGGCTAGGGTTATGTTATAGGTAAAGTTAAGGTTAAGTTTAAGGTTACAGGTTTAGTCAATTAAAGCTTAATGTTAAGGGTTTGGTCAAGGTTAAGGTTAAGGGTTTGGTCAAAATTTGGGTTAAGGTTAAGGTTAAGTGTTTGGTCAAGGTTAGGGTTAGGTTAAAGGGGTAAGGTTAATGTTAAGGTGAAGGTTAAGGTTAAGGGTTTGGTCAATGTTAGGGTTAGGTTATAGTTAAGGTCATGTTTAAGGTTAAGGGTTTAGTCAACGTTAGGGTGAGGTTATAGTTAAGGTCAAGTTTAAGGTTAATTCTATTTAAGGTTAAGGTTAAGGTTAAGGTTAAGGTTAGGTTAAAGTTAAAGTTAAGGTTAAGGTTAGGTTAAGGTTAATGGTTTGGTCAAGGTTTGGGTTAGGTTAAGGGGGTAAGGTTAAGGTTAAGGTTAAGGTTTTGGTCAAGGTTAGCGTTAGTTTATAGTTAATGTTAAGGTTAAGGTTAGGCTATAGTTATGGTCAAGGCTAAGGTTAGTTTAAGGTTAAGATTAGGTTAAGGGTAAATTTAAGGTTATGGTTAGGGTAAGGTTAAGGTTAAGGGTAAAGATAAGGTTATGGTTAAGGTTAAAGGTCAAAATTAAGGTTAAGTTAGGTTAAAGTAAGGGTAAGTTTACGGTTAGGTTAAGCTTAAGGTTAGGTTAAGTTAAGGTTAAGGTTAGGTTAAGGGTAAAGTTAAGGTTAAGGTTAGGGGAAGGTTAAGGTTAAGGTTAAGGTAATGGTTAAGGTGAAGGTTAAGGGTAAGGTTAAGGTTAAGGTCAAGGTAAATGTAAAGGTTAAGTTAGGTCAAGGTTAAGGTTAAGGTTATGGTTATGGGAAGGTTAAGGTTAAGTTACTTTTAAGGGTGTTGGAGAGGTAAATCCCCTCTAGGGACAAAGGCAATCCCACTAGCCCTAGAGTGGGTCTAGCAACAAACAAAACATGCTACGATATCAATTCCTAGTTACAAAAGGAAAAGTTATGATATATAGCCTACCTCAAGTCCTACGTTGTTTTTGTCAAAGTAGAAGCGTTGCTTCTCATTCCTAGCTTGACTGATCATAATCCTTACGCTCACTACATCCAGACAACTGTACACATGCAGAGAAGAAACGACAGCATACAACGCAATAATTCAAACCTATAACTATTATTCGGTCGGAAAAGATTGAATCAAATTACATTACAAAGATAAGCAATACAACAGTGGAACCAATAACATAGTCGAGCATATATTAAAATGTGAAAGAAAGATTACAACCGAGTTCTGACGTTGTGTTCTTCCTTTGGCAGGGCTTCCAGAGGAGCATGTCTCACAGATTTTGTTGGGAATTTAGAGAAGGCTCTATCCCTTACGTGGTTCTCCTTAGCTCTGCTTTCAATAGTCCCTCAACTATAGTTTTCTTCCCAAATGTTCAGCTAGGTTGAAAATAGAGAGGGCGGGCTTTTACAAAGGGAGAAGGAGAGGTCAAGCTCCCTATAATCATGGGGGAGAGTCTTATCTCTTAGGAAGGTTCCATGAGAGGTGGAAAACCTCTTCCTAAACAAGGAGATCCGAAGCCAAACAGCCCAACCTCTTTTTCATGATTCATTCCCGAGGTGGTTAAAGGAAACTTCCACCTCAACTTTTTAAAAAACATTCCAAGATAGGTTTGCGAGTACAACACAGGGACAGAGCACCAGCTGGTGCACCCACTAGTGTATATTTTCCCCATTAGCATGAGGGATGAATTGGCTACTCGTGCTAATGCAAAAACATGGGTTTCTGGGGCATCTCTAAGGAAATGTTCTCAAGGAGAATTCTTGCCCTTATGCAAAAGGATGCTATCAAGGTGTTTCAGGACATTTTACTATTCACAGGTCACGGGAATAGTCCTCCAATGTACGTTATGAGGGATTGTAGGGATGGTGACAAAATGCTGTGTAAAATATACCCCCTAAAGCAGAGGTCCGAGAGAGAGGGAGGGGTGAAATTATTTAAGAGAACACGTTCAGCTGAAAACACTGCTATCGGAAGACCTGCAAATACAAATACAATTAATATATTTGATACATGATATGTGGTATGGGCATAGCCATCCATAATAAAGTGTACAAAAAATGAGATCCAAGATATGGACGCATCCATCTAGTAAAATAAGGATCAACAAATAGACTCAGGTATGGTCACTTCCATCCAATCAAAAGAGTAATGTAATAAGTCATAATAATCCACAAAGAACCCGAAACCTAGATTTCATCAGACAAAATCCAGGGTCTTGCACTCCATCTCGACCCGATCAAAGTACAAGTTTGAGCATGTGAATATGTGAGATGAAGTCGAACATGCAATAACATTGTCTGATCACCAGCCACTGATGAAAATTGTTAACATACGCGCGAGAAACCACCAATAATGACAATGGATCTCAAGGTACAATAGGTACAATCCATGAAATGTGAATAGGAATCTAGCATTGAGCACCCGCATAATCATCCGATCGAAGGCCAATAATGAAAACCTTATGTCGAATGCAAATAACCTACCATTGAGGCATGCAAGCTCCAAGGTACCTAAAAGGAGTCTCTAGATCAATTTCCTATATAATGAGCTAAAGTAGAGAGGAAGTGACCTTGATTGAATGTGGGCCATAATGTTTCCCACATCATCGACACGAGACATAGGGACATGATGTTTGTGAATCAAGACCAATAGAGAATCAGAGGGAGGTTGAAAACTGCAGAGGCCAACTTCTCTTGAACATATCAGCGGAACGACACTGGATTTGGCAGTATTTAACATCAAGGGATTTGAGGTCATGGTGACATGGAAAAGAGTAGATGAGTGGTTAAAAGAGATTACCCCGACCCATGAAGGCAAGCAGATAATGAGATGAGATGTCCCCAACCCAACACGAATGCAGACAAGTGCCATGTTCAAGAGCGACATGATGCCGATACGACTATGATTTTGGTTCCATTTTCCCCCATCATTTTTGGCGAGTACCGCAGTTATTTTTAGAAACAAGCATGAAGGGGATAACATGTGTTTGTGACGTAAGTTTGTCTTTCAAACAAATCCAACCTAGTACATTTTACGAGCCCTAGGATGGAGAAACTCGAATAATGTCATGGTGACGAATTCCAATGTCATCAGGGTTTAATGAGTATGAAAAAGGAAGAACTCGACATATTTTCATGTTTAGAGAGTTTGAAAAGAAGGCATAAAATAAAACTCCAGCAGTCCCTTTTCGTAGGTAGTATCACAGATCCGAAAAGATAGAAAACTGTGTCTGAGAGAACCTCTTAGTCGCGATAGGCTAAGGTATTCTTTTCTCGTAAATAATCCATCCCAGCCTGAAAAAGGGTTAAACGTATATTGGGTAGATATTTTTTCGCAACCATTTAACGAGTTCAAAATGACAAGAGTCTCCACAACCTTTTTAATTTTTAAGAGTCAGAAAAGAGCTGAAAGTTGACTCCTCCTGGAGGAACGAGTGGTATAAAGGGTAGCAACTAGTTCCGGTAATAGTGGAACTTTTCAGAACAAGTAAAGGTCAAGAGGCTAGCTAACAAGACCACTCATCACAGTAGTTCCTTAGGAACGGGTAAAACAACCAAGTGAAGGTATATGATTGGCCAAGTAGATGGTAGAAATGGAATGAGAAAACCAAGGTTCATCTAGCAAAAAAGGCTGAAAAAATGGCAATCACGAGAGGTAAAATGACAATGGTTTCATTTTTACACAAGTTTGAAATCAGGAAACTCTGCTTGAAGTTGGTTTCATTTTTACACAAGCTTGAAACAAAGATAAACTATGCTTGAAACCAGTTTCATTTTTACACAAGCTTGAAATGGAAACAAACTACGCTTGAAAAAAGTAAGCATGCCCCCAGCATGGTGAATCAATTAGAGGTACATGCCCCCCAAGCTTTAGTCCATATGAAATGCAGATGGAGTGAAGGTTCAAAGTACGAGATCAAGAGAAATACTCGACTGGGATTTTACGAGAACTAATCAAAGACTCGAATTGAACAGGAACGCGTTTCATTATTTTAATGAGGTTGACACATTAAAAGAACTATCCTCTTGACACCTTGTTTCATTTTTTAAGGAGCTTGAAACACGAAAACAAACCCTGCTCTAACGAGAAATCATAATGATGAATAAGAAGTCATGGCTTCCAAGATTTCCGCACTGGATGGGAGTACAACATCTTGGAAATCAGGACCCAATGCCCCCAACACACTATGCACAATGGCAGTATCACTGATTGCGGGCACGGGGTAGGTAGCCACATAATTAACCTATGGAGGGGAGTATACAATTGACGGATAAAGACCTGGAAGGGACGATGGTGGACCAGATGTCATGCCAGGACCAAATAATGAAAGTTGATCAATGGTCACGATTTGACCTTTGTGCGGAAAGTAGATCACACGAAAGAGGGAGGAGACAACTTCCCCCATGACATAAGTATAGTCATGCCCCAAGAGTAAATTTAAATCTAAGGGGCCTAGAACAACCATCACATCTATATGGATGATTTTCCCTCCCAAAGTAATAGGCAACTTCGGAGGGATCCATAACAGTTGACTGGTTCCTCCGTTAAAAGCCAACAAATTCTGGGTAACAAGCATAAGCGGTGAAGAACCAAAAGCTTGCCAAGTAGTTGAAGATAGAATACTAATAGATGTTCCTTAATCTATAATAGTGCTAGGTACGACCAGATCAAAGGTTTGTATCATGATCTCAAAAGGAACATAATACGGAAGGCGATATCTAGAAAATCGACTCCAATCAAAGGAAGTAACAAAACTACTTGGGGGGATACCATCGAACTAAGATGATTGTCCCCCAGTGTTACTAGAGCAAGAGGATCATCCTCTGAGATGTCCATCATGGGAGTAGGAGGAGCAATTTCTTGGACTATAGGGACGGAAGAATCTTTCTCCAAGTTCGAAGAATCTGAAGAAACAATAAGAACATGGGGGGGATTAGACCGAATCTCAATGTAAAAGACTTGATGCACCACAAATGGGGTCAGATCGACTGATTCCTTGGCCAATGGTTGGTCAATAATATATTCTTGAACTTGAATTTCTGGGGGATTAGGATCAAGCAAGGATGACGCTTGACCGATCATGGAATCAACTAGCGAAGGACTCGAGGAAAGCTTATAGTAACCAGTTGGAAGGCAGGGTGCAGAAACAATGGAGTTTTCCAACACTCTCTTGGCTTCATCCATATACTGACAAAGGTGAATGGGATGATGCCTTTCATACAACTTACAGGGATTGGTAATCTTGCCCTGTTTTTTATGAGCCTTATCAGAGCTAGTCAAAGATGTGCTAGCAATATGACTTCTAGAAGACAACGGCGGGTGGTCGTCGGATCATGCTTCAAGTACCTTGGGAATACCAGGGTAGTCTTGAAGAAAATGGTTACCCTTGAAGAGTATGCAAGGGAATTTGACCTTTCATGGAAGTTCAGATGGTTCTGCAATGGATGGTCTCCTAAGTGCAGTAGTTGCAGTTTTAGTCTCTCATTTATCTGACTTCTTCTTCTTGGTCATCTTCTTCTTCTTCTTAGCCACCTGGTTACTAGAATCCAGACTTTCACGAGGTGAAGTAGAAGAGGAGGACGAGGAAATAGGTGAAGAAGGGGAGATTTCCACCTTAGAACTAACATGATGTTGTTCAGGCGGAGGAGATGGCTGTACAGTGGACGGAACACTCGGGACCAACGAGGTCGAAAATAACCATACAGGAAATAAAAAAGTGAAACCAGGCAGGGAAAATGTTGCCATATAAGGAGCACAAACATTCCCAAAAGTAGGAAAAGAACCAGGATTCCCTTCGGAAGGGGTTCCTGGGTTAGTGAACTCCGGAAGCGTTTCCATCGGAAACAACTCAAAACAACACCCTAAGGAAACTAACTTTAACCAGGAATATTTCATAGGTAGTTAATTTTTTAAAACATTGAAACAAAACTCTGTTGTTTCATATTTTAAGAGTCAAGAAATAGGCAAAAGGTGTCTCTATCTCTTTTATTTTTAAGCGAGTGCGAAAGGACAAGTGCTCGATGATCTTTTCAAATTTATGGAGACAATAAAGATCGAAAATGACTGCTTAGGTAGTCTAGGTAAAAGGGTGTACCAGGTTCCCGTGAACTTCCATATACACCTTGGTTATAAAATGAAAGAGAAAACAACCAAGGACTTGACGTACATGTAGGTAGTCTACCCGAATGTTTTGTTCAATGTATCACAGTTACAAGGTGGCAAACTCGGCTTCCTACGGATAAAAGGATTGCAACCTAAAGGGGTATCCCTTTATATACTCAAAGGTACGAGGAGCAAAAGTCCATAATAGTGTTGTTTGAAGCCAAATGGTGAACGACAGCTGCTAGGTTTAAAGACGCCAGAACATGTCTCTAACTTATACCACTAAATATTGTGTTAAGTTTCAATGTTACTGTTGAGCCCCAAAGATGTTCTTCTCTTTCACCACATTCCAAACTTTTATGGACTTAAAACTGAAGACCCTGAAACCTTCCTATTTGAATTTGAAGTCCTATGTAGAACCTATGACTACTTACAAGATGCTAAAAAACTTAAACTATTTCCTTCAACATTGAAAGGAGCAACATTGAAGTGGTTTATGAGTTTGATCAACAGTTCTATTAGGACATGGGAAGACATGAAACAAGCATTTCTAGAGAGGTATTTGGATTACGATATTCCATTCAACCATAAGGAGGAATTTTTTAAAATTCTACAAAAAGAAGATGAAAATTTGGAAGATTTATTGGAGAGATTTCACTACAACATCAAAAGAGAAAAAATGGAAAATCTAGACCAAGACACTTTGAAAGCTCTTTTGTTGAAGAAAATTAGGGATGAATGGTTAGATATCCTTAACATGATGGGAAAATGGGATATATCTCAGCTCACATTACCTGAGATAGCTGAATTATGTATCAACCTTTCAAGAGGGAAATCTAAAACTGTGAAAGGACCAAGAGACCCTGCTCTTGTAAGGGCAAGTAAGTCTACTACTAGGACAGTAAGTAGGGCAGAAATAGGACATATGCTTGATGAGTTAAAATCTGATATCTTGGGGAATCTTAGTGAACAAATAGACACCCTTAAGTTACAAAACAAGAAAAAATTTGAATCTAATGCCTTAGCAATATTTTGTCCCAAATGTAGAAAGAAACATGCCTTGAGAGAGTGCCCTTTGGATGCCAAAGTTGTGGAGACTTGTGTAATTTGTTTAGAAAAACATGAGACCAACAGTTGTCCTTCACTTCCTGGTCTTAAAGTTGTCTTTCAAGAAAATACTCCTACAAGTTCCACAAAATCTCTCAATTTTGTCTCCAAGAGGTCTTGGCAAGGACCTCAAACACAAGGATTTCATGATTAGCTGTATAATCAACCCCCACTAAATTGGAATTCTTGGCAGCAACCTTGGCCCCAATTTCAAAATCAATCACAAGCTTGGGCACAAGGAGCACAAAATCCCTATGGAAGATACTCTCAGTATTATCAATATCCACCATCCTATCCACCATATCCACATTTCCCTCAACAAAATTTTCAACAAAATCCACAACATCAAAATCAACCACTTCCATTATCATTTCCTCAAAAAACAAATCAGTTGCCTACCCAACCCATACCAAACCCCAAAAATAAAAATCCTCAGAACACATACATGATAGAAGGCCAATAGTTTCCAACTTATTTGATCACTCCTTTAGACCTTAGTGATGTTCAACTTAGGTCTGGAAGAATACTTGAAAAGAGGAAGCCTTCTGTAATCATACAAGAGCAAGACAATTCTGAGGAAGATTCTTTATGGGTAAATAAAAGTATTGAAGAGAATAAAACTTTCCAAGACTCAAACATTGAAAAATAAAAATAAAAAGAACCAATAATTTCAACTCCTATATTAGAGCATCCATCAACATCCACTTCTACACCTCCCTTCCCAGAAAGATTACAAATTGATAGGGGTGTGGAAAAACAAATTATGATGCCTAATTATGATTTCCTAGATGAGCTGAGAAATTTTTGTATTAAGATCCCATTATTGCAAGCCATCAAGGAAATTCCAATCTTAGCAAAGAAAATAAAGGAGCTGAGCATGAAGAAAACAAGAAAAAGAATAAGAGAGATAAAGAAAATTCAACTGGCAGGAAAAATAGCAGATATCATGATGGGTAAGATTGCTATTCCAAAGTATCTAGACCCAGGAAATCCAGTTGTCAAAATTCACATCAATGGAATTGAAATCCAAAACACACTCATTGATTTAGGAGCAGCAATTAATATTATGAGTAGACAAATCATGGATAAACTGAAACTTCCTAATCTTCTTTTTACACCCACATTATTACAATTAGCAGACAGATCTGTGATTAAACCTGATCGGGTAATAGAAGACATTCCAGTGTCTCTATATTCTTGGGAGTATCCTGTGGACTTTATGATCCTAACCCCTAAGAATAATCTAGGAGGACCCCATATTATATTAGGAAGACCTTGGTTAGCTACAACTGATGCTTTCATTAGCTGTAGATCTGGTGATATGTATATCTCTGATGGTAGTTCAACTAAGAAATTTACCTTGTATCCTCCAGCAAGAACAATTACAAAATTAGATGATACTCAATGGATAGAGGATGAAGAAGAATTACAACCTCTCTTCACAATTTCAGAAATCTGTGAAGATAGCCAAATTATGAATACCTTGGAAAATTTTGAATCCTCTTTGGAATATAAACATGAACAATTTCAAGAAGAATCCAACATTGAGGTTTTGTCATCAAGGCAGATGTCTCTCTATTCCATGGATAAATTTGGCAGCTCTACAACTGAGATATTTCCAGGCAAAGCTTTAAACATAAACAAGAACCTAGAGAAATCTCAACAAGAAGAGCTAGTCAAGATATTACAAATACATTCTTCTACATATGCATGGGAGTACACTGATAAGAAAGGGATAAGCCCCAAGACTTGCACTCATCACATCTACATAGAGGAAAATTTTAAACCAATCAGACAACCTCAGAGAATGATGAATCCAAATATTAGGGAGATTGTTAAAGAAGAATTGCAGAAATTATTGAATGTCAACTTTATCTATCCCATTTCAGATAGTCAGTGGGTTTCTCCTTTGGTAATTGTGCCAAAGAAAAATGGTAAATGGAGGGTATGTATTGACTACCGGGAATTAAAAAAAGCTACTCTTAAAGATCATTTTCCCTTACCTTTCATAAATCAGGTGCTAGATACATTAGCTAGAAAAAAGTACTGCTCATTCCTAGATGGGTTTAGTGGTTATAATCAAATCCAATTAGCACTGGAAGATCAAGACAAAACTACATTCACCTGTCCTTGGGGTACCTATGCTTACTGAGTATTGCCATTTGGATTATGTAATGCACCAACAACTTTTCAAAGGGCAGTTTTAGGAATTTTTTCAGATCTAATACATGATTGTGTAGAGGTATATATGGATGATTTCACAGTTTATGGAAACACATTTGAAGAAGCCTTAGCAAACTTGGAAAATTTCTTAAAGAGATGTAAAGAAGAAAATCTTTCACTAAGTCATGAGAAGTGTTTTATGATGTTTACTGAAGGAATTGTTTTGGGTCATCACATTTCAGGGGATGGGATTAGAGTTGATGAGTCAAAAGTTGAAGTCATTTCTAACTTATCTATTCCAAGTTGTCAAAAAGATGTTAGGAGTTTTCTAGGATTTACAGGATATTATCGGAGGTTTATAGAAAACTTCATCAAGATAGCATCTCCACTTTTCAAATTACTTACCAAAGACTGTGAGTTCAAGTGGAATCTCGATTGCCAGTTAGCCTTTGAGACCCTTAAAACGAAAATTTCTGAAGCACCTATTTTAAGGGGGCCTAACTAGAAGTTACCTTTTCATATTTCAACAGATGCCTTAGATACAACTCTAGGAGTAGTATTGGGATAAAAAGACCTGAGTCCTTATGCCATTTACTATACCAGTAAAAATTTGACTCCTTCAGAGTTAAACTATACTGTAACTCAAAAATATTTTTTAGTTGTTGTTCATGCCATAAACAAATTCAAACACTATATAACAGACTATGAAACTTTTGTTCACACAAATCACTCTGCAATTAGATATTTAATGAAAAAATCAATTACTAATGGCAAAGTCATAAGATGGTTATTGCTTTTACAAGAATTCAACATTACCATTCTAGATAGGACTGGAAAGAAAAACACAGTAGCTGATTTCCTATATAGACTCCAAAACATCCAAGACAATACCCCAGTTGAAGATCAATTTCTTGATGAATATCTTTTTACAATTTCTACTCAAACTCCTTGGTTTGCTGACATTGCTAATTATTTAGTTTCAGGGAAATTTCCTTCAATAATGAATGCAAGAGACAAAAGAAAGATCATTTATGACAATGCAAAATATTCATGGGTTGCTAATGAGTTATACAAGACAGGTCCAGATCTTATCATTAGGAGATGTGTTCGGGAAGATGAGATGCCTGAGATTCTCAAGGCATGTCATGATGAACCTTGTGGCGGACACTTTGTTGATAAAAGGACAGCCTATAAGATCCTTCATTTGGGATATTATTGGCCATCCCTTTTCAAAGATGCTAAAGAGTATGTCAAAAGGTGTGACAGTTGCCAAAGGGTAGGGAAACCTTCTCCTTCAGGTGAGATGCCATTGCAGCCTCAGGTACATATTGAACCTTTTGAAAAATGGGCTTTGGATTTTGTAGGACCTATTAGTCCTCCATTAATACAAAAGAAATATATATTAGTTTGCACTGATTATGTTACCAAATGGGTAGAGGTCAGGCCATTACTTTCTGCTACTGAAGCATCTGTAGTTAATTTTCTTTTTGAGGATATTTTTACTCGTTTTGGTGTCCCAAGGGAAATTTTTACAGATCAAGGAGCTCAATTTACATCAAGGCTAGTGGAACAAATGATGGAAAAATATAAAATCAGACACAGAAAATCTACTCCCTATCATCCACAAGCAAATGGTCAAGTGGAATCTACTAATAAGGTCATTGAAGGGATCCTAACGAAGATTGCTCATTTGCATAGAAGAGATTGGGCAGATAGGCTTCCTGAAGCCTTGTGGGCCTATAGAACTACATGGAGAAGCACAACAGTCCATACTCCTTATGAACTTGTTTATGGAAACCAAGTTTTGTTTCCCATAGAGTTCCAGATTCAAACTTTCAAAATGGAAGTTCAACTAGGACTTGATCTATCAGAGGTGACTGGGCTCTCTTGTTTGATTCAAAGTTCACATGACAAGTACATCAAGGAAAAGAAGTTCAAAAAAGGTGACTGGGCTCTCTTGTTTGATTCAAAGTTCAAGGATTTTCAAGGTAAATTCCAAACACATTGGCTTGGACCATATGAAATTATGAGAATTTTTGACAATGGAGCAATAAAAATCAGGACAATAGATGAAGAAAAGGTCACTTTTCTTGTGAATGGTCATAGATTGAAGCTGTATCACAAGCCACTTTCAAGAGAAGAATTTTTCAAAAGATTCCAGGAAAACAGTGATGTGAAGTTAATAAAGAAGAATTTTTCTTCTTCATCAACTTAATTGAATTTTCTGAAGTCAGATATTTAAAAATAATAGTAATAATAATAATAATAATAATAATAATAATAAAATAAATAAATAAAAAATAAATAAAATAAAAATAAAGTATAAACATGAAAACTAATCTCTGATTATCATGTTTATACAGAAAAGATAGAGTGAAAATCAGAATCTTTCTGACACTTTAGCTTTTCCATTTTGTTCTTTTTCTACAAGCAGCTATTACAAGATCATAAATGCAAACTCATAGTTCACTTATGATTCATTTTCATTCATCCATACTCCATTTCACTTCATTCATTCATACTTTATTTCATTCCATGGTCCACCTCATTTCCATCTCATATTTTTAAATTTGATCTTTTCTGCAATTGAAGAATACACATCAGAAGTTGCAGACCACTTTTTCACTCCACTTCATAATTGTGATTCATTTCATTCCATTATTCACTTCACCCATACTCCATTGCACCATATTTCATTATCCATTTTTAACTCATTTCATACAACATTCCAACATTCCATTCTTGCTTCAAACCATTCCATTCCATATTTTAAGACTTCTACAGGTACATTCTGCAATCAATCAGACATTCTGCAGCTAGTCAGACATTCTGCAGCTAGACAGAAATTCTACAGCCAGAGACCCTGAAGACACTATCCAGTAATCACCTGATTTAGCAGCAAATTGATCTTGCATATACAAGAAAACAAGCAAAATCAAAGAAGTTATGAGGAATTGAAGATCAATGATTGAGGACAAGGCATATCAAAAACCACAAAGAAAATCAAAGAAAAGGAAAATGTATGAAATTATTATGGTAACAAATTATGAAAATTTTAGCATAGTTAAGTCATATATGATTCAAAAAGGTTATTTTAATTAGTCATGTTGATCATGCCTATCAACCATATCATACAAAATTTGAAAAAAAAACAAAAAAAAAAACCCTTCCATCTTGCCATATCCGGTCGTCATTTAAAAATTAACGGTTAAATTACTGAAGCGATTTGATCAGTCACGTCATTAGGCCGAAGTATTTAATGATGATTTTGAATTTCTTAACGAAATATCTCTGCAGTATTTTCTTCCATGTTAGCTTTCAACTCATATGAACCACCTCACCGCATTATACTCGTTTCAAAACCACTCCATATCATTCCTTTCCGCAGCCAATACTTAGGCATTCCGCTCTATAAAACGAAGGAAACATCTTTGGGGCAGAAACATCTCTTGAACAGCGATTTTCACCGTGAGTAGAGGAGCAGTAAACTGAAGGTTGGAAGAAAAGATATGGGTCTCATAGTGAGGACTAAACCAGTTGGAACCAAGTACTTGGAGGGATATCCAAAAATCAAAGAAATGTTACAGCAAGCAGGGTGGTTGCAGTTCTTGGAAAAAATCAGCGGTTTTCACAAAGAGGTGACTAAAACATTTGCAAGGTCCTTCAATGGAGCCGAGGTCGAAATAGGAGACATTAAATTCACTGTTACAGAGGATTTCATTGCAGAGGCAACGAAACTACCTAGACAAGGAGAAAGGTGGTTCAAAAATAGGGAATTCCATAACGAACCATGGAGGCAAATGCTTAAGACTCCAGGTATGGATGTTTCCATTTTTAAAAAGGGTATTCCTAGCTCGGCATTAAAGAATAAGTGGAGGAACATGTTACTCATTTTGCAAAAAATTATCACCTGTGAAGGTAGATTTGGTACCCTCTATGTCTACCATATTTGGTTAATGATGCATTTTTTAGATGAGGAAATTAATTTTCCCTTTTTCCTACTTCATAGTCTGAAAATAATGGCCTCAAATGTTCAAAAAGGGTTCAATTTCTAGAAAAAACTTTGTATCACCATGGTTTAATAAAAATCTTAATTGAATATCATTTGAGGAAAATGGGAGATAATTGGGAAAAATTTCTAGTGAGGAACCATTTTGAGGAACCCAAAGAATCTCCACCTAAAAGTAAACCTACAAGAATAAGCAGGAGAAGAGAAATTTCCAAAGCTATTGAAGTTGAAATTGGTAAATCAATTCAAGAGGACAGTGAAGAGATGATTTCTGAGAAATTGGCTCAAATAAAGAAGAAGCTTAAGAAGGAAAGAATAATAAGAAAATATGCCAAAGACAGAGGAGAAGGGCCATCTCAACCAAGACAGAGTCACAGAATTAGAGGAATACTAAAGAAAACATAGGTTAGACAAACATGAATCATAAAAATTTAGGATGAAGAAACTCCATAAATTGACCCAGCACAGCAACAAATTTACAATTATATTGAGTCATTAGAGAGGAGAGCTTCAGAAAGTAGAGACAGAACTCCCAGCCCACCAAAATCTGAAATTGATGTGCTAAGAAGAGACAAGTATGAGTTAGAAGTACTCAATAGGCATATCAAGAATGAGAATGAAATTTTGAGGGAGTAGGTGAAACTAAAAAGTGATATGAATTCAACTATGTCTCTACAAATGGAGAAATTGTACAAGACCAGTGGAAAATTGAAGAAGAAAAACAAAAAGCTAATCAGGGCACTTACAAATTTAAGATTCAAGTTATTCATAAGGAAGCGTAGAAAACCATTGACTGTCAGAAAAAGTAGAAGAAGAGGGTTGGATGTCCTAGCAGAGGTCTCAGAGTACATGGAGTAGTTGCATGAGGACATGCAAAAACTTTGCAGTGGGGGTATGTTGAGCCCCAAATATGTTCTTCTCTTTCACCACATTCTACTTCATTTTCTTTGTCCCTCATTAATTACAGGCTTAAATGATCAATAATATTAATTAAAATTGCTTTAATAAATTATATAATGACTAACTTGCTATGTTTTTATGATTTTGTTGGTGTAGTAATTTTGACTAAGACTTGGCTAATGAATACAGGCATTCCATAGCCAGTCGTCTGTTCTGCAACCATCCTCATGTTTATGTAGGTTCCAGGTGTCAGTGCAAAGAAAAAGGCATATGGGTGAAATTCACAACACTTCCCCATCATCTCTTGCTCCCCACGAAGTCTGAGTTAAAGTATCAAAGCGGTTATGCACGTAGAAGAGAGGCAGTTTCCTATCAAAACACAGACTCTACAGATGTCCGCAGTAAAGCACAAGACTGTTAATAAAAGTTTTAATATGATTAGAAGTGGGAAAGACACTTATCCCTATTTTTCTGAAAGATTAGTTATGTAATTTCATTATAAGTATGACTCGGGAGACCAAGAAACTGTTGGTTAGATTATTTTTTGTTGCTAGATCTTTGAAGGCCGTAAATACTCTGTTTTGAGGAATTTCTCCTTTAATGAAATTAACATCATTTTATTGCACGAGATGAGTCAATATTGAGTAGATTTGCGTGCTAATCCAGTGGTAGAGGGCCCCTGCTACCTGAGGAGCTTTGTTCATATAATTTAGATAAGTAATTTAGCCTCGTTTCATTCCTAGTTTAATTGACTTTCTGAACTTTGAAGTTTTTATTCATTTGCATTAGATGCTACATCTTAGTCTCGTTCTTACGTACTCTTCCAAAATATCACTAATGTAAAATGAGGTGTGACTGTAGTATTTTAGGAGCTATTTTTACGTTCTTATGCTCAATTACATCAGTTGTACAGCTAGTCATAATCTTATAAACTCTTCCAAAATATCACTAATTTCGGATGGGACATAGCTGTGGTGTTTTAGAGCTTTGTTGTGTTTTTTTGAATTGTATGCTTTCATGCTCATTTACATAATATGTTGCAGCCAGTCCTGTTCTACAAACTATTCCAAAATACCACTAATTCTGAATGAGACAGAGCTGAAACATTTTAGACTTAAAAATGAGAACTGTGGAGATTCCGAGCTGTGATTCTAAAAATCTACACCACAGAAATATACAATCCATTATTTTAGTGATTAGTTGCATCTTTAGTCTAGTTGTAGCACTCCATAGGTAAATGTCATTTTAGTTTAATTCTGTCACTATATTTCAAGTTTGATAATGGCACTCTAGTTCAGTTTTAACTCACTGCATTTCAAGTTAGATTAGTGGCATTCTAGTTCAAATTTGTTCACTATATTTCAAATTAGGTTAATGGCACTGTAGTTTAGCTGTGGTTACTGTGTTTCAAGTTTGATCAATTGCATTCTTAGTGTTATCCATTGTTCTTTAAGTAGTATTAATTATTAACATTAGATTCCACGACCTTCATTATTTACAAAAATTCTTTTGTTCTGACTTTATATTAATACATCATCATCTGGAAAGGAGTTAGTAATATCAGTTTAAGGCCTTGATTATTCTACAATCCTTTGCAAATTCACAATTAAATATTTCTTTCCAAAAAATATTTTAGAAAATCTCTAACTTTTGGATGAGGTTTACTAGTGACAAGTTGAGCTGCAGAATGGAGTAATATTAGCATTACAAGTTAATTTAGAGTAGAAATCTTATTGTGCTAAAAATAATCTCTTTTCAATTGTGTTCCAATAAACCTCTAGCCATGGATGAGATTCTTTGTAATATTGTAAGATGATTGTGTCCTTAGGAGAACCTCATTTTTATTAAACTTGTTCTTTTCTCAAACTATTCCAACATATTCCTAATGAATGAATTGGATTAGTTCATGCTATGAGTTATTGAGTTCATGTTGTGATTTGTTTCCTTACTAGGAGTCATTATCAAGCTTTGCATTTTCTGTTCTTTAGTGTCATACATAGTTTAGAGTAGGTTTTTATTTGTTTTAGTGTAACCATCCACTTCTCTTTACCAACACTTAGTTATTTTCCTTCTTGACATAAAACCATAAAACCAAAAACATCATAAAAACACTAAACAAAACGTAGTGAGAAATAGATACCTAGGCACATATAGTGCACCACACTTCAGCATTTTACTGACCCTAGTTGATAATTTATGACCTCAATTTAGGAACACTAAGTTGAGCACAACATTTACCTTAGATTAATTCAGTAAATTTTAAATTTGATCTTCAATTTACGTTTCAATTCCAAGGTCCTACCAAATGTTGAATCTCACAAATCCCTGAATGCAAGCTACATGTCATAAGACACCATTTCATTCAATGAAGAGCTATCTATGAGAGAGTTAGAGATTTCAAGCGATAGATATGATAAATCATGCGAAGACATCCACCACAATGCTTGATGTGAGCTAATGAAACTGAAAAATCTCTTCCCTAGAATTATATAATGCTAGAAATGCGAAATATTTTCCAATTTTTACTATGCTAATCAAGAATGCAAAATATTTTTTTTGTGTTTTTCAATATATCATAGAAAGTGCACTAAATGATATGAAAAATAATCAAAACATTGATTTTGAGAATGGTGAAGCGAGAGCTAAAACAAAACAATTTCTCTCAACTGAAAACAAGCAAAGCAAGACTCAAACTAGTGACAAAATCCTTCAAATCAAATGAAGATCTCAAAAGAGACCCAAACAAGGTGTGTAATCTAGGCTTGGAGTGACAAGAGTAAAACTAAACGAAAGAGAGGACAATCACTCAATTAATGAAATTACTCAAATGTATCCAAGAAGCTGAATGCAAAGAAGTAGAAACAAAGTTGACTGGGAAACCAAGGATGCAAAACTCCCACGGGAGGCTCAGCAGGCTAAAGCACCTAGAAAACCTAGTGCTGAAAAGAAAAAATGACAAAAAAGGGAAAAAAGTTGAAGGAAAAGGGTTGATCTCAGTAAAAAATGACTCTAAAGCACTCAACAAGTAAGAAAAAACAACCCAGGGTCAAAGCTCAGGCTCAAAAACTTCAAAACCAAGCAAACCACAAACCCTACCAGGGTTGGCGCACCTGTCTGGCTGTAATCTATGCCAAACAAGGAATGGTGCAGTTAATGAACTAGAAACTCGTGCCCATTAGTGCAAATGTCATGCAGGAAAATGCGCCAAGAAGGTTTACTCAGATAAAAAGGAAAAATTAACAAACAGAGAGAGGTTTGATCTCCAGGGGGCTGAACATGGGTTTCAAACCAAGCAAGATGAACCAGGAAGGAAAACTAGACAAACAAGAAGCCAGAACTCAACCCAATGGGATAGGGACTAACTCACACTATTCCCCAGTGGAGTCTCCAATTTTTTGGAGAGGTAAGTCCCCTTTATGAACAGAGGTGATCCCACTAACCCTAAAGGTCTAGCAACAAACAATACATGCTACGATATCAATTCCTAGTTACAAAAGACAAAGCTACCTTAGATAGCCTACCTCAAGTCCTACATTGTTTTTGTCGAAGAAGACACACTGCTTCCAATTCCTAGCTTGAAAGATCACAATCCTTACGCTCACCACGTCCGGACACCTGTACACATGTAGAGAAGAAACAATGGCATACAACATAATAATTCAAACATTTAACTATCAATCGGTCGGAAAAGATTGAATTAAATTGCATTAAAAAGATAAGTAATACAACAGTGGAACCAATAACATAGTCGAGCATATATTAAAATGTGAAAGAAATATTACAGACGAGTTCCAATGCCACGTTCTTCCTTTAGCAGGGCTTCCAGTGGAGCGTGTCTCACAAAGCTTGTCAGGAATTTAGACAAGGCTCTCTCTCTTACGGGGTTCTCTTTAGCTCTGCTTTTAATAGTCGCTCTACATTTTTCTTCCCAAATGTTCAGCTAGGTTGAAAATAGATAGGGCAGGATTTTATAGAGGAAGAAGGAGAGGTTAGGCTCCCTATAATCATGGGGGAGAGTCCTATCTCTTAGGAAGGTTCCATGAGAGGTGGAAAACCTATTCCTAAACAAGGAGATCCAGAGCCAAACAACCCAACCTCTTTTTTATGATTCATTCCCGAGGTGGTTAAAGGAAACTTCCACCTCAATTTGTTAAAAAACATTCCAAAAAAAGTTGGCATGGGTGCAACACAGGGACAGAGCGCCAACTGGCATGCCCACTAGTGTAAATTTTTCCCATTGGCGTGAGGGATGAACTAGCTACTCGCGCCAATTCCAAAACCATGTTTTTGGGGCTTTTCTGAGGAAATTTTCTCAAGGAGAATTCTTGCCCTTATGCAGAAGGATGCCATCAAGGTGTTTTCAGGACATTTTACTGTTCAAAGGTCATGGGAATAGTCCTCACATGTACAGGATGAGGGATTGCAAGGATAGTGAAAAATTGCTATGTAACAAAGGGTAAGGGTTTGATCAAGGTTAGGGTTAGCTTATAGTTAAGCTCAGGTTAAGGTTAAGGTTAGGTTAAGGTTAAGGTTAGTTTAAGGTTAAGGTTAAGGGTAAAGATAAGGTTATGGTTAAGGTTATATTTAGGGTTAGGTTATAGTTAAGGCTAAGATTAAGGTTAAGGTTAGGATAAGGGTAAAGTTAAGGTTAAGGTTAAGGTTTGGTAAGGTTAAGGTTATGGTGAAGGTTAAGGGTAAGGTTAAGGTTAAGGTTACGTTTAGGTTAAGGTTAGGTTAAGGGTTTGGGATGTTTAAGGTTAAGGTTAAGGGTTTGGTCAAGGTTAGGGTTAGGTTATAGTTAAGGTTATGGATAAGGTAAGGTTAAGATAAAGTTAAGGGTATGGGTTTAGTAAGGTTAAAGTTATTTTAAGGTCACGGTCAAGGTAAGGTTAAGGGTAAAGTTTAGCTTAACCTTGACCTTAACCTTAACCCTAACCTTGACCTTGACCTTAACATTAACCTTAACCTAACCTTAACCTTAACTTTAACCTTAACCTTAACCTTAACCTTTACCTTTACCTTTACCTTTACCTTACCTTGACCTTAACCTTAACCTAACCTTAAACTTAACCCTAAACTTAACCTTGACCTTAACATAACCATTAACCTTAACGTTAAACTTTACTTAACGTTAACCTTAACCTTAACCATAATCTTAACCTTAACCTTATCCTTAACCTTAACCTTGACTTTACCCTTAACGTAACCTTAACCTTCACCTTAAAATTAACCTTAACCTTAACCCGACTAAACCTGTATCCTTAACCTTACCCTTAACTATAATCTAACGCTAACCTTGACCAAACCCTTAACCTTAACCTTAACTTTAAACTTAAAAGTTAACCTCCCCCTAACCTTAACCCTAACCTGAACCTTAACTTTACCCTTAACCTAACCTTAACCTTAACTTTACCCTTAACCTAATCTTAACCTTAATCTAAACTTAACCTTACCCTTAACCTTGACCTTAACCTTAACTTAACCTAACCTTAACTATAACCTAACCCTAACCTTCACCAAACCCTTAACCTTAACCTTATCTTAACTATAACCTAACCTTAACCTTAACCTTAACCTAACTATAACCTTACCCTTAACCTTAACCTTGACCTTAACTATAACCTAACACTAACTTTGACCAAACCCTTAAAACTAACCTTAACCTAACCCTAACCTTGACCAAACCTTAACATTAACCTTAACCTTAACCTAATCTTAACCTTAACCTAACCCTAACCTTGACCTAACCTTAACCTTACCCATAACCTAACCCTAAACTTGACCAAACCTTAACCTTAACCTTAACCTTAACCTTCTCATAACCTTAACCTTGACCTTAACTATAACCTAACCTTAAACTTGACCAAACCCTTACCAATAACCTTAACCTTAACCTTATTCTTATCTTAACCTTAACCTTAACCTTAGCCTTAACCCTAACCTTAAGGTTAAATTTATGGGTAAGGTAAGGGTTAAGGTTAGGGTTAGGTTATATTTAAGGTCAAGGTTAAGGTTAGGTTAAGGTTATGGGTTTAGTGAGGTTAAGGTTAAGGTTAAGATTAGGTTATAGGTAAAGTCAAGGTTAAGGTTATGGTTATGGGAAGGTTAAGGTTAAGGTTAAGGTTATAGTTAAGGTTAAGGTTGGGTTAAGGTTAATATAAGGTTAAGGTTACTGTTACGTTAAGGATAAAGTCAAGGTTAAGGATAGGTTAAGGTTAAGATAAGGTTAATGTTAAGGTTAAGGTTAGGTTAAGGTTAAATTTATGGTTAATATTAGGGTTAAGGTTAAGGTTAGGTTAAGGTTAAGGTTACGAGTAAGGTTATAGTTAGGTTAAATTTAAGGTTAAGGTTACGATAGGGCTAATATTAAGCTAATGTCCTTAACTTTATCACTAACCTTAACCTAACCTTGACCTTGACCTTAACCTTAACCTTAACCTTACCTTAACCTAAACTAACCTTAACCTTAACCTTGACTTTACCCTTAACCTAACCTTAACCTTAACTATAACCTAACCCTAACCCTAACCTTAACTAAAACTTACTTTACCTTACATTACCCTTAAGGTTAAGGTAAGGGTCAGGTTAAAGTTAAGGTTAAGGTTAAGGTTAAGGTTAAGATAAGGTTAAGGTTAGGTTAAACTTAACCTTAACCTTAACCTTAACCTGACTAAACCCAAACCTTAACCTTAACCTTAACTTTACCCTCAAGGTTAAGGTAAGGGTAAGTTTAAAGTTAAGTTTAAGGTTAAGATAAGGTTAAGGTTAGGTTAAGGTTAAGGTTAAGGTTATGGGATTAGTTAGGTTAAGGTTAACGTTAAGGTTAAGGTTAAGTTCAAGGGTTTGGGAAGGTTAAGGTTAAGGTTAAGGGTAAGATAATGTTAAGGTTAAGGTTAAGGTTAAGGTTAGGTTAAGTTCAAGGTCAAGGCTAAGGTTAAGATGAAGGTTAGGTTACGGTTAGGTTATAGTTAAGGTTAGTTTAAGGTTAGTTTAAGGTTCAAGTTACGGGTTTAGTCAAGTTAAGTTTATGTTAAGGTAAATGTTAAGGTTAAGGTTACGTTCAGGTAAAGGTTATGGTTAGGGTTAGGGTTAAGGTTAAATTCAAGGTTAAGGTTAGGTTAAGGTTATGGTCAAGGTTAGGGTTATGTTATAGTTAAGGTCAAGTTTAAGATTAGGTTAAGGTTAAGGTTAAGTTATATTAAAATTAATGGTTTGGTTAAGGTTTAGGTTATATTTAAGGTCAAGGTTAAGATTAAATTTATAGTAAGGTCAAGGTTAAGGTTAAGTTTATGGTTAAAGTTAAGGTTAAGGTTAGGTAAAGTTTAATGTTAAGACCCGTTACCTTAAACTTAACCTTATGTTAACCTTAAACTTAACCTTAAATTTACCATTATCCTTACCTTAACCATACCCTTAACCTAACCTCAACCTTACCCTTAACCTTATCTTAACCTTACCTTAACAATAACCTTAAATATAACTTAACCCTAACCTTGACCAAACACTTAACATTAAACTTAACGTTAACATAAACTTAACCTTAAGTAAACCCTTATCCTTAACCTTAACCTTAACATTAACATTAACCTTAACCATAACCTTACCCTAACCATAACCTTAACCTTACCCTTAACCTTCACCTTATCCTTACCTTGAACCTTAACCTCACTTTAACCTTAACCTTAACCTTAACATTATCTTACCCTTAACCTAACGCTAACCTTGACCTTGAATTTACCCTTAGCCTAACCTTAACGTTAACCTTCACCTTAACCTAACTAAAACCATAACTTTAACCTTAACCTAACCTTAACCTTGACCTTAACTATAATGTAACCCTAACTTTGACCAAACATTAACCTTAACCTTAACTTAACATTAACCTTAACCTTAACCTTCCCATAACCTTAACATTAACCTTAACCATAACCTAACCTTAACACTAAACTTAACTATAACCTAACCCTAACCTTGACCAAACCCTTAACCTTAACCTTAACCTAACCCTATCCTTACCCTAACCTTAACGCTAACCATAACCTTAACTTTACCCTTAACCTAACCTTAACCTTAACCTAACATCAACCATAACCTTAACCTAACCTTAATTTAACCTTACCCTTAACCTTATCTTAACCTTACCTTAACCATAACCTTAACCGTTACCTTAACTATAACCTAACCCTAAGCTTAACTAAACCCTTAACCTTAACCTTAACCTTATATTTACACTTAAATTTATGGTTATGGGAAGGTTAAGGTTAAGGTTAAGGTAAGTTTAAGGGTAAGGGTTTGGTCAAGGTTAGGGTTAGGTTATAGTTAAGGTCAGGTTAAGGTTAAGGTTAAGTTAAGGTTAAGGTTAGGTTTAAGTTAAGGGTAAAGATAAGGTTATGGTTAAGGTTACATTTAGGGTTAGGTTATAGTTAAGGTTAAGGTTAGGTTAAGGGTAAAGTTAAGGTTAAGGTGATTGTTAAGGTGAAGGTTAAGGGTAATGTTAAGGGTAAGGTTAAGGTTAATGTTAATTTAAGGTTAGGGTAAGGTTAAGGTTAAGGTTTGGTCAAGGTTAGGGTTAGGTTATAGTGAAGGTCAAGGTTAAGGTTATGGTTAAGGTAAGGTTAAGATAAAGTTAAGGGTATGGATTTAGTAAGGTTAACTTTCATGTTAAGGTCAAGGTTAAGGTAAGGTTAAGGGTAAATTTTAGGTTAACCTTGACCTTGACCTTAAATATAACCTAACCCTAACCTTGACCAAACCCTTAACCTTAACCTAACCTTAACCTTACCCTTAACTTTGACCTTAACCTTAACTTAACCTAACCTTTACTATTACCTAACCCTAACCTTGAACAAACCCTTAACCTTAACCTTATATTAAACTTAACTTAACTATAACCTTACCCTTACCCTTAACCTTAACCTTAACTATAACCTAACCCTAAGCCTGACTAAACCCTTACCCATAACCTAACCCTAAACTTGACCAAAGCTTAAGCTTAACCTTAACCTTAACCTTTCCATAACCTTAACCTTGACCTTAACCTTGACCAAACCCTTACCGATACCCTTAACCTGAACCTAACCTTAACCTTAGCCTTTTCTTTATCTTAACCTTAGCCTAACCTTAACCTTAACGTTAACCTTAACCCTAACCTTAAGGTTAAAGTTTTGGGTAAGGTAAGGGCTAAGGTTAGGGTTAGGTTATAATTAAGGTCAAGATTAAGGTTAGGTTAAGGTTAAGGTTACGGGTTTAGTGAGGTTAAGGTTGAGGTTAAGGTTAAGGTTAAGGTTAGGTTATGGGTAAAGTCAAGATTAAGGTTATGGTTATGGGAAGGTTAAGGTTAAGGTTATAGTTAAGGTTTAGGTTAGGTTAAGCTTAAGATAAGGTTAATGTTAAGGTTAAGGTTACGTTAAGGGTAAAGTCAAGGTTAAGGTTAGATTAACGTTGAGATAAGGTTAAGGTTAAGGTTAGGTTAAGGGTAAAGTTATGGGTAATATTAAGGTTAAGGTTAAGGTTAGTTTAAGGTTAAGGTTACGGGTAAGTTTGTAGTTATGTTAAGGTTAAGATTAAGGTTAGGTTAAGGTTAAGATTAGGTTAAGGTCCCTAACTTTACCCTTAACTTTAACCTTAACCTTAACCTCAACTAACTTTAACATTAAACTTAACCTTACCCTAAACCTTCACCTTAACCTTAACCTTGAATTTACCCTTAACCTAACCTTAACCTTAATTATATCCTAACCCCAACCATAACCTTAACTAAACCCTTAACGTTAACCTTAACCTTAATATTAACCTGACTAAACCCAAACCTTAACCTTAACCTTAACTTTACCATTAAGGTTAAGGTAAGGGTAAGGTTAAGGTTAAGGTTAAGGTTAAGATAAGTTTAAGGTTAGGTTATGGTGAAGTTTAAGGTTAAAGTTAAGTTCAAGGGTTTGTGAAGGTTAAGGTTAAGGGTAAGATAAGTTTAAGGTTAGGTTAAGGTCAAGGTCAAGGTTAAGGTTAGGTTAGGGTTAGGTTATAGTTAAGGTTAAAATAACGTTAAGGTTAGGTTGAGTTTAAGGTTAAGGTTATGTTTAAGGTTAAGGTTTAGGCTATGGTTAGTGACCTAACCCTAACCTTGACCAAACCCTTAACCTTAACTTTAACCTGAACCTTTACCCTAACCTTATTACCCTAACCTTAACCTTAACCTTAACCTAACCTTAAACTTAAATTTAGCTTAACCTTTACTTTACCCTTAACCTAACCTTAACCTTAACCTTAACCTTAAACTTATCTTAACCTTAACCTAACCTTAACTTTAACCTGAACCTAACTATAACATTTCCCTTAACGTTAACCTTCACCTTAATATTAACCTAACCTGAACGTTAACCTTAACCATAACCTTATCTTTACCCTTAACATTAAACTTAACCTTAACCTTAACCTAACCCTAACCTTAACTTTACCCTTACCCTAACTTTAACATAACCTTAACCTTAACATTAACCTAACCCTAGACTTCACCGCACCTTTAACCATAACCTTAACCTAACCCTTAACCTTAACCTTAACCTTAACCTTTACATAACATTAACCTTAACCATTAACCTTCCCATAACCTTAACTATAACCTAACCCTAACCTTGAAAAAACCCTTAACCTTAACCTTAACCTTAACTTAACCTTAATTGTAACCGTAACCTTAACCTAACCTTAACCTTAACCTTAACCTTAACATTATCTTAACCTTAACCTAACCTTAACCTTGACTTTACCCTTAACGTAACCTTAACCTTAACCTTATCTTAACCTTAACCTAACCTAATCTTAACCTTAACCTTAACCCTAACCCTAACCTTAACCTTAACCTTAACCTTAAATTTAACCAAGCCCTTAAAATTAACCTTAACTTAACCTTAACCGAACCTTAATATTGACCTTAACTATAACCTAACCCTAACCTTAACCTAACCTTACCCATAAATTTAATCTTAAGGTTAGGGCTAAGGTGAGGGTTAAGGTTAAGGTTAAGGTTAGGTTAAGGTTAAGATAAGTATAAGGTTAGGTTTAGGTTAAGGGTAAGGGTAACGGTAAGGTTACAGTTAAGGTTAGGGTAAGGTTAAGATTAGGTTAAGGTTAAGGTTAAGGTTAAGGGTAAAGTCAAGGTTAAGGTTACGTTAAGGGTAAGGTTAAGGTTAAGTATTGGTTAAGGTTAGGGTTAGGTTATAGTCTAGTTAGTGTTAGGTTAGGGTTTGGTTAAGGTTACGGTTTTAGTCAGGTTAAGGTTAAGGTTAAGGTTAATGTTAAGGGTAAGGTCAAGATCAAGGTTAAGGTTACATTATCGGTAAAGTCAAGGTTAAGGTTAGGTTATAGTTAAGTTCAAGGTTAAGTTTAAGGTTAAGGGTAAGGTTAAGGTTAAGGTTAAGGTCAATGTTAAGGTTAATGTTAAGGGTTTTTTCAAGGTGAGGGTAAGGTTATAGTTAAGGTCAAGATTAAGGTTAGGTTATAGTTAAGGTTAAGGTTAAGGTTATGGGAAGGTTAATGTTAAGGTTAAGGTTAAGGTGTAGGTTAATGGTAGGGTTAGGTTAAGGGTTAAGGATAGGGTTAGGTTATAGTTATGGTCAAGGTTAAGTTTAAGGTTAAGGGTAAGGTTAAGGTTAAGTTTAAGGTCAATGTTAAGGTTAATGATAAGGGTTTTGTTTAAGGTTAAGGTTAAGTTTAAGTTAATTTTAAGGTTAAGTTTAAGTTAATGTTAAGGTTAAGTTTAGGTTAAGGGTAAAGTCAAGGTTAAGGTTAAGGTTAAGGATAAAGTCAATATTAAGGGTAAAGTTAAGGTTAAGGTGAAGGTTAAGGGTAATTTTAAGGTTAAGGTTAAGATAAGGTTAAAGGTAAGGTTAAGGTTAAGGTTAGGTTAAGGGTAAATTTAAGGTTAACCATAAAGTTAAGGCTATGGGTAAGGCTAAGGTTAAGGTTAAGGTTAAGGTTAAGTTAGGTTAAAGTTCAGTTATGGTTAGGGTAAGGATAGATTTACGTTATAGTTAAGGTTAAGGTTAAGGTTAAGTTTAAGGTTAGGTTAAGGTTAAGGGTGAAGGTTAAGGTTATAGGTCTTAACCTTAACCTTACCCTTAACCTTCACCCTTAACCTTAACCTTAACCCTAACCTTCACAATAACCTAACCTTAACAGTGACATTAACTATAACCTAAACTTGACCTTAACCTTAACCTTACCTTTACCTTAACCTTAACCTAACCTTCCCATAAACTTTACCTTAACCTAGCTTTAACATTAACCTTCCCCTAACCTTAACCTTAACCTTAACCTAACCTTAAGCTTAAGCTTGCCCTAACATTAACCTTAACTTTACCCATAACCTTAACCTTGCCCTTAACCTAACATTAACCTTGACCTTGACCAAACCCTTAACCTAACCTTAACCTTAGCCTAACCTAACCTTAACCTTAACCTTAACCTTATCTTAACCTTAACCTTCCCATAACCTTAACCTTAAAATTAACCATAACCTAACCTTAACCTTGACTTTACCCTTAAATTAGCCTTAACCTTAAACTTAACCTTAACCTTCCCATTACCATAACCTTAACCTTAAATTTAACTTTACCCTTAACCTAACCTTAACCTTAACCTTATCTTAACCTTAACCTAAACTTAACCTTGACTTTTCCCTTAACGTAACCTTAACCTTAAGGGTAAAGTTAAGTTAACATTACCCTTAACCTTATCTTAACAGTAACCTAACCTAATCTTAACCTTAACTCCCAACCTAACCTTATCTTAACCATAACTTCAACCTAACCTTAACCTGAACCTTACCCTTAACCTTATCTTTACATTACCCTTAACCTTACCCATAACCTAACCTTAACCTTGAATTTACCCTTAATGTAACCGTAACCTTAAACTTAACCTTATCCTTAACCTTAACTTTAACCTGACTAAACCCGTACCCTTAACTTTATCTTAACATTAACCTTTATCTAACCTTAATGGTTAGGTTAAGGTTAAGGTTATGGGAAGGTTAAGGTTAACCTTGAATTTACCCTTAACCTAACCTTAACCTTAACTATAACCTAACCCTAACCTTGACCAAACCTTTAACCTTAACCTTAACCTTCCCCTAACCGTAACCTTAACCTTAACTCTTAACCTCAACCTTACCCCCTTAACCTTAACCATAAACCTAATCTTGACAAAATTCTTAACCTTAACCTTAACCTTAATCTTAACCTTAACATTAACCTTGACCTTAATGTTAACATAACCTTAAACTAACCTAACCCTAACCTTGACCAAACCCTTAACCTTAAATTTACCCTTAACCTAAAATTGACCTTAACTATAACCTAACGCTAAAATTGACCAAACCCTTAACCTTAACCTTAACCTGACTAAACCCGTAACCTTAACCTTACCTTAACCTTGAATTAACCTAAATTTGACCTTAACCTTCCCCTAACCTTAACCCTAAACCTACCCTAACCTTACCCCTAACCCTAACCTTGACCAAACCCTTAACCTTAATGTTACACAACATTTTTTCACCATCTCTACAATCCCTCGCCCCGCATATTGGAGGGTCTTTCCTGTGACCTGTGAGCAGTGTTAGGTCTCTGTAATTTAGTAGAATGGCAAGAATAAATGTTGCAGAGACTACATAAAAAACCACTTTGGGATTCTAGGATCTAGCCCTCCTGAATCCAGATAGGGATCTGTTAAGTCCCTATATTAATAGTGTAGCCCCTTATTATGTTAGTGTAGCCCCCCTTATTGTTATTATTGTACCCCTGTAACCCCCATATTGTTATTATTGTGCCCTTACATCATTATTGTTAGGTCGGCTAGGATTACATTGTGGCCCCACTAGGATTATATTATGGCCCCATGGACTCCTATATATAGAAGGAGGTTTTGTTCATTTGTATCATCCAAGAATTGTTCATTCATGTAATGTATTGGAGGTTGCCCCCTCGAAGTGGCTTATTTCTAAGGCGTTAATATCTCTTTTCTTCTATTTTTGGAGCTGGTTACACAACATTTGGTATCAGAGCTTTGGGATTCTAGGGTTTCGCTGCTCCAAACAGGTCATCGTGGAATTTTCGCTATAACTTTTTTTCTACGAAGCTTCAGAAGCTGAAATTTCTAGGGTGCGAAGCTGAAATCTTGAGAAAGGTTGTCTAAAAATTTCAGATCTTGGTTCGCAATATTTGAGGAGATATCATCTGTGGAAGTTAGGTATTTTTTCAGGCTCATAAACAGGTCATCGTGGAAATTGCGCTATAAATTTTTTTGTACGAAGTTTCAGAGTCTGAAATTCATATGGTGCGAAGTTGAAATCCTGAGGAAATTCGTCAAAAGATTTCAGAGCTTGGTTCGCAATATTTTTGGAGATATGATCTGTGGAAGGTAGTGCTTTTTCAGGCTCCTGAATTTCATCTCAAAGAGGTGATCGTGGGAAAACTTCAATAACTCTCTCTCTGGGCATTGGATTGAAGTGCCGTAAAAAGTGGTCGCAAGTACACAGACTGAAGTTTCTTAGCTATCAATTTCAGAGACAAAGGACAAAACAGTGACACGTGGCAATTCGTACAAGTTCGCTCTACTGAACCAGTCCAGAATTAGGTCATTGTGGGAGATTGGACACAAATTTGTCTTGGAGAATCCAAATCAGGTCAGACCTGTGGCATTTGAAAGAAGCTTCAGAGATCTACTACAGAGCTGAATTTCAGATATCGAAGATTCTCAAATACAGAGATAATTCAATTTCAATATCGAGCTCCTAAAAGCTAGTAAAAGGTGTGTATTTTTTTCCCAAATTGCATAAGTCTTGTTTGAAGAATCAAGTTGAATTGATTCCAAGGGCATATTGTAGAATAGATATCAATATTGAATTCTAAAATGCCCCCTAAAAAGAATTCAACACCCATCAAGCCTTCAGAAGGCTCTACCATGACTCATGAAGATGAAGAATTGCAACATGATCTATCAAAATTACAAGAACAAGTGCAACAAATTTCACTCTCGCAAAGAGCAGCAAAAAATGAAATGGAAGTTTTGAAGAAAGGTGTGGAAGTGAAGATGGATGGTTTGAATAAAGGCATGGAAGCTAAGATGGATGGTGTGCAAGCTAAGATGAATGGCATGGAAGCTAAGATGGATGGCATGGAAGTGGGCATGGAAGCTAAGATGGATGACATGAAAGACAACATGGAAAACATGAAGAATGATCTAAAAGCATACATGGAAGGCTTGATGACAAACTTAAAACCAGAAATGATTCCTAATGGCGGAAATATAGGAGAAGAACCTCATGATGAGAACAAAATAAATGTTAATCGTGATTTCATAAACTCGAATGTTAGTGGGAAGAACCACCATATTCCAAAAATGGATATGAGGAAGTTTGATGGAAAGGATCCTGTAACATGGATACTACAGATGGAGCAATATTTTGATCTCCATAACGTGCAAAACACACAAAGGTACGCATTGCAACTTTACATTTAGAACAAAATACATTTGTATGGTATCGATGGCTTTGCTCCCGTAAAAAAATTGTCACTTGGTCAATTTTACGGAGGAAATGATAGCACATTATGAGGATACAAAGAGCAACACCTTCTTTAGCCAATTGATAAATCTCAAACAAAAGGGTTTAGTGGGGCAGCACATTGGGGACTTCCAAAAATTGAATATAAGGGTAACTGATATTCCAGAGGAACACAGGATTGATCTCTTCATAGGCACTCTAAAGGATAACATCCAACATGAAGTTCGTGTTTTGGAACCTGAATCATTGGAGAAGGCATTCAGGTTGGCAAGAAAGTTGAATGTAAAATTATGGCGACAAGGAAGCCTACCACTCAATTCTATAAAGAAGGAAGTGTTGCTACGCCTAGATTTCCACAACCTACAAGGTTGACACCACAACAATTGGAAGAAAAAAGAGCAAAAGGGCTTTGCTACGGT
Organism: Pinus albicaulis; assembly: GCA_034641835.2. Lineage (NCBI taxonomy): Eukaryota > Viridiplantae > Streptophyta > Pinopsida > Pinales > Pinaceae > Pinus > Pinus albicaulis. Next base: position 1,290,643,110 of record CM076578.1, read on the forward strand.
TGTGATAGAAAATACACTAAAGGTCATAAGTGTGCTGAGAAGAAATTATTTTACATAGATTGTGAAGAAGAAGAAGAAAATGAACAAGAAGAGGATATACACCAGGAACCACCCCGAGAAGAGGAAGAAATGAATCCGACCATATCGTGTAATGCACTGGCAGGAATTACCACTCCTCAAACTCTCAAGATAGAAGGACATATAAAGAAGAAAAGGGTAATAGTGTTGATTGATTCCGGTAGCACCCATAATTTTATTCATTATAAGGTAGCCAAGGAATTAAATTGTTTCCTATACCCAGCACCAGAATGTCAAGTGATGGTTGCAAATGGAGGAACTATAAATTGCTCTGGAAAATGCAATAACATCAAGCTAACCATGGGGGAATATGTGTTGACTATTCCAATGCTTTCCAATCCTATGGGAGGTGATGATGTTGTACTAGGAGTACAATGGTTACAATCTTTGGGGACGGTAGCTTTTAATTTTCAAGAACTTTTCTTGAAATTCTTTTCAGAAGGAAAGGAAGTCGAATTACGGGGTATTGAAGGGAAGCCAAGAAGGATAATAAGCTATAATGGCATGACAAAGCTTCTAAAGAAAGAACAACGAGGCGTAATTGCACAATTATGCTCACTAGAAGTTCCAACATCAAAATCATCTATTTCTGCAGATCTCCAATAAGTCTTGGACAATCATTCCAAGGTGTTTGAAACTCCCAAAGGACTCCCACCTATTCGTGATCATGATCATGCTATTCATTTGATTCCAGGAAGTGTTCCTCCAAACATCCGGCCTTATAGATATCCTTACTTCCAAAAGAGCAAAATTGAACGCATGATTGCAGAAATGTTAGAGGCAGGTATAATTCAACCTAGTCAAAGTTCTTTCTCTGTCAAGTTTTGCACTTCAAGACATGGACTAAGCAACGCTTCTTGATAATGTTTATACTTACTTTAAGTCATTCTCAAATATCACAATTAGCAGAAAACATATAGATAAAGCTTATCAGTGAGAGTAGGGTACTTTAGCAGTAAATCCTAGCTTTATGCTTGTTGTTATTTATCAGAGAAAAGTGAGCAAAATGGAACACATGAAAGGAAAAAAATAACAGTAAGAGGTACTTCACCAATGATATAGACCAGGATCCCAAGAATTAGCTTGTATATTGATTGTTGATCCAGTTACAAACTACAATGTCCAATGCTTCATCACAGCTTCAAGTTCTCTTCTCAGCCTAACTTCTTCAATAACTTAACAGAGCTTCAGATTTTCAAAACTTATTTACACTCAACAATGATTCGATACAGCAACTATTACATAATTGTCCAACAAAAAACCCTTTACAATGTGCTCCTCAAGGAGATTTTATAAGGAAATGAGAAGGTGGAATAGTTTCTAGGGTTGAGTATCATTAATCCTATACTAAATGCAATTCCTAGCCTTGAAAACCATGCAAGGCATAAGGCAGGAATGCATTGAATTACAACTCTGTTTCATTTATTCCATTTATGTTTTTTAGGCCTACTGGACAAAAATATTGACTTCAACACTTTCTTTATCTTTTATAATAACTTTACTGATAGTTTTAAAATATATCCTTTTGTTTGAAATAATTGTTCAGCTGTCTTTAGGAAAATATATTTTGACTGGGCAATAACTATGCCTTCTTTTGATTTATTGAAGTTGCAGGTGGAACTTTTAGTAGCTGAAAGGATATTTTAGCCTCTAATGTGGCAATGGAGGCTTCCTTCAACTAATCTGACTATGATGTGGGCTTTAGGATTCATTAAGCCTTTTTAAACCATTTTTTTCTTTGGCTTGTGTCTTTATCCTCTTAAACAGTGGATTTAAACTATTAATCTTCAATCTTATGATTTAATCCTTTAACTCTGCTCTTCTGTATAGGTTTCTGGGGTTTTCTAATATAGAGGGTTTGTTCGTGGGCCGATGATTGTGATTCATCGATTGTTAGCATTGAAATCAACCCTTTCTTCATCCCTTGCATGATATTTAGGTTGCAGGATCGTCACCCTGGACCTTTCTGTCACCTGCCTGTGACTATGGGGAAAAATAGAGATAAAACGCCATTAAACCTACAAAAAATGATAAAAACATCATAAAAAAACTATGGGAGTGGGAAATAATATTTGAGAGGCTCGTGAGGGTGGAGGAGCAATGAGAAAAAATGTGGATGCAGCGGAAAAATGGGAGGAAAACCCAGCAGAGCAGCTAACCAGGTGCAAATGGAAGTTTGGGCGCGACGATGAACAAGATCCATTCCATTAGAGCAATCAACGGTCGAGACTGCATGATGAAATGTTTCGGGGTCAAGTTAGGTGGGACATGGATGGGGGGTGAGATTAAAACAGGACCATCCGATCTCAAAGATCAATGGTGGAGATCTTTCAATGGAGCGTTTGGGAGAATGGACGAATGGAAAATGAATGGGGTTGTGATATAAAAAAAGTCGTTCGATCTTAGAGATCGATGACCGAGATTAAAAGAAAAAATTAGGTTAAGGAGGGCAGTGGTATGGCAAAAAACTAGCAACATTTTTTGCAAAATATTTGGGGGGTAGGCGGTATTTCCCGAAAAAACGAGATTCCATACATCGCTTGACACTTGTCCCTTTCAATACCACTTGTTTCGCAAAATATTTTGGTGTTAAGCTTCGGGTGAAAAAATTTTGTAATATGCACCATCCACCATTGGATTGGAGGCTCCAGATCCTACGGTGTAGATTGCATGTGACGGGGTGAGAGATGCACAGACGAGGGATGGTGGGATCGCAGGATGTGTCAATAACTTTGTCTTGTAGTGGAAAAAGTTATTTGGCGGAATGATTTATCAAATGGAGAGTTTATACTATCGGATTAAATCCCGATTGTAGGATATTAGGAATGAACGGTCACGATTAAAGGAAGGATTGGATCATTTTGAAAAGAGAAAATGGATGAGAAGCGAAAAGGCAGAGGAAAGGTGGCCCGATGGTTGTTGATCTCTACAGATCAACGGTCGAGATTCATTTAAAATATTACATGTCGGGAATGGAAAAATAAAAGGAAATAGGGGTTTGGGAAAGGTTTTTGAGCCCTTTAGTGCTCTATTACGGGGCTTTGGGACACATGGAGTAAGGTGCTAAAGGAATAAGCCCTCGGGGGCTTAAATACTTTATAGTACTAAAACTGATTTTTAGGCCCAAAAACAGGGTTTTTAAGGCTAAGTAAGGGTCCTGATAGAGGGAAGAAAGGGTTTTTAAACTAGATAAAGGTAATATATGAGGTTTAAAGGGGGTTTTGAGATGATCTTGGAGGTTAAATGAAGGTTAATGGAGGGATTTTACAAAGGAAATAAGGATGAAATGGGGTTATTGGTGAGTGAAAAGGAGGAGTGGAATGATGGAAAATGGATTTTTTAAGCAGTATTTCTTGGTAAATAGCAAGTACTTTAGGATTAATAGTGAAACAGCAGTGAATATTAACTCAAAGGGTAAATAAAATCATAAGACTTCAAAAGATGATAAGTTTTCAAAGGAAACTATCTCTTGAAGGCTAAAAAATATTTAGCCACCATTTGGTATGACAATTTTTTATAGGTGGATAACAGTAGCTCCACATGGGGATGGAATCTTCTTGAAGATGTCAAGAAATTCAGCTATTGATGTTTTGCTTTTCAGTAAACCAGTGCCTTTTCCATTGAGCAACAACTTTTCTTTCCTTTGGCTGACCTTTCTTTGATCTGAAAATCTTTGAAACAGTCTGAAACAATGGAATTCTATCAAAAAAACATCTCTACTTACCCATTCCTAATGATTCTAACATTTTTTCTTCTTTTAGAGTGAATTTGGGCTAGCAAACTCTCTTCACCAACATTTTTGTTGAAAAATGAAAAACTAGTCTAAGTCTACTCTTATTTCTCCATGAGTTCAAATTAAGCAATTGAACTCATAATTTTCTCTACTTAACTACTGTATTTCAGGATTAGACTGTCTGATAGACCTTTATTCTCTAAATTATAAAATAGAAAATTTAAAAGCAGCTAAGCCAGGATTAAGCAGTCTGACTTGCTGTTAGTCTATGGCATAAAAACAAGCTGCACATAGACTATTATTTGCAGAAAAGTAAAAAAAAATTGTGAATGCTGAAGATCTAGAAATAAAAAACATCCTTCATTATTCTTCAGCTCTGGTTTTGATTTTGTTTGAGCTGTCTTATTTTTCTTTTCTGGTTCAAGTTTTGAGCTTTTTCGAACAAGTTTGTTTTCTATCTTTGGCTCAACATTTAATCTAATTAGAGCCATTCTTCTTTTCAAACTCATAGGTTCAGATTTTGAATTTGTATGAACCTTTGTTTTTCTATCCTAATCTACCTTACTGATAAGCCAAGAGTGAGTTGCTTGGCTGATCTAATTCACTAACCTATCAACAGTAAATTGGAAACTAATTAGTCATGATTAGGCTGTATGACTAACTAGAAGTGTGTTTTTAGGAGTGACATTTGAGCTTGCACACTTTCATACTTTGTCTTTCTTTTTTGGTATGGGGATGTACCTTTGTTGTTTTCATTCTACCCTCTTTTCTATTTTTACTTTTTTTGTGTTTTTCCCTTTTTCCTTCAAAGAAAAAAATCAACAGCTAACTAAATGGTCAAATTTGAGCTTTATTGACATTCCTATCTAACTTATTCTAACTCTTGAAATAGTTCAGCTTTGTATAGTACAATAGTGCCAATGTAGCCAGCTGAGTAGTGACAAAAAGGAACAGAGACCCTGGCTACTAGTCAGAGGTAACCACAATACATATTGAATATTAATCTTTAAAATCAAGGCTATCATAGAAGGTGACAACATTTTATGTCTTTGGCTCTTGCAAAGGATCCATGCTTGAGAATTTGCGCCAATTGGGGCCTCCACACACTCTTCTAGAGGATCAACAAAGAAAATATGAGAATTTTTTTCTTCTTGGCCCTCCATGATTGGTATATTGTCTGCCTCTAAGACATTAGCCTTGAGGACTGCACCTTCAGCATGTCCCTTGGAATCATCATCATCATTTACCTGCAAATCAACAAGTAGTGAAATTTATTTTTTCATTAAATCTATGCTTGTTTCTGATGTAAATTTAGTTTCTTTGCATGATATATTGATATTAGCAATGGGAGAAGGTTTCTCTTGAAAAGATGTTATATCCTCAGTAGGATAGTCTTCTATTTTTTTTTATTCCCCAAAGACTTGTCCGTACTTTTTATGGTTTTGGTCAACTAGTCTGAATTTTTCTTGAATTGTATATTGTTTGCTTCCCCATGGTTTTAGACATGTAATAACAACAAGGGCTAATCCATTGGAAAAACTATTTTGGTATTTAGGAACAAGGATAAGTTGGAATTCTTTAAAATATTTTAATAAATCCATGGAATCATCCTTATAGGCTCTAATTCTGGGATGTTTAATCATGTAATCTTCATTTACTTGCCTAATTTCCAATTCTGCATTCCCATGAACTGTTATCCTCTGGGATCCTAATTTCTTCAATAAGTGCAGCCATAAAAGAAGTGCATCATACTCCACTATGTTACTTGTGCATTGAAAATTCAATTTATATGAATGGCCTTCAGAATGATTGTTTTCTATATTGTAAAGCCATATTCCTGCACCTGCACTGGTTTTAGTACATGACCCATCAAAGCTCATACTTCATAGAGGACTAGTTTCAAATTTATCATTAATTTCCTTACTCTCCTCTTTGTCTTGAGTGCCATTGAGTTGTTCTATGGGATAGGCATTGGGTTGATGATTATCTCATTCCAATGAAGGTTTGAAGGCTGGCTTCTTGTTTATTATTTGATCAATTTCTTCTTCTCTCAAAGGGGAGATCTCTCTTTTAGAATAAACAGAAGCACAGCCAACTTCTTTCTCTTGTGTTAACTGGTTTTGAGGCTGGATGTCATCTTGAACCGCTTCTATTGAATCAGATCTTGTGGTTGAAGGGAAACCTTGAGGATTTTCTACTATTTCCTGATCTGCTTCTGTTTTAAACAACTCCTCATGATTGTTGTGATGCTCAATTTGAATACAAGGTTCATGAGTTGTTTCTTCTGCATTATCAGGATGCCACCCTCTTCTTAAATTCTGAAATGAGTTATAACATAGAGGGAGAGTTCCCATATGTGTTGGTTTTTCCTCTATTCTAGGTTCTATGTTTTTCAAATGGCTACTTTTTTCCTCAAAGCACTACTCACTATTTGTATCTATATTTTGGTCATGAAGTTCCCTTAACAGTGCTATACAAGATAGAGGTATGTTGTCAAGACTTTCTTGACAGCTTTATTCATTTTTTTCTCTAAAATCTTGCTCATCATACATATCTTGCTCATTGTTTAGGTCTTGTAGTGGTTGAGCTTGTGTTTGGTTGGGTAAAGGCATAGGTTGCTCTGGATCACCAATATTCAAATTAGCTTCATACCTATCCATTCTCATTCCAAGCATGTACATCATTTTTTCCATCATGACCATTAGTTTGGCTTCTGGGTCTATGTCTAAATCCATGTTTGTAAATCAGAAAATAGGTCACTGTATCTTGTCAACCAGTTCAGATTCTTCTACCAGTGAAGTCATTTGGTCTTTTAAGAGTTGTGGAGTCGCCAGGTGGATGATTTAAATTTTTCTGTCCACCAATAGTATGATTTGGTTTTCTCAATGCAATCCTAAAGGGATTTACAAAGAGTGGAGGGATATTAGGCCTGCTGGAGGTGAGTGGAGTCACCAGGTGGAAATTTTTAGCTCTTTTTGAGGTAAAATGTTTTATGGTCCACCACCATATACTAATCTAAATGTTTTGGGTTTTATGAGTTTTTTCAGTCCTATAGGTTATGATAGGGTCCTAAATATGTTTCAACACTTAGCTATGGTGATGAGACAAACAGAGTTTGCTCTTATGTCTTAGCTAGCTGATTCCTTCAAGGTTTGATAAGACTCTATGAGAATCCTAAGGGTTACTTAGTTTTTCACTAATTCAAATAAGTCCTATCATGATAAAATTTCTCTTTGGTAGTGCTTGAAGAAAGCTACTTATACTGCACTGAACAATAAGTGTTTTGTTTTAAGGATTTTACTCAGATAATCCCTAGTATGTTCACCAAGAATGTTAGGTCTCTGTAATTTAGTAGAATGGAAAGACTAAATGCTGCAGAGACTACATCAAAAACCACTTTGGGATTCTAGGATCTAGCCCTCCTGAATCTAGAGAGGGATCTCTCTATAAGTGCAATGATTGATTAACATTTCCCTTAACATTAACCTTAACCTTAACATTAACATTAACCTTACCCTTAAATAAACCTTAACCTTAACCTTACCTTGACCTTAACTATAAACTAACCCTAAACCTCACCAAACCCTTAACCTTAACCTTTACCTAACCTTGACATTAACTATAACCTAACCCTAACCTTAACCTTAACCTAACATTAACCTTGACCTTAACTATAACCTAACCTTAACCTTGACCAAACTCTTAACGTAACCTTAACCTTGACTTTACCCTTAACAGAACCTTAACCTTGACCTTAACCTTACCCATAACATTAACCTTAACCTTAACATTACCCTTAACCTTAACCTTAACCTATCCTTAACCTTAACCTTGACCTTAACCTTAAACTTCTCCTAACCCTAACCTTAACCTTAACTTGAACCTCAACCCTAACCTTAACCTTAACCTAACATTAACCTTGACTTTACCTTTAACCTTAACCTTAACCTTAACCTTGACCTTAACTATAACCTAAACCTAACCTTAACCAAACCCTTACCTTAGCCTTAACGTTAACCCTAACCTTACCCCTAACCTTAACCTTAACCTTAACCTTACCTTAACCTAATTTTAAGGTTAAGGGTTTGGTCAGAGTTCGGGTTTGGTTATTGTTAAAGTTAAGGTCAAGGTCAAGGTTAACCTTAACCTAACCTTCCCCTAACCTTAACCTTAACCTAAAAATTTACCCTTAACCTAACCATAACCTTAACCTTCACCATAACCTTAACCTTAACCTTGAACTTAACCTTAACCTTAACCTTAACTTAACTATAACCTTCACCTTAACCTTGACTTTACCCTTAAATTAACCTTAACCTAACCTTAACCTTAACCTTAACCTTATCCTTACCCTTAAACTTCACCTTAACCTTAACCCTAACATTAACGTTAACATTAGCCTAAACATCACCTTAACCTTAATCTTAACCTAAACCTAACCTTAGCTTTACCCTTAACCTAACCTTAACCTTAACTTTACCCTTAACCTTGACCTTACCCTTAACCTTCACTATAACCTAACCGTAACCTTAAGGTTAGGGTTAGGTTAGGGTTAGGTTATAGTTAAGGTCAAGGTTAAGTTTAAGGTTACGGGTTTAGTCAGGTTAAGGTTAAGGTTAGCATTAATGTTAAGGGTAAGGTCAAGGTCAAAGTTAAGGTTATGTTATGGTAAAGTCAAGTTTAAGGTTACGTTAAGGGTTTGGTCAAGGTTAAAGTTAGGTTAAGGTTAGGGTTAGGTTATAGTTAAGGTCAAGGTTAAGTTTAAGGTTAAGAGTAATGTTAAGGGTAAGGTTAAGGTTAAGGTTAAGGTCAATGTTAAGGTTAATGTTAAGGGTTCGGTCAAGGTGAGGGTTAGGTTATATTTAAGGTCAACGTTATGGCTACGTTATAGCTAAGGTTAAGGTTAAGGTTATGGGAAGGTTAAGGTTAAGGTTACAGGTTTAGTTAGGCTAAGGTTAGGTTAAGGGTAAAGTCAAGGTTAAGGGTAAAGTTAAGGTGAAGGTGAAGGTTAAGGGTAAGGTTAAAGTTAAGGTTAATATAAGGTTAAGGGTAAGGTTAAGGTAAAGGTTAGGTTAAGCATAAAGTTAAGGTTAAGGTTACGGGTAAGGTTAATGTTAAGGTTAACGTTAAGGTCAAGGTCAACGTTAAAATTAAGTTAGGTTAATGTAAGGTTAAGTTTATGGTTAGGTTTAGGCTATAGTTAAGGTTAAGGGTAAGGTTATGGTTATGGGAAGGTTAAGGTTAAGGGTTTTGTCAAGGTTAAGTGTTTGTTTAAGGTTAAGGTTAAGGTTAAGGTTAAGATTAGGGTAAAGGTTCAAGCCCTTAACATTAACCTTAACTCTACCCTTAACCTTAACCTTACTAAACTCGTAACCTTAACCTTAACTATAACATAACCTTAACCTTGACCAAACCCTTAACCTTAACCTTGACCAAAAACTTAACCTCAATAAACCCATAACCTTAACCTTAACCTTAGCCTTAACTATAACCTAACCCTAACCTTGACCAAAACCTTAACCTTAAACTTAACCTTAAGCTTAACCTTCCCCTAACCTTAACCTTAACCTTAACCCTAACCTTAACCTTAACCTTACCCCTAACCTTGACCAAATTCTTAACCTTAACCTTAACCTGAACCTTTACCCTAACCATAACCCTAACCTTAACCTTAACCTTAACTTTAACTATAACCTAAACCTAACCTTGACCAAACCCTTAACCTTAACTTTACCTTTAACCTAACCTTAACCTTTACTATAACCTAGCCCTAACCTTGACCAAACCCTTAACCTTAACCTTAACCTAACTAAACCCGTAACCTTAACCTTAACCTTAACCTTACCTTAACCTTAACCTTGCCTTAACCTAACTTTAACCTTAACCTTCCCCTAACCTTAACCCTAACCTTACCGTAACCTTAACCCTAACCCTAACCTTGACCTTACCCTTATCCTTAACCTTAACCTTACCCTTAACATTCACCTTAACCTTCACCTTAACCTTAACCTAACTAAGCCCGTAACCCTTAACATTAGCCTTACCCTTAACCTTCACCTTAACCTTAACTTTGACTTTACCCTTAACCTAACCTTAACCTTAAATATAACCTAAACCTAACCTTGAACTTAAATTTACCCTTAACCTTGGCCTTAACCTTAACTTTAACCTTGACCTTGGCCTTAACCTAACCTTAACCTTAACCTTAACCTTAACATTATCTTACCCCTAACCTAACCTTAACCTTAACTATAACCTAACCCTCACCTTAACCCTAACCTTTACCTTCCCCTAACCTTAACTCTAACCTTAACCCTAACCTTAACATTAACTTTACCCTTAACCTAACCTTAGCTTTAACTTAACCTAACCTTAACATTAACCATAACCCTAACCTTAACCAAACACTTAACCTTGACTTTAACCTTAACCTTAACCTGAATAAACCTGTAACCTTGACCTTAACCTAACCTTAACGTTAACCTTAACCTTAAAGTTAACTTGAGGTTAAGATTATCGTTAAGGCTAAAGTTAAGGATAAGTTAAGGTTAAGGTTAAGGTTAAGGTTACTGGTTTAGTCAGGTTAAGGTTAAGGTCAAGGTGAAGGTTAGGTTAAGGGTAAAGTTAAGGTTAAGGTGAAGGTTAATGGTAAGGCTAAGGTCAAGGTTACGAGTTTAATGAGTTTAAGGTAGGGTTAGGTTATAGTTAATATTAAGGTTAGGTTAAGGGTAAATTTAAGGTTAAGTTCAGGTTAAGGTTAAGATAAGGTTAAGGGTAAGATTAAGGTTAAGGTTAAGATTAGGTTAAGGGTAAAAATATAAGGTTAAGGTTAGGGATAGAGTTAGGGTTAAGGTTAAGGAAAGGTTAAGGTTAAAGTTAGGTTAAAGTTAAGGTTACAGGTTTAGTTAGGTTAAGGTTAAGGTTAAGGGTTTGGTCAAGGTTAGGGTTAGGTTTTACTGGTTTAGTCAGGTTAAGGTTAAATTTAACCGTTTGGTCAAGGTTATGGTTAGGCTATAACCTTACCCTTAACCTTAACCTCGACCTTAACTATAACCTAAACCTAACCTTGACCAAAACCTTAACATTAACCTTAACCTATACATAACTTTAACCTTGACCTTAACCTTAACCTTAACCTTCACCTTAACCTTAACTATCACTTAACCCTAACCTTAACCTTACCCTTAACTTTACCTATAACCTAACCCTAACCTTGACCTTAACTATAACCTTAACCCTAACCTTAACCTTAACCTTACCTTAACCTTAACCTTAACCTAACCTTAACCTTGACTTTACCCTTAAACTAACCTTAACCTTAAAATAACCTTAAACTTACCTTAACTTAACTTAACCTTAACATTGACCTTGACCTTAACCTTAACTTTAACTTTACCCTTAACATAACCTTAACCTTAACTATAACTGAACCCTAACCTTGACCTTAACTTTACCCTTAACCTTAACCTTAACCTGACTAAACTTGTAACCTTAACCTTACCCTTAACTTTAACTTGAACCTTTACCCTTAAGGTTAGGTTAAGGGTAAAGTCAAGGTTAAGGTTATGGTTATCGGAATGTTTAGGTTAATGTTAAAGTTAAGGTTAAGCCTTAACCTTAACCTGACTAAACCCAAACCTTAACCTTGACTTTGACTTTACCCTTACCCTAATCTTAACCTTAACTTTGACTTTAAACTTAACCTTACCCTTAGCGTTAACCTTAACCTCAACCTCAACCTTAGCTATAACCTAACCTAACCCTAAGGTTAAGGTTAAACCTAACCTTGACTTTACCCTTAACCTTATCTTAACATTAACGTAACATTAACCTTAACCTAACCTTGACCTTGACCTTGACCTTGACCTTGACCTTAACCTTAACCTTAACTATAACATTAACCTAAACCTTGACCTTAATATTAACCTTAACCCTAACCTTAGCCTAACCATAACCTTAACCTTAACGTTAACTTAAATTTATCTCACCCTTGACCTTAAGTTTAACCTAAACCCTTAACCTAACCTAACCTTAACCTAAGGTTAAAGTTAGGTTAAGGTAAGGTAAAGGTTATGTCAAGGTTATGGTTAAGTCTAGGTAAAGGTTAATGTTAAGGGTAGGTTATTGTAAAAGTTAAGGGTAAGGTTAATGTTAAGACTTGTAACCTTAACCTTCACCCTTATCCTTAACTTTAACCTTAACCTTAACCTGACTAAACCTCTATCCTTAACCTTAACCTTGACCTTAACTATAACCTAACCTAACCTTAACCCTAACCTTGACCTTAAGCTTAACCTAACCCTAACCTTAACCTTAACCTTAAATATGACTTTAACCTTAACCTTAACTTTACCTTAACCTTGACTTTACCCTTAACCTAACCTTATCCTTAACCTTCACCTTGTCTTAACCTTTTCCTAACCTTAACTTTAACCTAAATAAACCCTTAAGGTTACGATAAAGTTAAAGTTAATATTAATGTTAGGTTAAGGGTAATCTTAACCTTAACCTGACTTAACCCATAACCTTAACCTTATCCTTCCCATAATCATAACGTTAACCTAACCTTAACTATAACCTTAACCTTGAACTTAACATTAACCTTAACCTTACCTTTACCTTAACCTTAAATATAACCTAACCCAAACCTTAACCTTAACCTTAACCTAACCTTAACTTTATCTTAAACTTAATTATAACTTAACCCTAACCTTGACTAAACCTTAACCTTAACCTTAACTTTACCCTTACCCTAACATTAACCTTAACCTTAACCTAACCTTAACCTTAACCTTGACCTTACCCTTAACCTTACCATAGCCTTAACCTTAATTTTACCCTTGACCTTGACTTTAACCTTAACCTTACCCTAACATTAACATTAACCTTAACCTTAACCTTCCCCTAACCTTAAGCCTAACCTTAACCTTAACCTTAACTTTAACCCTAACCCTTAACCTTAAGGTTAAGTTTTGGTCATGTTTAGGGTTAGTTTATAGTTAACGTTAAGGTTAGGGTTAAGGTTAGGGGAAGGTTAAGGTTAAGGTTAAGGTTATGGTTAGGCTAAGGTTAAGGTTAAGGTTAACCTAAGGTTAGGGTTAGTTTAAGGTTAAGGTTAAGGTTAAGATTAGGGTTAGGTTATAGTTCAGGACAAGTTTAAGGGTATGGTTAATGTAAGGTTAGGATAAGGTTATAAGTAAGGTTAATCTTAAGGTTAGGTTAAGGTTATGGTTAAGGTAAGGTTAAGGGAGATTTTAAGGTTACGTTATAGTTAAGGTTAAGGATAAGGTTAAGGTTAAGGGTTTGGTCAAGGTTAGGGTTAGGTTATAGTTAAGGTTAAGGTTTAGGGTTTGGTCAAGGTTAGTGTTAGGTTATAGTTAAAGTTAGGTTAAAGTTATGTTAATGGTAAAGTTAAGGTTAAGGTGATGGTTAAGGTTAAGGGATTAAGGTAAAATCAAGGTCAAGTTTAGGGTTAGGTAAAGGTAAAATCAAGGTTAAAGTTAGGGTTAGGTTAAGGTTAAGGTTACGGGTTTAGTCAGGTTAAGGTTAAGTGTTTGGTCAAGGTTAGGGTTACGTTATAGTTAAGGTTAAGATTAGGTTAAGGGTAAATTTAAGGTTAAAGTTATGGTTAACGTTAGGGGAAGGTTTTAGTTAAGGTTAGGTTAAGGTTAAGATAAAGTTAAGGATCAGGTTAAGGCTAAGCTTAAGGTTAGGTTAAGGGTAAAGTTAAGGTTAGGTTAGATTAAGGTTAAGGTTAGGTTAAGGTTAAGGTTAAGGCTAATGTTAAGGTTAAGGGTTTGGTCAATGTTATGGTTAGGTTATAGTTAAGGTTAGGTTAAGAGTAAATTTAATGTTAAGGTGAAGGTTAAGGGTAAGGTTAAGGTTAAGGTTAAGTTAGGTTAAGGGTAAAGTAAAGTTTAAGGTTATGGTTAAGGTTAAGGGTAAAATAACGTTAAGGTTAAGGTTAAGGTTAAGGTTACCGTTAGGTGAAGGTGAAGGTTACGGTTAGGTCAAGGTTAAGGTTAAGGTTAAGTTAAGGTTAAGGGTAATATAAGGTTAAGATTAAGCTTAATCATAAGACTAGGTTAAGGGTAAAATCAAACCTTAAACTTAACCTTCCACTAACCTTAACCCGAACCTGAACCTGAACCTTAACCTTAACCTTAACCTAAAATTAAACATAACCTTAACCTTAACTTTATTCTTAAACCAACCTTCACCTTACCCTAACCATAACCTAAACTTTACCCTTAACCTAATCTTAGCCTTAACCTAACCTTAAGCTTGACTTTACCCTTAACCTTACCTTAACCTTTACCTAATCTTAACATTAACCTTCACCATAACCTTAACCTAACCTTAACCTTGACCTTAACTATAACCTAACCCTAACCTTGACCAAACCCTTAACCTTAACCTTAACCTGACTAAACCCATAACCTTAACCTTAACCTTACCCTTAACCTTAACTTATCCTTAACCTTTACGTTAACCATAATCTTAACATCAGGTTAAGGTTAAGGTTAAGGGTAATGTTAGGGTTAAGGGTAAAGTTTAAGTTTAAGGTTATAGGTTGGTTTAGTTAAGTTAAGGTTAAGGTTAAGGGTTTGGTCAAGGTTAGGGTTAGGTTATAGTCAAAGTCAAGCTTAAGGCTAGGTTAAGGTTAAGGCTAAGGTTAAGGTTATGGTTATGGTTATGGTTATGGTTATGGTTATGGTTAATGTTAGGTTAAGGTCAAGGTTAAGCTTAAGGTTAGGTTAAGGTTAAGGTCAAGGTTATGGTTAAGTTTAGGTTAATGTTCAAGTTAAGGTTAAGGTTAAGGTTAGGTTATAATGAAGGGTAAGGTTAAGACCCGTAACCTTATCCTTGAGCTTACCCTTAATATTAACCTTAACATTAACGTTACCCTTAGGGTCAAGGATTACCTTAACCTTAAACTCAACCTTAAACTTAACCTTAACTATAACCTAACCCTAACCTTGACAAAACCCTACCCTTAACCCTAACCCTAACCTTAGCCATAAACTTAAATTTACCCTTAACCTAACCTTAAGCTTAGCTATACCCTTAACCTAATATAAACCTTAACCTAAGCTTAACCGTACCCTTAACCTTGACCTTAACCTTAACTTAACCTAACCTTAACCTTAATTATAACCTAACACTAACCTTGACCAAACCCTTAACCTTAACCTTATCCTAACATTATCCTAACCTTAACCTTAACCTAACTATAACCCTACAATTAACCTTAACCTTGACCTTAACTATAACCTAACCCTAACCTTGAAAAAACCCTTAACCTTAACCTTAACCTGACTAAACCCGTAACCTTAACCTAAACCTTAACCTTAACCTTGCGCCCTTAACCTTAATCTTAACTTAATCTTAACCTTAACTAAAACCTAACCCTAACCTTAACAAAACCCTTAACCTTAACCATAACCCTAACCTTAACATAACGTTAACCTTAACCTTAACCTTAACCTTAACCTTAACGTTAACCTTAAAAAAACCCTTAACCTTAACCATAACCCTAACCTTAACATAACCTTAACCTTAACCTTAACCTTAAACTTAACCTTAACCTTAACCTTAACCTTACCTTAACCTTGACTTTACCCTTAACCTTGAATTTACCCTTAAACTAACCTTAACCTTAACCTAACCCTTAACCTTGACCAAACATTTCACATTAACCTTAACGTTAACTTTACCCTTAACCTAATCTTAACCTTAACCTAACCTTAACCTTGAATTTACCCTTAACGTAACCTTAACCTTGACCTTAGCCTGAGGTTAATATTGTGGTTAAGGTTAAGGGTGAGGTTAAGGATAAGGTTAGGGTTAACGTTAGGGTAAGGTTAGGGTTAGGTTAAGGTTAAGGTTAGGTTAGGTCAAGGTTAGGTTAAGGTTAAGGTTAATGTTAAGGTAAGGTTAAGGTTAGGGTTAAGTTTAGGTTAAGGTGAAGGTTAGGTTAAGGTTAAGTTCGAGGTTAAGGTTAGGTTATGGGTAAGGTTAGGGTTATAGTTAAGGTAAGGTCAAGGTTAAGGTTAATGTTAAGGTTATGTTAAGGTTAAGGTGAAGGTTATGGGTTTAGTCAAGTTAAGGTTAAGGTTAAAGTCAAGGTCAAGGTTAAGGTTAGGTTATAGTGAAGGTTTAGGTTAATGGTAAGGTTAGGGTAAAAGTTCATGTTAAGGTTAAGGTTAAGGTTAGGGTTAGGGTTAATGTTAGGTTTAGGTTAAGCATAAGATAAAAATAAGGTTAAGGTCAGTTTAACGTTAATGTTAAGGTTAAGGTTAAGGTTAGGGTTATGTTAAGGTTAAGATAAGGATAAGGTTAAGGTTAAGGTTAGGGTAAAGGGTAAGGTTAAGGTTAAGGTTAAGGTTAATTTAAGTTTAAGGTTAGATTAAGGTTAAGTTAAGGGTAAATTGAACCCGTAACCTTAAACTTAACATTAACTATAACCGAACCCTAACCTTGACCAAACCCTTATCCTTAACTATAACTTAACCTTAACCTTAACCAAAAACTTAACCTTAACATTGAATTTAAACTTAACTTAACCTTAACCTTAACTATAGCCTTAACCTTACCTTAACCTAACTTAACTTTAACCTTGACCTAGACCTTAACCTTAACCTCAACTTTACCCTAACCTTAAGGGTTTAGTTAGGTTAATGTTAAGGTTAAGGGTTTCGTCAAGGCTAGGGTTAGGTTGAGGTTAAGGGTAAGGTTAAGGTTAAGGTTAACGGTAAAGATAATGTTATGGTTAAGGCTAAGGTTAGGGTTAGGTTATAGTTAAGGTTAAGATTAGGTTAAGGGTAAAGTTAACGTTAAGGTTAGGGTTAAGGTTAGGGCAATGTTTTAGTTAAGGTTAAGGTTAGGTTAAGGTTAAGGTTAAGGGTAAAGTCAAGGTTAAGGTTATGGTTAAGGTTATGGGTTTAGTTAGGTTAATGTTAAGGTTAATGTTAAGGTCAAGAGTTTGGGAAGGTTAAGGTTAAGGTTAAGGGTAAGATAAGGTTAAGGTTAGGTTAAGCTCAAGGTCAAGGTTAAGGTTAAGGTCAAGGTTAAGGTTTGGTTAGGGTTACCTTATAGTTAAGGCTAAGATAAGGTTAAGGTTAGGTTAAGGTTAAGGTTATGGTTATGGTTAAGGTTATGGTTATGGTTAGTGACCTAACCCTAACCTTGACCAAACTCTTAACCTTAACCTTAAACCTTAACCTTAACCTTAACTTGAATCTTTACCCTAACCTTAACATTAACCTTAACCTAACCTTAACCTTGACTTTACCCTTAACCTACCCTTGACCTTAAAATTAACCTTAACCTTATCTAAACCTTAACCTAACCTCAACCTTAACCTTAACCTCAACTTTAACATTAACCTTGACCTTAACATTAACCTAA
The DNA here is from genome assembly GCA_034641835.2 of Pinus albicaulis. Lineage (NCBI taxonomy): Eukaryota > Viridiplantae > Streptophyta > Pinopsida > Pinales > Pinaceae > Pinus > Pinus albicaulis. The sequence goes on from CM076578.1 coordinate 1,290,660,331, forward strand.
CCATAACCTTAACCTTAACTATAACCTTATCTTTACCCTTAACCTTAACCTTAACCTAACCAAAACCTTAACTTTACCCTTAACCTAACCTTAACCTTAATCTAACAATAACCTTGACCAAACCCTTAACCATAACCTTAGCCTTAACCTTAAACTTAACCTTTACTTAACCTAACCTTAACATTAACCTTAACTTAACCTTAACCTAACCTTAACCCTAACATTAACATTAGCCTTATGTTAACCTTAACCTAACCTTAACCTTGACTTTACCATTAACATAACCTTAACCTTAACCTTAACCGTACCCTTAACCGTATCTTAACCTTAACATAACCTAATCTTAACCTTAACCTAACCCTAACCTTAACCTTAACCTTAACATTAACCTTAACCTTAACCTTAACCAAACCCTTAACATTAACCTTAACTAAACCTTTACCGTAACCTTAACCTTACCGTAACCTTGAACTTAACTATAACCTAACCCTAACCTTAACCTAACCTTACCCATAACTTTAACCTTAAGGTTAGGGATAAGGTTAGGGTCAAGGTTAAGGTTAAGGTTAAGGTTAAGGTTAGGTTAAGGTTAAGATAAGGATAAGGTTATGGTTAAGGCTAGGTTTAGGTTAAGGTTAAGGGTAAGGGTAAGGTTACGGTTAAGGTAAGCGTAAGGTTAATATTAGGTTAAGGGTAAGGTTAAGGGTAAGGGTAAAGTCAAGGTTAAGGTTACGTTAAGGGTAATGTTAAGGTTAAAGTTTGGTTAAGGTCAGGGTTAGGTTATAGTTAAGGTCAAGGTTAACATTAAACTTAACCTTAACATAACCTTAACCTTAACTAAACCCTTAAAATTAACCTTAACCTTAACGTTAACGTTAACCTTAACCATAACCTTACCCTAACCATAACCTTAACCTTATCCTAACCTTACTCTAACCATAACCTTAACTTTAACCTTAACCTAACCTTAACCAAACCCTTAACCCTAACCTTAAACTTAACCTTAACCTAACATTAACCTTGAATGTTCCCTTAACCTAACCTTAAACTTAACTATAACCTAACCCTAACCTTGACCTTAAATTTAAGCTTAACCTTGACCTTATCCTTCACATCAACCTTGACCTTGTCCTTAACCTAACCTTAACCTTAACCTTATCTTACCCTTAACTTAACCCTAACCTTGACCTTGACTTCACCCTTAACCTAACCTTAACCTTAACCTTAACCTAAACCTTAACCTGACTAAAACCGTAAACTTAACCTTAACCTAACCTTAACCTTGACCTTTACTATAACCTAACCCTAACCTTGAACAAACCTTAACTGAACATTAACCTTAATCTTAACTTTCCGATAACCTAAAACTTGACCTTAAATATAACCTAACCCTAACCTTGATGAAACCCTTAACCTTAATGTTAGGTCCCTATATTACTAGTATAGTCCCTTATTGTTATTAGTGTAACCCCCTTATTGTTATTATTTTACCCTTGTAACCCCCATTTTGTTATTATTGTGCCCTTAAATTATTATTGTTAGGTCAGCTAGGATTACATTGTGGCCCACTAGGGTTACATTATGGCCACATAGACTCCTATATATAGAAAGGAGATTATGTAAATTGAATCATCCAAGAATTTTTCATTCATGTAATGTATTGGAGGTTGCCCCCTCTAAGTGGTTTATTTCTAAGGCATTGATATCTCTTTTCTTCTATTTCTGGAGCTGGTTCCACAACATTTGGTATCAGAGCTTTGGATTCTAGGGTTTCAATGCTCCAAACAGGTCATCATAGCATTGTCTCTATAAAAAAATTTTTACGAAGTTTCAGAAGCTGAAATTTTTACTGTGCGAAGTTGAAATCTTGAGGAACATTGTCAAAACATTTTAGAGCTTGGCTCACAATATTTTTGGAGATATGATCTGTGGAAGTTAGGTATTTTTTCAAGCTCCTAACACTACAAGAAAAAAGCACATTGGTGAGGGTCATGCTTGTGACAGACCTTTAAGGTCCATCACCAATGTCACATATGGTGACGATCATTAAAAAACCGTCACTGTAAGTGTATATAGTGATGGTCCTTTATGGTTTGTCACCAAAGACATTTTCATTGACACTTTTGGTGAGGGTCGTTAAAGGCCCATCACTAATTCTCTCTTTGGTGACACTTCTAGTGACGAAATTTTAACGACCCTCACCAATGCTCTTTTTGTTACTTTGGTGACGGTCAAAAAATGTCCGTCATCATTGATCATTAAAAAACTGTCACTGTAAGTGTATATAGTGATGCTCCTTTATGGTCTGTCACCAAAGAAATTTCACTTTTGGTGAGGGTCATTAAAGGCCCATCACTAATTCTCCCTTTGGTGACACTTCTAGTGACGAACTTTTAAAGACCCTCACCAATGCTCTTTTTGTTACTTTTGGTGATGATCAAAAAATGTTCGTCATCATTGATCATTCCAATGAGTTTTTGATGACGCTATGTGCCTGTTAATATTTTTTTGTCAAAAGATAACGATTTAATACCATTATTGTGGAGCATTTTTTATAATATGTTCAAGGCCATAGTGGTTAGGGTTATTGAATTTTTTAAGAAGTAATAAGCGTGTATCATTTCCCTCAAATAATGACTAGTTGAATAGATATTTCCTACGAGTCAACACATGATTCATATCTATTAAGGTTATTATCTAGCAAATTCCATTTAGATAAAGTTCCACTATTGTGTGTAGGAAATATATTATTTAATACATAATCGAGCTCTGACAATTCTATTAATGAGAAAGTGATCAACAACTAACAATTTGAAGGCATCTTAAAATTAATGTCGGCACACAATTTCAACATTTCTTAGCACCTCACATGTCTTGAAACATATAAGAATTTTAGGACAATGTATTTTGTGATGACACCGACGCCTGCTATATGCATGCGTCAGCCAACATGGAACTCTCCTATCATGTGTTGGCATGCTGCATATAGTCCCTATCATGCCTTGGAACACCTTCGTTGAATGCATTGGCATACATTAGCACTTGGCACACAATGCCACTTGGCATGTATTGGGACCTATTATTAGTGTGCCTAGCATGACCCTTTTCAAAAAGATAAAGTCTTGACTTATTAACCCTCTTATTGGTTCTTCCTTTTGTTGCCTTGACACATATTGACATACCTTGGCACCCTGCACCACATCCTTAGCACCTAGCATCTATTGGCATATCTTGGCGCTATTAATTGGCACATGATATAATTAGCACACCCTGGAACTCCCAAGCACACTTTGGGAATTCTTAACATGCTTTGATATTCCCTAGCATGCCTTACCAATGCTTAGCATACCTTGTCTTTCCCTCCTTGGCATGACAACTAACACTGACCATTAACACTAGTCTCTGGCAGCACACGTTCCTCATATTCATTAACTTCCATGAATTTTTACCTAGTGCTCCCTTAATGTTATTTCCTAGTACTCCTTAACACTCATAAACATGCATTATCACTCTCTAGCACACCTTAATTAGCACTCTTCAACATTCCCTTCCACTTCATAACATGCATAACACTAGTCCCTGACACATATTGGCGCTTGGCACATGTTGGCTCTTGGAAAGTCTTAGCATGTATGGAATACATTGAGATGCCTTGGTATGATTTCGTATGGTTTAATATTAAATTTATTTGTGATGATCAATTTTTGGAAAGTAGATGAGAAGCAACAAAGGAATACTTGGCACTTAGAATGCACTAAGACTTTTCACTTGGCACCTATTTCCACCTAGTGTTGGTGTGTCTAGCATGCCCCTCTTGGAAAAGGTAAACTGATGACTTATTAACCCTCTTATGTGTTCATTTCATTGTAGTTTAACTTTTTTCTCCCTTTTGTTTTCTTGAAAATCCCTGACACACATTGACACACCCTTAGCTTGCACATCTTGGCATGCCTTATCACTTGGCACATCTTAGCATGCTTGACATGTATTCCCACTATCTGGCACATCAAGAGGGTGAAGAGAGATGTAGTCCTAAAGTAGGTTGAGTACGAGGGGTGAGTAAGGGTTGCTAAAGGGAGGTCATGATCATCCTCCAAGAGCAAGATCATCATGTGAGGGTTCAGAAGAATTTTATATACCTTAATGGTCAGTTTGCGCTAGGCAGTAGGATGGCATATTGTTGGTTCTCTTTTGGCAGATCGAGCTTAAGAGAGGTTTCTCATGAGAATATGGGCATGTGATTTCAATGGTGTCTTTGTGTGAAGGCTGCATAAAATTCTAAAATGTTGAAATTTTCAACAAGAAACACTGAGATTGGAAACCAGAAAGGACAAAAAAAAATGCACCCACACTGGTGAGGAATTTTGATGCACCAGGAGTGAGGAATGTGGGGCGTCTAATTTATTTTTCCCTTAAATAAATTGGACAATAGATTGTAATTTCATCTCATAAAAACTTGTGTCAGTTAATTAAGTCATGATGACCGAGTTAGCTCAAGAAATTTGATTTGAGGGTCTAATATGAGGCATCTAGAGGGATTCTAATTTTTTGGGGTCCAGTTGAAGTTGATGCATTAGTGGGGTGCAAGTGTAATTAACTCAATTAAATGAGTTTAAATCAGTTTAACTAGTTCTAACTTAGTGATGAGCTAGTGAGAGGTCCAGTGAATTAAATTAGATTTAATTCACAATGAGTGATCAATCAGATAATTGATAATTCACTATTAATAGTTGCATGCATGTCAGTTTCGAGGAATGCCCAATTGAGATAGAGGTTAAATGGAACATAACTATCAGTTGTATTCAGAGAAAATTTCCCATGTGCAATTATAAATTCATTGGGATGCCATGATGGATTGCGCAATCAAGGAACATTGATTTTCCTAATTAATAAGGATTTAATTCCCTAGGAATTGCATGGCAAGGCAGGCTGAAGTAAGGATGAGAATTGGCTAAGTACGAGACCGAGTTTGCCTAGATCAACGGGAGACAATTGACAAAGTGATGGAGAATCTCATGAGAGATTAAGCATTGTATTATTTCATGATTCCTTGACTTAATACACAATAGAGATAGAGGGGTTTTGATTAGTTTCTTTCCCCAAATACGTCATGTTGTTGTGCAATTGATAATTTATATCTCTTACTTATATGTGATTATGCGATCGTGTTTTGTTTCCGTAAATTGTAGGAAGGATTCAATATCTTTTTTTAGTAGATTACAAGATCATATTGAATCTCGTTGGTTAGATTTTCTACATGGTATCAGAGCAGGAATTTTTTGGGTGGCGAGTTTGTAGAGAATATCTGAAGATTTGGTGTAAAATTTTTGAAAACAAATAGAATATTTGGATTCCTTGCAAAAATCTCACCAAATGGAAAAAAATGGTCAAATCGGAGCTCGGATGAGGGAGATATCATCGATTTAAAATCAAATCTTTTTTAGGAACTTTTTGTAACTTCAGGACAATTACACTGTGTGCGAGTCAAGAACCTACATGCACTTGAGGTACCAAATGCATGCAAAGATTTTGGTAGAAAGGCATAAGTTAGAGACTCGGTGGTTTAGAGGGAGCATAAATTACCTCTCAACATGCATCCTCATGAGAAGCAGTCTCAGAAGGTTATGAAGTAGTTGTCACAATTGGAGAAGCAGAGAGGAGACTGAGTGGAAACATCCAGTACTCAAGCAGAGACCTCCATGAGGGGAAAATTTCAAGCCAGATGGGAAGAGGGAGCAATGATACCTCGAGGTGTAAGGTGGGGTTATGTGCAGACATAATCCCAAGATAAAAAATTTGGGCAAGGTCCATTGAGATGGCGTGTCTCATGGATTGAACCTGGCTACGAGGAGCACACAGTATAGTAGTAGGAAGGATCAATTAGATTGATGTAGTCAGATGTCAACAAGATAGAAATCAGAGTGACAAATGTCAAATACTAGAGCACAAATAGAGTTAGCAACAGTTCAAAGGGCACGGATGCAGATGTCAGCAGCAATGCAGAAAGTCCAGTACTAGATAGGTGCAGTAGCTAGCAACAGTCAAAAGCTTTGATGACAGACGCATTATACTGATTCAGTTTTTCAGAGGCTATTCAGTTTCAGGATTTGCAGGTACAAACAACACTAGAGAAGTGTAGCATGCAACACATTCCAAAGGTATCAGATGGTGATAGATTTAATTCCTTTCTTGTTGAGAGGGAGTGTTGAAATTTGCAACAAGAAATAGTGAAATTGGCAAATATAAAGGACAAAAAAAAAATGTACCCACACTGGTGAGGAATTTTGATGTACCAGGAGTGAGGAATTTGAGGCGTCTAATTTATTTTTCCCTTAAATAAATTGGACAATAAATTGTAATTTTGTCTCATAACAACTTGTGTCAATTAACTAAGTCATGATGATTGAGTTAGCTCAAGAAATTTGATTTAAGGTGATCGAGGTGGATATTGGTGGCCACCTGCCTATTCCACTTGGGCCCTCGCCATTTTCTCTTTCAGTTTTTCAGTTTCCTTATTTATAGCACAATTTACTATTTTTGTCAGTTTTTCAGGTCCTGAATTTTCGAAGCCATTTTGAGGCCCCAAACGATGTTTTTGGGGCATGAAAGGTTTGGATATTTCATAGAAATAGTATTATCAGTTGTAGTCCTCAGATAGATCTTTCTAACGAGGTATCATGTGTGTCAAATGAATATCATATGACCAAGTTACGACCCTAGGAAGTTGGTTTCCCAACTAACCCTAATGGGGCCCATAAACTCTTGGTGTTACATCTCTTTAGTTCAGGGTTTTGGTTGTTTAGGGTTTTATATTATTTTAAATAATAAAAAGACCCTTGATCCTTATTGTAACACAGTTCAGAGGAATATAACTATCAGTTGTATTTGTATAAAATGTCCCATTTTCCATGATGGATTGCGCAATCAAGGAAGGTTGATTTTCCTAATTAATATGGAGATAATTCCATAGGAATTGTGTGAGCAAGGTAGGTTGAAGGAAGGTTTAGAATTGGCTAAGTACTAGACCGATTTTTCCTAGATCAGCAAGAGACAATTGGCAAAGTGCTGGAGAATCTCAAGAGAGATTAAGCATTGTATTGTTTCATGATTCCTTGACTTAATTAAAATAGAGATAGAGGGTTTTGAGCAGTTGCTTCCCCAAATACATCTTGTGTTGTGTGATTGTTTCTCTTACTTATATGTGATTGTGTGATTGTGTTTTTTTTCCACAAATTGTAGGAAGGATTCAGTATCTTGTTTTAGTACATGATTACAAGATCAGATTGAATCCCATTGGTTGGATTTTCTACATGAAATAGAAGAGAGGGTTGATATCATCTTGCCTGTGGTGGTTAGTAGGCCGCAAGGTCTGTGATAAAGACCAACATAAATGGAGGAGGGCTTGCACTATAATTTAGAGCCATAAGTACAGAAGTCGACGTAGGCGTAATATTGACTGAGTTACCCTAGTTTGAGGGTCAACATTGAGATCTGAAGTTCATGTCAAGATTCAATCAAAGAAATGCCCAGAATCTATGTATCCATATGAGCTAGGTCAAGTCTCTTATGGAGGCAAGAGTCGTGTTTTTTCTATGTGTGGATAGGGTTTTTTCTACAACAATTAGAAGTACATAAGTATAATGCCCTAGCTAGGACAGTTTCCTAGCATGTTTAGTTCATAAGGTATGACCTTAATACTGTGACAAATTTGCGTAGAAGAAGATGGGTTATGACCCTTAGAGAGGTTTTTATTTCTGCAATAAAGATCGCAGATCTGGAAGATGGTTTGCAGATTCAGTATGTGTGGAGACAACATATCCAAAGGAGGGTGGAACCTAAGCAGAAGATTGAGCATGCAAAATAAATGTGCCATATGAAGAATGGATTGACATGCAGAGGAGTTTATTTTGGTGGAATTTCCATAGAGTTTTAGACAAATATCTGAAGAAACCTATAAAAAATTAGTAAATGGACTGTTAGTGGCTGATTTGTGACCCTAGTTTAGTCATCTTCATATTGTTAGAAGTATGATAAGAGGAGTAGTTCATATTTGTTCATAGATTGGACAACAAAGATCAAATTGTCAATACACAAGAACAATGATCTTGAGAGGACTCAAACCATTGTTAGGTGGCAGATTTTAAGAGCCCTAGATGAAGACAATATTGTGGGCCCTAGATCAATAAAAAGAATTGACTGTGGATGGGCAGATTGGTGGAAGGCAAAGTACAATTGGAGGGTTGTTAGGTTACTATCAAATAAGAGCCCTGACTCTTGTTCTGGTGAAGGACAACAAAATTGGTAGAAGGGAAGGTGTATAGGGCCTAAGGATGTGCAAACTTTGAAAGACTAAAGTAACATTCAAGTGGGCCAACCAAATAGCCCTAGTTCACTATATTATAAAGGATTGATTCGGTGAGAAGAAGGGCAGCCTCCATAGCCCTGGACTTCTCATCTTGGAGCTATAGTATGGAAAAATTGGGCATACCAAAGAGTTGTTCACAAATGGAATTGTGAACAACTTGTTACCACTCAAACTAGTAGTGGATCTAAAAGGGGTTCCTAAGAGGGCAACTGCTAGGACAAGGGAAACGATGGAGGCTTAGCCCATTGTCACCATAGCTAAGGCTCCTTGCTCTTCACGGACTTTCACCAATGGGTGGAATCCCGGTAGTTTAGGAAGTCACTTGTAGAGTATAGGTCAATGAATAGGTGGGAAGTGACCCTAAAAACCCTTTCCCTAAGATAAAATAAAGAGTGGGACTTGCTTTCCTTTTAAGCAAGGGAATTATCTTCTAGGGAGAGAGGAGGGGGATTGAAGGGTTGAGGGAGAATAATAAGACTTATGAAGGAAGTTCTCAATCCCTAAAATCCTTTGGGAACTTGGATTCCCAAATGACCCTTGATGAAAGGCCTTTGACACCAAATGGGACCACACGGGGCCAAGTGGACCCAGGTCAGTTTTGGGGATGGAATTTAGCAAACAATGATGTTCATATCCTAGAAAAGGTGATGGGAAAGGATCAGACAAGAGTTTTTACTTTGATAGGTCAAATTGATCCTACTAGGTTCTATCCTTGGGAACACCTAGACAAAACTTGATCCTAGAGCTAGGGCTTGAGGTATCCGGATATTCCACCATCAGAATTGGCCCAAGTTTTGAGGAGAGTGAGGGCACCCAACAACGCAGCTACCTCTAGGAGATAAAAGTTTTCCTCTAACTAGATTCCTGGGAAATTGTTTCCCTATGTGACCTAATAGGGCTAGACCTAGGGAATGTGAAAATTTCTTAATATAAGAAACCCTATTGCAGTATCTTGATTTAATTCTCCTACTTGAATTAAGTTACAAGTTAATTTCTGAAATATTCAATAAATTAACAAAGTAAATAGTAAATACAACTAGCAACATACACATATAGATCAAATACTGAAAAACATGCTTATAGACAAAGTGACACACGGATTTTCTGGACAACTATCCCAAAAAAAACCCAATGTGGAAAAATGATGCAGCTAGCTCTGGAGGGTTTTCATTATTATGCAGAATCTAAGTACAACAATCCTAGACACCAAAACTGGTTCACCCAACAGAGAAATAAAAATGACAGTAATATGCTGCTCTAAATCCCTCTATGTCAGCCTAATTGACTTGCGTCAGCCTTTGCGCTCCTCAGTAAGGGTCTACATCACACCTGAAGGGCTTACACTTCCCCTGCGCTGCCCTGACTAGGCCTGCATTAGCCCTGCATGGCTCCTGTTGCCTCTGCGCTGCCCTTGCTGGGCTCTGGATGGACTGCGTGGCTCCTACTGCCCTTGTTGCTCTGGTTGGCTGTAATGCTTAAGCAGAAAAAACATAGGTAAGAAAGAAGGCACTAGCCAAAGGTAACGCATAACAGTCGGAAAAAATGAAGAAATTAAATGAAAATGGATCAATGTCCACAAATAACTGAAATAGCTCAATGGGACTAGAGAGTAAAAGCTTTGACAACAGTAATAAGTGCTTATAGAATTAGCTAAGAGAATAGAGGAGACTAGTTCATGAGGTTAAAATGTTGTATAATTGTTGGCACATGAAAATTGTAGAAATATTGTTAGAGTAAATCTTTGCAGGTACCATTAGTTGGTGATCATCGATAATCATTTCATTTCATCAAATACCCCGATGAATGGGCCTTACAAGCTATTTTCATAGACAAACCCCACAGAAGTTGTGTGATGGAAAAATATTCACACTATATTGAAGAAAACACCTACCAAATAAGGTTGACATTTCAAATGGGGCAAGAAACAATAGAGAGATAGACATCGAAAAAGTTGAAATGCTAGGGCAACAAGAAAGAAACTAGGTAGCATGGTAGAAAGCACAACAAAGAAAATGATAAAAATGGAAAACCCTACAAATTAGCACCCATCCAAACATCACCACAATTTTTTCTTTAACTCTAAATCTCAAAATTCATCAAATTATATCCTCTATTCAAACCTGATCCTCTCTATTATCCATTATGAAGATAAGGCTGAGAACTTGCTATAGAAGCATCACCTACATGTAGTGATCTTATTCTGTGACTAGACAACCTACTTTCGTGAAGACACAGAAAGGTAAACACTCTCTGCCAAGATTTTCCATACAACCCAGGTTGAGCAACCACATATACATCACCAATTTTTTCTCTTCAAATTTGTAACTTAGAAGAGCTTTTTCTGGACTCTGGCCACCTCCGGGTTGCTCCCAGAGTCACCCAGGCAAGCCCTCTCAACATCATTCTCTTTCTGTAGTACCTAATTATTAATTTAATTAACCATACCAGTTTCTTGATCATGCAAGTATTTCAAATATATTGCCAATAAGCATAAAGCTTTCATCTTAAACAATCAGGTCAAAATACTTTAGACTATGATGCAAAATATACAAAGAAACCTCACCAACACTCAAAGGAAAAACAAATTATCATGCAGGTATGTAGCTTGGTAGGTACTCCACAAGCCTAGTGAGATGATTTTGTGTGAGTTTGGTCACAAAAGGATTCATCGGCAAAGAACCCAAGCGAAGGGGTTTTGGACCCGATATGGGGTTTAAAATCTAAAAGAATGGAGGCATGGAAGGAATTGATGGAGGCAGTGCTTGAGGACAACAGACTGAAGGAATTCATTGATACTGATATTCCCCAGTCCATAGCAGTAGATGCCCAACTTCATGAAGCATGGAAGAAGAATGTTGCAAAGGCGAGAAAGATCTTGTTAGAGGGAGTTCGAGACAATAGTGTCTCGAGCCTCCATGAGAAGCAGAATCCATATGCAATGTGGAAGGCCTTGACAGATCTATATCAGAATAGTAGTGACCACAAGAAGCTTTCACTACAAGACAAGCTCAGGAAGATCAAAAAGGAGAAGGGCGACATGATCCAAAAATACTTGACCAAGTTCACTCAATGCTGAGATGAGCTTGGAAGTGTTGGGATCTATGTTGCCTCAGATGATTTGGTGAGCCTAGCTCTTCTATGACTTCCCAAGAGATGGCATAGATACATGGACTCTGATAATGGGAGGGAGAAGCTTCCAAACTGGGAGTGGCTATGGTCTAAGTTGGCACAAGAAGAAATTCGTCGAAGCACTAGAGATGGATCCTCTTCAAATACTGATGATGAGGAGAATTGTGCCTTGGTTGGAAAGGTGAAGAAAGGAAAAGGGAAGGTGTCCCATTCCAAATCTGAGACCAACAAGGCAGGCAAGAAGTGAGAATTGTCAAAGGTGAAATGTTTCAACTGTCATGAGCATGGACACTATGCCACAAATTGTCCACAAAAGAAGAACGATAAGAAAGAATGCTAGCTAATGAATGGTGAGAAAAGGAGTTTCACTCAGAAATGAATTGAGCTTAGAAGCAAAAACAAAATTAGCAAAGAGTCTTCATATGAATCCAAGGCACTTTAAGGCATGCAAGAGAACTTTCCTTAACATTGTATTGTCATTCATCCATTTTTGTAATTATAACATTAGGCTGTAAGCCCTAAATAATGAAGGTGCATGGAATTTAGGAAGGAGGTGTGTTGGAACCCAAGTAAATTGATAAAGAAATGTTCAATTGAGAGGCAAGGCCTAGAAGCACACCATCCCCATCCTCCAAATGATCAATATTGTTAGATAAGGATGACTAAAATTGGTGTATAGGTGACTCAATTTATAAGGATAAAATTTATACATTAGGTTGGAAAACATTAAAAAATGATCGAATAAAGAGAGAAAGGGAAAATATAGCAAGGAGCACAAATATGAAGGGCCTATGTCAGCGAAAGTCAAAACAATGGCCAAATGATTTTTACTTGATACCATATCTTAAGAAAATGAAACTAAATATAAACACATATATCAAATGGAGTACTCCAATAACTACCATAATTAGTTGCATGTTGTTCAAAATATTGAATGAATGACATGCAAAATCTAATTTTGTTTCAAAGTGTCTCGCTTTTCAAGGAAAATACACGAATTTTGAATGTCTATCATATGTGCTTCTTTGTATTTGGAAATAAAGCTAATTTATGGGAGAATTGTACAAGAAGCTAGTTCCTTCATGAAGGGAGTTCCTATTCATGCGTGAAGCTAGTGGAATGTGACAAGTCATCCAAGATACCTCCAAATGTTTTATTTGTGCCTTGGGGAATGTGAAATATACCATTAATGGAAAAAAAAAACATAAAAATTCATAGCCAAGTGCCCCAAATGTGATATGTTTCCACTTGTGCAATCGTGCTTCCAAATACGTGAACTCAAACAACAAAACACACCTTAAAATACATGAATGTCTCTCAACACGTGAAAGAAAAAGTAAACCCTTACCCTAGTCTTCCTCTGTTGGTAATTTGAGTCTTTTGTCAAAAGATATCTCATCTTCTTTGGAAAGAGGCATAAACAAGATTTTTAGATGTTTCTAAATGGAGTAATCTTTACCTACGCCATTCTCCTTTACACCACATGATACAAATACCAATTTTCACATTCTTGATTATGTCATTCTTCTTTTATACATTGACCCTTGACTATGCCACGAAATCCTCCAAAATCTTCTTAAAGGATGGGAGTTCCTCTTCATGCATGAAGCTAGTGATGTGAAAATTTATCCAAAATTCCTCCAAATATGTTATTTGTGCCTTGGGAAATGTGAAAGGTACCCTCCAATGGAAAAAAAACATGTATAAATATTTTTGGCCAAGTGCCCTAAACGTGAGATGTTGTCACTTGTGCAATTGTGTCTCGTATTGATGCTCAAATTGGCACCCCAATTGTGCAAGGCTCACAAGTTGTCATTTTGGGTCAACTCAGGGTGGTTGCCACTATGGACTTAACAATGAATCCTATCACTTTAGATTACTTATTGAATCGTGGGGGTATCCCAATGCACAAATTTATGGGGTCTTTTATGTGACTGGATCACTAGCACTGAAAACCATCTTTACAATGGATGGTTCAACATCTTGATAATCCAAATCATGTTGACACAACTTTTTTATTCATTATTCCTTTCATCAAAACACCTCCACTAGATATTGATGGTGTTCATAAACCTATTTTTGGCTCTCTTCACTGTGGAAAAAATATTTCTCCGATGCCATTATGCCTACCTTTGCAACTATCACTTTTCACTTCTATCTCATCGGGGAAGTAGCTTTCGTCGATGAATCATTCAGGTCGTCGATGTAATGCCCACATGACATGAACATTCGATAATCTATCATAACGAAACACTATATGATAGATTTCATAGAAACCCAACCCATAACAACAAGTTACATTCTATTATTGAAGCCTACAAATAATGCAAAAATTATATTCTAAAAAATAAATGACCACTAACACCAATAAAATATAATCCTTAGAAGTTAGTTCCCATAAACTTTATCTCATATTTTCCCTACTACTAAATAAAATTATGGGTATTCTAAAGAATATTGGTACATTCCTTCGAAAGCCTTGGTTGTGCCTCCCTCTTCGCTTTCTCTTCATAAAATCTTTAATTTCATTATTTTATCACACTCCCATTTCATTTATTCTTCTCACATAAAGCAATGGTGATTTTAGGCGGATCTTTCCAAATTTATCTCGATCGAAGCAGTGAAGACTCTGAAATGTCAAGCATTTTAGAACCTGAGCCCTAGTTTCAGCAGGCCAAGCTTTGAAGAATTCAATCCAATTCCACGAGCGTCAAATAGTATTTCCTTCAATTAGAATAGATGAGCCAAACAGAGCTAAGCAGTGACACACCGAGCCAAAATTGTCGTTAATTATTGATTAAAGACATGTTTAGCCTTGAGGTCATGGATGCTGGAAGGACTGAGATAACTAGGTCTGTAAATTGGGTTTTCAACCAAACAGATCTGAAAGTACATTTACGGCAATAAATGACGGCAATTATGTCTTAGGTGTTGCAGACGAGGAACTGCCACAGATCTCAACCCCAGAGAATTATATATATGTGACCTAACGTAGATTTTTTACGGCTGAAATTCCTATGTTTGGCAGGTGGTGCCTAATTAGGAGGCAGGAGCTGCGGAGACTGTCAGGTCGGAGAATTACTGCTTAGTATTTTGTTTCTGATGCATAGAATTGTATCATAGTCTCATGCCCATTTATTTCATCCAACACCCAAATATCATACATGGCTACATTGCATGACATCAGATGACAACTCATTCAAATCGCCTGGCTGCATAACCAGGAATTTTCTTCTCGCTTCATTTTATTGGGAGGGAGCTCGAGAGCCAAGGTCGGATGCTATTAGAATCTGTTGTCTTTGATTCCTATGTTTTTTTATCTGCCGCGCTGCTGCACATTACCTGCTAGGCATGCAATCAGCTTGTTGGTTGCTGTTTGCTTGCTATCCTCATGTAAATGGCATCTTCAAGGGATACACATTCACAGATGAAATCATATCATCAATATAATTTGAGGCTTATTCCTATCCAAACACTTTTATCCTCAATTATATTAGGAGTTTTATTGAATTTGAGCAGGACAATAGAATAGAAGAAGAGAGTTTCATGCAGTGGGAAGAACGAACGAATAGAGGTTTAGTTTTGCCGATCGATGATATAGATTCATAGGCGCCCAAAAAAAGGTAAAGTATATCATGGGTTTTATTCAAATTCAGTGGGATGATAGAACAGAAGAAGATTTTTTCATCGCAGTGGGATGAACGAACGAATGGATGGTTCAGTTCAGCTGATCGATGACACAGTTTCATAGGCACCCAAAAAGAGGTAAACCATCTCTTCCCTCCTCATGCTAAAAAAAAATTAAAAACTTAATCCATCTCTTCCTCTCTTCACAGTTCATGCACATTCACGATTGGGACTCAATCCCGATACCTCTCGATGGAAAGATCAGAAGGGGATTTATGGTCTTTGTTCCCTCGATGCTTATGGTTCTATAATGTCACGGTGCCCGTTATCTTCCTTCTACTTCGTAGCTTTTTTTGGCCCCACAAGTTCAAGGATTAATGGGAATAAGGTATTTCACAACTTGAATGAGTTTGTTCCATCTCTATGTTCACTTGTAGTATACACCACTACTTTTCTCAAATATTTATGCTAGATACAGTCACTAGGCATTGCAGTCCATGTCCCCAATTTGACCTGGGAAAACTCGCTTCTGTTTTACAGCAGCGCTTGGCAAACCCCCAGAATGTATCCAGTTGTATTGTCTCTGTATTTGACTTGGGTTATATTTGACACAATATATGTTTACACATTTAAATGTAGTCAATTAATAAAAATGAAACGGATTGGGTAGTTATCAATAGCCTCTATCTCATCTTGTACTAGAGAACATCTCAAAATCAAATGGGGAGGATGGCCTTGTATTGGGCCAAGCACTGTTTAAATAATTACGCTGGAGGCATTCTCTTTGCTGGCTTGGGGTGAGTAAACACTGTTCACCCCAGCCAATGAGAAGCCTTTCTTAATGCCCTTCCAGCCAGTAAAATTTGGACATGTGGCACCTCCTCCAACCAATTAAAATCTACCATTTGACCCTGTTACTGGCAGTTATTTTCCTTTTCATTTTTCTGTGCCCTGATGCCTCTCGACTCGTGGCTCTACCTGACTCCTAGCCGCACTACTGCAACACATCTCTGACTCCTAGCCACACCATTGCAACATGTCTCTCTGTGCCCGCGTCCCAAGTCCCACCCTCAACCTGGCACCCTTCCACAGAGCTAGAGCAACAACAACAACCGGGTCATCGTGTTCCAGATTGTTAGGGGTTCTTGCTGAGAGTTCTGCGTTTTCTTTGGGGTTAGATTCACTGATATTTCATGATTCAGTAGCGTTTTCTTTTTTTGGGTAAGATTCACTGAAATCTCGTTGGGCCTCCACAATTATAAACCGTTGGGTGTCTCTTTTTGCTTCGAGAATTCAATTTTGAAGGCAGCCCATGTCTACAATGCCACGCATGGCTTCTCTCTATACAATGGCGACTTGCCTTTTGGTCTTAGGAAATTATCATCTCTTCCCTCATTTTCGTTTATTTTCTTCGTTTTTTTTAAATGTTTGGAATGACTAAAAATATCATACCCAAAAACTGCATGCCTTTTGGATGCTAACTTCATTTTTTTATGGATATCTCCTATCAGGTAGAACCACTTCCTATTAGGTATGGATATGTTAACTTCGTGGCATATGCCCACTATACCTGTAGAGCCAAGTTAGGAATGCACCGAGAATCGAACCTATGCTAGTTGGGGTAGACTTCCGCCGCCTTACTGTAGGCCACAGTCCGGTAACTAAAATTTTTGGCATGCCTGAAGGAGAATATCGGCCAGGCTTCTTAGTCAATATGTACATGTTTACCATCAGTTCCGTGCTTTAAGTTCAACCCCTAAATTAAGGTGCTTCATGGCTACTTCGAAGTGCCAAGCCCATGGAAATGAAACCTGATCAATAATTTTCTCCTAAAGAGCGTGGGATGGGTGGGTTTGGGTCTGTAAGAGAATGTTTCATTTAGTACAGAAGATGCTTCCATTGAGGAATCATGGTTTCCAACTACAAGAAAATGAGGATAACTTAAAGCTCATATTGAAAAGGCTCACGGTATGTTGAGGTTGAGGGCCTTAAATGTTTGGATTTTGCTTGAAATTTTTTCCTAGATAATAATTTCTCTGTTGTAAATGCCTCGTCTTAGCAGATACCTAAAATATTTCCAAAACTGTCTTTAGATTACTCTACAAAGTTATTGACATTCAAATTGAATTTTCCAATCGACCAGATTGAAGTCTCCACCAGTGATCCATTTTGCTACTTGTAGGGATCGAGTCATCTGTGCTTAGAGTTGAATTCGACACTCTGTGTTTATCTGTGCTTATTGATCTAACAATTAACTTTATTATTGTTATGAATAGAGTTGGCGGGAGTTAAACCCATGACCTGTGAACCTCTTCAATAAACTCTCTCTTTATAGCAAGAAATGCCTCTACTTGTGTCTACCCTATTGTAAAAATGAAATAGAGGGTTTTTTGTGATTGACTGACCTCCCCTTAAAATTAGAACACCATTTTCGACTGAAGTCTGTGGGAATTAAATGGCGACTGTACGAACTTCTGCATCAAGCAATATGATGAGGGGTATTTCTTGACAAACTTCATGTGATAGATTTTAGTCCTGGTCCCTTGGAAGATGAATATAAGAGAACTGTTGGCAGCTCTAAATTATATTTGAAGATTTATTTCGAGGACAGACCTATAGGGATACATTTTGGTGCCAAACCTGGTGATGATTGTAAGGGTGCCTCTACCCGAATACAAACGAATGATGTATCTGCTGCTCGAAGGGCGGATTTGCACACAAAAGTTGAGCAAAATAACTCTAATTGCCCCATCAATGAAGCTGGTGATGCCAAGCATATGGATTAGGACATTTCAGAAGTGAACAAGAAGACCCCTTTCTTTGTTGAAAATTTCCTACAGGGAGAAATTGGAGTTCTGAGAGATCATTTGGAAGACCTTGCTGATGAAAGCACATATAAAGAAGTGCAGCCTGACAATGAGATGTAAATCTCTGACCTCAGGGAAGGAGAAGAGAAATTTTATGACATATATGTTGAGGAAATCTCCAACCTCATAGTAGACCTACTGGGAAAAGTGCAAATTGAAAACCTTTCCTCCTTGGTTCTCAATAACGTGTTTGAAGAGTAGGGTATGAATCTGAATCCCTGGTGACAAGAATTGCATTTAGGCATCTTTCAAGATCGAGCTAATGTTACTCAAGCCCTAATGTTAGCATCCATGGAAAGCAAGGGTTTGCATTTAAACAAGTTCATAAAGCTTGACATAGCAAATGAAGAAAGGGTATCCAAAATTCTGATGTATCAAAGTTCTGTGACAGTTGGAATGCCCCCAATCTAGAGAACGAAGATGATACAATTTTCATATATGTGATAAAGCCTTGAATATGTGTGATCTCCCTCCCCTTGATTTCATGTTATATGTGCACTCTTTCACAAAAAAGAGTACTAGGAATCACTTATATCAAATTGCAAGTCACTTCTATCAAATTGCAAGGATTGATCGCTGGGACAATATTACAAATGATCTTGGGTGAGATATTATAATATAGAGGATTGAAATAACTTCCACTGTGATTTTAAATAGAATGCAATTATCTACTCTGTTGATTTTAGCCACGAATATATTCACATTACAGACCAACATGTACACACACCATGTTAAAATACTCTTTATATTATTGAAACACATGATTGGCATTGCAGAATTGCATGGCCATCAATACGAAATTACAGAAAATTTAAAACTGCTTCAGGATTACAAAGGCCATCTCATAGTAGATCAACCTCGAATATTGAAAGAGGTACACACCATATAAACACTGTGTTTAATGAAATGCATGAATGGCATTACAGAATTGCATCGCCATCAATACAAAATTACAAGATGTAAAACATACTCTCTATTTATTGAAATGCATGACTGGCATTGCAGAAAATGCATCACTGTGATACAAAATTACAGAATGTAAAAACTGCTAGGATTACAAAGCCCATCTCACAACAGATCAGCCTCGAAGTTCAAAATCTCTTTCACATAAATATAGATCCATAACTAAAATAATAAACCAAGGTCTGAAATGGGAATTGGCAGGACAAAAAAACATCCAATCCTGAATCCCCAACGCCACCTCCCAAATAGAAAAGTTCTAGAACCACATGCCTTGTAATAAAGTCACAGGCAATACCAAAATCAATCTTCAGTAAGGTATGCCCAAAGGATTAAATACAGGTATATCCACAGACTATACTTAATACAGATATATCCACAATCAGATAATGACCTATGGATTTAATACAGATATATCCACAAATAGAGTTAATAGAATGCTCCTATAGAAAAAAGGAAAAAATAGGGAGATGGGTTTTCTCAACAGGATATAAAATGTCCAAATGGCTGCCTGAAAATTATCGGAGGGGTTTCAATAAAAATGAAACCCTAATTATCTAAGGAGTTAAAAAAAAAACGAAGCCTCCTAATCAGGTCTATGTACATTGGTTAGATACAGAAAGGAAAAATATACAGAAGTACACTGGATGGTCTCTATAGGATGCACAAGAAAATGGATGTACGCATGGAGCTCATTGGAAGAAAATCATGATCTCCCTGAGCCCACAAGCTCTTGTAGATCTTGTAGATCTGACTTGCGGCTCAGCCCTACAACTGCCATATTGTCTGGATTCTTGCCAGGAGGAACAATTTCCATATCCTCTGCCTTATGATTAGATCTGACAACAAATGGTACCTCTCTTCTGAGAGTCTCGGCAGGTTCCGGCACAACGAAAGACAGAGAAATTTTTTTTTACAAAGCTAATAGTTCGTCCTCCCCCAATCCTCTGGGAGGTCCAAGACTGCACCTTGGAGTACTGTGTTTCTCAAGGGCATCCTTGAACTTTTTTATCTGCAGATCATTGCACACCAAATATATGTAAAAGGAACTCGTTGAAGATAATAAGTATGCATTGAAGATACACTGACAATACCAAAGCCAACAGAACAAGAAACTAGACCTACCGTTGCATTAGTACAACTGAAGCTACAAAGGCGTCCCTCTGACCCTCTGTAGAACCGGAAAAAGGGTAAAACATGGATGCACAAACTGTAGCACATAGACTTGTTTTATTGATAGTTCACCTTTACAACTTTGACATCAGGGTTCTTTTCCGCAAATTGGCAAATCTGCAGAAGTTAATTAAAAATGAGATATTTATCCAAGTGATGTCATCACAAAACTCATATTCTACTTGTACAAAACTATCCAAGCACACAACCATGAAACTGGTGAAACCGTAACAAGATTTTCTCTTTTGGTAAAAACTAAATCATTTTCATATTCATAAAAAAAGTAGCAGAGATTCTAGATCAAAGAAAATGTTGGCTGAAAAAACTCAAACCCTACTGGGTAATAGACCAAAACAGGGCCTATGAACATAGATCCTGAATGATGAATCCAACAAAAGCACTGTCCAAAAATTAATCTAGCAAGATTTGTTGACCAGACCACATATCAAACAAAAGCACACCTCCCATACAGGAGGGCCTGTCCTCTGGACACAAGGGCAAACTTGTAAGCTTTTACCGCTTTTACCATCCAACACCTCCCAACAACCGTATCGCATCCTTTTGAGGAGGTTGATTTTCTACTATGATCAAAACCATAGGCAGCCATAAATTAAAAGCAATAAGTGGCTTAGCCATGCCGAGAACATGTGAGCCTAGTAAGGAGAGATGTATTTGACACCTGAACTTTCCAGCTCAAAACAAAATCCTTTCAGAGAACAAAATTTAAAGGCGGCAACCCATTCTATATACCTAGGCTCACACTGGATAGATGCAGAGACTCTTTTAATGGAATAAGAGGTCGATATAACGAGTACTCCAAGTATCTCCGACCCCCTAAGCAAAAAACATAATAGACCATAAAATAAAAACTGAAAGGAGCACAGCCATGGTGAGAACATGGGGCCTGCTAAGGAGACCTAGACTTTGTCAGCTCAAACAATATATTTCAGAAAACAATATCTCCAGGAAAGAGAGGAGAAAGCCATTCGAAAGCTGTTTGAATGGAATACATCAAAAGGCATGTTTCACCAGGAATAGCTAAAATAGTTACTTTAAAAAGTAACGTTTTGGTAACACAATATTGCAAACCGGTTAATGATTCAATCCTCCGGCATACCTTAGGATGGACAGATCTGCAGGCATCACAACCAGGAGCATAGAAATCTAAAACAACACGCTTGTCTCCAGTAGTTAGAAGAGAATCAATCAATTCCTGGGCTGAATGAACTTCTACCATATTTGTTTTCACTCTTTTTTCCCACCATCTTGATAGGCGGGGTATACATGTCTGTGCTGCACGAACCTGGTAAGAAAATCACCCAACCATAAGCAATGAAAACCCACACTTTCAAAGATTTTATAGCAAAATCAGAAATACCATAAAGTATTTAAGCCTTAAAAAAATCCAAACACACTTCATACCGAGAAGTTTCAGAAAGAAACCAACCAAAAAAAAAAAATCAAGACAATTTTTCTCAGGCTGCTACATGCCTATAAAACACAATAAATAACACTCTTTCATGAAATTTCAGGAAAACAACAATACTATCAAATATGAAGGGCATGAAGCAAACAAAAGGGCCAAAAACCCACTTTTCAGGCATTTTCAGGAATCATAAAGCCTCTGAAAAAATCAAGAAAACAACATTTCCCTGTCAAATTCAGGAAAAACCCAATCCCACAGAACCACACACACCTTAACCCATCATCATATGTCATCTCAACCACGCCAAATCCACAAAATTACCAGCACCCCCAATTCAAACCATGCAGATCTAAATGAACCCATATCCATACCTAGAAAGGAAATCTCGTTGGGCCTCCACAGTTATAAACCATTGGGTGTCTCTTTTTGCTTCGGAAATTCAATTTTGAAGGCAACCCATGTCTACAATGGCATGCATGGCTTCTCTCTATACAATGGCGACTTGCCTTTTGGTCTCAGGAAATTCTCGTCTCTTCCTTCATTTTCATTTATTTTCTGTGTTTTTTTTAAATGTTTGGAATGACTGAAAATCTCATACCCAAGAACTACATGCCTTTTGGATGCTAACTTCATTTTTTTATGGATATCTTAAATTCCTTTATATGGATATAGAGGGCAGAGTTCCTATCAGGTAGAACCACTTCTTATCAGGTATGGATATGTTAACTTCGTGGCATATGCCCGCTATACCTGTAGAGCCAAGTTAGGAATGCACCGAGAATCGAACCTGTACTAGTTGGGGTAGACTTCTGTCACCTTACTATAGGCCATAGTCCAATAACTAAAATGTTTGGCCTGTGTGAAGGAGAATATCAGCCAGGATTCTTAGTCAATATGTACATGTTGCCCATCATTTCTATGCTTTAAGTTCAGCCCCTAAATTAAGGTGCTTCATGGCTACTTCGAAGTGCCAAGCCCATGGAAATGAAACCTGATCAATAATGTTCTCCTAAAGAGCGTGGGATGGGTGGGTTTGGGTCTGTAAGAGAATGTTTCATTTATTACAGAAGATGCTTCCATTGAGAAATCACGGTTTCCAGCTACAAGGAAACGAGGATAACTTAAAGCTCATATTGAAAAGGCTCATGGTATGTTGAGGCTGAGGGCCTTAAATGTTTGGATTTTGCTTACAATTTTTTTCTAGATAATAATTTCTCTGTTGTAAATGCCCCGCCTTAGCAGATACCTAAAATATTTCCAAAACTGTCTTTAGATTACTCTACAAAATTATTGACATTCAAATTGAATTTTCCAATCGACCAGATTGAAGTCTTCACCAGTGATCCATTTTGCTACTAGTAGAGATCGAGTCATCTGTGCTTAGAGTTGAATTCGCCACGCTATGCTTATTTGTGCTTATTTATCTTACAATTAACTTTATTATTGTTACGAATAGAGTTTGTGGGAGTTAAACCCATGACCTGTGAACCTCTGCAATAAACTCTCTCTTTGTAGCAAGAAACGCTTCTACTTGTATCTACCCTATTGTAAAAATGAAATAGAGAGTTTTTTGTGATTGACTGACCTCCATGGTAGCTACATTGACCTTGATTTAGAGGATGTGAAACCTGAGAGGTCAACATATTTTCTTTAAAATAATCAAACCCACAGTTCAATATTTTGTTTGTATGTTTCTCGATTGCTTCATTGACCTTGATTTAGAGGATGTGAAACCTGAGAGGTTAACATATTTGCTTTAAAATAATCATACCCCCAGTTCAATTTTTTGTTTGTATGTTTCTCAATTTCTCTTGGGTGGCTCTCTAATCACTGACAATAAAGAACAAGGGCACATTCTCGTTCTTGGATTTATGTAGCTAGATGATTGCTCTTGGGTGGCTCTCTAATCACTGACAATAAAGAACAAGGGCACACCCTCATTCGTGGATTTATGTAGCTAGATGTTGGACGCATATGATTGGTCTTGGATACAGTTTTCTTGGTCAAAATAAAATTACCTATGCTAAGACATTGGGTGTAATTATTTTATGTCATGCTTAGAGCCTTTGGGTAGTTTTTTTTTTTTTGGTTTTAATTAATGTCATTTTGCCCTTTGATATACACCAATGACTTTATTTTTGTGCTATTGTGCACTCAAACTAATATATAAACACATGATGCAGATGCTTTAAGATGATTTAAGGTCCATCCCCTTATAGCCTAAAGATGTTAATGTCTCATTTCTCCCTAACCAGCTCTATAATTTATTGACAACTATCGTTATGGTAGCTTTTGTTTGACTATATGTCTAAATAGTTTTTTTTTTGTATTTTTTTCACATGGAGTTGTCATTTGAAATGTGAAATGTTTAAAATATGAGATGCATAATTTTTTTGTTTGTTTTTTAACATGCCTAACCTGTGGCTTTTTGAGTAACCGTGACCAATGGACAACTGTCAAAATCACCTGGGTGATCACACCTAGCCTGCGCCGCACCAACCCTTAGGATGGCTGGATTTTTGTCCATGGGGTTTCAGACCAGTGACCCTTTCAACATGGAGTGTCTTAACATAACACCCTGTCACTGTCTATTCTACAACCCGTGGGCTATCTAACATGCATTATTGAAAAACAACCTCTGTGAATTTAATTCCCATAATTTGCATGTTTTACTTTATTTTCTTTCAATTTTTGCAATTCAGCATCTGGAATGCATTATTGATAAGCAAACTTTGTGCTGTGATTTTTATGCAAGGGTGAATATTTTTTTTTCTTGTTGTTTCTTAGAATTTGTTTTACTGAGCTCTAACCTTGCACATCTCTGATTTTATGTAATTTCAGATTTTGTGGGAGGATGATAATAGTGGGTCAAAGTGGGCATGGGGTGACGAATCAACACGTGTTATTATCCCAATGATATCCAAGTGGTGCGTTGTCCTACACCAGCGTAAAACGATGAGGTTTCATTCTAGTTTCTTTTTCATTTACATGTTGAAACATGTTGATGCACTACGTTGGTGTTTTCTCTTTTTATGTAAATACAATTATGTACCAAAAACATGACTTTTATGTGTTGTAGCATTTGTCATAGAATTCAATTCTCCTTCAAAAAATCTCTTTTTTTAAAATCTTGGTTCCCTAACTAAACACAACACTTTATTTCTTGAAAATTTCAACTTTCAGATTTTTTAAATTATTTTCCTTTTTTTATTGCATACCAACTTGACATTGTTTATTTCTAAGATGCATGTCTGTTTATGTTATCTAAATTCTTAGTAACAGAAATTTTTGCACCTTCCTTTCAAGGTGGCATATTTGGAGTTTTTAACATGTTTTGCATATTTAGTTAGGTCTTCTTAACCTTTCATGGTTGGTTAGTTGTTGAAGGATTGATGTTCAACAAGGCTTTGCTGGATGTGCATGTGACTTGTCTTCAAATTCTGATGCTACATCTTAGAAAACTACTCAGATGTTTCCCTTTCGTATTTATTTCTAATTTATGTATGCATATTCATTCCTTAGTAGTTTTTCTACATATAAAAATTATATGAGATTCGTTTTTAGTTTCTGATGTCACTTTTCACAAGCTGAAAGGTGCATGCAAACTGTCACGTAATTTTCCAGGTACTACAATGCAAAGACTAGCTCTCATTACCTTGTGTGATTAAGTCATCTTAACATTTATATGCCAGAATTGAATAAAAACCACTTTTGTACAATTCACAGACTGGTTGTGTAATACAATTCACCAAATTCATGTTTTATCTTGGCACAATTCAAATCCTGCAATGAACTCTTTTGAAGGGATATTTTTATACATGCACAAACATTTTTTTTGTTTTCTTTCATATCTGAGATAAGAAAGTTATTTATTTATATAAAAACTCTCCAAAAGAGAGAGCTAGTCATTCTGAATGGTAGGAAGCATTCCTCCCTGTTGATGGTATTCCAAATAATAGTACAAAATTTGGACAAATCAAACCATAAGATTTGCAAATTTGTTATAGTTTAGTTTGGCTGAATTATTTGCTCAGATCCCATTTGGTTCAGTCAGAAAGGCATTTCGAGTGGGATTTGCGGGATAATTTAGAGGGTATTGTTTGAGGGTACTATGCCTACTACCATAATTTTTTCTCAAATGAATTTTTAAACTCCGTACAAAACTAAAAAATTCCCAATCTCTCTCTTTCATATGCAGGGCATGATTAGTTTCACTAGATTCTAATGTGGACTAGTTTATTGCATCATCACATAAATGCCTGGCAAATTTGGGGGCTATAATAGTCAGCTACTCTTCCCCATCTCATCTGCTCGTGGAAACTGAGGCTCTTGGAAGGAAGATGATGCATTTTGTTCTTACTTGTGAGCTTCTTGTCCCATGAAGGGTTTGTTGTGGTTCCTAGCATCAATGAGTTCAATGACAACATTTTCGTGCTTAAGTATTAATAATTAGAAAGGAAGCCATTATTGGCTTGTACTTGTTTTATTATAGATGTATATAAGTCGTCCATAACTTACATGAGTTCAGCTACAGCTCATGCTTGCTTGTACTGTTGACATTTGCAGAGTATTTAAGGTGTGTACTCCTAATTTTTTCCTGATTCTGCATAGTACCAAATTTGAATTTGAACCGAGACTTTGTATCTATGGTGCAAATTAGCAAAATGACAGATTGTACAGGTATCTTGTTAAGTTTTTCTTTGTTTCTTTAACTTGCTCCCCTCATGATTGAGCATGCTATTTTAGGGGAATATTCCTCTTCCAATGAAAGGGGGTTTCACTTTCTAGCACTTGTAAGATAGATTCTCTTACTTGTATGAAAATTTGACTAACACATGTAACTATTTTGAGAAAGATACCCTTAAAACTTATGTATTTTTTGATTGGACTTACAACTACTAGGTAAGGTGCATTCCCTTCAGAGAGATTCTTTGTACAAGTGGCACATTATTCCTTTCATAAGGGCTCATTGATTTGGTGCTTTTTTTGGCATAGGTTGGGCACTCCACTAGGTCAGGTTACCTGGCATATGGAGTGCTTCATTTGAGTCTATTATAAGCTAGATATAAACCTCTTCCTGTTCCTTCTCTATAAAAGAGTGGGGGCTTTTGTAGGGTGAGTATGTAATGTCCCAAACTAGTTTTTTTGCAGTAATCTTCACAATTACTATAGAGACATTTTTTACGAAAATGACATTGCCAATGATTTTTTGTTAATTATTCATGTGAATAAATTTTGTCAAGAATATTGCACACAATTTAACATGAAACCCTCATTTGACAGTAAGTACAGGCAAAAACTCAGCTTTATTATATTAACATGAATCTGAGTCTGGACGACAACTTTGCAAGTTAGCGTTGAGTTCTCAAAACCAAAACTGCTTGTCGAGTTTTTGCCGAGTCAAACTTTCTGTGATTCTGGACTCGAAGTCAGACTCAGGTGTTGTTGCTCACTGTTTCTCAAGTTATTTTTCCAAGTTTTTGACTTGGCCCCCCACGCCTGATAGTAAGTAGGGTATGATCACTGAGTCCAAGTGATACCTGGTGAGTTTTACCACTATGATTGGGGTCCTGGTAATAGTTTGCAGTGTGCACTCTGGAAACTCTTCTACGATTAACAAAAAAATAGGGCAATGTAAAATGGGATCAAGCCTTCTAACAGTGTTCGTTTAAAACTTTATTTCTTATCCATGAGTATGATTGTCTTTTGTCAGCTGTGTAATTTTTCTCCAGAGTTGCCGGATATCATGATGTTACATAACTGTTTCAATCTTCTGTTGTAGTATTGATTGCACCAAGAGTAATGCTAAAAAAGGTTTGACATAAAAAAACTGCTGACATCACAGTCACACAAGCATAGATCCATCTTAGCACAAGATTTATTGAGTGCTGAGAGATTTGTAGATGGATTTTTTCTCTCCCCTGGTTTGCAATAGATCTGGGGTTGAGATGGATCAATGCTAGTAAAATAAATCTCTCTGGTTGGATTGATTGAAATTATTCTTGAGAGATATTTGTATCACTCAAAATATTTATTCATTCTTGGTAACCGTTTTGTTGAGATTTTATTCTTATTTTTTTAATTAAATTTGGAGAAAAATCTCATGTAGGTGACAACAATAGGATTTGTTGCTACATTGGCTCCATCAATTTCTGATGAGGAGTTAATGCATCCTATATTTGTTGTGAGAGAATTTATGAGTTTGCTGCCATTCACAGCTATAAAATGTAAGCCCGTAGAGGCAAGTGAGCATGATGAGGAATGTGTAGTGAGTGGAAGAGCTGAGCAGATGAGAAACTCTGCTATTGTATTTCTCCAGTTGATGAATGAAATTTCCGATGCCCTGTTAGGTGGATGTAGCCCAGATTGGTTGGGTGAACCACGTTAAATTTGTTGTTTTCATGTTTGATTGCTGTGTATGTTATTTGTTTTATGTTTCTGCTATGTAATTTCTCAACACTTGGTATTAGAGCAAGTGGTATACGCTGGTTATCAAAGTTTCATGTGTGCATTGTTAGAGGTGCCGAGTTCTAGAGCGAAAGCTCTATTCAAGAAGCTGTGGCCTGCTGAAAGGCGGTGAGGCTAGTTCTTTTGTTGAGCACAAAGAATACCAGTTGAACCGTTGGCTATAGAAAACATAATTCGAGAGTCATCTTGGGAAATCTGCGGCTGTGTGAAAGTTGTAACGCTGTGTAAGCCATTGGGCTGGGTGGACAGTTGAATGAAGGGTTGAAATTCTGTTGACACGCTACCGGCCATGAATGCAAAGCTCTAAAAACTGCCAATGACTTTGAACATAACCAGAGCGCTTGAGACCGTGAGCAGCGAAACCGTAGGCTGGATCAAAGAGCCGTGAGCTATGACCAGAAATATTCAGTGAGGCCAGCATTCAAGGTCGTTGACCGATAGCCGAGAGATGGTAAAATGATATTTCATTTTAAACGTTTGTTGAAGTGGGTATTAACATTTTGAAATGGGTCAAATCAAATCGATTTTATAAATCTAACAATCGATTTTGTTACTTCTATAAATCGATTTTGAAGTTTTTTTTGAAAAAAAAAAAGTGGCACTTTATTGATTTAAGAGGAGGTGGCCCATTATAAATTGATTTTTTATGAAGTCATAAGTTGGCACTTCATTTTGTAAAAGTTTTTTTTAAAATCGATTTGTAATTTAAATGCCATTTGCTTATGGTATTAAGGGAAAGGAATGTTATAAGGTGAAGGGCAGTTTTTAACAAAAAAATTTCATTCATTTATTAAAAGTCGCAATTGGAGATTTTGTGACACGAGCTACAAAACATGGAAAAAACACAAAGTGCTCGGTTTGAGATCGAGAAGTTCAATGGAAAAAACAAATTCGAGATCTGGAAAGTGAAGATATATGATCTACTCGTGCAACAAGGCGTGGCGAAGGCGCTGTTGGGAAAAGCCAAACAGTCTTACACCATGACAGATGATGAATGGAGTGACTTGGATGAAAGAGCACTAAGCGGCATTTGACTGTGTTTAGCGGATGATGTTTTAATTAACATCGTGTCAGAGAAAACTGCTGCTGATTTGTGGACAAAGCTTGAAAAGCTGTACATGAAAAAATCCTTAACCAATAGGATTCTTCTGAAGCGACAGTTGTACAACTTGCGCATGAAAGAAGGTACGACGATAACTTATCATCTGAATACCTTTAATACTCTCCTGGTGCAGTTAGAAAGTATAGAAGTAAAATTTGAATCAGAAGAAAAAGTTGTAACTTTATTATGCTCGTTGCCTGAGTCATGGGATCATTTTGTTACTTCTATAAGTCTTAGTTCATCAGAAACCCTTGAATTTGATGATGTTGTTGGAGCTTTATTGTCCGAAGAAACAAGGAAGAGGTCAAATTCAGAAACCTCTACATCAGAAGCAATGATGGTCAGAGGTCGTTCTAAAGAAAGACGCTTCAATAAGCATAACAACTCGCGTTCAAAATCGAAAGGGAAGAAGAGTAAGGTAAAGTGTTGGTTTTGTGGCAAATCAGGACATTTGAAGAAGGATTGTTAGAAGAGACAACAAACATCCAAAAGAGACTCTTCGACAGAGAAGAAAGAAGCAAACACGACCGATACAGGTTCAACATCTATTTCAGGTATGAGTGATGAAGTGTTATCAGTTAGTTTGTCTAATCATGATCAACATTGGCTGTTAGATTCTGGTACGTCAAATCACATGTGCATTCATAGAGAGTGGTTTAAAACTTATAAATCAATCAATGATGGAGTTTTTTACATGGGAAATGATGTCTCGTTCAAATACTGATGATAGTCTAGATGAACAAGTTTCAGATTCAGATCATGAACGTGTTTCAGATGCTGATCCTGAAGAATTTCCTACAGAAAATAATCAGCAAATTGGGGAAGTACCAGAAACATATTTAAGGAGTTCTACGAGAATCAGACATTTTCCTAAAAGGTATGATGATTATGTTGCTTCAGTTTCTTTAACTGCTAACGATGATGAACATTTGTGCTATCAGGAAGTTGTAGAAGGTTCTAACAGTGGTAAGTGGAAAGAGGCTATGAAGGACGAGATGAAGGCATTAGCCAAGAATGCCACATGGGATCTGGTGGAACTTTCTAAAGATAGGAAAACTGTGGGATGTAAGTGGGTTTAAAAATTGAAGAAGGGTGTTGATGATACAGAAAACCGATAAAAAGCGAGGCTGGTCACGAAAGTTTTTTCTCAGAAAGCCGGCATTGACTTTCATGAGATATTTTCACCAGTTGTAAAAATTGTTTCAATTCGGATTGTGTTAGCATTAGTTGCTTTACTTGATTTATAATTACAACAACTAGATGTTAAAACTGCATTTCTACATGGAGATTTAGATGAGGAGATTTAGATGGAACAACTGGAAGGGTTTGTTCAAAATCGCAACAATAAATTTGTCTGCAGGTGCAAGAAATCATTGTATGGTCTGAAGCAGTCGCCTCGACAATGGTACAAGAAATTTGATTCTTTCATGATGAGTCAAAATTATATAAGAAGTGAATATGATCATTGTGCTTACTTTAAGAAATTGAGTAATGGCATGTTCATTATACTAGTGTTATATGTTGACGATATGCTTTTAGCAAGCAAAAGCATAATAGAGATCAACAGGTTAAAGGCTCAGATGGCTAGGACGTTTGATATGAAAGATCTAGGAGCAGCAAGACAGATTTTGGGCATGGAGATTTTCAGAGACATAAGTAATGGTAAGCTGTGGCTATCACAACAGAAGTATATTGAGAAAATACTCTTGAGGTTTGGTATGAACAATGTGAAGCCTGTTTCAGTCCCTTTTGCTTCCCATTTTAAGCTTTCTTCAAGTTTATGTCCTAACACTAACGAAGAAAAGGAATATATGTCTCGAATTCCATATGCCAATGTAGTAGGTTGTTTGATGTATGCGATGGTTTGTACTCGACCAGATATTTCACATGCAGTTGGGGTTGTCAGCAGGTATATGGCAAATCCAGGAAAAGAACACTGGTCAGCAGTGAAATGGGTGCTTCGGTATCTGAGAGGCACAAGTGATTACTGTATCACTTATAATAGGAGCAGTGAATTTGTTTGCGGATATGTTGATTCTGATTTTGCAGGTGATTTGGATAAGAGAAGGTCAACTTCAGGGTATGTCTTTACTCTTGCAGGTGGAGCTATTAGCTGGATGTCAAAAATATAGAACATTGTTGCTTTATCCACTACAGAAGTAGAATACATAGCTTCTTCACATCCTTGAAAAGAAGCAGTTTGGTTGAAAGGTTTGTTTGGTGAGTTTGGTAGGTTGCAGGACAACATCAAGCTATTTTGTGATATTCAAAGTGCAATTCATTTGGCTAAGAATCCGGCCTATCATAGTAAATCAAAGCATATACCTATCAAATACCATTTTGTAAGACAGGTTATCACTGAAAGGGGAGTCTCTCTTGAAAAGGTGCATACAAAGGAAAACTGTGCAGACATGTTCATGAAACCAGTTTTTTTAGAGAATCTATGATGGTGTCTGGCTTCTCTTGGCTTGCAGAAAAGATAAAAATAATAATGAAATAGGGTATCGGGCTAATTGTTGTCAAGGTGGAGATTGTTGAGATTTTATTCTTATTTTTTTAATTAAATTTGGAGAAAAATCTCATGTAGGTGACAACAATAGGATTTGTTGTTACGTTGGCTCCATCAATTTCTGATGAGGAGTTAATGCATCCTATATTTGTTGTGAGAGAATTTATGAGTTTGTTGCCATTCACAGCTATAAAATGTAAGCCCGTAGAGGCAAGTGAGCATGATGAGGAATGTGTAGTGAGTGGAAGAGCTGAGAAGATGAGAAACTCTACTATTGTATTCCTCCAGTTGATGAATGAAATTGCCGATGCCCTGTTAGGTGGACGTAGCCCAGATTGGTTGGGTGAACCACGTTAAATCTGTTGTTTTCATGTTTGATTGCTGTGTATGTTATTTGTTTTATGTTTCTGTTGTGTAATTTCTCAACATGTTTATGCATTGTGGAAACTTCTCAAAGAGTAACGAGGAAAAAGGGCAATATAGAATTGGTTCATATTTTGGGTGAATTTGGATTAAAAAAAATCTGCGTTACAACAAGTTTTCAGCATAAAGGGACAAGATTCTCAAACAAAAGACAAATCCCTTCAAAATTTGAACAAACGAGTGGATTGAGAAAGAAAATTACATTAAATTGAGCCCTCCTAGGCTGCTGATGGTAAGAAATTAGTAATATGTTGTCAAAGATCAATTCTCTGAAGCTGTTCAATTTCAATTTTTGTATGATTTTCCTTGACAGTTAATTGGAAGGGCAAGACATTTTTCTTTCATATTTAGTGGTTTAGGTTAGTCAAATAAGGGTTGGAACTTTAGTTATGTTCTTTTCTTGGTCCTAGGCAAAGAAGGGAGAAGGGAGAAAACAATGTGACACTAGGGATGACTAGATGAGCTTGGCATGGCAAAGACATCCTTTGATCTTACTGGGACTTTTATTGGCACAGTGGGAAAATGGGGTCATCCTTGGTGCCAAACGGGGTTTTCCTTGGCCATCCACAATTTCTTGTGATGCCTGTGAATGCAAGGGAAAATGTTGACAATGCTGAAAATCACATAAAGAAGGAAAGAAACAAGTGGTAGTGCTACCACGACACGCATATAATAAAACATCGTGTCATGATAAGCCACAGAGATATCTTTGAGCTGCTTTCAGTGTCCTTTATCTTTCAATATCAAATAGGTCAGCTTCAAGAATTGAATTCATCTTTCTTTATGTATGAAAAGGTTGTTATTTTTACAAAATTGTGTTACAGATTCCCTATACCCTCACAATCCTTATGAAGAGATATAATGATGCTACATATTCTAGTGTCACAGAGATGGGCCTTATATCATCATAATAAATTATGTCACGAAGTAGCATCCCTCAGGTTTTCGCACAGGGTGCCACTAAACTCTGGTTCTTGATGATTCAAAAAGTTTTGTATGTCTTTTTATAGTTCAGATCACAAATATACATGTTCTACTTGTCATAGAGATGCTCAGACTTTTCACAAATGTAAATTCTATCATTAAGTGTAGCTTCAGGCTTGGAATTGATCAGAATCTTGGCTTTTATTCACAGTGATGATTTTGGTCCCTTCTATAGACTATGTACCTTAGTCTTTTGGTCCTGTAGCATAGAGTAGATCACAGACTTCTGATTCATTTTGCACAAAGGTATAGAGATGTTCAATCCTTTATGTCACAGATAAGACTTTTTTTGCATGTCTTTAAGTTCATCATTTGTACATTTAAATGCCTCAGAGACGATCCACATGGTTTTGGTTTCTTTTAACTTCATATCACAATACACTTCTATCCTTCGTCTCACAGTGCCACAGATTTGCATTGATGATGAAGATGATGGTCTTTTTAGATGTCAAAGATGGATAGTCTCCCAAATGAGTCGAGCTGCCTTATATAGTGTTAGATAGACCTTGTATCGTTTCATGTTGGTGTCATCATTGATGCCTTGTATCTTCAAATATTTGTTGCTATAGTAAGCTTCAGATACCTCATAGAAGTGTCACAACCTTTTTGTATTGATCGAAGAACATTACCTCAGATATTCGTTTTTTCCCAAACAAACTTGCTTCAATCATTATGGAAATTTTGGACTTGTTCATACTCTCAGACTAGCCTTTGAACTCAGCAGTAATAGATGTCAGCTACATTATTTTGGTTACTCAAACTATACAAATATCATGAATATACATGGTCTTTTTGATTCAGAAAGGAGCGCACTGTCATGCTCAGATTTCCACTAAAAGTATTGTCACAGTAGGTTGTCTTCTTTTAACATATTTCATATAAGCCATTTTCTTTTTCTTTGAGTACTTTGTATATTATAAAGATAATTACTTGTATTCTTATCATAGGAGAAGGTGCCTTTGAAATTCACATTAGCACAGGAAACTTACTTCATAAATCAACATAGAGACTCAAATATGTGTACCTATGCCAAATATTTTGTCGACAACAGAGATATGAATTTCATCATTGATTTACATAGATAATTCCATAGAGTCTTTGCATGTATTATAGGTCTCGTATTTGCATGTATTATAGGTCTCTTTTTCTAGCCCTTAAGTATTTTGGTCCTACCTTTATTGATGAGCTCGGTTCACAGGAATATTGATGTCTTTCTTAAACTTGAATCATAGAGGTATGTGCATCTTTCAATTCGTATTTTAAGGAAAGGATGTCACCGAGTTTGTATGATACTTTGCTTAAGGTGCCACAGGGATAATTAAATAAGCCAAGAAAATTTTATCTTCAATCTTCCTTTCCTTCAACCTAGCTCTGATACCATGTTGAGAAAACAAGATGCTTGTAGATTAGGGTAGATTTCTCTTAACTTGATAATTAATTGTGAATGTTTGTTGGCTTCTTGTTATTTATGTTATCTTTTTCACTAAGAAATTACCAAAATTACAAAACATGAAGATCACAAAGAGACAAAGAACAAAAAAAATTAGGCTCCAAGCCAGGGCAAAACCCCACAAGGGGGAAAACCCAAGAAAATCCTCTTCTTACAGAATCAAATCAAAGTGAGATATCCAAGACCCAAGACCAAGACCGAGACTGCCACAAAGACCCAAATCAACCCTCCTCCCATCCATTTCCAAAAAATCATGGTCAACAAAAGTCAAAGCTGGTCAAATCTCAGAAATCTGGTCATCTCCTGAAATTTCATGCCTGCAATACCACAAAAAATAACTCAGAAAATTCCCATGCGTGAATAGAAACCAGGGCAGAAAATAGAAATTTCTCTCCTTTGACTTTCGTTGAAATTCTACTTCTTGCACAGAAATTGAAGTGATGGATGGATGATAAAATGATATTGAACTATCTTGTATTTATACATGTCCAAGAGGTCGAATGGCTGCCTCTTTAGGCCATTTTTTCCAGGAGGGCTGACTTGGTCTTTGTGGTGACATTTTTGACTCTTTGACTTGAAAAATAAATTTTCTTTTTCTTTTAGAAGTCCAAATGGGACCTTGACTCAATTACATTTCATTGACTCATGATAAATTTTATCTTGACTCAATTGACCCTAAAAGCATGAAGAACATGATTTGACTAGAAATAAAATAATAATAACAATGAATATAATAAAATTATAAATACATCAATAATACATTTGAATTACATTATAAAGACCGATGCTAGTTACATTTTCAACAGGGTCATTTAATTAGAAAAGGACATTATAGTCCCCCCTTCCTGACATTGCTTGTTCTCAGGTAATTGCACGTTCGTGTATTGCAAGATCTTTTCTTGCACATATGGAACCCAATTTAAAATTTCATGAATATATTTGAAGGCTTCATTCATTGTGCTGCGATTTCGTGCCTTCATTTTTCATATAAACAACTTATGGCTGCTAAGAGATGCATAGAGATCCTTGAATTTCATTGCCACATAATAGTAAGCTTGATGGTCTAGTGACTGATTGTCGTGGTGTGCCTCCACTGGACTGAAATCCTTAAAATACTCACATACAGTAAGTGGAACTCTGTTAATTTTCTCCTAAAAAATGTCATATTTATTTAGTAATAGAATGAATGGTGTATCTCTGAAACATGAATGCTCCACAACATTCTCAAAAAGTTCTTTACTGAAGGTCATCTTATTTCTCAGCCCACTTTTGGTCATATTCACTTATAGCAACACAAAATATTATAGCTCGTACATTCTCAAATATTTCCAGCCACTTACAGCCTTCATTTAATCTTGTAGTATTTACTCTAATAAGTTGATACTTCACAATTGGAGTTGGAAAATCAAAGTTTTCATTATAAGGTTCTGACATTGGACTAAAATCATCAGTTGAAAATTCTATAAATGCTAACCCATTACTTTAAGTCACTCCCACATATAAAATGTGAGATTCTAACGGATTGTATGCATTACTTGATACCTCAACAACCCGTTCCTAGAAGTGACCAGCAACATCAGGGAGGACATGCAACTCATTTCTTCTTGCATACGTAGCCTGAATTGCAGTGTCCCTCCACATTTAATCAACTATTGGGGCATACTCACGTGTTGCAGCTGGGAAAAAACCATCTAAATCTCCCATTGCCATAATTTCCAGAAGCCAATTGGAAAAATGTTTCAATTTTGGATTGAGAGAGTAAGTACATTGAGCAGCTTCTTTATCATCACTTTCATCTGAGGCAGAAAATTTTTCATGTACACTGGAACCATCCATATCTGCTAAGATTTCCTCCTCAAAATGCTCATGCCCCTCAAGCAATATGAAAAGGTATTTATATAGGTTGCACTGTATCATCAGTTTGATGTTTTGCAGCTCCTCCTGTGAAAATTTCTCACCCTTGTAGAGAAATTTTGCCAGCGTGAAAATTGTACTAGAACCAAAGCCTTCATATCCAAGTAACAAGAGTTTTTGAATCTTCTTCTTCTTCAAGCATTCTTGGACAAAAATGCTAGAATGATTATCTGTATTTTCCCTCGATCCATGATAGTTACTCTGAGGGGTAGGTAACGATAGTAAGGAGCATATCAACCTTGTTGAGAAATTAGGGTGTTTAATTCAATTTCTCTTTCATGATAATTAATTGTGAGCTTGTTATGCTTCTTTTACTTAGATCTTATCTTTGTTAGCTTATTATGTCTTTCATCAAGTCAATTATCAAAACACAAGAGACACAAAGTTTAGGCTCTTCAAGCCAGGGCCAAAACCTCTCCCTCTTAGAGAGGAAAACCCAAAAGCAATTCTTCTTATTGGTCTTCCATTGACGAGTACCATACCATGAAATAGACCCTTGACACCAGTATGCCTCCAAGACCCTTGTCACTGCTCTTCTCAGCTTCTCTCGTTGATCTATTCTTTCTGCACTGCACTACACCTTTACTAGGGAAGCTCAGTCCCTAGTCTAGCAGCCCCAAACTGTGTGCTTCTTCTTGGCTTCCTTTGATCTTATCCTTAGATTCCTAAAGTCTTCTTCTCGTCCTACTTCCAAAATCCTTTGTACATATTTGAAACTCAAGACTGAGTCTTTCTTCATGTTGTTGTAGCCTTCCTCTTTACTATGATTACCTTTGGCCTCCCTGAGATATGTGAGGCAAACTTGCAGACCAAAATAGAGATATGATAAGACTTTCTTCCTTCGATAACACACCTCCTTTATTGACCTAATCACAGATCCTTTCATCATTGTATTACCTTCTTCAAACATTGTTCTACGCACTAGAAGAGATAATTATCTTTTGCTGTGATAGCCTTTTGTCTGAAATTTGCGAGGTGGTATAGACCCAGAACAAAGGTAAGTATACCTCTTCTTTTCTTCCCAGACTAGCCTCCTATTTTCGCATCAATGTAGACCCAAACTTCGCTCTTCTATCACAGACATGATCCGAAATTTCCTACACCATAATGAGGTCGCATCATCCTTTATATAGTGACTGGCTTTAGCTTGTAGGCTGACATGAGGTTTGTGTGTAAGCTGACTTCATCAAGGAGAATATTCACCATCTCTAAGCTGACTTGCGGAGCATATTGACAGTGTCTTGAAGGAATACATTTACATCAATAAATTTTCTTTATAAGTGTAACACCAATTCATATACATGATATACATGACTCTAAATTATATATATTTATGACAAGATGACAAACCCCTAAAAGACATCAAGAAGAAGTCTTTGACCTATAATAAAAAAATCCTTGCTCATGAAAACCATGATGCGCAAGTATTACAAAATACATTTTATTATTTTTGTCTTCTTCATTACATAAATTCATAATTACAAGTCATTATGAAGATCTAACTTAGTTACATGTTCCAACATTCCCTCTTAACTAGAGAGGTATTCATAATGGTACATGGTCACTCTCAATTTGAAGAATCTCATAAGAAGAATTTGATTGGTAATCCATCTGTTATAGCATCTTATTAACCAACATTGTCACAGTGCAAGGCCTTGATTAACAACTCCATCTCTTCACGAGACCATGAACTACAATGCTGGCGAGACCAATGATTACAGACATCTTCATTATTGTCTCCAAGGTACATACTCCACTCGCGTGTTCACCGAGTATGGCCTCATAGGACTATTCTTTTGGGGGATAGCTAATCCTCAAATAATACCTATCTTTTCACGACTATTCTTACCTTGGATACCCTAATACATCCCTAAAAGAGTATCAAATGCCAAATGATTATCCAATCCCACATTCTGTCTTCCAGGGGAAGACCAAAATGATAAGTATATCTCTTCCTCTTAATTAGGGAGGACATGCCCATTCCTATCAAGGAATGTTCTCAAGCTCCCTCTTATCCAAGGACTTCTCAAGGCTCCCTCTTAGCCAAGGAATTGTCTAGGCTCCTAGGGACTTGCTTTCAAGTTTCTACTAGTAAGAAACTTATTACCAACCCCCCTCTTAATCAGGGACCTGTAGCAGCAATGATGAAAATGTCGAGTTGCTCATGAAGAACTACATTCTTTGATGTCATGAATTTCTTCATTGTTGAGGAGTCTTCATCTTTCGGATATCTTCATTAGGGCTCAAATCACCCATCACTTTTCATTTTTGTCCAAAAGTGATCCATCAATCTTTCATTCAGTCTACCTTCATATCATGTTTCTTTCCTTCGAACCTTACTTTTTCCAAGGATCTTGCATCCTGAAATATGGGTATCAACCTATGGAAGACATATACTTCCCTTTGGCTACCCTGAATAAGCTGATCAGATATTATTCAATTATAAATATGAATACTTAATTCAAAATTTACCTTAGTGATGATCTTTCACCATGACATTCTTCTTGTATGCATCGACATCCTTTTTTATCTCCTAAAGATATTTATTGTCAAGGGTCTCTATCTTTTTAAGACTTCTATTAGAGTCCACATATCTTCCCTGGAGATCTCCTAGTCAACTCTTCTTGGCTTCCTTGGATGTTGATTGCTTCTTTCCATGTTTGTACTTCCCATGATATCTTCCTTTTTCTTTCTCCACAGTTTTATTTCGTTCTTAGGAACTTCCATTCTGTAGTTCCTTGATAATGTACAACCACCTCATATTCCATATGAGGACATATTATGTTGATTTCATCTAGTGTATATCATGCCCTTTTGGCAACATGTGCATCAAAAGAGTTTTTGCTTTATATTTTGATCATACTTCTAAAGATAGAAGTATACTACTTGCAACCACATGGTATGACTTCATAGCATCTAGTGTCAACACATATATCCATGTACCTCATTCTTTTCCTTTTGAGTCATCCTGCAATAGGTTTCCTTAGAATGTAAGAGTTTCATTTTCTTGATTTTCTTCATCAATATGTCATCATATTTTAATCCCAAAATTCTATAAGTTAGAATTCTTGATGAAACCTTTTGTTTTCTTCCTAACTAGTGAATCCAAAGAGGATTCCATTAGAAAATGTCAACACCTATTTCCATATTGATTATTGAATGATGACCCTTGATCTAGATGACTGCCTTACATAAATATTGTCTTCAGTGAGGTTCCTAGGAGCCACTTCTTTCATGGCACTCTTGTTGACTGTTGTGGTCTTATTCCTTGGAAGGTTTTATCAACACGACTTCCATGCAAGCTATTATACATTGTCTTGAAACTTCCCTATTTTTGTAGAGAAGTTAGCGTCATGCTAGTGATTAATTTGAAACTGTATTTTAGTGGAAAAATTCACTTTTTTTTGGTGGAATAGTTCATAATTTATTCTGAGCTGTTTTTGCAAGTGTACTAGTCACGATGATAAATGTGTGGTTTACTTCAGAAGGTTCTCAGCTCTTTCCAGACACACTTTTCATCATTTGCTTTGAATACTTCTCTAGAGCTCTACCTTCATATTTTATCCCTTGCACAATTTCTCTCGAGGTCCATGTTGTTATGTTTATTGGTTGTTTCTGTGGAAAAAAATTTCTGAGGTTCTGCAAGGTAAATCCAAATGAAAAAAACACTATGTTACATATTGATATTTGTTCAAGACATTCTTCTGTGACACTTGAATTTCATAAATCTAGATTTCTATTTCATGATCTATATCAATATATAAGAACAGACCCATGGATTGTTCATATTTCTCAAACTATGGAGTTGTTCTTTTTCTGTTGCATGTTCTTTTATATTGTTATGTTGTGATTCAAATTTCTAGTTGTGCTTTTCAATTATTCTTCTATGTAGTACATGCTTTGTTAGATTATATCAAAATTTATTCTTATTGTCTTTTTATTATGTATATTGAACATATTATTTCTAGCAACTTTTGATCTTCCTAGATTTTCTATTCCTTTGGTGTATCTTTGCACCTTTAGGGGCAATTTCTAGTTTAAAGTATAATTCTTTAAAGGGTGCTAGCTCAATGGAAGAGCACTTGCTTTACAAGTAGGAGGTTGGTGGTTCGATTCCATCGTGCCTTGATATTCATAGGGAATGAGGATGATAAATTTTTGGTGACAGATGATCTTT
Organism: Pinus albicaulis; assembly: GCA_034641835.2. NCBI lineage: Eukaryota > Viridiplantae > Streptophyta > Pinopsida > Pinales > Pinaceae > Pinus > Pinus albicaulis. Next base: position 1,290,700,905 of record CM076578.1, read on the forward strand.
TGACCATCACCAATGAGCTTATGGTGACATTTTTCGACCCTCACCAAAATATGTAATGGTGACGGTCAACGAATGCAACCATATATACGCATCAATAGTGACGATCATTAAAGTTTCGTCACCATAAATATTTGTTGTTGATATGAAATGGTGAGGGTCACGGTTTGTCATTATAGTCATTATTCGTGACAGGCCTTGATTTCACCAATGAGTTTATGGTGACGGTCAATGAACGTCGCCATATATATGCACCAATAGTGACGGTCATGAAAAGTCCATCACAAAAAATAGTTGTTGTTCATATGAAATAGTGACGGTCACTTTCCGTCATTATTAATCAATATTCGTGACGGACCTTGAATGTCGCCACAACACATACTTTTGGCGACGCCACCTTTGGTGACGTTCAGTTTTTTGGTGACTGACGCTATTGTCTGTCACCATTGCTCATATGAAATGGTGACGATCACTATCCGTCACTATAAATCATTATTAGTGATGGACCTTGAATGTCACAATAGCACCTATGCTTTCGGCGACGCCACCTTTGGTGACGTTCAATTTTTTGTGACGAAGGCTCTTTTGACCCTCAACAATGAGCTTATGGTGACCATTTTCGCCCCTCACCAATGTCCTTTTTTCTTGTAGTGTTGGATGTGAAAGTGGGCAATGCATGTGGACTAGATCCATGTTGACCAAATCAACAGTGCTTCCAAAAGAGAATATAGAGCTAGTGGGAACAGTGCAGTTTTGGATGAGGAATCTTTGCAAGGAAGTAACCTCATGAATGAGAGGGGCCAAGGATAAGAAGGCTCACCAAGAATAAAAGGGAAGGGATGGCAACCATGAGAGTTATTCATAATATTTTTTATGATTTATTCTTATGAATTCTTGCATACTTTAGCTATTTAGCTGGGTTAGCTGCATTGTTTAGTGCAAGGTATTCTCATGCGGGAATTCCACTCTCTTTCTTGGAGAGCTTGGTGAAGGGATCTTAGAGGAGTATTGTGGGCTATATTTCCACTATCAGACATTGGGTAAAGTAGCCACCTACATCTACATTGTATTCCCTTGAATAAACTGCATTATTTTTCATGGTGTTGTAGTCGTAGGGTTAAAACCCCTATTTGTGAGCTAGTTTCCTAGGGAAAGGGTCAATCTTTCTCTCGGAAAGCTAGAAAGGAGTACTTTCAGTCATATCTTGTATTTTCTAGCCATTTGTATGTAGAGCTGTAGCTAGACAGTGTAATTTTCATTCATGTATCTATAGATCTACTTTTTGTACTTCATGCTTTCAAGAAACCCTTGTCGGGTTATCTCAAGATTGTATAAAAGAGAGTAGATCTATATTTTCTTAGCCCTTTGAGTAATATATCATCTGATCCATTGATTTCCATTTTTTTGTAGCAGAAACCCTCATGAAATTGCGTTGTCTTATGCTTCATAAGTTCTATGTTGTTAAGGTCATGGGGTTTGGGTGTTTTTAGCCTATATTGGGCTTGGGAGATCTGTTTAACATAGCTAGAATGATTTTTTTCTAATCCCCTTCTGTATTTTATGGATATGATACATAAAATAATGGATAAAAGTGATTTTTCTCACTTTTATAGCATAATTTTTTGAAAAATTCATTTTTGATGTTAATATTGCTAATTTTCCTGAAAATGGATATTACATGGAACAGACAGCACAAGGTTTTTGTGCTATGTGGGTGAGACCTCACTATCTATCCTAATATGGATATCTATTTCATGACCGGGCTACTGCCTCTGGGTGAGGCACTTCGGTATCCACTTCCTTCTAGGTGGGTGGATCTTGATCGGTTCCATGCGCGTCACTGCGGTAGGGCGCCCCTTACGAAGGGGTGCATAGCTATTGCCATAGTGACATATTTGGCTGAGCAATGCATTTTGGAAACTATCGTGTGACTGGCAGGGTCGTCTACTCCACATCGGGATTCGGGCTCGTAGGTTGGTGTCTTGCGCTAGCTAAGGGTCGGGCACTTCTTTGACTTCGCCAGCTAAGGGATGTTGGCACAACTTTCCAAGGTCCGAGATGGATCTAATTTTTTTTCCTATGCCAGTATTTTGTGCAGCATCATGTACGAGTGAGTGGTGCTGCTGAGACCAATGGTGGCGGTGCCTGCTAGGGGGCCACGAGAGCCTCAGATGAGGTGGTGGGCTTTGGTGATGCCTCGAGGAGGTGGGGGTAAGGTAGGGTGTTACAAGAATGCCACTACGCAAGCTTGGTTTGAGGCCAACCCCCAAATGTTTCTGCCCTTCCCTTATGCAAGGATGGACTTCTCGGGGGGGTTCAGACATGGGTCTTCCTCCTGGATACGCTTGGGAGCCAGCAGGTATGTCTTTGTGTTTTCTGCATGTATTTGAGTTTTTTATGTTTATATGTGTATCATGATGACAATGACATAGTTTTTGTTTACTCTTGATATTTTTGCAAAGTTGGTCGTTTGGTAGCTCGGTTGGTTGGGCACTAGCCAATTTGACGACTGTGAGGAGCTCTCGGGGGGCAAGGAGAAGCTCCTACTCAGCCTTAGGGTGGGGCGTTTGGTGGTGAGGCTGACCCTTCGAGGGAGGGTAGCAGCTCGGCTGCTGCCGAGACTGTAGTTGAGCGAGCTCATGTTGATGTGGTGGAGGCTCAAGTTGCTGAGTTATCAGTTCAAGTGTCAGTCTTGGAGGATGTCTGGGATCGAGTGGACCACTTGACCTAGGGGATTTCGACTTGAGGCTTTTTATGACCTCAAGGAGGTATGGCTGGAGACCCTGATGGCCCGATAGAGGGGCTATCGACTAGTGTTGCATCGTGTGGTGGTCTCGGTATTTGCGGTGGCTCCATTAGTGGTATCGAGAGTGGTAGTGAGTCCAGGTGCCCCACCTCGGGGAGTACCACCCTAGAGTTATTTTGTACACGTGGAAAGCACCCATTATGAGGATACCTCCCCCATTTTTAGCCGACTTATATGTGTATCTTTTTGGGCTGACCGATGGGTCAGAGATACTATTTTTTGTACACAGACACATACATTTTGATATATATATGAGAGATGTTTTTTGTGGCTCTACATTGTGTGCCCCCTTGTTTCTACTTATGGATTATGTTATGCTGATGGATGTCTATGTTTTTCTATGTTTTTTGTTTTTTTATGTATTATGGTTTATTCGAGATGCATTCCAGTTTAGAATATTGTTAGCTATGCGATCACTTGTTTGGTTCTGACTCCTTGGTACATGTGTGAATGTAATGTATTCAAATTTTCTACTTAATATTTTGGCACACAAATATTTTCTAAATATATGTGGATCTCATGTCTCAAATGTTTGGTTTAACTACGATACAACTAACTGGGAATCAAGTAGATATTCATATGGAGTATGCCCTAATGGAGGGCGTTGCACATAAGTCCGATAACAGCGTCATATTCTGCCTCATTTTTTGTTGTTGAATTCATGCACACACCATTGGTGCATAGCGGTGATCGGTCAGGGTGATAGATAACCCAGGCGACTCCTGCTAAACATTGAGAACATATTGATGCTCCATCATCAAATCTGAAGTAAGGGTCGGGTTGGTCATCAACTGTGACACTCGAGCGCGTTTTGAAAAAATTATTTTGGTCAAAACTTTAAAGTGTTTGGGTTTGTGTATGTTGACTCTAGGGTAGGGTTTTTTTGGCCCTTATGGATAGAATTTCTTGAGGTAAAGATCATTGACGGGGTTGATGAAGCATGTCCCATATGGTTCTGTCAAGATGTATGCCCCCTGGCGAAGGCAATGTTTTATGATGTAGGGACCTTTCCACAAGGTTTCAAAATTTTCTAGCCCTAGGGCCTCTTTTGCGACATCGCAGTGGAGGAATAGCTCTCCCTCGGTAAATGAGCGAGGGTTGATGTGGCATTCGAACGACACTTTTACCCTTTTCTTATGGGCCTCATTGTGTTGCAGCGACAGTCGTCGACTTTCGTCGATGAGCTCTAGTTGTACTAGGCATTGTTCTAGAGGCTGGGTATCAGCGAGGGGTTTGATGGCAGTATGCAGATTTAGGATCTCGTGGAAATCAATGTAAAAGTGTAAGTAACCCTATCCTTTTGCGATCAGAATAAGGTCAGAATCTTGGGGCATGGGGGAAACTGCCATATTATTTCCGATATATGATGAGACCCATCATATGTGGTGTATCATGTCATCAACATTTGATGGGGGGAGAATCTCCGTGATGGGAGTTTGCGTGAGCATAAGGTTGGTTCCCTTGCTAGGATGGTCAATTTTATGTTGGTGAAAATTGTGCCTGGTTCAAAGGTGCCTGAATGTTTCCATTAACGAGCATGCCTCTAATTTTTGGTTATGGCTAGTGCAAATGGTGCATGGTACCATTTTTCCAACTGAGTAGATTGTGTGAGAACCAACACTACTCTTTGTCTCAGATGTGGACGCTTGGAAGGGATTTGATGTAGAAGATGAGGTCTTGTGTTTCCATTTCTGTGTCATTAGCTTGGGTGTATCTAAATCTTTTGGGGAGTGTAGACTCAATGCTAATATTTCCACTCTTAGCTTGGGGATATGCTCACAATTAATTTTATGGTGAAAATATGAACAAATTCGGGAATAAGTACGCGTGACTTTCTCTTGGTTGGAGAGAAGTCTCTGTGGGAGAGACGAGACTGCGCGAAAACGATTTACAAGGTGCTTCAGTTCTTTGCACTAATTGAACCTGTGGCCAATCAGGTCGCATAGTCCACATGTTATCCTAGGTTTGGCATGGGTCATGCTAGGTTGGTGTGCCATCCCAGTTTACCTATTATGCCGATGTGGGCGTGGGTTTGCTAGCCTGGGGGTGATGTACTTTTATATCATTTGAGGAGATCGTCTTATTTCTTCTCTATTGTATGAATCATATCAATGAGAGGACGTGCTCTTGAGATATAGGTATAATGTTTTCCATAGTGATTGCCTTGACATACTGGGGAAAATAGCCTAGATATGGGGGTCCCGTCGTGCTTAGTTTGTGGTTTGGCAGGGTACCAAAATCGTAACGCTACTAAATCAGGGCAAGTGGTGACCACATGATTGGGCGTTTTACATAACGTATATGTTGGTATTTTCTTTAGAGAGTGGTTGGGGGTAACTAAGGGTTCCCTGATTGGTTACTTTTCAGCTAACAGAAAGAGGATGGATCTACTCATCACATCTTCTTGAGTTGTCGAGTTGTTTGTAGATTCTAATTTTGAGCCATCTTCTTGGGAGAGGTGTATTATGGCTGAGCGCAAACTAGCCAACGCTAAGCGGAATTAGGGGATATAGTGGCAATTTTCCAGGATGTAGTTGTTGGCACATAAAGGACATGTGAATTGTGTTTCCCACAAACCAACATAATAAACCCATTCTATAGGATACCATCTATGGATGATTTCCAGGGTTGTGCATTCTTCAATGAAGTGACCACATTCATTGCATAGCATGCAGCGTATGATAGGAGGGGGAAATATGAATGAGAGTCTTTCAGGTGGTTGTTGTTCCTCCTATAGGTACATTATGGTCTGAGGTTCATCATTAGATGATTGGATGGAGGGATCCTATTGATGGGATCACTCGATGGTGTGTAAGGCATCGATATATTGCAGTATTTCTAGGCAATGATGGGTATAGTGCCCATAATTGATGTAGATAGCGCATGTGTGATTGGTATCAATGCTTTGCCTTTACCTTTGGTGGTAAGTTACTTTTTATGGGAACGCGACGTGGGTAGGGTATCCTACTACGTCACATATGGCACAACCTAGTGATTCTCGTTGTGTGGCGGGAGTCTCCAACTTCTTTCCTCTTATTTCGGTTTTCTTAGCCGTCATCATCGGTTTTGAAATCAGAATTTCCTTTGAAGGGATGTTTTCGCTAGTTTCCTAAATGGGTGGGGCCTCCTCGGGACTTTGGGGATTTAACCTTGTGGTGGTGATGTGTGTGGATCCTGTCCCAGTAGGGGGAACAAGGTACCAAACTGGTATTGCAAAAGATATTTTTGGTAACACCACGGTGGCTAAGACATATTGGGATATGAAACCAGCTGGGGGGTGGAGGAAAGGGGTTTGGGAAGCGTCATAGGCTAGAGAGGCTATCATGGCCAAGGACTCGGTGTCATTACTGCTTTTTTTGTGTCCTTACTAGCTTCAGTGCTTGATTTATACATCATGCACACCAGAGCCTCGATGACATCAGGTGATCACTCAGGTATAATAGGGGGATATCCTAGGAATTATCCTAGGATGGACGACGATTTGAAATGGTCGAGGCCATATTCTTGGTACCATGAAGGCGCATCCATGGATGTGTCTATGTAGGGTAGAATGGAATCGGTATTTTTTAGAGGCCTCTTTTCACTATGCATTAATTGGTCTATAGTAATGATGCGGTCCTCATCAGGGAACATCATATTTTGGAAGATGAAGGAGGCGATGGTTGACATGGCGTACATATAACTCCGACCAAGGATTATATTATAGTCCAAATGGGTGTCCAAGAATTCAATGTTTATAAGGATTATATTTTTGGCTAAGAAGACTGGGACGTTTTGGTAGAGACCGATGGGGGTTGAAGGGCGACCATCGTATGCTCTAAGTGTGATGTTCGATGGCTTTAGCTTGGGAGACCCTAACTTCTGCCAAAATTTCTTTGACATGATGCATGTGGATGCACCCTCGTCAATGATACATCAGTGAATGGTAATTTTTTGGACCGATACTAGTATCTGAAAGGCAACCATTGAAGGAAGCCTAGGGGTGGCTTTGTCTAAATCAAAATCCATTAGGCGTGTATCGGTAGGGTCGATAGCACCTAACACAGAAAGCAAGGATTTCAATTGCTTTGGGAATGACTGTAATACCTCCAAAGCTGACATAGCAGTGGGAGATTGAACTAGATCATCCATGATACTAGAGTTATGGGCTGCTTTGGAATAGTTTCTTTCTCACCTAGTTGGTCCCTTAGCCATCTTGGGTAAAGGTTGAATAGGCATATTTGATATGGTCAAAGGTGATGTTGGTGCACTGGTACTAGCTCCTGACGTGTTGTCATATGGTGGGGTTTCATAATTTTGATTCCGTATTTGAATAAACATTTCCTCTCTAGTCATGTATATTTCATGGTTTTTTTCTCCAAAGTCATCGAGACTTTGTTGTTGAGTGCTGACTGTCCCTTGATGGGGGAAGGGCTCTTGCATGACTGTTGCCTGCTAGGCAGATCACCTTATTCGATGGTTACTTTGTAGCTTCTTCAGCTTAGGGAGGTCAGGGAAATGCTGAGTGTAATGCCTGTACTCACCACAGATCGAAAAAGAGTGGTTTGTTCGAAGATTTGGCCTTTGTTCTGCCTCTGGGAGTTGTTTGGCTCCTAGTTTTGATTTCGATTGGAGTTTCCTCCATTCTGAGATCGCGGAGGGCATTGTTGATTGCTGCCCCCCTATCCAGGATTTCCCTTCAACTTTTTTTTTCCTTTTTTCTTAACCGTGTTAGGAGGATAATTCTCCTGGTTATATGGTTGGCGCGGTTGGTTTTGGGAAGGTTGCACAAATTTCACATATACATTATTCTGCATGGGCGGGTCTTATGCTGGGGAATGCACATAATGTGATCCCTGGTTTGTAAATGGTTGTTGGGGGGGATATATTCCATCAGTATGTATATCCTTGTACTAGGTCCCTGAGCCGGAGGATAGGGTCCTCCATGCTAATGGCGATATGACAACGCCCTACTGGTCAAATTTTGCGAAGGCATGTGATGAATTTGGTAGCGAGATTGTGGTACATTCTGGGTAGAATTGTATATGTAATCGGGGTATTGAATTCTGCTTCTTGGGTGACTTTGGGTCAATGACCCAATTAAACCATCTACAAAGTTTTATGCACCTAGAAATTCTTTGTAAGTTTGCACGCGCGAGGCATTGGGCAGGATATTGTAAATATACCCTGATTGCATATAGATTAGCTCGAGCTGTTGGGTCTTACTAATGGCATCCTCTTTAGATATGGGATTTTTTTGTGCCACATCCTTTGAAATCTCTGCGGTGAGAGTTTTCAGGAATAGGTTTAACAGAAATCGATCATCGATTTTGGCTCTGCACAAACTACGACGCCACCGCCATTCATGGAGATAGTCTGAGATATAGACGGTGGGGATTTGCCTAAAGTGTGTCAGTAATTCCATTCTGAAATCATGGTGGATGGGTAACTGAAAATAGGTCAGGAATGCAGTGGCGAGGGCTCTAAAGGTTCTGTGTGTAGCAGAGGGTTGATCCACATACCATTTTGTTGCTACTCTACTTAGAGTATGTTGAAACAGTCTCAGTCGAATAGTATCATCAATGACGATGTTCGATGAACACCATAGGTGGAAAGTCATAACATGATTTCCTGGGTCTTCTGCTTGCTTTCCTTTGAACTTTGGAATGTCCGAAGGGAGCTTCGTGGGCATGGGAGGCCACATGGGGTTGTGTGCAATGGGGTCGTTCGTCAACTTGGTTAAATATGGTAGATTCAATGAAGTTAGAAAAGGTGACTATGAGGTTGTAGCCATTGCTACTTGTGAATACACAATGTTCTATTTAGGAAGAGGTTTATTCTGTGACGTACCCTACTGTGCATTCAACTAGCTTCCTAAATGGGTAGCACTCCTCTGCCCTCTAGGGATTTTGAAGGAGTGGTGTGTGGTGTGGTGTTTGGAGACCAACCAAGGTTCCCAACTAAAGATACCCCAAGAAAGGATGAACCAATAATGTTGGCAGCATTCTGTCTTTGACGCCTAAATGGTGAAATGCCTGGAACCCCTCCCAATAATGGGGGGAGGTCCAAAAGACGTCTAAATCAACAAGGTCCCATCAAATATTTTCTAGCATCGATTAGGTATGGATTTGGAAATATTTGAGAGGATAGAGATTATAATCAAAGAAAAATTCCTATCGCATACATAAAATAAAGCGTAAATAAAATAAATTTTCCCTTTTAGATTTAATCCTATGTGATCATTCAATCAAAAAATATGGTTTTTGTTTGTTTGTGTATGATACTCAAATCCTAGAAGACCTATTCTTCCTCACATGCTCAAATGTAACTGGGCCTTGAGAAAATATCTTGCGAGTGTTGGCACAACATCCTATAAGAGCTAGTGACGCCCCTAGTCAACAGAAGAAAATCCATCAACGTAAGGGTAGAGGATCTAGTGCTTGCCTGCACCGTCACCTATAGGGAAAGGATGCCCTAATTTTGGCCACTAAGTACCACCATCCCACGTGAGCGTTTGAGTCTTGGGCTTCTTTTTATTTCAGTTAACAATACCGATTATCAGCCGGGTCAGGTAGCCCCAACTGATACCGCACGCACTATGCCTAATCCTAACCCCCTCTGAATCGGGTCTCTGTCGCACTCAAGTTTTCTTTTCCATTGCCTGATAGGTGGATTTGAAAGCTCCCTAGATAGTCAACTTCTATGTTTCAAGATGAATAATGATCAAGGCGGCTTATCGGATACCTACCCCTTTGATCCTAACTTAGACTATAAATTCTTTTGTGGCCCCTATGGGGAAAATTTAGTGAGTTTTGTTTAGTTAGTTTTAGGTGTCTTTTCTTTGCTTAGTGTGTGGATGTGTGTAGCAAAAAATGAACAAAAACATAGTTTGAACGTGTGGATATGCGATGATCCTTTTCAAAAATCCCCTATTTAAACTATGTTCTATTGCTCCTTGCTCAAAAGAAAAACATGCGCGGATATTCGCCGCTTTCAATTTTTCCTAGTTAATCTATGTGATCTACTATAGGGATATGGTGACTTGTGAATAGAGAGTGTTCATATGCTTTCCCAGGATCACCGAAGTGTGCAAAGGCAGCAGATATTACTTGCGCTTCTATTGAAAATTCGATCCTAGTCCCGAAATCCTAGTGCAAAAATTGAACTAAACTAATGACTTTTACACTAGAAAAATGAACTAGCTAAGCATGTGTGGACTTGGGCCACTTACTTTGGCTAATTATCTTGGTGTTTTGGTACCTAAATTTTCAAAACATAAATTTTTCGGAATGCAAGTTAATTTTCCTCCTACTTAAACTATGTGTTAACTTTGCAAAAATAAACTTGAAATAAAACTAACACCAAGCCTACCAAAAGTAGCTAAGAGTATTTTTTATCAAGCTGTGGGGGACCTCAACCAGTGCTGAAAGATGTATTATGGGCTACCAGTCACTTTTTACAAGAAGGAAAAAATGGAATTGTTGGATAAAATTCTCATTCTGTTTTTTGCGCGCAAAAGGTTGAAACAGGCGTGATGTTTGCATATAGGTTAGCTCCGAACGTGCGCTTTGGGGCATGCCTGTCTGTAATAAATGCATGAAAATTCCTGCAATGTAATTTTTTGAAGCTCTTCTGCTTGATTCTATCACTAGGAATAAGCCAGGCAGTGGAGAGAAAGGGAGCAATTCCAGCCCAACTCCACAACAAAGACGGAGGTCTCTGCAAAAAGGCATAAACACATAAACTTGGGAATAAATGTTAGTGGAGTTTTCAATCTTATGTTAGTGTGTTTGGTGCACATATGTACTAAATCACACCAACTTAAGGGGTGTGGTTTTCCCTCTTAATCTTAAGTTATTGGTCACGGGCAGAAAATAGATGGAGTCAAGCAAGTTAGTTAAACATGCTAAAACATAAACATATTAGATAGAGAAATAGCATGCATATTCAAACATAAAAACTAAACTAAAACTAAAAAAAATAACACAAAAGCTCTAAATAGAGTCAAACAACTTCAATAATCCAAATGGTGGCACTTATGTCCCCTCTTATTGAGTGCTGGTACGAAATGAGGATGAAACTTTTACCCACTTGCTAAGGTGCCCTTAGAACTAGGGGTTCTAAGTCCCGATGCAAGGATGTCTTTACTTCTGAGCTTCCTTGGCGCAAAGTCTCCCTCTCTCTACTGTGGTGGACTGGATTTGTTCGATGGCCAACAACTAATTCCCCTCTATATCTGCTCTGGATCACACACTGCTAGTATTGCTTGCGGAAATTATTCCTAGCATAACAATGGGCTCTCCTGTTGTTCATCTCTTGGTGGCCTTTTATAGGAGAATTCAAATCCTCCTTCCCTCTCTTGGCACATTGTGGGTGGTGACCCAAGAGAGGAGGGTGATTCCATTGTGTGCTCCCTTGATGTCCTAAGGAGGCTTGGGCAGATGTGCTTAAGCAAAATCAATGTCCTGGAGTGTGCATTGTGGTCCTAGAAAATGACTTACGCCACTCCCAAGAATGTGTTCTTTTTTTGGAAAAAGGCGTGCAAAGGCGCATTTATCAGAGACTTTTGCGCGCAAAGGCATATTTGACTAGTCCTTCTTGTATGTTATTTGATATTTCCTCAAACCTTAGAGATTTTTAAGTATTTTCAGATTCTGTAATGTCTCTTAGCCCTGTAAATCCTTCTTCCTGACATTAAATAATGCCACATTTTCTTGTATGATTTTCTAGTGATAACAACCATCATTGGCATGGTATTAAATGGGAAGGATAATTTTATAGGATGGTCAAAAATGATGAAATGCACAATTATTTTTTAATGGTTTTTCATATGGCATCTATGAATGTGAGGATTAAAACAAACCTAAGAAGCATCTATCTGAAAAATAGGTAACCATGTGGAAGAATAAAGAGAGTAAATCCTATGCCCTAAGTTTTGAATCAATAATTAAAGAACTGATCCCCCACATTTTTTATATTATATATTATTATGTTGATATAATAATTTGACACATTTGTATGAATTACTTTTAGAATTAGATCTTGTGCAACTCCTAGGAAAAATCGACAACAGAGATTTGAAGGATGATGACCCCATGGCCTTAGGTTATGAGATAAAATACATCATGCATGATGCATATGTCATGGAGTAAAGATATATATTCCTCTCATAGCCTTCATAAATTTCCTATATCCTACATACTCTCACAATCTCGAATCCATGCAACCTAGTGACCACTTAAAGTCTATTACATTTGAAGGCTTAGTGGATAAGGTTTAATAATATGAGATATCCTTTGAGAAGAGGAAGAAAATAGCTAATTTCTATGAAGAAACCATATTCCATACTTTGAAATGAAGAAATTCAGACATGCGGGGGAGGGGGGGAAGTATACACAACAATGGAAAGGAACCCAATCTTCCCTATGTATTTTGTTGAAAGAAATGTAATGATGCATTGACATGTAGAATACCCTATGAGAATATCCAAGGAAATTAAAGAACCTAAATCTACTCATGAAATTGTTACCTACTACAATATTGTAGTAATTGATGATTTGTTTAATACTTTAGTTTCTTATAGGAGAGATATTTTCCTTCTTTAAATTGGTTTCTAATGGGGTATAATATCATGCTATAGTGTCATATTTCTACTCCCATGGGTGAAAGAGGCTTGCATACACTACAAATCATTTTGATAATTACCCCAAAACATGATTTTAGTATTGTTTTAGAACAAAACTATATAATTAATAAAAAGAGGAGTTTTTTGTAATTAAAATAGAGGCTAATTTACACATATATGATAATAAATTAAAGATAAAATAAATAGATGTTCACCAAAAAAAAATGCACATGAAACTAGAATATGTTCATAAGAAAGAAAGGTGCACATGCCAAGAGATTTGGGACCCTCCAAGCTTTGATTTTGGCACACTAAGAATATTATGGACAACAAAACATTATATTTTTTGTATATATAATAAAATATATAGGCATGCAATTTAATTAAATGTTTAATTATATCAAGGAACTGAGTCCCAATGCCTTCTCTATTATGGCTATTAAGAGAGAAAAATAAAACTAAAATCCTAATAATCCTCCATGAGCTAACTGAATGATTTATTTATCATTCATCCCTAGTATATTCAACCTCTATGGCAGCTAAAATCATGGAAAACCATGATTTGTAGTAATAAGGGTGCATTTGTTTGTTATGTTAGCATGATTTTATTGTATGTCGCGGTAATGACCATGTATTTACTATGCATGTCTCTATGGATTTCATGGATCTTAGAGGAATTTTTCCATCTCGTGAATGTTGAAACAAAACCCTTTTTCCTAATTTTCCACAAACCAGCTACAAATATCTTACCAATTGAGAAATTACCAGATTGAATTATTGTCTGTAAAAACTTATGGAAATGACTTCTCAACACTTAAAAATTTATAAATAATAAAATATAAAATAAAATGATGTAAATGAATTTTATAGTTTTTTTTTGCTTTATTGGATGAAATATAAGAAAAATTAAGGAAAAATAAAAGAAAAAAAGGTAGATATGGCTTAAATGAAAATTATTTAGGTGGCCTTTTGGTGACAAAACTAAGGGATAGCATTGTGTATAAAATTTAAATGTTATATGTTTATGGGATAAGGTTTATAAATGATAATTATTATATGGTTAATGGTTATAAAAATAAAGGGTTAAGCATTAGATGTTATTGGATTTATTTATTAAATGAATTAAATGGGTAACTTAGGTGGTATGAATATTAAGAGGTATATGTGGTGGTATTTATAGATGTTATGAAATATATAGGTTGGGTTTATGTGTTAATGGTTATAACTATTATAGAGACCACAAAATTTAACGGATTCTAAGGGTTAGTTATTATAGAATCATGGGGTCAAATTGTTGCATGTGGGTTATATTCTTTCCACGACTAGTCTCATGCGTCGGGGGGTCACATGGGGGGTGTTATCCCCCCTGTTCGTTGCACTAGGTGAAGAAAGGGGGTTACAAGGGGGGTGTAGCCCCCCTTGTCCAGGGGTTTTCAAGATTTTGGGGCAACACCTCGATAAAAATGTTTTTGGGCGGACCTACCTATGGTATTTTGCATGGGTTTTGAGTATGATGGTTTTCTTCCCATTGTATTTTGTAGATACGGTCAAGGGAAATATGGCTATGTTCTAGTCGAGAGTTAATGGATTGAGATTTATGAATTATTTGACATTAATATATATGTATTGTAACATTGAAATGAATATAATGAAAAATCAATCTGGTAGTCTTGGTTTTGGGATCTAGGGGAAAATTTATGTGTATATTTGTTTTATGTTTTATGTTCTCGCCATTGTGAACTTTATGTTTTAAGAATTTGTTTGTGAGTAATTTATTTACAAGATTAAAACCTACATCAAATTCTTATTGGTTAAATTATGAGTCATTATGGTTAGGGATACTAAAATTTAGATGGATTAGATATTAGAGTTTAGAGTGAGGGATTATATAAGTTATGGATTGTAATGTAATGAAATAAGGGATTATCAACATTAAATGTGTTAAGGCTATGAGTCTTAGAAATGGAGGGATAAAGTGAGAAGTTATAGGTGTTGGTGTTTATGACCATAAAGGTTTAAGTTTACAACAAGTTAAGGTTATATTAAGTCTATATGTTTTAATGGTATATGGCTATAGGAAATAGGGGATATATGGCTTATGTGTCAATATTCACATAAAGCATTATGAGGGATATTCATTATGGATATAAGGGTTAGGGATTGGGAGTAATTAGCTAAATGGTAAGTGTGATATGAATTTAAATTTAAGGGTTAACATTTAGGAATTCAAACTATTGAGGGTTTGTGATTATAATGATTAATTATTAAATGTTATAATGGTTAAGGGTTAAATGTATTGTAGAAAGGTATAATTTTGGAGTATACTAGTTAGATTTTATAATGGCTATAACCCATTACATTTAATTTTACCATCGAATTTACTTCATTTATATTTGGATAAGAATTTGGCTAGGCACTTATTAAGGTGCCATTTGGCTAAAGAACTTAGTTATGAGAAGTCCCTTTCAACACCCATTTAGATAATCTCTTTCATTTAGTTAAGCATATATATAATTAACATTTATATACATAACCTGGCTAAGAGCTCATGTTCTTGAAACCATTGATATGTTCTTAAGCAATATTGTTAAACTAATAAACGAAATTCCAATAACTTGTGGCACAATATCATTGGTGAAGAACTTGATTCCATTTCATCAATTTTTACTATTGAAATAACCTCCATTTTCTTAAGAAATTAATTAAATGTAAGCTCAATACTATTATATAGCCTTTTATCAACATGTTTTGAAACTTATCTTATGAAAATTGGAAAGTGGGACACATGGTGGCTTCTCCAGTATATTTAGTTTATATTTCTTAATGTCATATTTTGTTATTTTTTATTTAATTTAGCACCCTCTTAAAATATTATTTACATTTTTGAGAGTCATATTTTGCATCAATTTGTTTCTCTTACTAGTACCTAACAATACAATTTTTTTTCCTATGATTTCCTCTATTATGTCTTTATTACATCCTTTATGCATGCTTGATTTTGAAGTTTTTTATTGAGATTGAATATTAAGGTTTAAGGGTTGCGATTAGGGGTTACTATAATAGGTTTTTAGGTAGAGTAATTTACACAATTTATATGAGTTTGGTTTATGGATTAAATGGGTCATGTTTTTGGGGATGGTTTCTTATTTAGGTTAAATTAGTGGCATTGATTTGATAAGTTAGTGGGGTAGGTAGGTTAAGTGGGTTAACATACTAGGTCAAGTGAATTAATAGGGTTTTCAGGTTAGTTCAACTTTTAGTTCTTATCTTATGGCTATAGATTATGTGGCTAATGTGGATTATGTGACTTTTTTGATTTAAGTATGCTTGGTTAGGTCATAATGTGGGTTTCATAACATTTGCAGGTTAGTGGGTTACATTGGATATGTGTGGTAGTGGGATATCATGTTAGTTGGATTATTGGATTAGAAGGTTCGTAGGTTAGTGGGGTACATTAAGGGCATGGAAAATTTTAGGGGCTAATATTCGCAGGTGGGCTAATTTTCCATGGTTTTTCCAAAAAAAAGATTCACCAATTTCCATTTTTTTATAAAAACAATTCACCCAAATTTTACAATATAAAATTATTTTACCTAAACAATCGCCAACATTATATAGGCAATATATATAATATCATTATAAATTTGAATACTTTTACAAATACATCAATAAAATTTTTATAGTTTTCATATTAGGGACTAGTGAGATTCGCCAATTTTTTAATCTTCGAGATAATTTCCCATCCTTAAAATTTTCCCTGATTAAGGGTTAGGTGTACCAAGTAGGTTATTAATACAGGCAGGTTACATAGGTTACATCTAGGTTAGTAGGTTAGTAGCATATGTTAAGATTTATATATATTAGGGAAGTAAGGTGTCTTAGTAAGATAGGTTAGGAACCAACTAAACAATTATTCATGTGGATTCATAGAAAAATATTTTCATGGTTATTGTGATCACTTTTATAGTTTGTTTGGCATAATGGGGGTTCCTATTAGTGAAAGAACATTTATATTTGAGTTATATGTGAGTTTCAAGTTATTATTTTTTTGATTAGGAGGTAAACTACATGGTAGTTATGGGAAATTCATGTTAATTAGGGGTATGTAGGAATATTTTCAACCCCTTTTCATAAATAAAATCCAATTCAAAATTATTACTTTCTATTGGTATATAAAAATATAATAAAATTGATCAATTATACAACCATTATAAGATAAATTCAACAAATTCATATCATTTGGTCCAAAGTACAATAGATGAATCAAATTATATTAGTAAACAATAGTTCTAAATCTCGAAGTGTTCAATTTAAAAAATAGCATTGATTAAATATCTAGGTTAGATTGATCTTGAACTTCATCCAATTCAACATCTAATTCAACAAGGTAATAAGGTGTATTTGGCCTTTAAAAATCATTGAAAGAGTTGTACATAATCACATCAAGGGTTTCTAGGACCAAGTCATCATCATCAACATGATCAATAGCATGTGAGTAAATTATTGCATGGTCAACTTAGTGAAAATATTTTTTTGACACTCCATCTCAATATTCTAGAATTTTCTTCTTCTTCACAATATGTACTCTTCTAGTAAATATTTTAGATGTCTTCTTCTTGAATCAAATATAACAAAAAATGACCAAGTTGATCTGCATTGCGCCTATGAATAATAGGCTTACTTTTACTAAATTAGAAGGAGATAGAGTTATAAACTGTAATATTCCTAATTTAGCTTTAGCTAATAGGAATATTAATTTTGCTTTTGAAATCTAGATGCATGAATAATTGAGCAAGGAGGCTCTTAATTTTCTCAATGTATGAATAAAAATCCTCTCTAATGTGAAAGGGGATCATGAAATAACCAATTCAAGCATCCACATGTGTGAACAAGGTCTAAAATATGTGGACAATGTCAATTTTGACCAATTCAACATGAATTATTCACAAAGAAGTGGATTCTAAATCAAGCAAGATCAATGTCAATAGAGATCAATCCAGCTAGATAAAATGAAGGCACCTTGAGTGTGAAAAGGGACAGAGCATGGAGAATCAGTCAAGGTTGACCAAGTCAACAAAGCTATCTAGATACATTTCACCATCTTGATGGATTGTGCAGTTTTTGTGGAGGAGCCTTTGCATGGAAGCAACCTCATAGTGGGTGGGACCCTTGGTGAGGAAGCTCATCAATTATATAATGAAGGATATGGAAATCATAGGAGAATATTGGATATTATATTTTCATGAGGTCTGCTTAGAATTCCTGCATACTTAGCTATTTATCTAAGTTGATTCATTGCTTAGTGCAAGGGTTTTCCTGGGTGGGGATTCCCTACTCTTTCTTGGAGATCTTTCTTGAGAAATCTAAGAGAAGGTTTATGATATGAATTTTCCACTACCTGATGTTGGGCCAAGCACCTACCTTCAGCAAAAAAAGTATTCCCTTCAGAAAACTATGTTATTTCTTAAGGTGTGCAGTGGAAGGGGTGAAAACCCCATTTTGAGGAGCTAGTTTCCCAAAAGGAGGATCAAACTTTCTTTGGGAAAGTTAAGGGAAGTATATAAAGCCATTTATTTGCTTTTTAAGCCATTTTATGTATATATTCATCCATACAACATTATTCAACCACAAATTTGCAGCATCTTTCTCTTGTACATCTTTTCTGTCAAGAAACCCTTGTCGTGTCTTCTCGGATCTGTATAAAAGAGATTAGATCTCTGTTTTTATGCCTCATTGAGTATTATAATAATATTATCAGATATATTTCTCTATTTTATGAGTTAAACTCTCTTTATACTGTGCATTATCTTATGCAGCAACTCCGGCATTTTGCAATCTTGGGGTTTTGGCAATTTCTAGCTGTTTTGAACATGGGAGGCATGTTTAACTATGATAAAGGCATTTGTTTCTGAACATATTTTGCATGCATGTCCTATATTGTCTATTATAAGGTACATAACCGTTATTTTTCACTTTTATAACTCATATATTCAGAAAATAATGTTTTGGGGTCAAAACGGTTGCTTTTCCCCACTTGGTGACATTGCAAAAAGGAATAGTTTGTTGTTGTGATTTTTTTATGAAATATATGTGTTTAAATACATTATATTATATGATCAGTTTTTTTTCTCCAACTTTGGAATACCTTAAGGTATTCTTATTGTTGTAGAAAATCCCGGTTTTGGGATATTACAGTGGTATCAGAGCAACAATCTTGGCTCAGCTTGTGAGCTCAAGAATTATGGAGTATTCTCGTAGGGAGGAGGATATTTACAGAATAAATCAGATCAAACCCTTGTTTTCTAGAGAAAGGAGGTTCTCAAAACTTCTTTTTCCAAATATTCAGGGTGGAAGCAAGGGCATCAAAGAAATGAGGAGGGAGAAATATGAAAATCCCTCAGCAAGATCTATACCAGAGGAAGATTCTAAGTACTCATATTATGGATATGAGCACTCAGCCATATCATCAGATCTACCACGTTCTATCAGCTATTTCTTCAATAAGAGGAAGAAATGAGATGTGCCAAATAGAGATACTCTTGGTGATTATTTGCAGGAATATGAATATCAATCCGAGGAGTTCAAAGATCACTTGAAATTCCAAGGGTTTTTCCAAATGAATGAGGAAAAGAGCACAAGGAAAAAGAATCAGGGTGAGGGTAGATTCTTTCTATCCACTTTTTATGGATCACCTCTATGTCCAGCTAGGGCTTGGGTGAAGGAGCTAGACACCTTTGTGCAACAACATCAAGTCTCAGAATTGGAGACCATCAAATTAGCAGCGCTGCATTTTGAGGGTAAGGCCTATGCTTGGTGGTTGTTTGAATCATTTTCCATAAAGAATGAAAATACATCTACTTATGCAAGGTTCATTAAAATATTAGTAGAGAGGTTTGATGATATTACAGATGAAACATCTTCTATTACAACTATGAAACCATATCAAACAAAATTTTTGCATGATTTGGGAGGGTCTATAAATCCAACTCCATTTCTGAAAACCAATGAAGAAGAGGTGAGCTTGTTTTATGCTTTTCCAAGGGAAATATATCCTTTGGATAAAGGGCTTCCTTCTCAAAAGGAAGGCATGAAGATTCCTTCTTCAAAAGAGGACCAAGATCTAAGGTCTCTTGTTGAAGGTAAGGCAAATTCAACCAGTGAAGAAGAGAAAGGAGAGGCAGGACAAGATAATGCAGTCATAACAAGGGCACCTCAAACACCACATGAAGAAAAGAATGGAGCACTTGCTCCAAGGAAAGAAACTCTTGCACTCTTGCAAGGAGTTCCAAAAGATCTCACTCATAGAGCTCTTGGAAAAACACATAAGCAACATGTACCTTCATTGCCAAATGATGAGATCTTGAATATAGGAGGAGGAAGAGAGGAGGAATGGCATCATGAGATGAAGAGAATATTCGCTTCTCTATCTCAAAGTTTGAAAGAGAAAAGAAGGAAAGAGGACCCGTGCAACAAAGGTAGGGGAAAATTTGTCCACCTACATTCACATCATACTCTATGCCTTGATGCCTCTTTGCAAGGAGGCATTTCAACAAGAAGACCTCCTGATTGGAGGGAAACTAAAGTATTCTCTCAAATATATGCAGCAGAAAAATACTTGTTTAGAGAGGGAACCTTGGAAGGAGCCACTAAAGCTCTGAAAATCATTGATGGGAGGCTAGGAAAATTTCTGAAATTGACCTTGCTTTCTTCCATTCATCTATTTGCGTTGGAGGGAATAGATTCAGAAATTTGTGTTGATATGAGAAAAGTATCAAAAGGCTACTCCATAGTCTTGGGGCAGCAAACGATACTCCAATATATAATGAATATTTCTAAACATAACAAAAAAAATAATTTCATTTTTGTATGAGGAGAAAAATTGTGGAAGTTCTTGAAAAAGAAAACTTTTCAAGGGGAGGGTGACTTTCCAAAACTTCAATCTTGTCTTGAGAAAGATCAGATGCAAGAGGGGCAACAAAAGAGAGTTGGGAATACTCCAACATGTGACTTTGACATCAAGCATGTCAAGGAGGAGAGCCATCATATGATAAATGCATCATTTCATACTTCTACAACGTTGTCAATGTTGGGAAGCATAGACCCTTATTGGGAGTCCCAACTCTTGATGGAATATTCTAAGGACCTATTCACATGTAAGGTTCTTGATGGGAAATCAATGGATGGAAAGTAAAAAGTAGTTAATGGAATCATTTATGTTCATGATCATATCTACTTAAGTAAAGATTCCAAGCTCAAGAAAAAAATACTTAACACAACCTATGAGGTCTTGCTTTCAAATCCCACTAGTTTCATTAAAACATGTCATGCTATATTAGATGGATTCATGCGGGAAAATTTCAGAAAGGAGATGCACTCTCATATGAGTAAGTGCATGGATCATTTTCTGGTTGAGGAGGAACATAGCTCTTGGGAAGAGTTATCATTATCACGTCCTTATTTATTGAGTGTGAGAGGGAGCTCATCCATGAGCTACCTCGCTGATTTTAGACAAGTGTATGACAAACATTGTATTGTTGAATCTCATGATGTATTCATTATATACTTGTATCTTCTTAACACTCATCTGTAGGTCTTCGCTCCAATAGGGGGCACTTTTTTTTATGGGCTTCATGAGCCACTTTGGGCCATGAACAATGGTGATGTTGGCCATTCTTTGGGAGGTCTTGGAGAGATGATGTACTCTTTATGGTGTGGTTCCTTAACACCAACCATCATACACCTTCTACAAGCATGCAAGAAGGACGGGGCAACAAACAAGTGTTGGGGAGAATGCTTGTCATATCATATCCTATGGTAGTTAGGAGGAAAACTGTGTTGGTTGCACATGAGGGACCATTGTCCTTCTCCCTTATTATATATGGCAGCTAGCATGATCTTACTTATGATCCCACATGCTGAATATGTTCTTAATTTTTTTGGGAACATGATTGGAGGAGAGACACATTTGTTGGGTGTCTTTGGGGGAAGAAAGTCCCCACTTTTTCTGCACTACATGTTCCAAGGGGAGCATGAGAAACTATATGGCCACCATTGCATATCACTTGTTTCTTTATGATGTGGACCATATGTTTTGTTGGAGAACTTGGGGAATGCCTCTCATGAGCAATTGGGAGGAGCTTTTCTATGAATTACCAAGCTGGAGGGTGATTCATTTTATTTGGATGATAACATGGAGGAGGGGGACCTCCATTAATGATGAAATTCCCCATGATTGTCGTCACTTCTATCTTGAGGAGGCCATGGATCAACAAGGAGGTTTCCATAACAACCTTCCATTCTTCCATGATGAGAGCCATTGGGTTTATTCACCAAAGGCAAACTTGCACACTTGGGAGGAGCCATTGGGAGATGGAACTTTTGCAGAAATTTTGAAGCAATGGAGGAGACTATGGGATGAGAGGGCCACAAGAGGAAGAAGGGGAGATTTTGCAGCACCCTTGTAGCTGCTTGAGGAAAAGAAACATGTGGGAGGGGGAGACTGTAATATTCCTAATTTAGCTTTAGCTAGTAGCAATATTAATTTTGCTTTTGAAATCTAGATGCATGAATAATTGAGCAAGGAGGCTCTTAATTTGCTCAATGTGTGAATAAAAATCCTCTCTAATGTGAAAGGGGATCATGAAATAACCAATTCAAGCATCCACATGTGTGAACAATGTCTGAACTATGTGGACAAGGTCAAGTTTGACCAATTCAACATGAATTATTCACAAAGAAGTGGATTCTAAATAAACCAAGCGTAATGTGAATAGAGATCAATCCAGCTAGATAAAATGAAGGCACCTTGAGTGTGAAAAGGGATAGAGCAAGGAGAATCAATCAAGTTTGATCAATTCAACAAATTTTTCTAGATGCATTTCACCATCTTGATGGACATCGCAGTTTTTGTGGAGGAGCCTTGGCATGGAAGCAACCTCATAGTGGGTGGGACGCTTGGTGAGGAAGATCATCAATTATATAATGAAGGAGATCAAAAGCATAGGATCATATTGGAGATTATATTTTCATGGGGTATGCTTAGACTTCCTACATACTTAGCTATTTAGCTAAGTTGTTGCACTGCTTATTGCAAGGGTTTGCCCGGGTGGGGATTCCCTACTCTTTCTTGGAGATCTTGCTTGAGAAATCTAAGAGGAGGTTTCTGACCTGAATTTTCCACTACCTGGTGTTGATCCAAGTACCTACCTTCAGAAAAAAATGCATTCCCTTCATAAAACTGTGTTATTTCTTAAGGTGTGAAGTGGAAGGGGTGAAACCCCCATTTTGAGGAGCTAGTTTCCCAAGAAGAGGATCAGCCTTTCTTTGGGAAAGCTAGGGGAAGTATCTACAGACATTTCTTTGCTTTTTCAACCATATTATGAAGAGCTTCAGCCATACAGCATTATTCAACCACATTTTTGTAGCGGCTTTCTCTTGTACATCTTTTTTGTCAAGAAACCCTTGCCGGGTCTTCTTAGATCTATATAAAAGGGATTAGATCTATGTTTTTATGCCTCATTGAGTATTATAATAATATTATCAGATATATTTCTCTATTTTCTGATTTAACCTCTCTTTATAATGTGTAGTCTCTTATGCAGCAACTCCGTCATTTTCAGTCTTGGGGTTTTGGCAATTTCTAGCTGTTTTGAACATAGGAGGCTTGTTTAACTATGCTAAAGGAATTTGTTTCTGAAAATATTTTGCATGCATGTCCTATAATGTATATTATAAGGGAAAAAACCGTTATTTTTCACTGTTATAGCTCATATATTCATAAAATAACGTTTTGGGGTCAAAACTGTTGCTTTTCCCCAGTTGGTGACATTGTAAAAAGGCATAGTTTGTTGCTGTGATTGTTTTATGAAAGCTATGTGTTTAAATATATTATATCAGATGATAAATTTCTGTTCTCCAACTTTTGAATACCTTAAGGTATTCTTATTGTTGTAGAAAATCCCGGTTTTGGGATATTACATAAACTCAACTCATACCTTGTAGTATTAATCATGGTAAATAAATTATCATGATTAAAAATATATATCATCACCTTGTAGTAAACCAAAAAATCCACATCACCTTAACGGAAGATGCTGTTAAGGATTTAAATTATATAACAATTATATATAATATATAGCCATAATATATCAAATTATATGTGATTATATGTTTGACATCTTATGGGAAATATATCTAACCTAGAAAATAATAATTATACTACTTTCATAATGAAAAAAATCACCATATCCACAACACTTTGAGTAGATGGTGATTGGGTGTACTTTTAAGGCATTCTTTTATTTTAATTCGCTAGTTAACAACTATGGGTGGTCCCATATGCCTAATAAAAAAAAATATTTTCATCGTCTAACAATTTCGTATAATATTTCTGACCATTGCACACATAAATTTGTGAGGTTTCTCAATAGGTTAGTTTTAAGGGATTATAATGGTTAGATCGTATAGAAACATGGGGTTAAAATACCTATTGGTTAAATTATGAGTCATTATGGTTAGGAATAATAAATTTTAAATGGATTAGATATTAGGGGTTGGGATGAAGGATTATAGGGGTTCTATATTGTAATGTTATGAAATAAGGGATTGTCAACATTAAAGGTCATATGTAAAATGGGTGAATATTATATATATATATATATATATATATATATATATATATATATATAAATTTTTAAGGCTATGAGTCCTAGAAATGGAGGGATAAGGAAATAATTTATAGATGTTGGTGGTTGTGACCATAAAGATTTAATTTTATAACAATTTAAGGTTATATTAAGTCTATCTGTTTTAGTGGTATATGGATATAGGAAATAGGGGATATATGGCTTATGTGTCAATAGTCACATAAATCATTATGAGGGACATTCATTATGGAAATAAGGTTTAGGGGTTGGGAGTAATTAGCTAAAGGGTGAGTGTCATATGATTTTAAATTTACGGGGTAATGTTTAGGAATTCAAATTATTGAGGGTTTGTGATTAAAGCATTAATTATTAAATGCTATAATGGTTAAGGGTTATAATTATTATAGAAAAGTATAATTTGGGACTATAGTAGGTAGATGTTATAATGGATAGAACCCATTCCATTTAATTTTACCATAAAATGAACTTCATTTATATTTCGATAAGAATTTGGCTAAGTACTTATTAAGGTGCCATTTTTCTAAAGAACTTAGTTATGAGAAGTCCCTTTCAACACCCATTTAGATAAGCTCTTTCATTTAGTTAAGAATATAGATAATTAAAATTTGTATAAATAACTTGGCTAAGAGTTAATGTTCTTGAAACCATTGATATGTTCTTAAAAAAAAATGTTAAACTGATAAAACAAATTCCAATAACTTGTGGCACAAGGTCATTGGTAAAGAAATTAATTCCTTTTCATCAAATTTTACTATTGAAAGAACCTCCATTTTCATAACAAATTAATTAAATGTCATTTAAATACTATGATATAGCCTTTTATAAACATGTTTTGAAACTTCTATTATGCAAATTGGAAAGTGGGACACATCGTGGATTTTCCAATATATTTAGTTTTTGTTTCTTAATGTTATTTACATTTTTTGGTGTCATGTTTTGCATCAATTTGTTTCTCTTACTAGTAACTAAGAATACAATTTGTTTTCTTGTTGTGCCCTTTATTGGGTCTTTATTACATTCTTTATGGATGCTTGATTGTAAATTTTTATATTGAGATTGAGTATTAAGGTTCAACGGTTTGGATTATTATCTAATGGATCAAGAAAGGGCTTAAAATTCAATGTACTTAGATTGGCTCGAAACCATCACCAAAACATAGATCTTGTCACCCTAAATCCAATGCAACTCCTTTCACTCAAATCTAACATCGGATGCTCCTGATATCACACTATGTTTCAATTGGGAAACAAATAAAAAAATTGAAATTGAGTTTGCGGTGATACCTAGTTAGCATTCTGTATGTTGATTAGGCCATCAATGGGAAGGTCGATTAGGTTCTCCATCATCCTATGGATGGTCAACACTTGGCATCATTTGACTAGTTCTAATTTCATGTTTTTCCATTGGTTATTTTTTTATTGGGTGGACCAATTAGGAGGATCCACATGGGCCAATCCTTGGCTACCATGAGGCCTCGTAATGGCCAATTAATTTTTTTTATGGAGGCTAAGAAGCCCCCGCAGGAATGAAGCACATGACTTCATACTTGCCAACTAAACCTTCCACCATCTCTACTACTTTGTTCCTTTATATATATGGTATAAATGTTCTATTTAAGGTTTCCTTGTGGCATGTTTGGAGGTGGGGACTAGGGTTAACCCTCAAAACCGGTCCACCAACCAGGGTCAGGGGTTAGCTCCGACCCTAAAAATTTATGTTATGCATTATTCAAAGTCCAAAAACCATATAAAATCAACCAACGGGTGATACATTCCATACCCAAGCAAACTTTATTTTATAATATATACACAGTTGGAGTAGCGGATGAAGGTTTTGGGAACCTATGGTTAGGTTCCATGGTGGGCACATATGGGGTTTACAAAAAATAATTTCCATAGTTCAGCCATCGAGTGGGGAGTGGAACCTAACTTTGATAGGGTTCCCACTAACCCTAACCGCAACATTTAACCTGGATTCAACTATAGTCATCTCAACCGGAGTCACCACCAGCAGGAAAAGGTACAAGGAATATCTAAATCTAATGGCGTCAACATGGTCACTTGGCATATTTTTAGGTAGATAAAGGTCGACCAAGTGCGATTAAAAATTCGACAGATTACACGTGATGCGGCAGGAATCTCGTCGGCGTAAGGTGAATTTGTCACTCCACATGGCCAACAATGGAAGTGAAACACAGCCAACTCACAAAGCCTCGAGAAATGCTTCACTCACAAAGACTCAACATATCTCTTCCAAATCATCAATGTTAATACAATTTGTAATATTTACGAGACCAAGCTTGTCTCTTAAATATTAAAACTTCTTGTTAGGAAGAGCCTTTGTCAGTATGTCAACCACCTGTTCATTTGTCAAGACATACTCCAGCTTCATGACTCCATCTTGTACCAAGTTCATAATGAAGTGGAACTTATTTTTTATGTGCTTCATCCCAGAGTGAAACACGGGGTCTCCATATATCTTGATGAAATTTTTATTATCACAATTGATAATGGTAGGACTTAGAGTACTTTCAAAAAAATCAGTTAGGAAATTCCTCAACCATACTCCCTCCTTTCCTATTTCACATGAAGCTACATATTCAGCTTCAACGCTACTTGCAGCAATGATTCCTTTCTCTCTATTCATCCATGATACCATAGCAGACCCAAAGTTGAAGCATCCACTAGTATTACTTCTTACATCAGGCTCACTGCCACCCCAGTTGGAATCGGAGAAAAAAATTAGATTGGCTTCCTCACCTTTATATTTTAGACAGTGATGTATAGTACCATGGAGATATCTCAATATGTGTTTGGCAGCTATCCAATGTTCATGACGAGGTTCCAACTGACACTGAATAAGGATGTTTACTGCAAAACATATATATGGCCTGGTATTTACTGAATACATCAAGTATCCTACCAACAATCAATAGGAAGTTTAATCCATGAGACTTGAGTCAGAACCGTGTAACCTATTGAAATTTCTAATCATAGGAGTAGTCATTGGATTGGATTCCATCATCTCAAATTTCTACAGTATCTTGATGATGTATTTCCCTTGCCCCAAGTAAATCTCCCCATGTTTCTTCCATACTTCAAGACCTAGGTATTAATGCATAAGTCCAAGATATTTCATTTCAAATTCAACTGCCAACATCTTCTTGAATTCTTCAATTCTATAATCCACACCAATGATGAATATATCATCCACATATAGTATAATAATTATGGGGTCATTATTCATGACCTTGATGTAATGATTTGTATCAGCAATACCCTTCATGAACCCATTCCTTAATATATATGAATTTATTATTGCATACCATGCCCTTGGAGCTTGCTTCAGGCCATATAGGGCTTTATTAAGTTTGCAGACATAAGAGTCCGTGCTATTTACTTCAAAACCTTTCGGTTGTTTGATGTGTACTTCCTCATCTATGGTACCATTTAGAAATGTGGTTTTCACAACCATATGATGAATATTCCAACCCATTATAACAGCTAGTGAAACCAAAAATCTAATGGTAGTATACCTAGATGTAGGTGCAAAGGTTTTTTCATTGTATATTTCTTCCTTTTGAGAGAATCCCCTTGCAATGAACTTTTCTTTGCACTTATCTATGCTTCCATCAAGAACATGCTTAATCTTGTAAATCCATTTAGATGTGACAACTGATTTGTTGCTAGGTCTACGAATGATCTCCCAAACCCCATTCTTCATAATGAATTGGTATTCTTCTTGCATCACCTTATTCCATACATCCTATTAGGTAGCCTCTTCAAGTGTAGATGTTTCATCTTGAATGAGATTTTTCATGTATGCAGCATACTCATAGTATATATTTGGTATTTTAATTTCCTTGGAGCTTCCTATGGGAGCTTCATGTCCCTCAGCATCTTGTAGAGTAGATTTTAACCAAATTGGCCTTTTCCTTGTAGTCGAGATGAACATATATTGAATAGGATCACTTGGTCCTTATTCTTCTTGATTTGTGGTGGTATCTTCATGATGAATATCTTCTTATTCAAATATGGGATATTCTTCATCATCAGAATCTATAGGAATGTCTTTGGACCACTTATAGGCCTGGCTCTCATCAGATATCACATATCTACTTACTTTATTTGTCTTCTTTCTTTGATGTAGATTTGATATTCCTTTGAGGAGAGACTATATCCAACAAATATTCCTTTGATACGTGTATAATCCAACTTCTTTCGCTTGTCTTTTGGAACATAAATGTATGTAGGGCTTCCAAACATCCGGAGGTGATCCACACTCGGCTTCTTTCTTGTAAACACTTCTTCGGAAGTTATGTTCTTTAGAATTCTATGGGGACTTCTATTTTGTATATATATGGTTTTCATTGCTTCTTATCCCCATAAAGAATTTGGTAGGTCTTGATCAAGGAGGATTGCATTAGTGCCTTCTTCAATAGACATATTATTTCTTTCAGCAACTCCATGTTGTTTGGGATAGTGGGGAAAATGAGCTCTCTCTTAATTACTTATTCCTTGAAATATTCAATTATTTCCTTGGAAGTGTATTTCCCAGCATTGTTAGACCTTAGAGCATTTATTTTTCTTTCGATAAGGTTTTCCACTTCAGCTCGAAATTCCTTCAATATAGAAAATACTTCATATTTATTTTTGAAAAGATAGACCCATGCCTTCCTATAATCGTCATCTATGAAAGTGACATAATCGAGATGACCTCCAAGAGATTTATCAAATATGGGCCCATACACATCAGAATGAATGAGATCCAATATTTCCTTAGCCCCTACATTCATGTTTTGGAATTTTTTTTATTGTATGTTTTCACAGAGAGAATCCCTTACACACATCTTCATGATCTTCCTTTATATTGGGGATGGCGTTGACTAGTTTACTAAGAGAGGGAATTAGCATGTAGTGTAAGTGCCCATATCTTCTATGCCATAGTTCAATAGGGTTGATTTCCATATGAACCAAGGCTTCAGGAGATGGTGTGGTAATCCTATACAAACTTTCTTCACATACTCCAATGACTCTATCTTTTTTAATGCTACAATATTTACCCAGACCAATACTTTTCCATCAACAATAGCACTTCTTTAACCTTTATCTTATAAATAAGAAATATAGAGTAATTTATACTTCAAACCTGGAACATATAGTATGTTGTTGAGGTGTAGCTTCAATCCACTTTTCAATTCCAATGAGGTTGATCATAGTCCTTTCACAACATAGCTTTTGTTGTCACCAAATTCCACTACATGAGAAGGTGCCTCTCGTGATAGTGTCTGCAGTTGTTTTCTTTCTCCATTCATGTGTCTTGATGCTCCATTATTAATGACCCATGCATTGTCATCATGGAGAGATCATGTAAGAGTAGCCAAAAGTCTTTGACCTTTGTCTTTTGTAAATATATAATGAAAGAGATTCTTGATCCATCTCCTAGTATATTTGATACCCATCCTTATGTAGTCCATCAATGATGTAGATTCCATGCCAACAATATGATCTTCAATGCTTCCTAACCTTAGCTCTGATACCATGTTGAAGAATCAATGCAGTTATGTGTTAGGTTTTGATTCTTCGATCTTGATAATTACTTGTGATTATGTTGGATTTTTTATCTTCTTTATTATATTATATTTCATCAAGAAATTATCATATTATGTGTGTATGAAAATCAAAACAAGAGACACAAGATATAGGAAATATTCCAGGGAAAAATACCCCTCAAGGGGAAAACCCAGTCAAGATAATTCTTCCTTTCAATAGTATTCTTTGAGACTCTTCACTCTATACATGAGCCAAACATTCCTTCCACACCAAGTCACCTTCCAAATCTTCGACCTAGCAGAAGCATCATCGAGTTACCCAACAACTTAGCAAATTTGTAGTAGTAGTAGCTTCAAAAATTCAAATACTTCAATCTCCCAAGAGAGACCATGAAAAAGAGAGATTCCTTCACCATATTTTTTA
This sequence comes from Pinus albicaulis, assembly GCA_034641835.2. NCBI lineage: Eukaryota > Viridiplantae > Streptophyta > Pinopsida > Pinales > Pinaceae > Pinus > Pinus albicaulis. The sequence goes on from CM076578.1 coordinate 1,290,730,953, forward strand.
TTTTTTCTCTATTTCAAATGGACCCAACTCATAATTATTTTTCCTCCTTTTCCAATTTCACACTTTTTCCGTTGATTTCATGAGATGAAGTGAATTGGTGGACAAATGAATTCGACCTCCTTGCATATATAGCCTTCTAATGAGTTTTAATTCCTTCCCTTGAGGCCAAATTGGTGTGGAGGTATACTAGACCACTTTTGACTAAAAAAAAAAACTAATTACATGATTCAAAAGCCCAATAAGGGTCAATATAAATTTTTAATTACTAACCTAGGAGTCCAAAATTAGGAATTTATACTAAAAATGACCCAAGCATGAAACACATGCTTTAATAAGTCATTTAATAATAAAATAAATGATAATATAAATATTTTTTCTTCAGTTATTTTGATGATTACAATAAATATAATTTATGAAGACCGAACCTAATTACAATATTCAACATGTTTCTACCTTGATAATTTGTATTGGGTCAAAATAAAATTCCTAGAAGCAAGATTGAATTCTTTCTCTCAAGATCGAAGTCTTAGAAGCAATTTCTAAGCTCCAAGTCAAAGAAACTACTAAAAAGTGTTGATACTACTATTTTTGCTACCAGATTCAGGAAGGATCACAAGGAAGGATGACTTGATGTGGAGGACGTCTCGGTCAAGGTCTAGAATATAAAGAATCATTTTTGAAGGAAGAATTACTGACAGGTTTTTCCCTGAGAGTGGGGTTTTTCCCAAGATGTTGGCCTATAGCTGGTATCCTTGATCTATGTGCATTTTATTTTATATTTACTTGATGAACTAATACTAATAAATATAAGAAGAAGAAAATAAGAACTAAATAATATCACAGGTAAATAATCAAGAACAAGAGGATATTTATGCCTTCTGATTCTCTAACATCGTTTTATATCTTTCACGAAAGAAGAAGGAAAAGGCAGTCTCAAGGACTTGATCAAGGAAGAAATAAGAAGTTCACTAAATAAAATAATTCTTCACTACATTCAAGGAAGATTTATAGCACTATAAAGGGAAATAAAAAGCTTGAACGAGCTTCAAATTATATATATTGAAAAAAGAGGATTGGCATCGTCCTTGAAAATAACAAAGTTTTAGATTTTGGCAAGGGGAAATCGAAGAAGCCTACAGAAGAAATAAGTGATGTTGATAAGGTGAAGTTCAGAGAACTGGAATTATTAGTTATGACATTGATGGTTGAACCCATAAAGGACAAATGATTCCCCTTCATAGCAAACATTTTTCATGCCCAAGAAATATATGAAGCATCGTCAAAACTATTCACCATCAATAATATTGGAAAAGTAGCAAGCTTGAAAAATGAAGTAAGAACTAATAAGATGAACAAGGAGGATATGGTATCATGTTTATTTGTTAAGACATAAAGAATAATAGATGAGCTTCTTTCCATTGATGAAATGGCACAGATAAAGAACTTGTGATTACAGCCATTCTAGGGCTACCACCTACTTGGGGTTTTCTCAACAGCTGAAAAGAATTACCCACCTTTGAGGAACTGTGGACATGCTGGAGTCAAAAAGAAATAAGAGTCTCCATGGTAGCCAAAAATGAAGAAGTTTCAAATTTCTATATTTCTCTTCATAAAGGAAGATTCAAGAATAAAGGGCCAAAGAAGAAGGTTGATATGTCCAATATTGAGTGTTATCATTGTCACAAAATGGGACACTATAGGAGTGATTTCCCGGAAAATCATAGGAGCAAGAAAATAGATATATATTTTTGGCTTTAGGGGTCCTGGCCTAGGTTCAGATTTATCGTGCAACCCACAAAACCCTCCAACTACTGGCCCTTTCGGCAGTGACCTGCTTACGCAAATCAAAGTCTCACCCAAAGGGGTATGGGATGTTCTAAAACCAATTTTCCACACCATGAGGAAGATTTTAATGTAGTGGCCCTAAACAGACTTATAAAAGATAATATAACAGATTTTTGCATCAAAATATCAAACCCTTCACATATTATTACATAATTCTTCTCTATATATTTGTGCATAATAATCAAGTACACTTCAATCAGATCTATTCATCTAACATCAATTGATATTCACGCACAAATGCAATTAACTAGTAACAAAATTAAATATGCAATAACATAACAGATTCAGATCTTAACACAATTAAAAGATAATTGCACAGAAATCACATAAAATTCCAGGTTCACCAAAATAGTCGTCTTTATTAAGAGATCTATCAATTCCAGTACATCTAGTCCTTCAATAAAATCTATCCTTCCGCGCACACAGCCAGCAGAGTCCGCACATAGCCAAGACTTATGTCTCTGCATACACAGCCAACAGGAACCTTTATACCCCCAAAACCCAGACTTAGCTCAAAACATTAATCAAAACATCACATGATCATATATGACTTACTCTATTCAACTCAATCCTTATATATTTATACTATCTTAGACATGCACATACCATGGTATCAAACCATGGTTTTCCCTTTAAACCCATTACAATTATTGAGGGACATAGACCCACCTCAAAGCCCCTTTGACTCTTTCGCGCAACGTGCACAACAAAAATGTACCCTAGGGGACCCCGCTCCAACAGGCCCCCAACACAAACTCATGACTCATCCCGAGTCATTGCAGGGTGGTCTCCTTCATATTTTCTTTTAGTGCTTTGACAGAGCTCTTAAGTTGTAGGGTTAATTCGACACTCTGTGCAGTAGCACTCTAGGCTTCATCAACTAGCTTCATTGTTGTCGGCCCCTTAGCTACCAAATTGATACTCTGATGTGTTTTCTGCAGGATTTTGAGGGCATCACCCAGATTTTATGATAACTATAGGGCTTCCTCATCCCAAGGTTGCATCCTTGTCTCCAATAATTTCTCCCGGCAGTGCAGGTCTTCGATCTCAGCCTAAATTGTCTTGCCCTCATGAAGGCAGGAAAGTCTCTACGATGTTACCAATGTGGGTGTCATGATTTGAATCTCTATGAACTATTGTTCCTTGATGTTCAACTCATTTTGTAGTTGTTGTACCATCAGGTCATTTTTAACAGTTTTCCAAATGCCTATGGCTTCTTCCAATAATAGTTCACACTCTGTCACTGTGACTGATATGTTGTTTTTAGTTTCCTTGACCTATGCGGCACGCTGTTCTCTGACCTCCGGCAGTGTCTCCAACTAGAGCTTCATCTGCAGCTCAGCAATATGTTGCTCAAATTCTGCCCGAATTGTATGAATTTCATTGTGTGATGCCTTGAGCATAGCGTCCAAGCCCTCTAATTTTGTTGTAGGCATGGCTGAAGCAGGGACCGTGACCTCTGGCAGGTCACCACATATTCGATCAATCATGGCCTCCAAAGTGGCATGATAACTCTCAGCTACGTGACACACCTATTCTATTGTATGTTTCTTTGGCTGCAACACCATTGCTTGTTATTGAGATTCATTGATGGTGAAAAATGGATGGTCCTCATGGTATTGTAATTCATCTGCGATCATACTGTGGATGGCATGGATTTTCACAGCTGGTAGCACTGCCAAATTGATGCTAATTTCTCCACATGCTCTCAGGGTCGCAAATAAAGTAGGGCACTCCACGTTGATGGCTAGTGTGGGGATCTGAACCAGCTAGCTATCACTGGAAGATGGCATCAACGTGCTGATTGGCTACATACTGGAAGTTTTCATGCTCACTTGAGGTTGGCTAGCTTGCTTCACGCTCTCCTAAATCTGTCTCGCTTGCACTTTTAGCTCTTGTATACCCGACTACACTCCCTCAAGCACAGCTTTGTACTTTTCTTCCATGTATTTCCCCATGTCTTACGTCGATTAATTTATTGTTTTTTCAATCTCAGTGAAATCATCTTCCGTGAGGGTGAGGTCCTCTATTCTGACTAATTTGGACCCCTTTCATTTCTTGTGTAGAACTCCCATGGCCTGAGAACCACGCTTAGTAACCTTGGAGGTCTGTGTCTCATGTCCCTCAGTGCCTTCACCTTTCTTTTCTTCTTCTGTCTCTTTCTCCAAATCTATTTTTTCTCCGGTTGTGGTAGGCTCAGGTTCAGCTTCAGAATCTTTACCTTTTTGTTATGTATATTTTGTAGTTATTGGCTTGGTTGTAATTTTCAAAACAGATGAAGAGGAATCCCCAGTCATGCGCGGCTCTAACTAGGTAGGTGGCCACTCTGCTGTGACATGCACCAGGTCATCTTTTATGTTAGGTCCCTATATTACTAGTATAGTCCCTTATTGTTGTTAGTGTAACCCCCTTATTGTTATTATTATACCCTTGTAACCCCCATTTTTTTATTATTGTGCCCTTAAATTATTATTTTTAGGTCGGCTAGGATTACATTGTGGCCCACTAGGATTACATTATGGCCCCATGGACTCCTATATATAGAAAGGAGGTTTTGTGAATTGTATCATCCAAGAATTGTGCATTTATGTAATGTATTGGAGGTTGCCCCCTCGAAGTGGCTTATTTCTAAGGCGTTTATATCTCTTTTCTTCTACTTTTGAAGCTGGTTACACAACATTTGGTATCAGAGCTTTGGATTCTAGGGTTTCGCTGCTCCAAACAGGTCATCGTGGAATTTTCGCTATAAAAAAAATTTCTACGAAGTTTCAGAAGCTGAAATTTTTAGGGTGCGAATCTGAAATCCTGAGGAAGCTCGTCTAAACATTTCAGAGCTTGGTTCACAATATTTTTGGAGATATGATCTGTGGAAGTTAGGTCTTTTTTCAGGCTCCAAAACAGGTCATCGTGGAATTTGTGCTATAATTTTTTTTTCTACTAAGGTTTAGAATCTGAAATTCATATGGTGCAAAGCTGAAATACTGAGGAAATTCGTCAAAAAATTTCAGATCTTGGTTCGCAATATTTTTGGAGATATGATCTGTGGAAGGTAGTGCTTTTTTAGGATCCTGAATTTCATCTCAAAGAGGTGATCGTGGGAAAAGTTCAATAACTCTCTCTCTGGGCATCAGATTGGAGTGCCATAAAAATTGGTCGCAATTACACGGACTTTATTTTCTTGGATATAAATTTCGGAGACAAAGGACGAAACAGTGACACGTGGCAAGTCGTACAAATTCACTCTACTGAACGAGTCCATAATTAGGTCATTGTGGGAGATTGGACACAACCTTGTCTTGGAGAATCAAAATCAGGTCAGACCTGTGGCATTCAAAAGATAATTCAGGAGGGCTATGTTGGTACTGAAATTAAAATATTGAAGTTCTACAATCATAGAGATAATCCAATTTCAATATCGAGCTCCTCAAAAGCAAGAAAAAGGTGTGTATTTTTTTTCCGAATTGCATAAGTCTTGTTTGAAGAATCAATTTGAATTGATTACAAGGGCATATTTTAGAATAGATATTAGTATTGGGTTCTAAAAGATGCCTCGTAAAAATAATTCAACACCCATTAAACCTTCAGAAGGGTCTACTATGACTCATGAAGATGAAGAATTGCAACATGATCTATCAAAATTACAAGAGCAAGTGAAACAAATTTCACTCTCGCAAAGAGCAACAAAAAATGAAATGGAAGTTTTGAAGAAATGCATGGAAGAGAAGATGGATGGTTTGAAGAAAGGCGTGGAAGCTAAGATGGATGGCGTGGAAGCTAAGATGGATGGCATGGAAGCTAAGATGGAAAACATGAAGAATGATCTAAAAACAGACATCGAAGGTTTGACAAAGTTGATACAATAAATGTTTCCTAATGGTGAAAAGATAGTAGAAGAACCTCATGATGAGAACAAAATCAATGTTAATTGTGATTTGATAAACTCTAATGTTGGTGGGAAGAACCAACATATTCCAAAAATGGATATGAGGAAGTTTGATGGAAAGGATCCTGTAACATGGATACTACAGATGGAGCAATATTTTGATCTCCATAATGTGCAAACACACAAAAGGTACGCATTGCAACTTTACATTTAGAACAAAATACATTTGTATGGTATTGATGGCTTTGCTCCCGTAAAAAAATTGTCACTTGGTCAATTTTTACAGAGGAAATGATAGCAAATTATGAGGATACAAAGAGCAACACCTTCTTTAGCCAATTGATAAATCTCAAACAAAAGGGTTTAGTGGGGCAGCACATTGAGGACTTCCAAAAATTGAATATAAGGGTAACTGATATTCCAGAGGAACACAAGATTGATCTCTTCATAGGCACTTTAAAGGATAACATCCAACATGAATTTCATGTTCTGGAACCTGATTCATTGGAGAAGGCGTTCAAGTTGGCAAGAAAAGTTGAATGTAAAATTATGGCGACAAGGAAGCCTACCACTCAATTCTATAAAGAAGGAAGTGTTGCTACGTCTAGATTTCCACAACCTACAAGGTTGACACCACAACAATTGGAAGAAAAAGAGCAAAAGGGCTTTGCTACAGTTGTGATAGCAAATACACTAAAGGTCATAAGTGTGCTGAGAAGAAATTATTTTACATAGATTGTGAAGAGGAAGAAGAAAATGAACAAGAAGAGGATATACACCAGGAACCAACCCTAGAAGAGGAAGAAATGAATTTGACCATATCGTGTAATGCACTGGCAGGAATTACCACTCCTCAAACTCTCAAGATAGAAGGACAAATCAAGAAGAAAAAGGTAATAGTGTTGATTGATTCATGTAGCACCCATAATTTTATTCATTGTAAGGTAGCCAAGGAATTAAATTGTTTCCTATACCCAGCACCAGAATGTCAAGTGATGGTTGCAAATGGAGGAACTATAAATTGCTCTCGAAAATTCCATAATATCAAGCTAACCATGGGGGAATATGTATTGACTATTCCAATGCTTTCCATTCCTATGGGAGGTGCTGATGTTGTACTAGGAGTACAATGGTTACAATCTTTGGGGATAGTAGCTTTTAATTTTCAAGAACTTTTCTTGAAATTTTTTTCAGAAGGAAAGGAAGTCGAATTACGGGGTATTGCGGGGAAGCCAGGAAGGATAATAAGCTCTAATGTCATGACAAAGCTTATAAAGAAAGAACAGCGAGGCGTAATTGCACAATTATGCTCACTAAAAGTTCCAACATCAAAATCATCTATTTCTGCAGATCTCCAACAAGTCTTGGACAATCATTCCAAGGTCTTTGAAACTCCCAAAGGACTCCCACCTATTCGTGATCATGATCATGCTATTCATTTGATTCCAGGAAGTGTTCCTCCAAACATCAGGCCTTATAGATATCCTTACTTCCAAAAAGAGCGAAATTGAACGTATGATTGCAGAAATGTTAGAGGCGGGTATAATTCAACCCAGTCAAAGTTCTTTCTCTGCTCCTGTAGTGTTGGTACACAAGAAGGATGGATCATGGCGAATGTGTCCGGATTATAGGGAGCTCAATAAGCTCACCATTAAAGGCAAATTTCCCATTCCTGTGATTGATGAATTATTGGATGAATTACATGGAGCAATTTATTTTACCAAGTTGGATCTTCGTTCAGGATATCATCAAATTAGAATGAAGACCGAAGATATTCCAAAAACAGCATTTCAAACTCATGAAGGTCATTATGAATTTTTGGTCATGCCTTTTGGCCTTACCAATGCACCTTCTACATTTAAAGGGTTGATGAATTCTATTTTCAAACCCTTCCTTAGAAAATTTGTGCCAGTATTTTTTGATGATATACTAATATTGAGCAGGTCTTAGAAGGATCATGTTCAACTTGTTGACAGGGTGTTGAAATTATTGCAGGAAAAAAAATTATATGAAAAATAATCCAAATTTTTCTTTCGAGTACAAGAGGTGGAATATATGGGTCATATTGTATCTCACAAGGGTGTTAAGGTAGACCCTAAAAAAATTAAAGCCATTAAGGAATGGAAAGTCCCAACAACCATAAAGAAGTTGCGAGGATTTCTCGGGTTAACAGGGTATTATCGCAAGTTTGTTAAGAATTATGGGAGAATAGCAGCACCTCTAACAACATTCTTGAAGAAAGATGCATTTTCATGGACTCCTGAAGCAACTAAGGCCTTTGAACGTCTTAAAGAGGCAATGTGCCTAGCACCGGTCTTAGCTACACCAGACTTCACAAAAACCTTTATTGTGGAATGTGATGCCTCAGGAAATGGAATTGGTGCAGTTTTAATGCAGGAAGGAAGACCCATTGCTTTTTAAAGTCGTCCAATCAAAGGAAAGTATTTACAAAAACCTATTTATGAGAAGGAAATGTTAGCAATACTGCATGCACTAAAGAAATGGCGAACTTACCTAATGGGGAGACACTTCAAGGTAAAAACTGATCATGATAGTCTTAAACACTTTTTGGAACAAAGACTATCTTTAGAAGAGCAGCAAAAATGGGTCACAAAGATGTTGGGTTATGACTTTGAAATAATCTACAAAAAAAGAAAGTTTAATGTTGTTGCAGATGCACTCTCCAGAAAGAATGAAGAGGTAGAAGCATTGCTTTGTGCCATTTCTATTATCCAACCAGATTGGATAACCGAAGCAAGAGATAAATGGAAGAAGGACAAAGATGTATGGACACTCATTCAAAAGTTGCAGCAAGATCCTAGTACATCTGATACATTTAGTTGGAAAAAGGATTCCTTATGGTACAAAGATCGCTTATATCTTTGTAAGAATTCCCAACTAAAACAAAATATTCTTCTAGAATTGCACACTTCTCCTTTAGGAGGACACTCAGGATTTTTAAAAACTTACCACAGGGTGAAGAAAGATTTTTTTTGGGATGGCCTTAAATCTGATATTTAAAATTTTGTGGCAGAATGTTTGGTTTGCCAGCAGAATAAAGTGGAAACAATTAAGACCCCGGGACTTCTACAACCTTTATCCATTCCAAGTCAACGTTGGGAGGAGATTTCAATGGATTTTATCACAGGTTTACCTAAGTCCGAACGAAAGAGTGTCATCATGGTGGTAGTTGATAGAATTACCAAGTATGCACACTTTTGTGCATTATCTCATCCATTTAAAGAAAGTACAGTTGCTACTACATTTATGGACATAATTCAAAAGCTACATGGAATCCCAAGGGTCATTGTGAGCGACAAAGATCCTATTTTTACTCGAAATTTTTGGACGGAGTTATTTTCTTGTTTGGGTACTCAAGTAGCTCATATCTCATCTTATCATCCTCAATCTTATGGTCAAATGGAGATAGCAAATAAATGTTGGGAAGGATATCTTCGTTGCTTTGTATCTAATAAACAAACACAATGGGTCAAGTGGTTACCTCTCGCTGAATGATGGTATACCACTTCCTTCCAGACTGCAGCAAAAATAACCCCATTTATGGCACTTTATAAATATCATCCACTATCCATCACATCATATTTAAGGGAAAATTCGAAGGTTCAAGCAGTGGAAGATCACATCGAGCATCAGCAAGAAGTTCTCCAACTCTTAAAGGATAACCTGAATTTGGCACAAAATCGAATGAAACAACAGGCATATCAACATCGCAGCGAGAGAAGTTTTAATGTAGGAGATTGGGTATTTTTACGGCTACAACCATACAAACAAATGTCCCTCAAGCAAGCTAAGAAGGATAATAAATTATCGCCAAAGTACTATGGTCCTTACAAGGTGTTGCAAAATATTGGTACTATGGCATACAAATTGGAGCTTCCTGCTTCTTCATGAGTACATCCAATTTTCCATGTTTCATGCTTAAAGAAGGTTATAGGTGAAAATATTCCAGTTCAAACAATATTTCCAGAACTTGATGAGGAAGGAAAATCATATTGGAACCGGAAGCAGTCACGGAAACAAGAACTCGACAACTACGGAATCGATCAATTTCAGAGTATCTCATCAAGTGGAAGAACTTACCCACTGAAGATTCTACATGGGAGGATGAGAATTTTATACAGAAGCACCCAGAGCTACTCAAGCGTTGAGGACAACACTTTTTCGAAGGAGAGGGGCATGTTATGTCCCTATAATACTAGTATAGTCCCTTATTGTTGTTAGTGTAACCCCCTTATTGTTATTATTATACCCTTGTAACTCCCATTTTGTTATTATTGTGCCCTTAAATTATTATTGTTAGGTCAGCTAGGATTACATTGTGGCCCACTAGGATTACATTATGGCCCCATGGACTCCTATATATAGAAAGGAGGTTTTGTAAATTGTATCATCCAAGAATTGTTCATTTATGTAATGTATTGGAGGTTTCCCCCTCCAAGTGGCTCATTTCTAAGGCGTTGATATCTCATTTCTTCTCTTTTTGGAGCTGGTTACACAACATTTTATGACCAAATATGGAGAATCATACAAAATTCCCTCAACAACGCCCTTCACACAGTTGTGCAGATTGTGAAATGTTTCTTTGAAGTCCGCGATCATATCATATAGCTCGTATAAAGTAGGTGATAGCCTTGGTTTTGTGAATAGCTTGGAATAACACAGAGTCAAAAAGGACCCAGAAAGCCATATTTTTTGTGGCTCTAGCTGGGATCTTTGAGTTCCACTCGGTTGCGTAGCACACGGATTTACACATGTCTAGCTTGATATCTGGGAACTGTGTATCTTCAGATGTCTTCCAGCTGATGAGTGCGATCAGGAACAACAACCAGGCATAATAAAAATGTTTCCCCTCCTCCTCCGCCTTCTGCACATTCTCCAGGAATTCTGTACATAGGTACTGAGCCCAATTGTACTGCACACCCTTCTCGCACTACCCAGCGAGTGCAATAACATGGGTTGGGACTTCCTTTGGCCTGCACTTCCTTAGCAACTTGCAGGTGAGGAAAATTTCACCAAATTGGACTGTAGGGTCACTGATTTCATAGACAACAAATCCTTGAGTGTTTTGCAACACCTTATAGTCTTTCTTGACCTTCTCATTGACCTTCTTTTCCTAGCCTTTTCCTCCAAAGGCTGCCATAGAGCCTGCCCCCTATTTGGGAAATCTAGTGATCTAATGGATCAACATGGAATCTATCAGAATGTACTCTCCGAGCCATAAAAAATCATCATTGATGAACGCGAGTAGCTTTCGTACACAAATATCATGAATTGGGTTGTGCTCAAAATGTGGAATTTGCAGTAGGTTCAACAAGCCTGATTTTTGCAGGCCCATCACCCAGGGCATTGGCTCAACTTTGGCTACTCCATCATCGTAGAGGATTCTCTCTAAATACATATTTGGTGCAAGCTCAGGAAATTGTTCTTGATCTATGAGGTCCCAATCCTCCAATTTCAGTAGCGAAATTTTGCCGAACATATCTTCATGAACAAGTACGTTCTCTGGAAGTAATAGCATATTAATGTACGAACACACTTTATCAAGATCCTTTGATACCTTCACCATATCTTTGTGTGGTACGACATATGCAAGGAACCATGAAATAGGGTCAGCAATTTCTACCATGTCTTCCTCCATTATGGTCTCTGGAAACTCCACCACGGGCTTCTTCTGGCACTCTGCAGTAGTTGAGTGCTACTTTGGAGTCTTCTCACGAGGAAAATTTTGGGACCCCGAGGACTTTCCCTTCTTGTTTTGCACCGGCGCAGGGGTCCCAACAGCCTGCGTAGCAGTTTCTTCACCTAGCTTGGTGGCAGTCATGCTTGGAAGAATTAAGTGATCTAAACCTCGACGACCCAGATCCTCAAAGAGTGGACTAATGCTAGACATAGGATTCATACAAAATTTAGAAATCAAAGAGCACAACTCGCAAAAATAGCATAGAAATCAAAGGGAACTAATGCAACCCCTTCGATCATATTTGTAGCATACATGCACCTTAAACGGTCTCTTGTGCATCAATGTAGTTCCATAATTGCTAAAATGGCTCTAAATCTGGCATAATATCCTCATTAAATGCAACTTAGACACTCCTCCAAATGGTAAGAATGTTGTATTGTCCATATTTATTGTTCCAAAGGCTATATTCTGGCACCTCTGTGACCCAGTCAACCTCCATGTGTAACTATTATGTGCTCGTCGCACCTATCTATGCATCTTCCATCCTTGTTGCACAAATCCATATTTCTAGCCATATAGTCATTCGATGCACGTAGGGAGAGGATCATCCCTGTAAGGCTTCAATTAACTTCCATTGAGATACCCAAGAAGGCTTTCCACGCTCAATGTGGCCAAGTGTACCACACCTCCATCGGTGATTTCCTTAACAACATATGGCCCGAGCTAATGCATCTTCAACATCCCTTGGTGGCGCACAAACTTGCTGCCATACAATAATAGCAAATCCTCTTCTTGAAAGACCTTCTGTCTAATATGCCTATCATTCCAAGCCTTTTCACACGCCTTTTTCTCCTGTTGATGGAAACCTGCAATAAAGCAATCCTCTTCTAGCATGACCAACTCTAACATTATCTCTTCTGTTAGCACCTGAATGGGACCCTAGGCTCCAAAAGAAAAAACAGGGTAACAACTAAACCACGCTTAGCCTTGTAGCTAGCCCTACAAGGATAGGAGAGGGCTCTCTCCATGAAAGAATATTCAAAGGAATACAATAAATGGATTGATATTAGGCTAGGTAAAATGATAGGGATAAAAGGTTTAATAAAATGAATGAATGAATGAATTTCAGGGATGTGTGGGATATAAAGGGACAGTTGAAAGTGGGAATTAAATCAAGACATGGGATATTTCATGGGGCAAGATAGGCAGGAAAATTAGCAATTAAAATTTAATGAGGATGGGATGGAAAGACTGGTGCGGAGCTGAAAAGGGAAAAATAAATGGATCCTTTTCAAACAAAAGAAAAATACAGAGTATGAATGATTTCCCAAGGTGGAGCATATAAAATGGATTCTACCTTTCTATCTTGAAAGCATTCAAAGGAAATTTTTATGGATGAATGGAACACATAAAAATTCACATATGAAACAAAGGAGAAAAAAAAATGCTAAATCTCATACCACATGGATCCCACAAACCAGAGCTACATCTCTTATTAATTCTTGTCAAACTGTACAATGTAGCGCATAGATGTTCTTCCACACTATTCCCCTACTTTCTTAGTTACTCACTGCTCACAAATGATTTGCAATTACAATAGATAGGCTGAAATGTGGGAACATGGATCCACAGAAAAGGGAGTTGTTCTAACAGCTAAAGGACTGAAATACAATCATAGAAAGAAATACAACAATCTTCCCCTAAAAATAAGGGACAACATTGCATTTGAGTGTTTGGAGATTTGTTGTTTAGGTTGTACGAACGAAAATAGGTAATCCGATGAAAAAATTTCCTATTTCTTTGTTGCTATAGATATCTCCATTTTATTTTAGGATCTCAGCCTTTGACTATCTCCTTTTCTTTCCATTTATTTTTTATTCTCTGACTTTTTAATAAAATTCCATTGTAATAACATAAATTGAATTTATGCTTTCATGAAGGGAAAAACCATGAATAGAAAGTAAGGGAGAGGAGGCGGGACCAACATTACAATCACAATCAGAGTGAGCCAGGCGGAGTAACACATATACAAATATGCGATGCGACGGTGAAATGAGGGCAGTCGTAATCACAATCAAGACTTTGGGGCAGGCATATTGCAATGGGTGGTTGAAACCAAAATTTCCGATGCGATTTGGAGAAGGGGGAATGGAAAAACCTTTGTACAAAATGAAATATATCAAATTTCACATTTACAAAGGGGAAGGCCCTTTATAATATATATTGGTGGAAGTACCATATGGTGGGACCGACAGGTCAATCGCAATCAGAGATCGGAAGGGAGCGGAGTGCAACACCAATGGAAGTGCCGATGCCAATGGCCTGATTGAATTTGAGTCGTTGGATCAGCGAGAAGAGATCAATGGCGCCGGATCAATCGGGGGTTGTTACAATCGGAGGATTAGGGAAGGGACTTGCGATTGATCACAATCAGAGTTTTGAGCGATCGGGAGATCAGAAGGAGAAGGTCCGATCAGGTGATCTGGAGGAGGGATGTGATTGGGTGATCAGGAGGAGGGATGCGATCAATCACATCGGAGTTTCGAGCGATTGGAGTGATCGGGGTGTGTCATTTAAACGTTACGATTGGAAAAGGTTTGTGATTGCGATTACATAAGGGGGTTCGATTTGTGGAGGGTTATATATAGTATATAACTTTATGATAAAGTTTTATTACAATGCATGGTGGGGAAGTGGTTGGGAACGACGGGACTTATAATAAACTTTGATATTTGTTTATTATAAAGTTCTACGGGGTATGGTCGGGGAAGTGGTTTATAATTAAAATCGCATATTTTATAATGTGATTTTGTAATAAAAAAGGTGGTAAAGGGGTTTTCATTAAAGAAATATGAAACTTTAAACATAAAGTTAAAGGGGAACATGGGAAATAGGGGAGGTTTAGGGAATTTTACTTCACTCAAGTATAAAATTCAATCCAGAAGTAAGTTTTCAGAGTGTAGTATACCGTTGGAAAGCTCTTTCTGGGCTCTTTCTGATGGATATGCTTGGAGGATGATTTGGTGATCATGCTACGGAAAACTTCTCTGAATGAAGGAACATCACTTTGTGGAGATAACAACTTCTGAATTTTGGCTTATTACATATGATGATATAAAATTACATAATGAATGATAATAAAGGTAGAATATTACGTTTCACCTCAAAACATGGTTTTGAGCTGAAAATTACATTAAGATGAATAAAATGTCTCTCTGATTCTTCCTGGTGCTGTGACTTTGATCTTATTGGCTTCATCATGACCTTGCTGATATTATTGACATTTGACTCATTAATTTGACCATGGTGAGACCCTACAAACTAATGAGACCCATCCTATGACCTACTGATATGATTTTGAGAATGAAAGTGACTAATGACTAAAGACCATAGAAAGGAAAATCAGCAAGTACCTCATGAGCGACAACTGATAAAAATTACTACCGTCAATTAATCCATGACCTAACGGAATGGTGAAATTGATTATTATGGGACTCCTAATATGAAAATGCAAAAAGAGTAGTTTTTGATCACTGATGGCAGTGTGACTAGACTGACACTAACACTGGCTCCAATGGGGATGGTAGCTCCTTGGAGGTGCCAAGAACACCGTAGATCGAGTAGCCTTATCCATTGGGCATGGAGTCAAAATGTTTAAAACTGATGCAAAGGCAAACTGACTCTGACTCTAAACTGAGACTGAAAACTAAAATGAAACCAAACCATACACATATTATCCAAGTTTTATAGCCTTCACCTCGAGCCCCAAACTTGAATGACTGTGCATTTTGAACTTTGCTTTTAGAAAAATAAAATGGTATATACAATGATGATGAGATAGATTCTGATCCATGTCTTCAACAATGGTAGTGCTTCAGCATCCTACCATTTACTGCTCCTCCAGGACAATCCTGGCCATCCATTTCTGAAAGCAAGAAGGCATTCTGGCCCCTGTATGCTGTAATTATGTATGGTCCCTTCCAAAGGTTGTCAAATTTACCGTGCTTCCCTTTGTCTTCATTTATTGCATCCCATTTAAACACTACATCATCCAACTGAAAATTTTCTGCTTTAGTCTTCCTGTCATAGATATTTTTAATCTTGTCCTGCAACTGGCTCGCTTTCTGTGACACTTCTTCTCTTGTTTGTTGAAGGTGGATGATCTGGTTGATCCTTTGCTGGTTGTCATGATCTTCGCTACCAACTTCTTGTAATAATATCATAACTGGAACTGTAAGAGAGGTAGGAAAGATAGCATCAGTACCATAAACCAGCTCAAAAGGTGACATACCTATTGATTTTTTACTGCTTACTCTGTCTGCCCACAAAGCGTTGATAAGCTTCCGGTGCCAATTTCTTTTGTTTACCTCCAACATTTTCTTAATTATATTCATCAACGATTTGTTCGATGATTATTCCAGGCCATTTCCTTTTGGATAATACGCTATTGAATGGCCCAGCACAATGTTGTACTTATGACAGAAATCGACCATTTTCTTTGATCTGAACGTGGCTGCATTATCTGTCACAATTTTACATGGGCGAGCAAAATGGGATAAAATATTTGATTCCAGGAATTGAATAATTACCGTGTCTGTTTCTTTCCTGGCAGGGATGGCCTCAATCCATTTCATGAAATAATTTGTCCCGGTCAGTATCCATCAATGCTATGCTGAGGACGCGGGATGAATTTCTCCTATAAAATTGAGCCCCCACTGCTGAAAGTGTGCGTTCACTGAAACAGGTTTCAAAGGAAGTGGAAGCAGTTTCTTCTTCCCTTGGAAAATTTGACATTCATAACAATTCATCACAGTTTTATATAAATCAGAAAATAATGTGGGCCAATAATACCCAGCTCTCAATACCTTGTCTGCTGTAGTTTTCCAAAACAAGTGACCATCACAGTCACCTTTATGGAAATCGTACATTACCTTCTGAGCTTCTTCTTCCACCAGGAAATTTAGCAAAACGCCTCCCGGATCCTTCCAAAACAGAGCACTGTTTAAAATGCAATATTTTGCAGATTTAAGCTTCAAATATCTACCTTTACTCTTCGACATGCCTGGAGGAGGCGACAGATGCTGAAGAACATACACAATGTCTGAATACCAAGGGGACTGTAGAAAAATATCTGAAATAGGAACCAAAAAACCTTCATCTTCCTCTTCCGACATTGCTGAAATAAGGTTTATATCTAAAGCACATAGATTTTATTGGGCCATCAATTTTGCCAACCCTTGGCCTTTGATCAACTTAGTAAGCTTGATCTCCAGATCATACTCCAACATAGCTGCTATCCATTTGCCTCTTCGAACTTCTAGATTAGTTTGCATGAGCACATCCTTGACTGCTGCATTAGGGACATATGCTATAGTGTGTGAATGTAGAATATGGACCCTAAAATATTTCAATGCCTTGACAAGAGTCAATTCCTGCTTTTCAATAATATTATATCTTAAAGAAACATCTCTAATAGTCCTACTGAAAAATGAAATTGGATTTTCTACTTCATCTCTCTTTTGCATTAAAACAACAGCCATAGTATGCTCATATGCAAACGAAAATATAATAAAATCTTGAGTATAGTCGGGACTGATCAGAACTGGTGAATTAGACAAAGAAAAATTTACCAGATTGAATGACTTGATAGCTTCCTCACTCCACTTAATAGTGTTGTCTTTCTTCAACATATTGGTCATTTCTCTCAAATGCTCAGCCAGATTAGGTATAAATCTGTGTAAAAAAATCATCTTACCATTGAAGGCTTGAATATCTTTCTTGTTCCGTGGAAGATCTATGAGCTAAATTTCCTCCACTCTAGCTGGATCTATGCGGATGCCATCTTTAGAGATGATATGCCCGAGCAATTTTCCCTCATCCATGGCAAAAAGGCTTTTTTTGGGATTGAGAGAAATCCCAAACTTTCTGCAACACTGAAAAACCACTCTTAGATGGTGCAAATGCTCATCATCTGAACCTGAAAAAACTGTCAAATCATCGAAATAAACAATAAGAAAAATGAATTTTTCATTTTCAAAAGAAATTTCCATTGCACGCTGGAAGGTGGCTCCAACGTTCTTCAGTCCAAAGGGAATCTTGGCATACTGGAAGGTTCCCCAGGGTGTTGTAAAGGTAGTTTTATCTTGGTCCTTCTCATGCACCAAGATTTGGTTATACCCTAAGTAGCCATCAAGGAGTGACATCCTAGATGCTCCAACCACTCCAACCACTCTATGCAAAATATGGTCCATTTTCGGAAGTGGGTAATTATCCTTTAAGGATGCCTTATTCAAGTTCTGAAAGTCAATGCACAGTCTTATTTCTCCAGTCTTTTTACGCACTGGGACCAAATTCGAAATCCAATCAGAAAATATAATAGGAACTATGATTCCTGCATTGTACAATCTATTTACCTCCT
This sequence comes from Pinus albicaulis, assembly GCA_034641835.2. NCBI lineage: Eukaryota > Viridiplantae > Streptophyta > Pinopsida > Pinales > Pinaceae > Pinus > Pinus albicaulis. The sequence goes on from CM076578.1 coordinate 1,290,748,800, forward strand.
TTTCAATTGATGGCAGCATCTTTGGATTGATTCTTCTCAGCTTCTGTCTGAAAGGCTTCTGATCCAGCTTGATAGGAATTGTATGCTGAATTATGTCCTTATCATATACTTTCAAATCTGAATAATCCCATGCAAATACATCAGAAAATTCAGAAAGCAATTTAACATACTTATCCTTTACCTCAAGGGATAATTCCTTTGATAATTTGACAAACTTGGGCTGATCAGTTGTTCCAATATTCACATCTTCAACTCCTTTCTCTGTGGGCACCAAGCTTGGTTTCTTTGCGACATCATCCTGATCAAAAAGCTCCTCTAGAGGTATGAGACCTCTAGGAATTACATTATCCTTTAACTACAAAATGTCCATCTAATTTGCTTCCAACTCCTGATCATCAATCTCATACTCACCCTCTATTGGAGTATCTTTGAATTTTCCATCACCCTGCAAAAATGCATTGATCTCATTATCATCCCAAAATACTTGCCAATACCTTAAATTGTCCGGAACAATAGGCCTATGTTTGACATATATTTCAAAATTATTGTTGGAGTTCATCGGAATCTTCAAGTTACTTGTAGTAGTGGCGAGAGAATCAGCAATGATGTTCTGTAACCTAGGCACTGCTATCAAAGTATATTCTGGGAATGTTTTCAAAATGTCCAGGACTGCATTTTTGTATGCCCTCAATCTTGAATGTTTGGCTTGGTATTCTCCCTTCACCTGTTTGATTATCAATTCAGAGTCGCCATATACAGAAATCCTTTTCGCATTCAACTTCTTCAAAATTTTGAGACCTGCAATCAAAGCCTCATATTATGCTTCATTGTTAGAGCAATCAAAAGCTAGCTTATAAGCACAAACTATAACATTACTTGGAACCTTCTTAGGCTCAAAAGCAAGGCTCCTAATCCATATTCCAATGCCAGCTCCATAAAAATCCATACTCCACAGGCCTTCTTCTTCTTCTTGAAGATGCTGAAAATTTTCTTCTTTCTCTTCTTTACCTTGGCTGATTTCTGGCTGTTCATTGTCACTTTATTGCTGGCAGGTAGGAGGTTCAAAAGTGTTTTCTTCTTTGTCCTTTTCCTTTTTGAGGACCTCTCTGAAATTATTTGAAATCTCAGGTATTTCATCCACATGTACCAATTGAACATTCTCATCATTTAAACCACCATTAGAATATAAGACAAAAGACTCTAAGTCTGTATGGACAATATTAATGGGATGATTTATAGGCTTGTTTTTGCTGGTAATCATATATTTCATTTTCTTTTCTCTATATAACTTCCTCAACTGGCCAAATAAAGGGATAGTTCCATAAGAGAAGTCGAGTTGCATGGTTCCCTTAAGTTTTGCACCCCACGACCTAGATAGAAGCATTCCAAACCTTGGTGGGACATCAGCAAAAACTACATCCATCAAGACATTCTTTGCTGGAATCTGGTCTAAAGACACTACCAAATCTTTAATTAAACGAATACAGTGGACCCTACTTGATTCGAAGGAATACAAGTCATGATATTTACGAGTGATTTCAAGGCCTAGCGTCTCCATGACAGCTTTGGGCATCAAATTATGTGAGGCCCCAGAGTCCAACATAGCATTATGCAGGATAAACTCATGCACTCTAAGACTCAAGTAAAAAGGAGGGACTTCATTTTCTTTAGATTCTTCTGTGGCTGGACCAAAAATAAGTTCAGGGTAGTCATCTTCTACATTGACCATATCGAAGACAGAATCTATTTGCAAGACTTTAGACACCTGAGTTTTATACACACCATTCTTCACCAACTCTGTGAGGGGCATAGACACTTTTAATTTAGAGATTTCATTTTCTAGAACATGGTTGACCATTCTTGATTTAAACATTGAGATAATCTTTCTCACAATGCGATGTTGCACCAAGGATGACCATAGCTAGCCATGGTTGATATTCATATTGAGAAAATATTTGTCACAATGTGACATTTGACCATCATAGACAATGATCGAAAATAGTTGATGATGATTGAAAATGGTCGAACATGGTTTATTTTCATATTCAGACAATCTTTGTCATAATGTGACAATGCACTATCGATTAATAATAAACTATACGACTAATACTTAAACCTCAATATTGGGATTTAATAAACACAAGGGAATAAAAAACCTAAAAAATTAATATAGGATACGAATCAATATTTTAAACTCAAGATATTAATAAATATAATACATTAAATGATAAGCCTCGCATCACTATTATTCCTTGGCCTAACCTGGCATGGATTTGGGGACGGTTTTTTAGTTACTTTTTTTATGGGTTTTTTGTTGCCGAGTTCTTTCGGGATGAGTTGTTTTATCTTTGGATGCATGATCTAGGTGGATATTGGTGTAAACCCACCTATTCCCTTTGAACCCACACCATTAGTTCTTTTATTTTTTCACCTTTAGCAAAGCTTACTATTTTTAGCAAGTTGTCAGTTCCTGAACTTTCAGACCCATTTGGAGGCCCTAATGAGCCATGTGGATATTGGTTTCCATCCACGTATTCCATTTGAACCCCCACCATCGGTTCTTTTATTTTTTCAGTTTCGGCATAGCTTGCTATTTTTAGAATTTTTTTGAGTCCTCAACTTCTGGAGTTATTTTGAGGCACTAAACAACATTTTTTGGTCTAACCGAGAGCAACATGGGTCCATGGACCGATGTTTCTCCAACCAAAAGTTTTACTCCTTGGACAGATATTTCTAGTGAGGTATGATGCATGTCAAATGGAGATCATATGCCAAATTTAGGTCCCCGGGAAGTTGAAACACCAATTTACTCAAACGGGGCCCATAGTTTTCTCACTTCATCTCCTATGGTTAGGTTTTTGGATGTTTATGGTTTTTGCATTGTTTCACAAAAATAAGTAGGCCTTTCAGCCTCATTGTAACAAAGTTCATTGGCATGTAGCCACCACACCTCTTCTTAGAGATAAGCTACCATCGCCCTAGCTAGTTTACTTCCATTCTGTGTGTAAACATATTGAAGTTATTTGATATTAATGAAATGAATTATTATTTCCGCTACATCTCTGTTTATGTATATTTTTGTATTTTATTGCATTAGTGGTATCACAACAGGTCTGCTCTTTCTTTGTTTTTCTTTTCATGTACCCAATGAGGTTAGGGTATAAGGAGTTAGCACTCGATCTGGTTGAACCAATGCAAGATCAACCTCACAAACCCCGATGACACCCCATGGTGGAAGAAAATAAATATGACGGAGCAAGAGATCCTATAAAAATATTTCTCGAGGAGGCCCTTGTGAAACATAGCAACAAACATAGCATCACATCAACCAAGAATAGGATCACAATTCCAAATTTAGACATAACCATAAACATAGGATCACATCAACCAAGAATAGCTCAAAGCTCAAGCATGAGGTTTTTTAAACCAAATAAAAACAAATTATATATAACTATTACAAATGCATTCTACCTTATCCTTCTAAATTGAAATTGAAACTTGAACAATCCTTCCAACCCCTTAGCTTATAAGATTTGTTTGGATTTTCTTCATAAATATCCATGAACCATGACTTTGAGCAATATCGCTTGCATTCACCACAAAAAAGCTCATACATTGTCGAGATCAATAGGACAAGAGGTGTAAATATGATACATAATGACTAAAGTTAGAAGATGTATTTACGGAACCTCTTGAATCACTAAATTTTAAATATGTGATATTGTAGAAAATTATTTTCTCCATCCAAAAATAATATTATTCTATTTTATTATCATTTACAATACATATAATATTGTTTAAGTATATTATCATTTACAATGTATTTTTATAAATATATCTATCTATCTATATATGTATATATATATATATATATATATATATATATATATATATACACTTCACCTATCATCTATTTGATTTGGAATCATTGACTCCTCTACTTTGACTTGGTTGCATTCATTCCATAGACCCTTCACTCGAGCATACCCAACACATAGGAATTACATAACCATTAGAAAGCTAGCTTTGGCGAATCTAGGTGCAATCCTATAAAGAAAACAATTTAGAGAACTCAAAGGATATCTTCAACCAATAATTTTCATAGAAAAAAACTCTCGAGACCCTCCTTTGCCACATAGCAGAATCTTCAAATTCTTTTTCAATTGCTCATAAATCTAGGAGAAAAATAGGTTAAGGTTCCTCCCACTACTATTTGTCTAATGTTTGCAAACTAAATTTTAAAATGCGAAATTGATGGGAAAAAAATATTCTTATATTTCCCACATACAAAAATAAGAAAACAAACATAGAAATCAATTTCTATAGAGAATAAGAGAAATCCATAAGCATGGAGAAATATATTTTCTTCCAAAAACCAACCCTCCAATCCTTTTCTTCTCTATGAAACTTTACAAATTTTACATATATATCATTTCATATCGAGCCATATCCATAAACATAGGATCAAATCAACCAAGAATAATAGCTCAAATGATGAGATTTTTAAACACAAATTATATCTAGTAATTACAAATGGATTCTACCTTATCATTAGACAAGAATATTAGCTCAAATGATGAGATTTTTAAATATAAATTATATCTAGCAATTAAAAATGGATTCTACCTTATCCTTAGAAATTGAAATTGATAGTTGAAGGATCCTTCCAACCCCTTAGCTTGTAATATTTTTTTGGATTTATGAATCAAGCATGACTTTGAGCAATATCCCTTGCATTAGGCACTAAATTGACTAAAATCCACAAATAAGTGAGGCATTGTAGAGATAAAACTCCACATATAAGTGAGGAATTGTAGAGATCAATAGGGCAAGAGGTGAAAATATGATGCATTAATGACTAAAGTTAGAAGATATATTTACCAAGCCTCTTGAATAAATAGATTTTAAATATGTTATATTGTAGAGAATTATTTTCTCCATCCAAAAATAATATTGTTCTACAATATTATCATTTCCAATATATGTTCATTATATATATATATATATATTCTAATTTTCATATCAAATATAAAATACTATTTATTATAATTATATTTAGTTTAAGTATTATTTATTTATAAAGTTTAAATAAAAATATTTTATAGCATAAAAAAATTGTGGAGATACGTAAGTTTTTTTATATTAGTCTTCATTTTTTAATATTAATTATAAATTCCATATAGTAAAAATTTTGAAATATTTGTTAGTGTATTTTAATGTACAATAAAATAAATATTTATTTGGATAATGGATGATCAATCTGTTCGCAAAGTTTTCTAATAAAATATGTTTTGGTTAAGGTATGTGGCTGGCAAATAGTTGTACAAATAATATATGAACAAAGTATCAGGGTTCTAGAAAATATGAATGAACTTCACCTCAAAAAACTCTCCAAACTATTATCACCTGTTGTGACATAGTAATATATGTATAAAGAGGTGGCAAGAGACAGGAGTGGACAAAAGCGAAAATCGGATGATCGAGGAAGAAGTGTTAGCAGTAGATATCTGGTTACTATGGAAAATTCAAAATGGTAATTGAATGATAGGTTATGGTGGGCGTGTGGCTTATGGCGTTAGTGGGGAGTGCAGTGGCCGAATTTAATTTGATATCTTACAACAAAGGCAGGAAATGTATCATTGCAACTACTACATTGAATTTGCTGATCTTATGCCCGAGCGTTGTACTATCATTAAAAATTACTAATGATAGACCCGACTGATTATTAATATCAAAATCACTACTGATAAGCACAAGGGATTGATAAGCACAAGTGATTATTAATATTATTAACCAAAATTACTAATAAACCCAAGAGTTTAACATTATAAATCCAATCAAGTAGTAAAGCTGAGAGATAAATATTATAAACATAAAGGATCAGAAAACCCAAGGAATCAAATTCGAAAATAAGGTATTAATATTAAACCTTAGGACTAATATTTAATTCTTAGTATTGGGGTTTAATAAACCCAAGGGATTATTAATATTATAAATAAAGGGGATCAATAAACGTTAGGCATTGTTAATACTATAAACCTAAGGCATTAATAGTATAAAAAAAATAATTATTAATAAACCCAAGTAATCAATAAATAGAGAAAAATAATATTGAAAACCAAAAATGTTAATAAATGATTAATAAACCAATAAAAATGAACATACTTGACCATGGCCCTTTTTCACATTGAGACAAATTTTGTCGCAATGTGATGTTCCACCATGTTTGATTTTCATATTGACAAAATATTGTCACTAGGTGACGTTGGACCACGATTGACCATTATTATAACCATAATGGATTTATATTAAACCCAAGGTTTAATATTATAAAACCTATGAATTATTTATATCGTTAGAGTATGAACCCTTATATCAATAAACCCAAAGGATTGATATTACAAACCGAATGAAATAATAAAACCAAGGAATTACTACTAAAAAACCTATGGTTTATAAACCTAAGGGAATGATAATAAACTTGAGAGATTAATATATAAACCCTTAAGTATATAAGCCCATCATAAATACTATAAACCGTGAAATAAACATGGTGTATCTTGCTTTATTTAAACATTGTGATAATATTTGTCACAATGCGATGTTGCACCAACGATGACCATAGTTGGCCATGGTGGATTTTCTTATTGAGAAAATATTTGTCACAATGTCATATTCGACCATGGTAGACCATGATCGGCTATGGTTGATGATGATTTACAATGGTTTACCATGGTTTATTTTCATATTGAGACAATATTTTCCATAATGTGACATTATGCCACTGATTAATATTAAACTATAGGAGTAATATGTAACCCTTAATACAAGGATCAAATAAACCCAACGGACTAAAATACCCAGAAAATTAATAAATACTAGGAATAAATATTATAAAATCAAGCGATTAATAAATCCAAAGGATTAAATGATAAACCTAGCATCACTATTATGCCTTGGCCTCACCTGGCATGGATTTGGGGATGGTTTGTTTAATGTTTTTTTTATGGGTTTTGTGCTGGCCACTGAGTTCTTTCGGGACGAGTTTATATTTTATATTTGGGTGTGATGGGGTAGAACTGCTCCTTTCCTACCCCTTTATGGGTTCCAGGGAATTCACCCCTTAAGTCACACACATTTGTGTTTGGTCGTGTCTCATCTATGGTTTCTGAACATGGTTTGTCATGATGGTAGGAACTACAATAAAATCTATGTTCAAATTATGGTTTGTGATGCTTGTCAGTTTTTAAAAATGGTGATGGGATCTCTGTTTATTTTTGGTGTTGACATTATTAATCTATGGAAAGGATGGGAGAAAGCCCCTCACATCCATTTTTTGGAATTATGGTTTTTTTTACTATTATTACAGATGGGTAGGGTGGTGGTGACATCTAGATTCCAAGCATCTCTAGGATCAGCCTACCACCTCTGCGAAATCATTTTGTAAAGACTCCCATCTCAACATATTGTAACTTTAAATTCATCTCTCGAGCAACGAAAGTCAGGAATAGAAGCCCTACCTCGAGGGGTCGTAGCAAGAAACATAGAGGCACCACATCAGCATGGAAACCAGTCTCTTGTGAAGCTAAAACAATGGGGAAAAATCCTATATCCAACATTATAAACAACCCATCTACAAGATAACATGAGGGAAAAATGAGGAAATCACTAATTTAATTGAGGAGTGGGAAGAGGATTTGAGCCATCAAGTGGGCACAATGGAAATTGATTTTGATGATTTGTATACTCTAGTTCGAGATCATAGTCAGACTTGTGGTCGTGTAACTTAGTTCAATCACACCCTTTTCTTGTATTGGTTCATGAAACAAATATTATTCAAGGCTCTGAAGCAAATTTTTGTGGGCATGGCTACAACATTGCAAGGGTTTATTGAATATAAATAGGATTTCCAAAAGCTCCAATTTCAGTTTCTGAAGAATGATGGACACCTTCGGTGAATTGAAAATCATCTCCCTTTCATTTTCTCTAAGACAAAGATCTCGGGTCTCACATATTCTTTCCTTTGATTTAACTTATACATGTATATAGCTCCATATTAAAAATATTATACAACTACCATCCCTCTAATTTAATTTGTCTCTTTCTTTTCACATACTAACTTAAAGTAACCTTGAGATTTATATCTTGATTGCATGATATTTGTGGCTTAATTTAATAATACAATGCATAAGTTATGGTAAATATCATGATTCTCCTAGGCCATGTAAATGTCTAGATTAATTCTCTTGAACAAAGCAAGATAATTCAACCTTTATAATTGACGACTATTAATAGTCTCTATTCCAACATTCAAATACATGAGGACCTAGTACTATATAATTTAACCTAAAATCGGTCATATATGGTTTTATTATATTACTCGAGAGCATCATTTGCATGTAAAACCATATTCCTGATGCATTAAATTTATGAAATAATCGATAGCTATTGTTTACCCCTCCCAAGTACCTATAATTTATACCCTCCAATGGTAGCATGTGATGGGCACATCGATATGTTGTTTTGGGTTCTGAGAAGGGATAGGATGCAGCAAAGAGATCCGATGGTCCTCATTTCTCCTCCCCAAACCCTAACCATTTTATTACCATTACTCCTCATTCTTTTTTTTATAGTCACCTTATGGATGTCATTTCCGTGTTTTCGTTTCTCTCGTCCTTGATGTCATCGGTGTAAGGCTACGAGTGCCTAAGGTATCATGGTTATGGTATAAAGAGCTGCTACTTCTATTAACCTCTCTATTCATCCTCTGTGCTAGTCATTCTAATTAGAGTAAGGGAGAGATTAAACTATGGTTCTCCATGGTTTCGTTGCGCCCATATCTCTATATCACTTCAGACGTATGGTCTTACCCATAATTTATGTAACCTTGACATCAATGTATGTTTAAGACAAAAATAGCACGAAATTATGGTGACTTTTGAAAGATATATATTATGCTTAAGATAGTGGCACGTAAATAATTAATTGTCCCTACAAACAGTGAGAGATTTAGGATGGTTTATTTTAGGAAGAACCATGCCACAAAGATATGAATATTTAATATTAGTGGGTAAATCCTATCATAATGATTGTTATGGATTTGAGCTGCATATTTTGTATTTAAATGACATTCATTTTAATATTTTAACATAATTATTATGGGATGGACTCCATTATGGGAAATTGAGTGAGGGGTGAACACCCTCATGAGTGTTTAATAATAAAATTAAACTTTTTATTATTTTCACCCTACAAGGTTTCCAGGGTATATTGGTGTTCAATGATGTGATTGATTATTGTGTCAGTTTGATGATGCTAATTCCTTGCATGATGTGATGTTCATAATGAAAACTATGTGATTAATTAATATTGTTAAAGGAATCAAGAAATGGTGAGAAGTTACATCATACAGTTTATGTTAATATAATACAACAATGGTTTTCAATGGTTATGAAGCTTACTATTCCTATACTAAACTTACTCTATGTACTAATGAAAATTCTATCTAATGGTGAATGAAGAATCTCTAATAATGATTTGAATAGTTTCCAAGCAGTTTTTATGTGAGGTTATCAAGGAATGTTACACACAAACACACACACACACACACACACACACACACACAGAGATGGGGGAAGAGGGAGGGACGTAGGAGAGAAAGTAAGAGAGAGGCATAGAGTGATGGGGGAAGAGAAAGGGAGGTAGGAGAGAAAGGGCTAGGGAGGAATGATGAGAGAGACGGGGAAATATGGATGGATTTGGAGGGGAGGTGAAGAGGGAGCGAAGAATAAATACATAGAGAGTGAGAAGTGGAGAGTGAGAGGGAGTGACAAGGGAGAGATTGAGGGAGATTATGTATGTTTTGAGGTGAGATAAAGAGAAAAGGAGGTAAAAGGAGAGAGGGATAAATATACTAACAGAGTTGGAGAGAGAGAGAGAGAGAGAGAGAGAGAGAGAGAGAGGGGAAGAGAGAGGATTTGAAAGAGTGGAGTGAGGGATGGAAAGAGAGATGGAGTGGAGGAAGAGTGAGAGGGAGGTATGAAGAAATAAATAGAGAGATAAAAGTGGATAGAGATAGATAGGGAGTGATAAATAATATGGAAATATAGGGGGAGATAATAGTAGGTGGATAGAGAGATAGAAGCAGGGGAGAGAGAGGGATGGGGAGTATAGAGATATATATGGAAGGTGAATAGATGGAAGAGGAGATATATGGAGAGAGAGAGGGAGGGAGGGAAAGGGATATTGATATATATGGAGTGAGAGAGCATGTGTGTTTAGCGGTTTGAGATAGAGAGACAAATAAGGAGAGAAAGAGGGATATATAGATATACATGGAGGGGGGAGAGAGGGAATAAGATTTGTTGCACTAAACACAAAATAGGTGACGGTTCCTCCCTCTAAAATTTCTCTTGTGTTTGAAAACTAAAGTTTAATCATATATATAATTCACAAATTTACCCATATATATAAACATAAGATTGGATTAACCAAGAATAACTCAATTATACATGATGAGCTTATTTAAACCAAATAAAAACACATTATATATGTCTATTACAAATGGATTCTACCTTATCCTTATAAATTGAAATTCAGAGGTGATGGTTCTAACCCCTTCACTTGAAATATTTTTTGGATTTTCATTATAAATATCCACGAAGAATGAATTTTACCAATATCCCTTGCATTAGTAACCAAGTGGGTTATGATCCTACATCAAGCTACCAAGGAAAAAAGTTTTCATGGGATGAGCTTAGTATAATCAACTCCTTCCCTTTGTAAAATATCTTTAGTTTTCCAGGTTACCTAAGATATAGGAGAATTCTTCCATTTGATTAGAAACTCCAAGTATTCCTTACCTATGGTTTTTTTATAAACCCCTTTGTGTCCGTGTGTTGTTGTAGATGGAATTTTTGTTGTACATTGAAATTTTGGTTCTGAGATGTCCTCTTGTTCTTCTTGTTGACTTGTATCACCTGCTTGATATTTATACAAGTCGACTACAATGAAGATTGTAGATATAAAAATCCATGCTGGTAACTCTAATTCGTATGTAGTGGCTGAAAATTTCTTATAAATATTACTAAGGCCAATTTTTTTGTATTTTATTTTGTTGTATTCTCATGTTGGAAATCTTTCCTTCCTTAGATGAGCCATTACTAAGTCACCAACCTCAAAATTCACCTCTCTTCTTCTCAAATTTTCTCTTTTCTTGTACTTGTTCTTATTTTATTGAATTTTTTGTTTCACTCTATTATGTTTGATTGGAACAACATCTACAAAATATTCACCTTCAACACTCCTTAACTCCCTAGGTTTTTCATTTCATTCACTCCTCTTGCATTCATAGCATAAATTATCTGAAAGAGACTCATTCCAGTGATTTTATTGAAAGATCCATTATACACATATTCTTCTTGAGCTAATACATTATCCCCTTGTTGTATATGTTCTCCTACTAAACTTGTCAGAATATTTCCCAAGCTTCTATTAACCACTTCAATCTACCCATGTCTCTATGGATGATAAGCAGAACTCAAATTCAATTTTGTGCCCAATTTCTTCCATAATGTTGTTGAAAAGTGTCCTAAAAATATGGTATCTCTCTCACACACAATGTTGGTAGGAAAACCATGTAATATGAAAATTTCTTTGAAAAATAAATTAGCAATATTCACAACATCACTAGTCTTATGGCATGGAATGAAATGTGCCATTTTTGAAAATCCATGAACTACTATAAAAATAGAATCATGACCTTTTTACATTCTTGTAAATCCTAATATGAAATCCATACTCATAGAATTCTAAGGTCTAGATGGAATAGATAGTGGTGTATAAAAACTAGTGTTTTGACTTCTCCCTTTGGAATATTGACAAATTTTATATATACTCACAAATATTTTTAGATATCTCCTCATATTTAGCAAATAGTAGAAGTGTTATAATGGTTCTAAAGGTTTATGATAACTGTTACACAGTAATTTGTCACCATCCTTGCAATCCCTTGTCCCGCACATTGGAGGGCTTATTCAATGACCTGTGAGCAATGACATAACCTAAAACCACTTTCACGACATCCCCCTTAACAAGGAAAATCATCCCTCTGAAAAAAAATTCCTGTGAAAAGCCCTAAAAATAGCCCTTTTGGCCTTGGCGCGACTAGCCAGTTCAGCCCTTGCGCCAATGGGGGAAATCCACCAAAGAGGGCGCGCCAACTAGCGCTCTGTCCCAGTGTATCACCCATGCTAGGCTTAATAAGGATTTATTTTTAAAAATAAATGGTGGAATTTTGATTCCAACCAACTCCTGAACGAGTCTCTAAAACGAGGTGGGAGGTTTCGCTCCAGATCTCCATGTAGGGGACGTGTTTTTCCACCTATCATGGAAGCTTCCTTGAGGATAGGGCTAATCCCACCATTGTAGGGATCCCAACTCCCCTTCCACCATCTATATAAGCTTGTAATTTTCCCTTTGCAAGCTAGCCTGAATAGAGCTGAATCATTTGTAAGGAGATTATCATCAGACAACCGAAGAGAGAGACTTGTCCCATTCCCGACGAGCTTTACTGAGACGTACTCCATTGTCGACTCACCGAAGGAAGATCCAGTGTTAGAGCTCAGGTTGTATCTTTATTTGTTATGATTAATAATAAATGACTTCTATTATGGTTTGACTCAGATGTTCATGTTTTATGTTATGAGTTGTATCTTCTCTGACTAATACATAGTTGCATGTATTAGGCTTTACGCTGATTTTTTTGTTGTTTCTTCATGTACATGTAGGTGTTTGAACGCGCCTAGCAGGAGAATTGTGATCTGCCAAAGCGAGGGACGAAAGCACCATTTTCCCCACAAATGACAGCAGCGTAGGACTTAAGGTAGGCCTCTTGTCACATCTTAGTCTTTTGCAATTAGGAACTTACATCTTAGCGTGACTTGGTTGTTGCTAGACCTGATCTAGGATAGTAGAGATCGCCTCTGTCCGTAAAGGGGATTTACCTCTCCAACAAACTGGTGACTCTGCTGGAGAGACATTGATTGGAGTTTGTCTTGTCTTTTCGGTTGATTTTGCTCTTTGCCTGCTTGATCAGCTCTTTTGGTTCGTTCTTTTCTAGTGTTAAACTTTTTTTTAGTTTCACCATCCCTAATCTGCTCCTTGATTGCTATTTTTCATATTTTTCATTAGTAAACTTGACTGGCGTGGTTTTTTCCCTGACAGTCACACCAGCTGGCACATGTTTCCAGTTTATCCCCTACGCCAATCCTGTTCTGGCACTAGTTGCAGCTTCACAGTCGCGCCAATCCTGTGAGGTGCTAGGGTTTTCTTATTTTCGGGCTTTCTGAGCTTGGTCTGTGTTTTTGGTGTAATTTGTTCAACTGCCCAAGTGTTCTGGAGCCTTGTTTTACTGAGTGTGACCTTCATCCTCCAGTTGTTTGCCCTCTACTATCGATTTTACATTCTAGCACTAGGGCATCTAGGTGCTATAGTGTGTCGAGCCTCCCGTAGGAGTTTTTGGTCTCCGTTTGAACAGTCAATTTCATTACTGCTTCTTTGCATTCGTGTGGTGGTTTTCCATTGTTTTGTAGCATTATTTGAGTGATTGGCTTCTTCTTCATTTGAATTCTGCTTTGTCTCATTTTGGGCCTAGATTACATGGTTCATTTGAGTCTTTGGGATTCCTTCCGATTTGGGGGCCTTCTTTATCAATTTGAGGTCTGATTGTGTGTTTGGCATTGAGTGAAACTTTCTTGTCTTCCCTCTTTTGCTGTCACTTCTCAAATTTTTATTTTTATTAGTTTTCATTTTTTTAGTGCACTTTTCTCTTAAACATTGAAAATACAAGAAAATCTCTTTTGCTTTTGATTAGTTAATGTAAATTAAATCTTTTTTGTGTTATTAGTGTGTTGTAACCTTTACAACACCCTCCAAAAAAGACTACCCTTTTAAAATTTTGGGGCCCCTTAGAACTAAAGAGAAATTGCTAAGTCACTAAGTCGCAAAAGTAGACATCCATGCAAATTGCGACCTTGCGACCTAGCGACCTCAGGTCGCCAGGTCGCCAGGTCGCACATTACATCAACTCATGAAAACTGCGACCTAGCGACCTTGCGACCCAGGTCGCCAGGTCGCCCGGTCGCAATTCGGTCATTTTCGAAATTGTGACTCCATGACCTTGCGACCTGTGTCGCCGTGTCGCTAGGTCGTACCCGGTTTGTTTGCATTCATGACTTAGACTACACCCGTGTCGCCAGTCGCTAGGTCGCACCGGTCATTCAAAATTTGACTAGCGACCTTGCGACCCAGGTCGCCAAGTCGCTAGGTCGCGATCCGGTCATTTTCCGAAAATCGCGAATTAGCGACCTTGCGACCCAGCGACCCCAGGTCGCCAGGTCGCAAGGTCGCCAGGTCGCAAAACTCAAGGTTTGACTAATCTGCGACCCAGCGACCCACATTAATGGCCCGCACGTGCGACTTCCTATAAAAGGGGGGTCGCAGGTCGCATTATGCACATTCAGCGATTTGTAAGGAAAACGCCTCTGACAGCTCAACTGACGAGTTTTTCCCGGGTAAGTTGCCATTTCTTCCTGCTGTTTCCATTCTAATGTTTTTCTTACTAAACCCATCTCCCCTTGTAGCCTATAAATTGTCTTTTGACCATGATTTAATGTTTTCTGAGATTTTTGCCCGTTACATATTGCATAATTTACCAAAAACCTCTCTGTTTGCCTTTTCACCCCATGGCATCATCCCCCTTTCTTTAAAATCATGCCACAGCTCTCCCTGGCCCTAGAAACCTTGCAAATTCCCAAGAGTAGGGCAATAAAGGGTTCAAGGCCCCGCCGCGCACCAAACCCCCCGAAGAAGCTAAATCATGATCGCGACCCAAATGACCTAGTCGCGAGGTCGCAGTCGTATTTCTCCTGGGGCTTTGCGCATTTCCACTGGCACTCCAACACCTAGTCGCTGTGTCGCGGTCGCACTTCCTTTGTTTTAAGATTCAAGTGACTCCAACAACCCAGCGACCCCAGGTCGCCAGGTCGCAAGGTCGCAAGATCGCGCCCGGGCCCTGTTTGTGTAACCCGCGACCCAGCGACTCACCAGCCCAGTTTTTTTTTTTTTTTTGCATTAACGCGGATAGATTTCATCACTAAATTGCAACTGGATTTTTGTCACCATGTCGTTCTTATCATGGGACTCTCTTCTGAATTTGACAGGTGAAGACATAGAGTGCATACCAGTGCTTTCAGATTCTAGTGACATGGCGCCCCCGCTATCTAGAAGAAAGGACAAGAAAATAGTGGAAGAGATTGATGAGATGAGGATGGTGTCCCCACCCCCAATATTCCGAGATACGTTATGTACTTTTTCTAAAGATGACAGCATGAGATGGTACTAGATTTATCAGGAGTTCGCCAAACCACTAGAAGAATTCCCGGAAGACCTCCCAGACCGAGAAGTATACTTGGCGGTTAAGAGGTCCAAACTACATCTCTGCAATAGGATCCGTACCATTCCCATGTCCGGAGATCATAGACTGATAATACAAAGATGGGGACTTTGCAGACGACGGTCTGATCATAGATCATGAAGGCAGAGCTTTCACTACGCTGGTAAGCTCAGATGCACACCTTTATTATTCAGTGCCGCGCCCAAACCAGCACTTTACTCAAGAATGGGCTGCTACTCATGCCGTCCCGATCGTCGATACTATTAAACAATGGTGGGAGGAGCCCGAGAAGTTCAAAGTGAAAAAGAACCAGGAATACCCAGTGGCAAGCCTAAGAGAAGTTTATAAATTGGTTGCTGCCATGCTCTGCAGGCTTTACGGGCGCCCAGACTGCTCCACTTTCAACGGTAGTTGGGCCACCATTATGGAATATGTGACAACACAGGGGACCCGTTTTAACTGGGCCGGCATACTGATGACGTCGCCGGGCAGACCAACTTGAACTCGCATTGGCTCCGACGAAGGAATGCTCGTTGAATTTTACATGGCTTCATACCTACTAGATGTGTGCGCCGAGTGGAGTTTGGACGGTCGGGAGCACAACTGGGACCCCGAGAACACGCGCGCAATCCATCTACAACTTAAAGTATTCTGGGAGTCTAAATACAAACAGGACCTAGATCGGATCTCCCGAATATTTGTTCCCGCTCTGTACAGGCATTTATTTGGCCAAGACGCCCCTTGCATGTCATGGCGGGCCAAGGAGACCCTGGTTAGAGTGGCGCACTGGTTCCCTTTCCCTGAGTACACCTTCATCCGAGTCTTTGGAACTTACAAGGCGCCACATGTTATGCCTCGTTTCGTGACGGACAAAATGGTGATGCAGGAGGTGTGCTTTCAGATGTCACATGGTTTCTCCAACATCTTGTCTAAGGGAAAAAAGAAGCCATGGCCCACTCTGCCCCTCACTATTGGTGCATTCCCAGTTAAAGACTTCAAGGAGGTGCTAGCAGAAGCAGACGCAATGAGAAGTTATCAGCTGGGGGCAATTGAACACCGAAACTATGACCCAGAGAGATTGGTCCCCAACACTCCACGTGAGAGCCAACCTCCTGTGGACTTATCATGATCTTAACGCCCAAAGTAGAGATGAGGAGAAACCGTATATAATGCTGAAAGACAGCTTGCTCCGGGGGTTGACGTGGTCCAGGAAGACTTGGATGATCACAACTTGGAAGACAGAAGACGTCAGTTAGGAGCTTCTTCTTCATCCATGCTCCAGAAATCCCGAATCAACACAGGGTCAACGCCATCCGCCAAACAAAAGGAGGCAGAAGCAAAGGCCCAGCAGGAAAGGGAGAGGAAGCTAAAAGAAGATGAGGAGGCGCGGCAAAAAAGTACAACTGCAGCACAAAAGAAGAAGCTGGCCAAAGAGGCCAGGAAAGAAAAAGAAGACAAAGAGGCACAAGCTGCCGCGGAACAGGTGCTTAAGGCAGAGTTGGACAAGGCGGAGGCTGAACGCCAAAAGAAAGCCGAGCAGGCTGCTGCAGCTGAACGGAAGAAGAGGGCTGAAATAGAAGCAGCCGCAGAGGTCGAATTACAAAGGGAAAGCTTTGGGTCAGGTACCACAGGCTCTCATCGTAAGAAGAGGGCCGAGATAGAAGCAAAGAAGCAGGTTTGGTCTGGGCTGAGGAAGGAAGAGGGAAGAGAACATGTAGGAAAGAGAAGATGACACGCTAGATGATCTTGAAGTAACTCCTCTCGACGTACCTTTGGGCCGTACACAACTCTCTGATGTTAGATCGCCCCAGGGACAGGAAGAAGATGTGTTCGATCTGACCAGACTCACATTTGATCAATTTTCGTTCAAGATCCGTCAGGAGAAGAGGAGGTCGTTGGCACATAGTCCCTCTGCATCATCGCAGTATCCACAGGTAAGGATATAGTTTTGGATGCCAGGACTAATCCGGTAATGATACCGTCAGCAGGTACTGCCTTCGCTGCGGCTACAGAAGAGAATGTAACCCGGATGAGTAGAGAAATAGTAGCTCTACAAAACAGACTACACGCAGCCGAGCAACGCGAAAAGATGGCAGAGCAGGAGAGAGCAGCATTGCAAGCGGACGTCCAGCAACTTCGAAAACAGGCTCTGCCAGCAAATGAAGTCTCACTTGCCATTTTCAAGGAGTGTGAGGTGTTGGAGATGACTATGAGATGTGTATATGGTGAGATGTTCACCATCAAACAAACAGTCGCTCCTCTGGCAAGCGCACGAATGGAAACCAGGAAAAGACAAGATCAGCTCAAAGAGGCTTCACAGGCTTTGGACAGGATGATGGGTTGGACCATTCAGTACTCTCAGGCACCTGAAAATTTGCCTAAAAGGGACTGGATCCACACGCAGGATGCGAAAGTTCAACTCCGCATAGCGATGCAATCTGGAGACAAATTGCCTAAAGACCTGGACAAAGTGATGTCCTCGTACGACCATCTGATTAGTGGTATCCACTCAATGCATACGCTGCACCACATCCCATCGCTTGGGGCATTAGAGGAAGAGAAAAGCTGGGAACAAGTAAACCAAGATATTCAAACATTCTTGCAACCCATCAAGCACGCCGCAGCTGATCCGGAGCCCTCCGCATCTCAAGAGCATCTTAGTCAATTCATCGCCGCTCCAGCGCGGATTTATACCAAGCTTGCGTCGCTCTCGAATCAGATTGGACAAAAGCGGGAGACCCTAGTACCGAACGCTTTGGAATGCGCGTATAGGTTGAAAGAGGAGGTGCCCCTGCATTCCCCAGGAAGCAGAAAGTACTGCATGGCATCGATTTCTGGGAACAATGTGTATATATTAACAAATACATTCCTAAGCAAAGCAGCTAAAGTCCCCGGAAAAAGCAAGAAGAACTAGGTCGCAAACGCAACAATGTGACAGGTCAGCGCATCATCTACCTGTGCTCGCAGAGCAGAGTTGGTCACAGTGGGTAACCCAAAGGTCAAGAAGGTGAACAGTCAAGGAAACCCAACGGACAATTTTGGCATTATAAATACTCCTACGGGACATTGTAATGGGGCTTTTCTTTTTTGGGAAAACTCAAGAGCTACATGCATTTGTATTGAAAGATCCTACATTTGAGCATATGAATATAGATTCTTGTTAAAATACCCTATGGTTATGATGTGTTTTGCTGTATGAACATTTTGCGTATTCCTTGTACAGTTTCAGAATATCCTATGATTAATGAAGCTGCACTCTTTATGTCATCATTTATGCGTCATGGCTACCTGTGTTGTATCAATGATGTTCATTTTACCATCTGTTCTATTAATGAATGTTAATGAACTATTTTGTTAGCATTTCTCGTTTATCTTTCGTGAAGGTCAGAGGCATTTTATCATCAAGAACTATTGTGGTGGATCACCACTCATAGGTGGACTGCCCCATGGTGATGTGTTGCTAATGATGGTCCTTGAGGTGTATGTGCTTTATCTATAATCTTGCTACACATAGTGTTTGATTCATGTTTAACACGTTCATCTCGTACTCTATATCAGGTGAATAAGTGTATGTTCGCAGGTCCAAGCAGGTTCTTTTGAGACCGAAGAGAAGTCATCTTAAGTGGTAGCCGGACCCACACTCCGGACGGGATCCCTACTCCAAACGGTTTAAGGTCTAATTGGGACTTTCTACCAGGGAGATCCCCTACTGTTGGCCGGACAAATTTTCCCGTCAACAGAATTGGCGCTAGAAGGAGGGCCGAATGGCAGCCTCCCAGCACACAACAAACATCCCATCACAAACTCCCCAAGGGGAGGTCACAAACAATGAAACTAACCCTCCTCTTCCAGAAGATATTCCAGGGAGGGAGCTTCGATATTATGAAATCACTAGGGAGCAGCTGAGAGCCTTACGCCCAACTGCCCGAGATCTTGTCAACCAGTTACGTTTCACTTCAATCATGGAATACCTTACCCATACTAGGACTCCGCCCGAGAACATCACCCCTAACGGAGCCATTGCAAGTACTATACCCGAGCTCATAAACCTCATGTTGGAAGACCTCGCACACGCTGTTGAGGAAAACGATCCTGTTCTCCAAGAGGGTGAAGAGTTTGCTGACACCGGTCCTTTCCACAACTTCCAGCCTAACCAACCCCGACCAAACAACAACCAGGCACAACGCCCACCCAGGGATGGTGAGGCAGGCAGAGGCCGAGGAAATATAGACGGGGGAAATAGAGCCCGTAGAGATGAAGGAGATAGGAATAGAGGCCGAGGGGCCGGGGGGAGGGGGGATAGAGGCCGAGGCCAAGGAAACCAAGCTCACAACCGCCACCCAAACCCTATGAGGCCTCCTGTAAACAACTTGGGATATCTTAGAGATTTTCTGAACCGTGGGGGGCACCAAGACGAACACTCCCGTCACGAGTCAGAAGCATCGGTCTCAGGTTCGGAGGGAGAATATGAACATCAGTTTAGGCAACACCAGCGAGCGAGAAGAATACAACCCCTGGCCTGGATGGCTCAATCCCCACTAAACCTTTTAGGCCCGCTCCAAGATCTGCCTAGGCATCCGGAGAAGCATCTACCAAAGTTCGACCCTGAAAAGGGTACCCTGGCTGAAGATCATATTAGCAGTTTCTATTTGTCTCTGCAAATCATGAGAGTACAATCCGATGATGTCGCATGTCGACTGTTTCCCCATACCCTCGAAAACAAGGCAGCCACTTGGTACCGCTCTCTCCCCAGTGCCTCCATCACTTCATGGGAGCAATTCCGTCGCATTTTCCTGCATAAGTTTTCAGAAGATAAAACTCCTTCTATGCTTCTAACTGAGCTAAGCACCATCAAGTGTCAAAAAAAGGAAAAGGTGAAGGACTTCAACCAACGCTTCGCTACCATACTGCAGAAATTTCCTCCCAACTTAGCATTGGATGACTCAATCACCATTGACTACTACACCAAAGCCTTGCCCAGAGATATTGCAGTTTTCGTGAAACGAGAAGCCCGTGCTAACCTTACGGCTAATTATGAGGCTGCTCTCGCTGTGGAAAAGGACATGCTTTCGATAGGAGCCATCGATCATGAAGGAGGAGATGATAACAAACCCAACACGAAAAGAGGTCAGTCCTCCACTCCTAAGACTACTGATAGGGATAGAGATACTCTTGACTTTGAAAGCATGGCCAAAACGCTCAAGCATTTAACGAATGAAGTCACCGACCTCAGGAGAAAAGGCTCAGAAGCCACGACTAGTAGTAGACCACCTAAACCTTTTTTCAGAAAAAGTAATCTCAATACTAGCCGACCTCCGTCCAACACAAATACTGCTCTAAATGTGGAAGAGATAGGGAAAGATAATTTCTGTTCTTTTCACCAAGCTGCCCATTCCGAGAAAACATGCCCTCAATGGATTGGTAGCATGACAACAGTAGTTAATCAGCTTTTAGATGATCAAACTCCAGGGGATGTGACGGAGGGTGAGTTTTCAGATCATGATGAAAATCCGTCCTCAAATGAAGAACCAGGATCCTCTATCCTTGCTTTTGACGTAATTCGAGGTGGAGAAAACCTTACTCCTATCGATATTTACATGGCAGATACTCCCAAGGATCGGCCCGTGCGAAATTATAGCCTCAGAAGCAAGGGACCTGTGCCCGAACAGTCTTATGAAGACAAAAAAAGGGCTTTCCTGAGGAAGATCCTGCCCCCTGGGAACGGAAAACAATCTGCCCCGGAAAAACTTCCCAACAACACTACCCGAACGAGTCAAAAGGGAAAACTTCCGACAGAGTCCTCTGAGACTTCCGCCGAGCCTAGTCCTCAACCAGAACCCAGTTATAACATTGTTGAGGATATGAAGAAAACGAGAGCAAACATTTCTCTCTATGAGTTGGCTCGCATTACTAATCAAAAGGAGCTCATTCTTAAGGCTTTCGCAAATACGTCAGCTACAAAGACTGTGAGCAATACGTCTGCGCAGGCCGGATCAGATGTTCAATCCATAGTGAACGCCATTAATACCAACTCTAGAGGATCCACCCCCCCGTTCCTTTTGTCTTTCGAGATGTTCAACTTCAATGTCCACAACTGTCTGGTCGACTCCGGTGCCTCTACAAACGTCATGCCCTTATCTGTCTGTAAGAAACTTAACATTCGCCCGGAGAAGACTGATGCAAAAATCATACAACTCGATAGATCACAAGTACCTGCCATAGGGGAATTGAACAATGTCATCATCCGCTTGTCATCAGACTCTAGGGTCCATCAGTGCATCGACATTGTGGTTGTCGATATTCCGGAAGCATACGGCCTATTGCTCAGTAGAGATTGGTCCAGCAAATTACAAGGCTACTTCGCCACCGACTGGTCCCACTTGTGGCTTCCTTACAAGGGGCGGAATAATCAAATCAGGGTAGAAAGTGAGCCTTACATGAAACACACCGTCACTGATCTGGACGCCATTAATGAACCCATCAGCTTTGCACAAGAAGAGCTTAGCATGTGTTTTCTAGAGTCAATATTTGGATGCTACCAAACCCCCCAGTCTCCTATAGACCCCGAGGTTCAATCTGAAGTAGCTTTTTTCACTGAGGAGCAAGTAATCCCTGACTTACCACTTGCAGAAACTCATTCACAGCCTAGTGCCCTGAAGGAGCCAGAAAGTGACCTATGGACCTTGTATTATGACGGATCCAAGACTAATGACGGAGCTGGTGCTGGTTGCATATTGCTTGACCCGCACAAGAATAAATACCTGATCTCATGCCGACTAGAGTTTCAGTGCACCAACAACTCCGCTGAGTACGAGGCATTAATCCTCGGACTTAAAAAGGCACTGGACTTGAAGGTAAAATGTTTGCAGGTCATTGGAGATTCCGAGATCATCACCCGCCAGGTACGCAACACTATTCACTGTTTATCTCCACATTTAAAGGCGTATCAACAAGAGGTATGGCGTTTGATTTCTTGTTTTGATGCATTTGGCATAAAATCTGTCCTTAGGATGCACAACGCAGCAGCAGATACTCTGGCCAATGCTGCTGCTAGATTCACGCCTTTGAGGGACGGCTTTTCTATTGAAATTGTATATAGGCCCTCTGTGCCAGACAATATTTCTAATTTACGCGTGTTTAATGATGATCAACAGATTTTGGATTTTATGTGCAACACTGAAGTATTCAAAGACGCAGCAATTGATGAGGAAGAACATGAGAGTGCGTTACAGAAAAAGAATGAGGAACACAGAGAGAACACTATGCCTAAGGGGGTGGTATCATTAGAAAAGATGTTTGATCTGCAAAACCGATTCCGCAGGCCTCCGAACACCAAAGTGCAAAGTTCCATATTGGCTCATCGGCAAGTCAACTTGGGGTCAGATGAGAACCCTAAGTTTGTTAACCTTGGCAAAGACTGTAGTGATGAAGAGGCACGGGCTTTCACCCAGCTATTCCGGAAGTATCGTGATGTATTTTCCTGGACGTATGAAGATCTACGTACATACGATACTCGTATCATTCAACATGTGATACCCATGAGAGAAGGGGTTAAACCCTTCCAACAGAAACTCAGGAAAATACATCCAGCTTTGGAGCCAATGATTCTAAAAGAACTTAAAAAGCTTTTAGATGCTCGCATCATTTTCAAAGTTCGTCACTCCACGTGGGTGTCGAATCTGGTACCTGTGCGAAAGAAGTCTGGTGAAATTCGCTTGTGTGTAGATTTCCGCAATGTGAATCATTCCTCAAACAAAGACAACTACCCGGTGCCCCCCATGGAACAGATATTACAAGCTGTGTCTGGATCTGAGATGTTCTCCCTATTGGACGGCTTCTCCGGCTATAACCAAGTATTGGTAGCTGAACCTGACAGATTGAAAACCACATTCCGGACGAAATGGGGAACCTTTGCTTTCAGACGCATGCCCTTTGGATTGATCAATGCAGGAGCCACCTTCCAACGAGCTATGGACATAGCCTTTCGCGGTCTAATAGGGCAGAGCGTGGTGGTTTATTTAGACGATGTTACTGTATTTTCAAAATGCAGGGGCGACCATTTACGTCACCTTAGACAAATCTTCGATAGATGCAGGAGGTATGGAATATCACTCAATCCTAAAAAGAGCGTTTTTGCTGTGGCAGAGGGAAATTTGCTAGGCCACATTATCACTAAACAGGGCATTGTGGTTGATCTGGAACGGGCTAAAGCCATTGCTCAGATTCCGCCCCCAAACAACAAGAAAGCAATGCAATCCTTCCTGGGGAAGATTAATTTTGTCCGTAAATTCATTTCAGATTTTGCGCAGATTGTCAGGCCGCTGCAGGGAATGATTAAGAAGAATGCCGCATTCAAATGGAATCCCGAAGAGAAAGAGGCTTTCGAAAAATTCAAAAGGGCTATAGCTGAAACCCCTTCCCTCCAAAGTCCAGATCTTGATAAAGGTTTCATCCTATACACGTTCGCTTCAGATTCCTCGCTTGCGGCTGTCCTCACACAGAAAGATAATAACAACGATGAACGGCCCATTTCTTTTATGAGCACCGGTCTACAGGGAGCTGAATTAAACTATCCGGAAATTGACAAGCAAGCCTATGCGGTTTATAAGGCAGTAAAACATTTTAGGCCTTACATCTTGAAAAGTCGCGTCACGGTTTTTGTACCACACCCCGCAGTCCGCTCACTCTTCGTACAGCAAGAACTAGGCGAAAGGCGGGGCAACTGGATGGCATGTTTACAAGAATACGATTTAGAGTTCAAACCAGCACATACCGTCAAAGGACAGGGCTTATGTCAAATGGCCGCAGAGGCTGCAAATACACGCGAGATGGAAGAATAATGTTGGGAACAAGAAATCGACATGTATCAGAGCAACCATGTGCCCCAGCAAAATAGCCCTTCTTGGTATTCTGACATTTCAAGATATCTGGCCCAAGGCACGATGGACCCTGCTCTTACTGCCCGACAGAAGCGCGTAATAAGATTAAAAGCCGCATCTCACCAACTGATCCAAGGTAAGTTATTCAAGAAACACCACGATGGGGTCCTGTTACGCTGTTTGGAAACTGACGAAGCACAAAAAATCTTAACCGAGTTACACGATGGACCCGCTGGAGGTCATTTTTCCGGGGATACCACCGCCCATAAGATAATGCGTGCAGGATATTATTGGCCTACTCTTTTCAGAGACGCGCATGCATATGTCCGGAAATGCATTCAGTGCCAGAAGTTCGCCAACCGAGAAGCACGGCCTGCCGCACCACTACTCTCAGTAGCAGTAGAGGAACCTTTCCAACAATGGGGTTTGGATGTAATTGGGGAAATCATACCTCACTCTTCTAAACAACATCGGTATATCCTTACGGCTACTGATTACTTCACCAGGTGGGTTGAGGCAATACCGTTACGTCGAATCAACGATCAAGAGGTAATAGAATTCCTCACGCATTTCATCATGACCAAGTTTGGCGTTCCGACTTCTTTAGTTTTTGATAATGCGACTTATTTCTCATCTTTTAAGTTATATGATTTTGCGCTGGAAAATGGAATTATTCTGAAACATTCTGCAAACTACTACCCCCAGGGAAATGGTTTAGCCGAGTCCACTAACAAGAACCTTATCCGTATTATTAAGAAGACTCTCCTATCCCACCAGCGAAATTGGCACAATGCCCTTCACAATGCACTGTGGGCTGACCGTATTACTCCCAAGTCCTCTTTAGGCACCTCCCCATTTTTTCTTGTATATGGAAAAGAAGTTGTCCTCCCTTCTCATCTATCTCTCCCGGCCCTCCAACTGTCCCAAGAATGTCATGGTACTCCGTGTCCCACCTTGCAAAACCGAATCGACACCTTGCTGAAATTGGAGGAAGAAAGGCAAAAGACCCGGAAAAAATTTGCCGTCCATCAGAGCCGAATCAAAAGATGGTTTGATAAAAAGTCCGCGGGAAACAAAACTTTTGAGGTAGGAGACCTGGTCCTTAAGTGGGATAAAGCCCATGAGGAAAAGGGGAAGCATGCCAAGTTCCAAGCACTTTGGACCGGCCCGTTCCAAATTAATGAAAAGATAGGTTCCCACACATTCAGATTACAAACCCTTGATGGACGAGTCGAGGTCCTCCCGGTAAACGGGCATGACCTCAAGCACTATTTCACTTAACAGCCTTTCGAGGGCTGTCTGGTTTTGTACCATAGTTCCTTGTCTTCTGTTTGTTTATATAAAAAAAAAAAAAAAAAAAAAAAAAGAACCTAAAGGAGGATTTGTTAGAACTACGCAGATTGGCATACTGCAGCAGGTTCTCCGCTGATGGAAGGCCTTTCCCGATAAATTCAAAGGCGGCGGAAGTTGTTTGCCCTCTACACCTAGTGGTAGCACATTACCAAGCACAAGTCGTCAAGCAGGGGAACTTACCTCGCCAGGCTGAGAGGGTGTCCTCAAAAGAAAATGCAGTGTAAATGGTAACCGGACTAGAAGGGAAGAGAGATACTCTAAAACGACGATAGGGCATCTGGGAAAAACCAAAGTCCTCATACCAGACCAGGAGCAACCTCTCTGCAAGCAAGATAAGTCGGGATCCCTCATCCGCCCAGGCTAAATAGCCATTTCAAATAAGTGCCATGAGCACATTTAAATAAGTGCCTCAGGCACATTCAAAATAAGTGCACCAGCACACAAATAAGGGTAAAGGCTTGAGAAAGGCTTCCTGCGCAGAGAGGTGATGTAACGACTCCGCCGGGGTACTGACCAGGCTCGCTGGCAGCGGAGCAACGTTCATGATTCCTAGGCAGTGACTCCGCCGGGATCGAGAGGTTCGCTGGCAGCGGAGCAACACGATGAGGACAAAATAATCGTACCAGACCCTGTAGCCACCTAGAGTTCTCCAACCCTTCCAGTCCGGAGACCTGAAGAAAGAATTTGTTTGAATGGCGCCCAACCGGACCAGCAAGCTAGGCAACTCAGCTGGACGACCGAAGGCTAGGAAATGGCAACCACATGGTAAAAGAGGACAGTTAGCATAAGCCCCTCCCTCCCCCCACTAAGGCTAACTATTAGCAGAGACTCTGAGTTCGTCCAGTGAATCGCCATTTGTTGTAACCTTTACAACACCCTCCAAAAAGACTACCCTTTTAAAATTTTGGGGCCCCTTAGAACTAAAGAGAAATTGCTAAAGTCACTAAGTCGCAAAAGTAGACATCCATGCAAATTGCGACCTTGCGACCTAGCGACCTCAGGTCGCCAGGTCGCCAGGTCGCACATTACATCAACTCATGAAAACTGCGACCTAGCGACCTTGCGACCCAGGTCGCCAGGTCGCTAGGTCGCAATTCGGTCATTTTCCGAAAATTGCGACCTAGCGACCTTGCGACCCAGGTCGCCAGGTCGCTAGGTCGCAATTCGGTCATTTTCCGAAAATCGCGACTTAGCGACCTTGCGACCCAGGTCGCCAGGTCGCTAGGTCGCAATTCGGTCATTTTCCGAAAATCGCGACTTAGCGACCTTGCGACCCAGGTCGCCAAGTCGCTAGGTCGCGATCCGGTCATTTTCCGAAAATTGCGACTTAGCGACCTTGCGACCCAGCGACCCCAGGTCGCCAGGTCGCAAGGTCGCCAGGTCGCAAAACGCAAGGTTTGACGAATCTGCGACCCAGCGACCCACATTAATGGCCCGCACGTGCGACTTCCTATAAAAGGGGGGTCGTAGGTCGCATTATTCACATTCAGCGATTTGTAAGGAAAACGCCTCTGACAGCTCAACTGACGAGTTTTTCCCGGGTAAGTTGCCATTTCTTCCTGCTGTTTCCATTCTAATGTTTTTCTTACTAAACCCATCTCCCCTTGTAGCCTATAAATTGTCTTTTGACCATGATTTAATGTTTTCTGAGATTTTTGCCCATTACATATTGCATAATTTACCAAAAACCTCTCTGTTTGCCTTTTCACCCCATGGCATCATCCCCTTTTCTTTAAAATCATGCCACAGCTCTCCCTGGCCCTAGAAACCTTGCAAATTCCCAAGAGAAAGGGGGCAAAAGGGTTCAAGGCCGCGCGCACCAAACCCCCGGCAAGCTAAATCTGCGACCTGCGACCCAGCGACCTAGTCGCGAGGTCGCAGAGTCGCATTTTCTCCAGTTTTGCAGATTTGCGACCTGCGACCCAGCGACCTAGTCGCCAGGTCGCCAGGTCGCACTTCCTTTGTTTTATCAAGATCTGCGACCTAACGACCCAGCGACCTCAGGTCGCCAGGTCGCCAGGTCGCCAGGTCGCAAGGTCGCGCCCGAGCCCTGTTTGTGTGATCTGCGGCCCAGCGACTCATCAGTCCAGTTTTGCTTTAACACATTTAGGTTTTGTCACTGAATTGTAACCGATTTTTATTCACCATGACGTTCTTATCGTGGGACTCTTTTCTGAATTTAACAGGTGAAGATATAGAGTGCATACCTGTGCTCTCAGATTCTAGTGACATGGCGCCCCCGCGGTCTCGGAGAAAGGACAAGGGAACAGCGGAAGAGACTGATGAGCTGGTGGTGGTGTCCCCACCCCCAATATTCCGAGATACATTATGTACTTTTTCGAAAGACGACAGCATGAGGTGGTACCAGATTTATCAGGAGTTCGCCAAGTTGCCAGAAGAATTTCCGGAAGACCTCCCATACCGAGAAGTATACTTGGCGGTAAAGAGGTCCAAACTACATCTGGCAGGGGCGCATCCAGCCATATTCCCATGTCCAGAGATCATAGACTGGATCATACAAAAGACAGACCCAGAGAAATTTGTGATCAGAGATTATGAAGGCAGAGCTTTCACTACGCTGGTAGGCTCAGATGCACACATTTATTATTCACTGCCTCGCCCAAACCAGCATTTTACTCGAGAATGGGCTGCTACTCATGCCGTCCCGATAGTTGATACTATTAAACAATGGTGGGAGGAGCCCGAGAAGTTCAAGGTAAAAAAGAACCAGGAATACCCAGTGGCGAGCCTAAGAAAAGTTTATAAATTGGTTGCTGCCATGCTCTGCAGGCTTTACGAGCGCCCAGATTGCTCCACTTTCAACGGCAGTTGGGCCACTATTATGGAGTATGTGACAACACAGGGCACCCGTTTTAACTGGGCCGGCATACTGATGACGTCGCTGCAGACCAACTTGAACTCGGCATTGGCTCCGGACGAAGGAATGCCTGCTGAATTTTACATGGCTTCATACCTACTAGATGCGGTGTGCGCCCGAGTGGAGTTTGACGGCTGGGAGCACAACTGGGACCCCGAGAACACGCGCGCAATCCATCTACAACTTAAAGTATTCTGGGAGTCTAAATACAAACAGGACCTAGATCGGATCTCCCAAATCTTTGTTCCCGCTCTGTACAGGCATTTATTTGGCCAAGACGCCCCTTGCATGTCATGGCGGGCTAAGGAGACCCTGGTTAAAGTGGCGCACTGGTTCCCTTTCCCTGAGTACACCTTCATCCGAGTCTTTGGAACTTACAAGGCGCCACATGTTATGCCTCGTTTCGTGACGAACAAAATGCTGATGCAGGAGGTGTGCTTTCAGATGTCACATGGTTTCTCCAACATCTTGTCTAAGGGAAAAAAGAAGCCATGGCCCACGCTGCCCCTCACTATTGGTGCATTCACAGTTAAAGACTTCAAGGAGGTGCTAGCAGAAGCAGACGCAATGAGAAGTTATCAGCTGGGGGCAATTTAACACCGAAACTATGACCCAGAGAGATTGGTCCCTGAACACTGCCGGAGAGCCAACCTCAGGTGGACTTATCAGCATCTCGAACGCCCAGCAGAAGATGAGAGGAGAAACTGGTATAATGCTGAAAGACAGCTTGCTCCGGGGCTTGACGTGGTCCAGGAAGACTTGGATGATCAGAACTTGGAAGACAGAAGACGTCAGTTAGGAGCTTCTTCTTCATCCATGCTCCAGAAATCCCGAATCAACACAGGGTCAACGCCATCCGCCAAACAAAAGGAGGCAGAAGCAAAGGCCCAACAGGACAGGGAGAGGAAGCTAAAAGAAGATGAGGAGGCGCGCGCAAAAGGTACAACTGCAGCACAAAAGAGGAAGCTGGCCAAAGAGGCCAGGAAAGAAAAAGAAGACAAAGAGGCACAAGTTGCAGCGGAACAGGCGCTTAAGGCGGAGTTGGACAAGGCGGAGGCTGAACGCCAAAAGAAAGCCGAGCAGGCTGCTGCAGCTGAGCAAAGGAAGAGGGCCGAAATAGAAGCAGCCGCAGAGGCTGAACGACAAAGGAAAGCCGAACAGGTAGCTGCAGCTGAACAGAAGAAGAGGGCCGAGATAGAAGCAGCAGCAGAAGCTGAACGGCGGAGGAAGGAAGAGGAAGAGAAGAACACAGAGGAAAGAGAATATGACACGCTAGATGATCTTGAAGTAACTCCTCTCGACGTACCTTTGGGCCGTACACAACTCTCTGATGTTAGATCGCCCCAGGGACAGGAAGAAGATGTGTCCGACCTGACCAGACTCACATTTGATCAATTTTCGTTCAAGATCCGTCAGGAGAAGAGGAGGTCGTTGGCACATAGTCCCTCTGCATCATCTGCAGTATCCACAGGTAAGGATATAGTTTTGGATACCAGGACTAATCCGGTAATGATAGCGTCAGCAGGTACTGATTTCGCTGCGGCTACAGAAGAAAATGTAACCCGGATGAGTAGAGAAATAGTAGCTCTACAAAACAGACTACACGCAGCTGAGCAACGCGAAAAGATGGCAGAGCAGGAGAGAGCAGCATTGCAAGCGGAAGTCCAGCAACTTCGAAACCAAGCTCTGCCAGCAAATGAAGTCTCACTTGCCATTTTCAAGGAGGGTGAGGTGTTGGAGATGACTATGAGACAGGTATATGGTGAGATGTTCAACATCAAACAAACAGTCGCTCCTCTGGCAAGAGCACGAATGGAAACCAGGCAAAGACAATATCAGCTCAAAGAGGCTTCACAGGCTTTGGACAGGATGATGGGTTGGACCATTCAGTACCCTCAGGCACCTGAAAATTTGCCTAAGAGGGACTGGATCCACACACAGGATGCGAAAGTTCAACTCCGCATAGCGATGCAATCTGGAGAAAAATTGACTAAAGACTTGGACAAAGTGATGTCTTCGTACGACCATCTGATTAGTGGTATCGACTCAATGCATACGCTGCACCACATCCCATCGCTTGGAGCATTAGAGGAAGAGAAAACTTGGGAACAAGTAAACCAGGATATTCAAACATTCTTGCAACCCATCAAGCAGGCCGCAGCTGATCCGGAGCCCTCCGCATCTCAGTCAATTCATCGCCGCTCCAGCACGGATTTATACCAAGCTTGCGTCACTCTCAAATCAGATCGGACAGAAGAGGGAGACCCTAGTACCAAACGCTTTGGAATGCGTGTATAGGCTGAAAGAGGAGGTGCCTCTGGTGTCCCCCATAGCGGCAGAATACCAGGCATGGCAGGATTTCCTTAGGGAACAACAGGTTGACATTAACAGTTCGCGTCCCGGCAGCAGCAAGTCCTGAGCAGCAAGAAGAACCAGGTCGCAAATCGCAACAACAGGACAGGTCGCAGGTCGCATCATCTACCCAGGTCGCAGAAGGAGTTGGTCGCAAGGTAGCCCAAAAGTCAAGAAGGTGAACAGTCAAGGAAACCCAACAGACAAGTTTGGCATTATAAATACTCCTACGGGACATTGTACAAAGGCTTTTTCTTTTGGGAAACTCAGGAGCTACAAGCATTGTATTTAAAGATCTGACACTTGAGCATATGAATATAGAATCTTGTTAAAATACCCTATGGTTATGATGTGTTTTGCTTTATGAACACTTTGTGTATTTCGTTCAACAGTTTCAGAATATCCTATGATTAATGAATCTGTTCTTTTCATGATATCGTTTATACGTCATGGCTATCCGTGTTGTATCAATGATGTTTATCTTATTATCTGTTATATTAATGAATGTTAATAAACTAGATTGTTAGCATTTCGTTTCATCTTTCAGGAAGGGCGGAGGTATCTTATCATCAAGAACTATTTTTTGTGTGATCAGACCACTGTGCAAGCAATTACCCCACAAAAGATGTGTTGCTAATGACATCTCTTGAGGTGTATGTGCTTTATCTATAATCTTGCTACACATAGTGTTTAATTCATGTTTAACACGTTAATCTCGTATTCTATATCAGGTGAATAAGTGTATGTTCGCAGGTTCAAGAAGGTTCTTTTGAGACCGAAGAGAAGTCATCTTAAGTGGTAGCCGGACCCACATTCCGGACGGGATCCCTACTCCAAACGGTTTAAGGTCTAATTGGGACTTTCTACCGGGGAGATCCCCTACTGTTGGCCGGACAAATTTTCCCGTCAACATAGTGATTTATAACTCTTAAAGAAAAGTTTTTAGTTGCATTAGCGTGCATTAGAGACACTAGTGGTTGTTTTGTGATCATTTTGTTATTGTGTGGAAGCTCTCAACCTTCGCGTAGTTAGCTATTCATCGAATGAAATGATACATTGTGGCATGTAGTGTGCATTTAGAGGATTTTGAGACATAACATTCGGTAGGACCTCGAAATTGAAACATAATTGAATATCAACACTAAAATTTATTCAATTTACCTTAAGGTAGCATTGAAACATTAACGAAATATTTAGAGGTCTAGGCTAGTGACGTGTTTCGACATCGTTAAACCTAGTAGCTGTCATTCGCCTCTTGGATTTAGAAAATGCTAGTAAGGACTTATGCTCCCCATACCATCGCGTATATAAAGGAAGACCCCACTAGGCTGCTATCCTTTATCCGTAGGAAGCCGAGTCTGCCGCCTTATACCCATGATGCACTGGACACAGCATTTGGGGAGATCGCCTGCACATACATCAAATCCTTGCTTGATTTCTCTTTCATTTTGAAACCAAGGTGTATATTGCAATTCACGGATATCTGGTACACCCTTTGCCTAGAATTCCAGAGTAGTCATTTTGATTTTTTCTGACTCATTAAATTTGAAAGGATCATCAAGCGCTTGTCCTTTCATGCTTGTTTCAAAACTGAAAGAGATAGAATCATATTTCATCTATTTCTCGACACTTAAAACATGAAATGGTGAAGTTCCTAAGTTTCTATGTGGTAAAATAAATCACCTACAATCACACGCACTTTTATAGTCTTCTTGTTGGCCGTTTTATTGTGTGCCTTGGCTTTTGCCCATGTGTTTTTGTTTGATCTCTTCCTCTTGTCATTACTGTCATAGTAGCAGAACCCTCAGTTTGTCTACTAGTAGTCCTTACACAGGCGATTCATCAGAGGTCTCTGAATCCTCTACTGAACCTCAGTAGCACATTACCTCCGAGTTTCCCGACAGGGGACCGGTTCTATCTGAGCTTCCATTTGGAGGACCAGTTGAGTTCAATTGGGCCTTATCCAATGCTTGGTTTGGATTTGGAGTAGGGGAATATTTCCCTCCTCTTACATCGGGTTCGCCTTTTATAGTTGCTGTTATTCCTCCTAGTCCTTGTCGTCTTCTAGAAGATCTAGTGGCAGGGTCAGATATGGGCTCATCTAGTCCTTATCCTAGTGAGGAAATCCCTACATCTGGTGAATATTACCAGCGGTTCCCTGAAAAAAACCGCGAGTTATCTTTCATGTCTTCGCCTGGTCCTTCGCTTCCAGTGGGGTATAGATCTTTAAGTTAGATTATGACCGCTGTCGCCTCTATGGGAGTATCAAATCCTCCCACGAGGCTGATCATTCCTTCGTTATGGATGTACCTAAGGAAAGCCCTCATGTCATCTCCTCAGGTGACATCAATACCTATTAGGTCCACTATTTGTGTGGCCACATGTACACCCATTGTTACTACTCAGTCCGTAAGGACTCTGTCACTTCCCGAAGACGTCTATATAGAATCTACTATTCCGGAGAACATCTCTCCTGAGGAGTATTGGTTATCCCTACAGAAATAGAACTCCGAGGTTGGTCAATCTTCCCAAGATCCCAACCGTCCTTACTTTTTGCATTATGCACATGATGGTACACCTGTCTACATTTTTCCATATCAGTACGATGAGTAGGGAAACACTCTATGTTTTCCTTCTCCAGAGGCTTATCAGTATGTTCAAGGTTTTCTATCTACCGAGGCTGGAAAAACTTCCAACCCGCAAGGACAACCCTTCTAGGGCCAACCTGGTTATCTTTATGACTCGCAAGGACAACCCTTACAGGGCCAACCTTCAGGCCAACAGGGGTTGTTATACAATCCACAAGGACAATCCTAAAACCCTCAAGGTCAACCTATACAGCCTCACCCTGTGGTCCAACTAGGGCAATGTCAAGGACCCACAGGTCAACCGAGGTACCAACCGGGGCCATTGTATGGTCCTGGGGGGAAAACCCAACCCTCTCAAGCTATGGTGCAACCTATGCAAGTTTAGTTTCTTATCGGTCCGAATGTTGCATAGCTAGGACCCTCTTATGGTCCTATTACAGGTCAAACTAGTTATCAGGCATAGCCTGGCCCTATCCCGCCACCAGGCCAACTAGCTCATCGGGGCATCCTGGTGTCCCTCATCAGCTAGGTCAACCTGTTCAACCAGTGCAACCTATTCACCCGAGTCAACCTGTTCAACAAGGGCAGCCCGTTTAGCCAGGTCAACCTGCCCAACCAAGCCAGCTTGCAGATCCTGTCAACCCTACTCAACAACCGATTTACTCTATGCCGTAGCCAAATCCGTCTGTGCGCCCAACTTCTTAGGCTCAGCAGGGCTCCCTTATCGGTAGCCCGCTAAACCCCAAGACGGTTATTATCTTCAAGGTCAATCACGAGTAGTTTACAACCCGCCCCAAGGTTCTGATTATTATCTTCAACAACTGGGCTTTACCTATACTCAGCAATCAAATTCGTATACTGCTCAAATGGGGCCGAGATATAATCAGGGTCCCTACCCCGGTTGTTAACCCCCATACACTAGTTACCAACAACTGTATCAGTCTAACTATATGGCCTACACCCCCTATGGTCAGAATCCTCTGGGACAAAACCAATGGGGGAAAGGTTATGCTCAACCAGGATAGAGTATAGGTATAGGTCCTTATCAAGGGCCTGGTATCCCTTTCAATCTGCAGTTTCCATTCTTGGATACCTTGGAATTACCAGAAATTTCTAAATTAACCAATGATCTGATTCTTCATAATCTGTATTGGCCTCTAGCTCCAACCAAGGTGCCCGGTGACTGTCCTAAGTTTGAAGGTTAAGCTGGAGAGGACCCCCAAGATCATGTAATGACCTACCATCAATGGTATTCATCCAACTCTTGGGTGGATGATTCAATTCGTCTACGTCTCTTCCAACACACTCTTACTAGTGCTGCCGCTAAGTGGTATATAGAGTTACCTCACGACATCTTTCAAGATTTCAATACGTTAGCTATGGATTTTCTGACACACTTCTAGTTACCGGTTCGTTATGAAGTCGGGACGCATCTCCTAACTTCTTTGAAGCAGGACAAAGCCACCCACATATATGATCATATTCATGAGTGGCGACATCGTCATAGACTGATCAAGTTTGATATACCTGATTAGCTACTAACTCATTGGTTCACCACCTCCTTCATTAACAAGATCACTCAAGATATTGCTATGGGGGCATGTGCGACTGAAGAACAAGCCATCGTGCGTGCCGAGTACCTTGATCTGGTGTACTCTCAATCCGGCATGCTTTATGATATTTTGACTGATGCTCTGCGGCCCGGGACCTCTAAAGCACCAACTACCCTAGCGGTGGACAGTGTTATTGGTTCTGTTTCTCAAAATTCTCGGAAATCCTCTAATGGGAAGCAGAAGTCCAATTCTTCCAATAATTCTTCTCTTCCTACCCCTCCGAATTCTGGTAAGACTGCGGAGGTCAATGACGTTCAAGCTAATCCTATGGAAAACGCCTCCAAAGGAAAGAAGAAGGGCGAAGGAAAATACAAACTCGATGCCCCGAAACTAGAGTCTTCTAAACCTCGTAATGATGATAGTTCTCAACATAAACTGAAGTACCCTTGCCTTATCTATGAAGGAGACCATTATACGAAATATTGTCCTGGACGATCTGAAGTTAGTCAACTTCTGAAAGGCTCCAAAGGAACTCTGGCAGTTCTCAAAGAACCATTCCTGTCTCAGTAGTCCCAGATGGTTGAGTAGCCTTCACCATCTGTACCATCTGGATCCCAGGTCTTTATGATGAATGGTGCTGCACCTGTCTTGATTGCTACGCATTCGAAGGATTATGCTAGATCATGCCAGGTAGCTGGGAAGGAAGTCGTGGATGGCCCACCTCCCCCACTCGTATCTGGTCCTTTAGAAATTGAGAAGCCCAGCGCTAAACCTATTGTGAGGCCACATTCTAAAGGTTTTCTGCGAAAATATTCCTACAACCCAAATGCCCGAGCTGCTCAGCACTACAGTATTGTTGAGGATTTGGCATAGGAATTTTCTACAATGTTTGCATTGGAAGTGCTTCAAATTTTTCCATCACAACGGAAGGCTCTGTTGTCTGCAATCGGTTGAATCGATCTCGCTGATTCTAATCTTCTCACCTTCAACCTAGAAAATTTTGTTCCCTGACTTCCACATCAAATCGCTCTTGTTATCCAAGTCGAGATCAACGACCTCAATATCCATAGAGCCGTTGTGGACAAAGGTGATTCCACCTATGTTATGTCATCCGCCTGCTGGAAGGCCATTGGCTCTCCACCTCTTACATCATCTCCCAATGCCCTAGAGGCATTTGATGGTCAGGAATCTAAACCAATGGGTGTTCTCAAGAGTTTTCCAATCACGTTACAGGGGAAGACAGTCAACGTAGAAGTAGAAGTGGTTGACACCAAGCTCAACTACAATCTCCTTCTTAGCCGCAGTTGGACTCACGCCATGCTATGTGTTCCGTCCACCCTCTTTCAGCTTCTGAAGTTCCCTCATGAGGGAAAAATCATCACTGTGGATCAGTTATCTTTCTTCACCTCATCCTCTGAGAACAACGTTCCTTACATGGATCAGATCTTGAATCCCCCCGATAGTGTAGGACCTGGTCTCTTTAAGGACCCCAACCTCATGGGTTTTTTTCCCGCACCACCACCACACACCGTTCAAGTTAATATGGTCTCTAGGTTCGACGACCCGTGGATCATCCCTTCGCCTGAACAGGTGACCTCTTTCAGAGAATTGATGCCGTTAACTCTAGTTGAGATTAATTATTGCGAAATCGTTGCTGCATCTGATCCTCCTCCTGAACATGCTCCTTTGAGCATGGCTCTGGATATATATTCTCAATCCCATCAGCTCGTTGATGCATATTCACCTGACCCTTTAAGAGAATTTTTCCCTTATGATGAAGCTATTTTTGAAACAATGTCTCTTGAATATCTGCCATGGAGCGATGGACATCATCGTTCCTCATTCATGCCCGGCCTGGGGGCAATGTCTGATTGTCTAGACTGCTTTGCATCTCAAGTTCCCACTCTGCCTCTTCAAACACCGATATTGACTCATGAGGTAATTTCAGAGGGAAACCTAAGTAATATTACTCAAAACATGTCGATCGACATCTCCGTCAAACTGGAGGTAGTCAAGAATATTCATGTCGGAGTGACTTGTTCTCCTGAAGAGATATAATTTTATACAGATCTTTTTCTTGAAATCATAGATGTTTTTGCATGGTCCTATGAAGAGATGCCTGGGATTGATCCCAGCATAGTCGTGCACAAGATTTCTACCTATCCAGGTACGAAACTCGTGCATCAACACCTACGCCCAGTGCATCCCCGAAAAGCCGCAGCTATAAAGGAAGAATTTGAAAATCTTCTTAATGTGGGCTTTATATATCTAATTCCCCTCACAGAATGGGTTTCAAATATTTTCCCTGTAGATAAGAAATAGGGCACTATATGGGTCTGTGTTGATTATCGAGACATCAATCGGGCATGTCCTCAGGACAATTACCCCACTCCTTTTATAGATAAAATCATTGATGAATGCGCGGGGAGTGAGATATATTCCCTTATTGATGGCTTCTCTGGGTACAAAAAAATCAATATTTTACCTGCTGATCAACACAAGACTGCCTTTATCTGTCTGTGGGGTACTTTTGCTTACAAAAAGCTCCCGTTCGGTTTAAAAAATGTTGGGGCCACCTTCAAGTGTGCTATGTCTTATGCTTTCCATGACACACATCATATTTTTCAGCCGTATCCGGATGATTTTCCGGCCCATTCAGCTCGACGTGAGGACCATCCTCAACACCTCTGCCAAATTTTCCTCCGTTGCAGATGCTACAATATTAGGCTGAATCCTCATAAGTGCGTCTTCTGCATGGATTATGGCCGTATTTTGGGATTTATCGTCTCCAAATATGGAATTTTCCTTGACCCCCTCAAGGTCGAGGCCATCATCAACCTCCCATCCCCTTCCTCATTACATCAACAATAGAGTTTGCAGGGGAAAGCTAACTTCTTACGACCCTTCATTCTGAATTACGTAGAAGTGGCCAAGGGCTTTACGCGACTTTTGAAACAGGACGTTCCCTTCCATTGGGATGATACTGCCTAGAAATATTTTGATAAGCTTAAATTTTTTCTCGTTAATGCTCTACTAATACGTCCTCTGAACGATCATCATGATTTCACCCTTTATTTAGCTGTTGCATTTAGCATGATAGCTATTGTTTTAGTACAGGATGACGACGATGGAAATGAACGCGTAGTTTATTATCTATCTCAGAATATTCTCGACAGGGAAACACGCTATGCTCATGTCTAGAAGTTGGCGTTCACTCTGGTTCAAGCCATTCAACGATTCTACCATTACATCCTGTTGCGTACCATAACCCTGGTTTATGACTGCAACCCCATGACATATATCTTGTCCCGACAATTGCTGGGGGGCAAGTACTCTAAGTGGATTGTAATCCTTCAGGAGTTCGATTTAGATTTCACCACTGCTAAGTCAACGAAATCATTGATTTTTGCTGATATAATTTTCTCTCTCCCGACATACTCCGTTCCATCCCAATCCGAGGATCATATCCTGGATGAAACACTCTTTCTCATCAGCACTTGTGACCCATGGTATGGTGACATTATTGTGTATCTTCAAACATATACATTCCGTTCTAAATTGAAAAAAGATGCTTGACGTTAGATTCAGCATCTATCTCAACCATAATGCATTATAGGAGATACCTTCTATTGTGTCGGAGTTGATTTTATGCTCCACCGGTGCTTGACCCTGGAAGAGGCTGAAAGAGTCTTGAATGATTGTCACAGTGGCGCCTATGGAGGTCACATGTCTGGATATGCCACCGCCCAGAAGATTCTACTTGCAGGTTACTTATGGCTGTCTATATTCAAAGACTGTATTGTTGTAGTCCGAAAATGTCATGCATGCCAGGTCTTTCAGCGCAAGATGCATGCGCCACCCCTACCCTTGCATCTTGTCATTACCGTAGGCCATTTTGCTAAATTGGGCGCAGATTTTATGACATGTAACCCTTACTCGGCCAGGGGGCGTGCTTATATAATTGTTGACATGGACTACTTCACTAAGTGGGCCGAAGTGTTGCCTACATTAGCTGCCGACAGTAATAAATCTGCCCAATTCCTTTTCAACCATGTTATTATGCGTTTCAAAGTCCCTCAATCCATTGTCACTGATCATGGCACTCATTTTTAGGATTACATGATGGCTGAGCTGACATGAAAGTTGGGCTTACGCCATGATAGATCAACGCCATACTACCCCCAGGCGAATGGCCAGGTTGAGGCCGTGAACAAGGTTTTAGTCACGATGCTTCAATGAATGATTGGTATCCATAAATCCAATTGGAATCTCAAACTTTTCTTAGCTCTCTGGGCTTATCGAATGTCTTTAAAGAACGTTACTGTATTCACACCTTTCCAATTGGTGTATGGTCTGGAAGCGACTCTCCCATTTGAATGCGAAATTCCTTCCCTGAAGTTCGTTGTGGAACTATTGCCTGACACTTCTGTGGGGGAAGAACGTCTCTTGTATTTGGAATGACTAAATGAAACCCACCACTTAGCTGCCTTGGTTATTGAGGCACAGAAAAAGCGGGTCAAAGCCCACTTTGATCAATCGGTTTCTCCACATTCTTTCATTGAAAGAGACCTCGTCCTCCTATATGACCAAGCACACGATAAACTTGGAGCAGGAAAATTCCATCCCATGTGGCATGGGCCCTATATAGTTAAATGATTATTAAAAAATGGGGCCTATGAGCTTATTTAATACGAAGGAGTTCCTCTGGTGCAGCCTAGGAATGGGCTATACCTCAAAAAGTACTATGCTTGAGTTATTCTTCTGTGGTGTGCGTACATAAGTGAGTGTTTTCATTTTTGTGCATGTGTGGTGTCATGTGCTTTGTAAGTGTCTTTCTACTGATTGGGTCTTCCTGATTGTACAGATGTATATTACTCCTTTTTTCAGTTTTGCAGATGGTGCCTCCCGTAGTACGAGGAATCTGTCTTCGGCAGCCTGGGTAATCTACAATCCTGCTGGTGAGTTGGTTGATTTACAAGGTGTTTGTCTAGGGCCTACCAAAAATAATGTTGCGGAGTATAGTGCCATTTTAGAATTGTTAAATGAGGCTGTTAACCTTGGTATTAATGCATTACTTATGTATCTGGACTCACAGCTTGTAGTACTACAACTTAACGGTCATTATTCAGTTAGAAACCCATCCATTTTATGTTTGTATCTACGTATTTGTTTACTAGAAATAAATTTTGATTACATCACATATCAAAACATACCCAGACACATGAATACGTTAACTTATGCCATAGCTAATTTGGTTTTAGATAGACATTTGCACAACTTGTAAAAAACATCATCAGATGTAAAAAGATCCATCTAGAAATATATATATATATATATGTGTGTGTGTGTGTGTGTGTCGAATAGTTTGCAGTTTGTGTACATCACATAAAATCAAAAAATATATGTGTCTATTTTAATAATAGTCAGAGACAACATGTCTCTCAAAAATATACATATAAAAATCCCTATATGACTAATCAACGTGGTGCTCATGGTAACATGTCACCGTGCGCACCAATCGCCTCAACAATCGATGGAGGTGACTAGGCACCCCCACAGTGTGTCTCTGGTAAACCATCAGGACGTTTGCTAGTCATGTGTAATCCGATATCCCTCGAGCAATACCCTCCAGGTTCTGGAATAACTCCCTCCCTTCGTTTCCCTCAGCTTGAGGATCATGTACGAGAGGGGTCCTCTGTGCAATGGGTGACATGCCAACGGGCCTCTCTGGTCCAAAATCTGCATACACATAGAAATATTTTTAGAGTAGGCATGTATCACAAAAAAAATCATAAATACACAAAAATAAAAAAGAGTCATACCCAGCTCCTTGTCCCAGTCGTCCCCCTCCAGGAGTGGAAGATTTGGGTCTCCCGTGAAGTCGGTACCGGCATAGGGCCAATCCTCAACTACAACCAACTATCGCCATAGCCATACAAAAAACTCGGGCCTCTAGGACATCTACTGGCCCCCTCCTGAAATGGGCATGAGTTCTGCCCATGAAGCCATCCTCGGCTCCCTCAATGACGGCTTGGCGACTATCACCCCTTGGCTCTAGAAAATCGGTAATCGTTCTAGAATGAACGACACCAGAATGGAACCGTACCCAAATTGTTTCAGTTTACCCTTCTTGTACATTTTCATCTGCCATTTGATGTTTGTTGTTAGAGTAGTGGCCCAATCAAAAAGTGTAGGATTCATGCATTCCGAGGCTAGTACGAGCTGTGCTTTGGTTGCCTCGTGCGGTGCCTGCGACCCCGCAGCCTGCGTAATGGTGTGAAGCACTACTCGGAGTGCTAGATCGCGAACTATGTGGATGTCCACTTTCCCACTACCCGATGCTTCCCGTTCCCCTGGGCACACTCTCACCATTACCATCTCCATTTTTTCACTAGAAGGTCTACTTCCTGTCATGATTGGCACTAGGCCTCTGCGCGACAATCTGGTTATGAAATAAACATCAGAGACCTCAAGCACTAGCACTTGGTCTTGGAGCTTGAAAACTTCTTCATTCTCATCCCATATGCTAATAAAATATTGCAATAGCTCAGGTTAAGCTCTCAAACATGGTGTCAGGAAGAACTTTTTGAGACCACAGTTTCGAAGAGAAGTCATACATGTTTCATCTTGCATGGCCATTTCATCCTCTTCACCATGCTCCCTCTCCTTCCACTCTATCACCATTGTGGCTAGGTATCTGCACCAACATGGTAAAAAAACACCTTATTAGATCTATGAAACACTTAAAAATTCGACTGATTGGCTCACATTTTGTCAAACTAAGGTGAAAATTTGAGTTGCGCCATTGGCGCGACCCCTTTGCAAAGAGGAGCCAATTGGTTCGGGTCCGTTCCCGATACCTACGCCAATTTTCCAAGCCCTAATTTTGCAAAGGTTTCCCCCAGAGATCAAACACACAATGGAAATCTACAAAAAATGAATGAAAAAAAATCTAAGGAGAGTGCCTCTTACCTGGAACAAACGAGGACCATAATGATGTACTAGATTGGTCATAATCGTCGCCGCAAGTCTCTACAGCAAAAGCTCACTGTTGCTCTCCAAAAGAGGTAAAAAGTAAAATTAAATATGTTTTTACTATTTGTGGCATATTTATAGCTTTTCAAAGTCAAATTAGGTTTTAAAAGTCATTTTTTCCAATATATTTCTATATTTTGTCGAAAAATGGATTTTACGCTTGCTTTCATGTGCAGCAACAGGTTTTTACATAGCATGGATGGTGATACAAGTTGTATTTTATACTTTTTTGGACTCGGTAAAAACACGAAAAAGTCATTTTGGAGCCATCTTTCAGCTCTTTTCTAACTCTCTAAACATGAAAAGATTGCCAAGTCACTTGTCATTTTGATCTCGTTAAAGTGGCTGTGAAACGAAATCTACCCAGTATACATTTACCCCTTTTTCGAGCTGGGATAGATTTTTACGAAAAATGAATAGCCTAGCCTATCATGACTAGGAGGTTTTCCCAGACAAAGTTTTCTACCTTTTCAGATCTAGGGAACTATTTATGAAAAGGGACTGTTAGAGTTTACTTTTTCATTGTCTTTTCAAACTCTCTAAACATGAGAAGACGTTGAGTTCTCCCTTTGTCAAACTTGGCAAACCCTAATGACATTAGATTCAATCGTAATGACGATATTTGAGTTCCTCCTTCCTATGGCTTGTTAAATGTACTAGGATGGATTCGTCCGAAGGACGAACTTATATTACAAGCATATGCTATCCCCTTCAAGCTTGTTTTCAAAAATAATTCGGGTACTCACCAGAAATGGTGGGGAAAAATGGAAATAGTATTGTCGTCGTGTCGGCAGTATGTCGCTCTTGAACATGGCACTTGTCTGCATTCGTGTCAGGTTGGAGACATCTCATCTCATTCTCTATTTGCCTCCGTGGGTTTGGGTAATCCCTTTTGACCTCTCATCTGCTCTTTGCCTCATCATCATGACCCCTGATCTTTTGATTTCAAATACTACCAAATCCACTGTCGTGCCACCGATATGTTCAAGAGAAGTTGACCTCTGTAGTTTCAACCTTCCTCTGATTCTCATCTGATCCTGATTCACATACATTATGTTCCTTTGTCTCGTGTCGATGATGTGGGAAACACTATGGCCCACCTTCGATCAAGGTCACTTCCTGTCGACTTCATCTCATTATCCACGAAGCTAATCTAGAGACTTCCTTCCGGTACCTTGGAGCCTGCATGCCTTAATGGCAGGTTCTTCACATTCGATGCAATGTTTTCATCATTGACCTTCGATCGAATGATTCTGCAGGTGTTCGATGCCAGCTCACTGTTCACATTCCGTGGATTGTACCTTTAGTAACTTGAGGGACATTTTAATTATTGGTGGTTCCTCTCACGTCTGTTAACAACTTTCATCATTGGCTGGTAATTAGACGATGTTTTTGCATGTTCGACTTCAGCTCACATATTCACATGCTTGAACTTGTACTTTGTTTGGGTCGAGGTGGAGCGCAAGACCCTGGATTTTGTCTATTGGAATCCATGATGTAGATTTTGTGGATTATTATGATTGGTTACATGAATCAAATATTGGATGGCTGTGACCATACCTGAGTCTATTTATCGATCCTCAATAGATGGCTACGTCCATGCCTCGGATATTGATTATTGTATACTCTATTATGGATGGCTGTGCCCATACCAGACATCATGCATTTGAGATATTAGTTGTACTTTTCTACACAATTTTTCCAATGGTAGTTTTTTCAGTTGGGCACGTTCTCGTAAAGCATTTCACCCCTCTCTCTCTCTCTCGAGCCTCATGCTTTAGGGGGCATCTGTTACACAGTAATTTTTCACCATCCCTGCAACCCCCCATCCTGCACATTGGAGGGCTTATTCCGTGACCTGTGAGTAGTGACATAACCTAAAACCACCTTCATGACATCCCCCTTAACAAGGAAAATCATCCCTCTGAAGAAAATTTCCTGTGAAAAGCCCTAAAAATAGCCCTTTTGGCCTTCGCATGACTAGCCA
This sequence comes from Pinus albicaulis, assembly GCA_034641835.2. Lineage (NCBI taxonomy): Eukaryota > Viridiplantae > Streptophyta > Pinopsida > Pinales > Pinaceae > Pinus > Pinus albicaulis. The sequence goes on from CM076578.1 coordinate 1,290,792,879, forward strand.
GTTCAACCCCCACACTAATGGGGGAAATCCAACAAAGAGGGCGCGCCAACTGGTGCTCTCTCCTAGTGTATCACATGCGCCAGGCGTAATAAGGATTTAAAAAAAAAATGTCGGAAGTTTGATTCCAACCAACTCCTAAACGAGTCTCTAAAATGAGTTGGGAGGTTTGGCTCCAGATCTCCATGTAGGGGAAGTGGTTTTCCACCTATCATCGAAGCTTCCTTGAGAATAGGGCCAATCCCACCATTGTAGGGATCCAAAATCCCCTTCCACCATATATATAAGCTTGTTATTTTCCTTTTTCAAGCTAGCTTGAATAGCGCTGAATCATTAGTAAGAAGATTATCGTCAGACAGCTGAAGAGAGATACTTGTCCCATTCCCGACGAGCTTTACTGAGACGTACTCCGCTGTCGACCCGCCGAAGGAAGATCCAGTGTTAGAGCTCAGGTTGTATCTTTCTTTTTTATTATTATTAATAAAGGACTTCAATTATGGTTCCACTCAGATGTTTATGTTTTATGTTATGTGTTGTATCTTCTCTCACTGATACATAGTTGCATGTATTAGGTTTTACGCTTGTTTGTTTTTTTTTTCTTCGTGTATGTGGAGGTGCTCGAATGCGCCTAGCAGGATAATTTTGATCTACCAAAGCAAGGGACAGAAGTGCCATCTTCTCCGCAAACGACAGTAGCGTAGGACTTAAGGTAGGCCTCTTGTCGCATCTTGGTCTTTTGCAATTAGGAACTTGCATCTTAGTGTGACTCGGTTGTTGCTAGGTCCCTGATCTGGAATAGTAGGGATCGCCTCTATCCGTAGAGGGGATTTACCTCTCCAACAATAACCACTATGATCTCATAAACATCCACTATGTTTTTCCTTAATGAAATTTTCCCACATGGAACAAATTGGGATGATTAGTTGACTATTTTTAAATAACAGTCCTTCTTGTACCATGTATTCTGCCCACTTGGTTATGTTCATGGTTTGGTTATTTATGCACTCTCCATATGACACTTTGAAATCTTCATATTCCTTGTACAAGTCTTTCATATATTCAAATCCCAAAATTTTAATTTTTCCTTCATGAATAGCCAAATTATTCATGCTAAGGGCATGTACAATTCTATTTTGTTGTGGGCTTATGGAATTCAATACAAATATGAAACCTTGTAGATACTCCACCCATTTGGCATGTTTTTGACTCAAGTTGGGTTGTTGCATTATATATTTCAAAGCATGGTTGTGATTATATAAAATAAACTCATGTGACATGAAATAATTTCTCCATTTCTTAAGAATTTGAACCACAACATAGAATTCTTTATCATATGAAGAATATTTCTGTGTGGACTTATTAAATTTCTCAATGAAAAGAACTATAGGTTTGTCTTCTTGAATCAAAACTACCCCTATTTCTGTTCCACTTTCATCACATTTCAATCATAAAGGTTTCTTAAAGTGTGGTAATGTCAAAATAGGATTTTCTGTGCTCTTTTTCTAGAAAAAAAGTTTTTTTTTTTTTTTTTTTCCATTTAAAGGGTTGTTTGTCCTTTTTAATTGTCTCAATGATTGTTTCATTGATTCCACTAAAATTTCTTATGAACTTCTTGTATAATATTTTGAATCCATGGAGCCTTCGAACTTAAGTGAGACTTTTAAGTGTAGGAAATTTAACAATTTCCTTAAACTTTTTTAAAATTCACAAACAATTTTTGTTGCTACAGTTTCTTAAAAGCATTCCTTAGATGCACTATATGTTGTTATTTATACTCATTATACACTAATATGTCAATAAGGTATGCTTTGACAAATTTCCCTATAAACACCCTTAAAATCTCATTCAATAAGTCTCATAAAAGTATTTGGTGAATTCCAGAGATGAAATGCCATACCCAACTATTCTTACAACCCCTCATTGGTTTTTAAAGCAATTTTCCTTTCATCCCTTTCTCTCATCATGATTTGATGGTAACCAATTTTTAAATATATTTTATAAAAATATATTTCTCCACTCAGAAAATCCATGAAATCATTAATTATCGGTAAAAGAAATCAATGCTTGATACTAATCTTTTCTATTTCTCTAGAACCTCTACACATTCTCTAGCTTCCATATTTCTTTGGAGCCAGTCCACTAGGTATTGCACATGGACTTAAGCTCTCACTCATAAGTCATTTATCAAACAACTCCTACACTTGTTTCCTAATTTTGTCATTCTCTTTTAGATTCATTCTGTATGAAGCTTTGTTTGGAAAACTTGATCCATGTATCAAATCTATGTGATGACTTATACTTCTGACAAGTGGTAACTCATTAGGAAAATTATCCACGTCAATATCAAAGTATTCATTCAACAAACTTTGAATTTCTTTTCAAAAAACATGAATTGTATTTGTCCTAGGAACTACACTAGGTTTGCAAACTAAAGAAACCTTTACCTTATTTTCCTCCATTTGATGAAGATATTATTTCCCACTCATGAGAAAGGATTTTGGACTATGAATTATTGATGTGATTCCTTCCTCCATAGGCAACAATATGTGATCTATACCATCATGATAGAACTCATATACATTTCTCATCCCATCATGCATATCTCCCCTACCATATTGCGAAGGTAAATTCCAAGGAAAATATGACATACATCAATTGGCATCACATCACACAAAAAATTTTCCTTGTATTTTCCCAATTGAAAATTTATCTCACACTGTTCATTTATCAAGAGCTCATGAACTTTATGCAACTAAAATAGGATACCTTATAAGGATTAGGATGCTTAATGGTATTCAACTTCAATTTCTCCACCATTTATGTAGAAAAAATATTATCTATACTTCCACTCTTGATGATCATCTCACAACATTTTCCTCCAACTTTGAAAATTGCCTTCAACAAAGTATTTCTTTGTGCTAGTTATACAACTTCATTCTCTTGCTTAATCAACATTTTTTTCATCACCATAGGTTCTGTTATTTCATGTACACCTTTTGTTTCTACTATGTTCTTGCTTCCTCTTTTGTTACACTAGAAACAACTCCATTTCTTTATCTCGTGCCTTCATTTTCTAGACACTCAAAATATCTATGTCCTAGCTTCCCACGTTTGAAGAATTTGAACTCTATTCCTCTACTTTTTCCTATTCATCGTTTGTAAAAAATTCCTCTTCCTTGAGTATGATTGATTTTTGGTGTCTACTAATTTGAGCTCCTCTAGTATGACTGATTCTTGGTGTCTACTAATTTGAGTTCTTGTTTCTAGCTCTTACTCTTGGTGTTGTAGATCTCCCTCTACCACCTTCACTTTCTATTGCTCTAAGAGTACTTTTCCCTCTCATATATTGCTTCCTCGTAAGTTTTTCCTCAAATTTTAAGTCAACTTAATAACCTTCATCTATTTTTTTAGGAGATAACATGTTGATTTAATCTTGTATGTCCATTCTCAATCCATTAACGTACCTTGTTGTCTTCTACGTTGTGTCTTGAACCTGTCTCGCTCTTATACTAACCTTGTAGAACTATTATGTGCATTCCCTTGTTGTCATCAACCTTTGCCTAGGATTATGCATCTCTCTATATAAGGTAAGCTCATAGTCACTTGGAAAGAAAAATTCTCTAAGTTTTGAAACCATCATGTTCCACTTTTTGATGTGGTTCTTACCTCATTTTCTCCTTTCCCCTTGTACTGCATCCCACAATAGATATGCATGCCTCTTCACTATGGTAAAAAAAAACTGTATGTGCCTCTCTCCTTGAATTTATTCTATCTCATTGATCCAATCAATCACCTTTTCAATGTCTAAAGTTCCAGTGTAGGATGGGACATTAGGTTTAAGATTTGAAGTAGATCCTAGAAAAGATTTCAGAAATATGAATTCAGTTGTAGGTGCTTCCTCCTCTTCATGGTCTTCCTCCTCATAAAATTCACTAAGATCTCCTTGATGAACCCTTTCAGTCTCAGTTGTTGCAATTCTTTATTCCAATAATCATATAGCTTTAATTATTGCAATTGGTGTACCTCCTGGTCTACCTCTACCACTTCCTCCCCTTACCCTCAAAGCCATTTTTAATATTGATATTATTATCTTGAATATATGTTTAGGGGTTTATTCTCCTATTTTTACGTGCTCTTATACCACAAATGAGGCAAGTTCCCTTCCTAGAACTGCATCTTCAACAGAAATTGATAATCTAGTAAAATATTGAGCTAGATATTCTAGTTATGGATTTATTTCTTGTGTTTCATGTTCATATTCACACATTCACACATTATTTTCTTAATTTTTTTTTTAAATTGGAACATAAACTTACACCTATCATCTATTTGATCTGGAATCATGGAATCCCTTGCTTTGAATTGGTTTCATTCACACCATACACCCTTCACTGGATCATACCCAACACTGAGGACCTACATAACTATTAGAAATCTAGATTTGGAGAATCTAGGTGCAATCCTATAAAAAAAGTTTACCAAGCATTTCCTTAGAAAAAAACTAGAGATACCCTCCTCTACCACATAGCATAATCTTCAAATTCTTTTTTAATTTCTAGGAAATTGAGGAGAAAAATAGGTTACAGTTCCTCCCACTACTATTTGTCTAGTGTTTACAAAATGATGTTTAAAATGAGAAATTTATGCAAAATGAATATTCTTATATTTCCCACATATACAAGTAAGAAAAAAAGCTCACAAATTAGTTTTTATAGAGAATGAGAGGAATACATAGGTATGGATAAATATATTTTATTCCAAAAACAAACCCTTCCAATCCTTTTCTTCTCTATGAAATTTTACAAATTTTACATATAGATAATCTCCGATTTATCCTTAGACATAGGATCATATCAACCAAGAATAGTAGCTTAAATGATGAGATTTTTAAACACAAATTATATCTAACTATTACGAATGCATTCTAGCTTATCCTTAGAAATTGAAATTGATAGCTGAAGGATCCTTCCAACCACTTAGCTTGTAAGATTTTTTTAGATTTTCTTCATAAATATTCATCAAACATGACTTTGAGCAATATCCCTTGCATTAGACAATAAATTTACTATGCTATTTCTTAAATGAGTGAAGAAACTCCACAAAGAACTGAGGCATTGTAGAGATCAAACTCCATAAAGAAGAGAGGCATTGAGGCATTATAGAGATCAACAGGGCAGGAGGTGTAAATATGATGCATTAATGGATAAAATTAGAAGATATATTTACCAAGCCTCTTGAATCACTAGATTTTAAATATGTGATATTGTGGAGAGTTATTTTCTCCATCCAAAACTAATATTTTTTTACTATATTATGATTTACAATATATTTTTATTAAGATATTACATTAATATAAAGTATTAAATAATATTAATATATAATAATATTAATATACATCTATTAATATACAATAATATTAATATATAATATTACATACTCCTTCGCAGAATGGATAACATAGTAGAGTGGCTAAGAGAAAAAATAAAACTTTGTTTGAATATTCTCATAACATAATTAAAGATAAGAATATTCCTAATGGTTTTAGACATAAATAAATAACTACTCCGATGTATAATAATAGGAGATCCCTTACAAATAAATTAGAGAATAAATCCCTTTATGAGGCATTTTATGACAACAAACGAATAGTTATTCTCTTGAGAATTTTTAAGAGCAAGGCATTTTCCAATATTTGAAAGGAAGATAAAAGAAATATTGATGCCAAGGAAATTAAATGCATATTTATTTCTTATTATATTGGTTAAAAAACTTATAAAATGTATGATGTTATTTTTCATAATTTCTTTTGCAAGAAAAATTGTTATATTTCATGAAGAAAAATTGTTATATTTCATGAATGTCTAGAAAATTTTCAAATACAAGGAGAATGCACTGTATAGAAATTGTTTGAAAAAAAATTGAATATTCATAATAATAAGATGACTACAAGTTGATGTTGAAGATTATGATTGAATTTAAGCGACATGTAGCCATAAGGAAGGATGAAAGAGTGGTGCAACAACAATGAGTGACTCAGGTTCCCTTCCTAGAACCAGGCCTTAAGTAGAAATTGATAATCACCATAGAGATTGAACAATATTTTCAAGTCTTAGATTTATTTCTTCTGTTATATATAAGTTTTGGATGTATTTATTTTTTTTCATGTACATCTTCATACATTCACAGATTCTTTAAAAAAAAAGAAAAATATTTAAATTGGAAAATAAACTTAGGACTACCATGATTTGAATGAATCAAGGGCTAATGTCTCAAAATGTATGCAATCAATAGCTCCTTTAATTGGACTTGGTTGCATTCCATAGACCCTTCACTCATCATACCCAAGGGTGGAATTACATGACCATTAGACATATAGAAATTTAGAAATCAATTTCTATACAGAACGAGAGGAATCCACGTGTATGGAAAAAAATATTTTATTCCAAAAGCAAACTCATTGGGTCTTTTTCTTTTGTATTTTTCTGTATTTTTCTCCTCACATAGTAACTGGAAATTTTACAAATTTTACATATATATCATTTCCAGATTTAAGCATATCAATAAACATAGGATCATATTAACTAAGAATAGCTCAAATCTCAATAATAAGCTTCATTAAAAAAAATTAAAAAAAATTATATCTAGCTATTACAAATAGATTCTACCTTATCCTTAGAAATTGAAATTATTCATAAATAGCCATGAAGGATGACTTTGACTAATATACCTTGCATTAGCCAAGAAATTGACTGTGCTCCTACATAAAAATGACAAGGACAAACCTTTTAATGGACTCTTGTCTAATAGCTCATTATAATCAAATCCTTCCCTTTGTAAACAAGCTTCACTTTTCCATGTTGCTTCAGATATAGGGGAATTATTCCATTTGATTAGAAACTCCCAATATTATTTACCACTAGTTTTTTTTATAAACGATCTTGTTGAGTATCATTTGAGTTTATTGTGTTGTTGTAGATAGAATTTGTACCATCCATTGAAATTTTGGTTCTAAGATGTCCTCTGGTTTTGCTTGCTAACTTGTCTCACCTGCTTGATATTTATACAAGTTACAACATTGAATATTGGAAATATACGAATATGTGCTGGTAACTCTAATTCGTAAGAATTGGCAGAAAATTCCTTTCAAATTTTACAAGGACCAAGTTTTTTGTATTTCAGTTTGTTTTATTCTCTTGTTGGAAATATTTCCTTCCTCAAATGAGGCTTTACTAAATATAGAACCTTAAATTCACCTCTCTTCTTGTCAATTTTTCTCTTTTGTTGTACTTTTTGTTGTTTTCTTGAAGCTTTTGTTTCACAGTATTTAGTATGCTTTGCATATCTTCTACACAATCTTCACCTTCAACGCTCCTTAACTCTCCCTTGGCCAAAAATTTTATTTTGTTCACTCCTCTTGGATTCATACCATACATTGTCTGAAAAGGAGTCATTCATGTGATTCTATTCAAAGTCATTATATGCATATTCTACTTTAGCTAATACATTATCCCATTTTTGTGGATGTTATTCTATCAATCTCCTATTAACCACTTAAGTCTCCCCATGTGTTTGTGGATGATATGCAGAACTACAAGGAAATTTTGTTGTAACATACCCTGAAGTTAGGAATTTCTTACAACATTTTCGAATGTGTAACCTTATAAATTACCTTTTATATTTCCGTATTAACCATTTAAATACCCATCATCATCACTTAGAGAAACATTTAGTAAAAATCATAGTGAGTTACAAAACCATTAATTTTCCTTTTTGTAGCATATTAACTTAACTTTCCTGCTATAACTATGCATCGATCCCATGATCATTTTAATTCAATTAGTACATCACCTAATTGATAATATAAACATCACATCATGAAATAAATTAACATCATGAAAATGACACAATGAACAATCACATAAATATACACTGATATACCCTGAAAACCCTGTAGGGTGAAAACTTGCAAATGTTTAATTTTATTATTAAATGCTCGTAAGGGTTGTCACCCCTCACTCAAAGGCTATAAGGGAGTCCTCCCTTGACCACTGTCATAACAATTACATAGAAAAATAATCTTAAATGAAACATAACTAGCTATAAGCTATTACAATCATCATGATACCATTTACCCAGGAATCGTCAAACTCTATCTTTGTAGTCAGACTGTTTCTTGCAGTGGGTCATTATGCAATTGGAACTAGTAAACCTGCATGGACTAACAACTCTTCATCTTCCACAATGTTAAACTTGAAAAGTCCTTTTCTCAAGTCATCCTTCTTTCGTGCCATTTCTGTCATTAGCACACTTGATATCATGGTTAAATAAGATATTAATAAACCAATAATCAATCTCTATTTGTGACACTTCAAAAAATATTTGTATGCATGTATAAAACATAACCAAGTTGACATGAAATGCCTTCTTTAGCATCATTTCACATACATTAGTAACAAACAAATCACTATTAAGCATCATCTTTCTAGCAACCGCTAACAAAATCTCAGATGCACTTTCATTTATTTCCAAAGGAAAGATAACATACTATATAATAATATTTTCCATGAAAATGCATAACAAGCTTTCAAGACAACTATCCCAACAAGCAATTTCCTTTTTGTCTACTCTTATGTATTCTTTTCCAAAGGGATGAACACAATAGATTCTATACTTATGCATATCAATGCATGTTCTTTTCCAAAGACATATTTTCTACACAAGAGCTATTCAAATTGGCTATAATTATAACAATGCGAGCTTTATTTCAAACCAAGTTAACATACTAGTTATAATTTTGTGCATGTAATAACATAGCCTTTTTATTCTTCCATGTAAAACATATATTTCTTTCCAAAAGAAACTAAATACATATTTCATGGAAAAATAAACACATTTCTTTTCCAAGGGGTCAAACACATACAACTTATTCTTCCATGCATGCAAAGGGAAATTTCCCTCTCATCCAAAAGATCTAATCTCAAAACTATAATTTTTCCATGCATCCAAGCATATATATTTTTCTCTAGATAATATTACATAATAAAGCATGTGATTACTAATTTTCCTTTCTAATCATCTAATACAATAAGGCATAAAAGGATATATTTTTCTCTTCTATTTTTTTTTAAGAGTTCTAACCCAATAATTGCTTCCTTGCATACAATTATATATATTTATTTTGCAAGGAATTTAATACCTTAATTATTCTTTTTCCAAAAGATAGACAATTTAACAGCTATTATGGGTGAAATAGATAATATTTTCTTATCATTTCACATATTAGAGAGAATTGTAATATTTCCTCAAGAAATAACATGAATAACAAATCCTTCTCAAATAACACATCCAATTGCCTTTTACGCAAAGTTTTTATGTGAGCTACCCCTCACACAAGTTATCTATATATTTTTACATGACTCAAAATCCTCATGCACGTAAAATCACATAATAATTTCTAATAGATCAAATATACTAGATATTATTCATTTACACCTAAGCACATACTCTCTTCAAGAGTCCATTATTTCTCTTTAAAACTTTTGATGCATATACATGGTAATTATATAAATTAATTCCTTGTAAATAATCATCAACATAATTATTTTTTTTGTTTTAGCCATCCACTTTGGACGCGTATTACGAACATATGAAAATGAATTTCAGAAGAAAAAAAAAAAGAGCTTTATGTTTGGAACAAACTTATTAAAAATAACCTCTCTCATTTTTTTCACAGGTGTCATGGTTTTTAACATTCCAATGAATCTTTGATGCCCATTTTTCTAGATTTAAATATTAAATAATTTCCTGTTTTTTTCATCAAATTTAGACACGGTTTCCAACCAAATGGAAATGATTTTTGGAAAACCCAAATAGGTTTCTGTTTCTAATGGTTTCATTAAAAATAGCCTCTCTCAATGTTTAAACAGGTCTTACGTTTTGGAAAATCCAAATGAATCTTTGGAGCTCATTGTTCTAGATTTAAATAATAATTAATTCCTTGTTATTTTACATCCATTTAGGACACGGTTTTCAAGACATGGGAAACGAATTTTTAAAATCTAAAAGAGGTTTTTCTTCATAATATCCTCTTTTACAAAAACGTCTTTCACTTTTATCATATCTATTTCGATTTGGGAGATAAAAAGTCATATTTAGACCCTATATTCCAATAGCTCATGCAATTCACATAATTATTTGGCCATGAAAATATTTTATCAATTCACAACACATGAATTATTCTCATAATTCAATGAATAAGACACTTATTCCTCTATTAAAAAAATTTGATAGAGGTTTACTCAAGAATTATTCTTAATTCTTTATCACATGAACTTTTTCTTCGAAATAAATTCAATCATTATATCATCATGACCCATATGTAAACAAAAGGATTTTCAAATAATATGGTTACTTATCTCTTGATTCATGCTTGGAATACTCTCTTCCTCTTCCTTGGCTCCATTCTCCATGTATTCTCCCAGTCCCCTCTTCTATTTCTCTGATAGGCTTATAATAAATAGAATTAATGAAATGGAATAGCTTTTATAAATCATAAAAGCATTCTAGCCTTTTCTAAATCATAAAATAATTCCATCTTTTCTAAATCATAAAAACATTCTAGCTTTTCTAAATCATAAAAGCAATCCATAAATATCTCATGCTTTTATTTTTAAAGCTATATTTTTTTTTTCCTTGTGAGAAAAATATCACTTATCCATACTTTTTCCAAATATATTAATCATTATTTCTAAGAGTCATAAAATATACCAACTTGGAAATATAATTTATTTCCATTGAAGAATATAAATTACTATAAATAAAATAATTAAGAAATAATTCTTTCAATATTTTTATAATTAACAGTATTCTTCATGTAATATTTATACAAGAATAAATAATATTTAATTATTTAACAACCCTCATTTTATGAGAGTTTTTATGGTGGCTTAAGCCAGGGATATTACAAACTCCCCCCTTAAAGAGAACATCGTTCTCGATTTTCTTCTCTTGTTGGAACATTAACCTTTAATTTTCATTACCAATTATTTAGGAAACGTAAAATAATACTTAAATCATAATACTTCCACAAAAAATCAAGGAGAACTTAGCCCCTTTAATCATCAAAAGCATAGGAAAACTCTATAAAGTGCATGTTGTATTTTATTTAGGAGTTACACTAGTATTTCTCTCCCACTAATGTTTTTGCAAATTACTGTCTTTCTCTCCCACAATAATTTCAATCAAATTCAAACTCATGTTTTTTTTCTCCAACTATTTCCTTTTCAAATTACTGTCTTTCTCTCCCACAGTAATTTCATTCAAATTCAAACTCATGGCATTAATCTCCAGCCATTTTCCTCCAGTGTGTCAGGAATTTAAAGTTTGATAACTCATTATTTTATCTAACATGAGTTATTTCAGATGCCTATATATTTCAATTAATTTCTTCTATGCATGCATATAGATAAGTCATATCTTACATGTTCATTTTGTCATAAAAGCATACAAACACAACCTATTTCATCGAAATTGTTGCTAAGATTATTTTATATATCATGCATCCAAAACTATAACACATGAAAAAACTTTGAGACATGAAATTTACAGTCTATTGTAACATCCAACATCTTTAGATAATTTTTAGCATACACATAATTTCATCTAACCGTAGTTAATTTCTAGAAATTATTGAGGAATCAAGCATATTCCACCCAACAGTGAACTATCTCCAATAGTTATCGAATGAGTTAAGATATACTTGCCACTAGAATCAACAACCTCATTGATTCCTTGGTGCTTTATTCCGAGCAGAATTTTAGCAGCGTCCTGCTTTAAGGTCTGCCAACCTTTTTGCCTAGGCCTTTTTGTTTTATATTTTTCAAAAAATATACTCTTATTTTTCTTTAAAGCATGCCTTTCTCTCCCACTATGCTTTATTTTACCCCACTTAGTATTTTTCTCCAACTAAGTCATTAACATAATATTTCTCTCCCATTATGTTAGTATTTTACTCTTTATTATTTTATCCTAGCGATTTTAGGAGAATTTTAGGGAAGGTCCAAGTTGAACTTAACCACCAATAGCTTTTCATAAGCTGGCAAGAAGTCTTCTAAAACTCTAGATTTATTTCCTAAATATCCTAAACAATGTGTTCATTGACTCGATAATAAAATATTATATTATCGCATGAGTCCCATCATGGCTTCCATAGTCATTGAATCCAATAAAAATTCAATATCTAAAAATATTCAATGTCTAAAAATCCACTGTAATTTACATAATTTTCCATTTGCATATTATCATTAAGGAAAAGGAGCATTTATGTACACCATGCATTTATACTTGACCCTCAACATGGGTCCCACGACTTGTCAAAGTACATTGACAACAATTCATCACATGTAATATAGGTGTTATACATTCCAAATTTGCACATAATAATAATCATGTAGCTTAGAAAAAATACATTAACATATCTTGCATACCATAGAATTATAATTTATTTAATGCCTCACCATAGCAACCATCAATATTGTAGAGAACTAACATTCCCATTGAACACTAGGACACAAAATGTGATTTTTTTCTTTCCTTACCGTTAGCTTGCAACCATGTAAGCAACAACCATTGAGGAATTTTGGGAAAATAATTTGCAATCATGCAATCTAAAACCAATGTAGACTTTTATCAAATAGTGTGCAAGCATCCAATCTACAACCAATTCGACATTCCAACAAACAGTTTGCAAGCATGCAATCTACATCCATATTGGAATTATAACAAGAATTTGCAAGCATGAAATCTATGGTCAATGAGACATTCTACCAAATATTTGTCAAGCATAGAATCTACTTCCATTGAGGGACTAGTTAGCACACATGAAATAAATTTCTATAAATATGTTCAAAATTTTCAGTGAGATAGTAAAACTAGAATTTATAGAATAGCATAAATGATATTGATATCATCAATGGTAAAATTTCTGCCAACAACACAACCAACAATCCCTAAAGGAGAGTCTAATCAGGAAATTCAACCAAATTATGGATCCAAGTCTGAACATAGATTTTTATTGGTATCAACACGAGGGTTACATGATATCAAGGTAAGAAAACCCCTTGATGTTAAGATTAATCACATCCAAAACTTCCACGGATGCAATTATTTAAAACAACAAAATTGTGGATCTCAATTACCATTTTTTTGTTGAACACATGGAATGCAAAACTTTCCTCTACAACTCTAAATGAAGAAAGAGAACCCACAATTATGCTACTATGATTTTTTCATTGACTTTAAGTTCACTATGTGAGTTCTACTTCATTCATTTCTTATTTCTAACAACTAAAGAGTTTCGTTCATATATATATATATATAGATATATATTCAACATTCCATTTTCCTCTTTAGGGTCAACCCCAACTTCTAAATTATTTAGTTATCACACCAACCACGTATGTATTCATTCTTTATAGGCAGTGCATGGTAACTTTAGCCATGTTTTTCTACTCTATTTTTCTTATGCACCATAATCATTTTTCTAATATTATGCATGCAAATGTTCGTAATTAATCTGCACTATAACCGGTGAGTGCTCATGATGGTTCATAGGTACAATAGAGGTTTTATTGTTTGTTATGCACATGCATATTCAAATTTAATGAGCACAACTTAAAAAAAAAAACATTATAACTTTCTACTCTTTGATGCGGTCATTAATCAGGCATCATGCATCTCATGTTAATTGTAGTATACTACAAGTTTAATTAAAATCATACCTGAGATGATGCCCACTAGCATCATACCTATACTTCTTCTTTTCATAATGATTCCAAAAAGGCGCCAGTGTTGCAACCTTTTGTTCTGATACAATTTGTAACATATCCCGATAACCTCACAAGAAAATGCATGGAGTTAGGAATTTCTTACAACATTTATGAATGTGTAACCTTATAAATTATCTCTTATATTTCTGTATTAACCATTTAAATACCCATCATCATCACTTAGAGGAACATTTAGTAAAAATCATAGTGAGTTACAAAACAATTAATTGTCCTTTTTGTAGCATATTAACTTAACTTTCCTACTATAACTATGCGTCGATCCCATGATCATTTTAATTCCATTAGTACATCACCTAATTGATAATATAAACATCACATCATGAAAGAAATTAACATCATGAAAACAACGCAATTAACAATCACATAAATAGACATCGATATACCCTGGAAACCCCGTAGGGTGAAAACCAGAAAACGTTTAATTTTATTATTAAACGCTCGTGAGGGTTTTCACCCCTCACTCAATGGTTATAAGGGATTCCATCCCTTGACCATTGTCATAAAAAATACATAGAAAAATAATCTTAAATGAAACATAACTAGCTATAAGCTATTACAATTATCATGATACCATTTACCTATGAATCCTCAATCTCTATCTTTGTAGTCAGACTGTTTCCTGCAGTGGGTCATCGTGAGATTGGAACTAGTAAACCTGCATGGACTAACAAATCTTCATCTTCCACAATGTTAAACTTGAAACGTCCTTTTCTCAAGTCGTCCTACTTTCGTGCCACTTCTGTCATCAACACACTTGATATCATGATTAGATAAAATATTAATAAACCAATAATCACTCTCTATTTTTGACACTTCAACAAATATTTGTATGCATGTATAAAACATAACCAAGTTGACATGAAATGCCTTATTTAGCATCATTTCACATACATTAGTAACAAATAAATCACTCTCAAGCATCATCTTTCTAGCAACCGCTAACAAAATCTCGCATGCACTTTCATTTATTTCCAAAGGAAATATAACATACTATATAATAATATTGTGCACGAAAATGCATAACAAGCTTTCAAGATAACTATCCCAACAAGAAATTTCCTTTTTGCCTACTCTTATGTTTTCTTTTCCAAAGGGATTAACACAATAGATTCTATACTTATGCATATGAATGCATGTTCTTTTCCAAAGACAACTTTTCTACACAAGAGCTATTCACATTGGCTATAATTATAACAATGCGAGCTTTATTTCAAACCAAGTTAACATACTAGTTATAATTTTGTGCATGTAATAACATAGGCTTTTTATTCTTGCATGTTACACATATATTTCTTTCAAAAAGAAACTAAATACATATTTCATGGAAAAATAAACACATTTCTTTTCCAAGGGGTCAAACGCATACATCTTATTCTTCCATGCATGCAAAAGGAAATTTCCCTTTAATCCAAAAGATCTAATCCCAAAACTATACTTTTTCCATGCATCCAATCATATATATGTTTATCTAAATAATATTACATAATAAAGCATGTGATTACTATTTTTCCTTTCTAAGAATCTAATACAACAAGGCATACAAGGATATATTTTTCTCTTCTATTTTTTTTTTGAAGAGTTCTAACCCAATAATTTCTTCCTTGCATATGATTATATATATTTATTTTGCAAGGAATTTAACACCTTATTTATTATTTTTCCAAAGGATAGACAATTCAATAGCTATTATGCATGAAATAGATAATATTTTCTTATCATTTTACATATTAGAGAGAATTGTAATATTTCCTCAAGAAATAACATGAATAACAAATCCTTCTCAAATAACACAACCAATTTCCTTTTACACAAAGGTTTTATGTGAGCTACCCCTCACACAAGTTATTTATATCTTTTTACATGACTCAAACTCCTCATGCACGTAAAATCACATAATAATTTCTAGTAGATCAAATATACTAGATATTATTCATGTGTACCTAAGCACATACTCTCTCCAAGAGTCCAATATTTCTCTTTCAATATTTTAATACATATACATGGTAATTATATAAATTAATTCCTTGTAAATAATAATAAACATAATTATTATGTCTTATGTACATAAAAAATTATTCTTGTCTCATTGAAAAATGAAATGGAAGCACAATGTTTTACTCTGGTTTTTTCTGTTTTAGCCATCCACTTTGGATGTGTATTACAGACATATGGAAACGAATTTCAGAAAACCAAAAGAATTTTTTGTTTGGAACAGACTTATTAAAAATAATGTCTCTCATTTTTTTCACAAGTGTCATGGTTTTTAAGATTCCAATGAATCTTTGATGCCCATTTTTCTAGATTTAAATATTAAATAATTTCTTGTTTTTGTCATCAAATTTAGACATGGTTTCCAACCAAATGGAAACAATTTTTAGAAAACCTAAAGAGGATTATTTTTATAATGAGTTCATTAAAAATAACCTCTCTCATTTTTTACACAAGTGTTACGGTTTGGAAGATCTAAATGAATCTTTGGAGCTCATTGTTCTAGATTTAAATAATAATTAATTCCGTGTTATTTTACATCCATTTCGGACATGGTTTTCGAGACATGGGAAATGAATTTTTAAAATCTAAAAGCGGATTGTTTTTATAATATCCTCTTTTACAAAAACCTCTTTCACTTTTTTCATATCTATTTCGGTTTGGGAGATACAAAGTCATATTTAGACCCTATTTTCCAATAACTCATGTAATTCACATAATTATTTGGCCATGAAAATATTTTATCAATTCACAACACATGAATTATTCTCATAATTCAATGAATAAGACACTTATTCCTCTATGAAAAAAGTTGTATGGAGGTTTACTCAAGCATTAATCTTAATTCTTTATCACATGAAATTTTTCTTGCAAATAAATTCAATCATTATATCATGATGACCCATATGCAAACAGAAGGATTTTCAAAGAATATGGTTACTTATCTCTTGATGCATGCTTGGAATACTCTCTTCCTCTTCCTTGGCTCCATTCTCCATGTATTCTCCCATTCCCCTCTTCTATTTCTCTCATAGGCTTATAATAAATAGAATTAATAAAATGGAATATCTTTTGTAAATCATAAAAGCATTCCAGCCTTTTCTAAATCATAAAAGAGTTCCATCTTTTCTAAATCATAAAATTATTCCATCTTTTCTAAATCATAAAAGCAATCCATAAATATCTCATGCTTTTATTTTTAAAGCTAGATTTGTTTTTTGCTTGTGAGAAAAATATCACTTATCCATACTTTTTCCAAATCTATTAATCATTATTTCTAAAAGTCATAAAATATAAAAACTTGGAAATATAATTTATTTCCATAGAAGAATATAAATTATTATAAATAAAATAATTAAGAAATACTTCTTTCAATATTTTTATAATTAAGAATATTCTTCATGTAATATCAATATAAAAATAAATAATATTTAATTATTTAACAAACCTCATTTTATGAGAGTTTTTACGGTGGCTTAATCCAAGGATATTACATTTGTGCCCAATTTTTTCCATAATGTCCTCCAAAATAATCCTAGTATCTTTCTCAGAGATAGGAAAACCATGTAATCTCACAATTTCTTTGAAAAACAAATTAGAAATATTCAGAGCATCGCTAGTCTTATGGCATGGAATGAAATGTGCCATTTTTTAAAATCCATTCACCACTACAAAAATAGAATCATGAACTCTTTTCGTTCTTGGAAGTCCTAAGATGAATCAATATCTATAAAATCCTAAGGTCTAAATGGAATAGGTAGTGGTGTATACAAACCAATTTTTTGACTTCTCCCTTTAGCATATTGACAAACCATACATCTCCTCACAAATTTTTTTACATATCTCATCATATTTGGGAAGTAGTAGAAGTATTGTTGTTCTTCTAAAGTTTTAGCATAACCAAAGTGACCTACTAAACCTCCATTATGTTTTTCATTGCGGATATTTTCCCTCATGGAAGAAATCGGGATGGATAGTTGAGTATTTTTAATTAACAATCCTTCTGGTACCATGTATTATAGCCACTTGTTAGTGTTCATAGTTTTATGATTTATGAGGCTTCATATACCTCTTTCAAATCTACATCCTCCTTTTAGAAGCCTTTCATAAATTCAAATCCCAATATTTGAATTTTTCCTTCCTCTATAGAAAAATTCTTCATGCTAAGCACATCTGCAATTCTATTTTGGTGTCCACTTATGTGATTCAATACAAATGTGAAATCTTGTAGATAATCCAACCATATGGCATGTTTTTTACTGAACTTGGGTTGGTGCATTATATATTGTAAATCATGGTTGTTAGTAGAATTCCCATGACATCAAATAATGCCTCGATTTCTTAAGATTATGAATAACAACATAAAATTCCTTATCATATAAATAATATTTCTATGTGGACTCATGAAGTTTTTGAGTGAAATAAGCTACAAGTTTTTCTTCTTAATCAAAACAACCCCTATTTATATTCCACTTGCATCAAATTTCACTTGAAAATGTTTCTTAAAGTGTGGTAATATCAAAATATACTTTTATGTGATATGTTTCTTAAAAAACAATTTATTTTTTTTTTGCCCGTTTAAAGGGTTATTTGTTCTTTTTAATGGTCTAAACGATTGGTGCATTGATTCCATGGAAAGTTATAAATTTAGTGACTCTTTTAGGTGTAAGAAAATTAACAATTTCTTGAAGCTTTTTAGGTCCCATTTTTAATCCTTCCTTCCCTTTTTAGAAAATAACACTTCTTAAAATTCACAAACAAATTTTCTTGCTAGAGTTTCTTAAGAAAATTAGTGAAATTCACTAGATATTCTTATTTTGACTCACTCTACATTAATATGTGAACACGATATACAATGACAGATTTCCCTATAAACTTCTTTAAAATTTCATTCATAAGTCTCATAAAAGTACTTGGAGAATTATAGAGACCAAATGGCATAACAAACCATTGATACAGTCCTTCATTGGTTTTAAAAGGAGTTTTCCATTCATCCCTTTATCTTATCCCGATTTAATGCTATCCGCTTTTTACATATTTTTTAGAAAATATATTTCTCCACTAAGAAAATCCATCAAATCATTACTTCTGGGTAAAGGAAATCCTAATTGATAGTAATATTGTTTATTACTATGGAATATGTACACCTTATCCAGTGTCCATATTTCTTTGGAGCAAGTACAATAGCCACTCCACATGGACTTGAACTTTTAGTGACTAGTCCTTTATCTAGCAACTACTGCAAGTGTTTCCTAATTTCCTCATTCTCTTTTGGAGTCATTGTGTATGCAGCTTTGTTTGGAAAACTTAATAAAAGTATCAAGTCTATGTGATATACTTATATTTATTACACTTGGTAACTTATTAGGAAAATTATCCACAGTAATATCACATCATTCATTCAAAAACCTTTGAATTTCTTCATGAAAATCATCAATTGTATTTGTCCTTGAAACTAAAGAAAAATTTACCTTATTTTAGTTAGTTTTCTCAAGATATTATTTTCGACTCATTAGAAAGGAGTTGACTTTAGAGTGTGAACCTTTGATGTTCTTCCTTCCTTCATAGGCAACAAACTGTGATCAATACCATCATTAAGGAACTTATATACATTTATCATCCTATCATGCATATCTCCCCTATCATATTGCCAAGGTCTCCCAAGAAAAATATGACATACATCCATATACATCCATTGGCATGACATCACACAAAATTTTATCCTTGTATTTTCTCAATTGTATATATATTTCACACTATTCATGTATCAATATATTATGAACTTTTTGCAATGAGTATACCTTATAAGGCATAATATGCTTAATGGTATTCAACTTCAATTTCTCCACCACTTCTGTAGAGACAATATTATCTATACTTAGAGTGTGGATGATCATCTCACAACATTTTCCTCCAACTTTGCAAATTGTCTTAAACAAAGTCTTTCTTTGTGTTGGTTCTAAAACTTCCTTGTCTAGTTGAATCAACACTTTGTTGATCACCAAGAATTCTTTTGTCTCAGCAAATTCTGTTTCTACTTTTGTTTCTACTATTCCTACTTCATCTTCTACTATAGGAGCAACCACTGCATTTCTTTGTCTAGGGTCTTCATTTTCTAGACACTCAAAATATCTATGTTCTAGCTTTCCACACTTGAAGCATATGAACTACCTCCCTCTACCTTTGCATGTTCTTCCTTTGGAAAAAATTCCCCTTTCTCTAGTATCACTCCTTGTTGGTGTGTGCTGATTTGAGTTGTTTCTATTAGCTCCTACTCTGGGTGTTGTAGATATCGCTCTACGACCTTGAATTCTATTCCTATAAGAGTACTTTTCTCTCTCACATATTACTTCCTAATAAGTTTTTCATAATTTTTTACTTCCATTTGATAACCTTCATCTACTTTTCAAAAATATAACATGTTGATTTCATCCTATATGTCCATTCTCAATCCATTAATGTACCTTGTAGTCTTCTCTTCTCTATCTTGAACTTGGTCCAGCCTTTATACTAACCTTGTAGAACTCTTTTGTGTATTCTCTTATTTTCATCAACCTTTTCCTAAGGTCTCTCTATATAAGGTAACCTCATAGTGAGTAGGAAAGAACTTTTTTCTAAGTTTTAAAACCATCATGTTCCATTTTTTTATGGGTTTCTTACATGATTTTATCCTTTCATATTGTACTACATTCCACCATAGAGATGCATGCCCCTACAATCTGGTGACAACTAAGTTTACCTGCCTCTCTCCTTCCATTTCTTCAAAGTCAAAGAGTTTTTTCATTTCATTGATCCAATCAATCATCTCTAACCGCCTATACCATGGGACTTCAAGTGTAAGCTTTGAAGTACATCCTAGCAGAGATTTCAGAAGGTATAGGTTCCTCCTCCTCTTCATGATCTTCTTCCTAATGAGGTTCACTGAGATCTCCTTCAAGAACCCTTTTAGTCTCCCTTGTTGCAATTATTTCCCCCAACCTTGGTATAGATTTCATTGCTACAATTTGTATTCCTCCTCTTCTACTCCTACCCTAAAAGACATTTTTGATCCTCATATTATTCTCTTAAAGGTTTAGGTGTTTCTTATTCTAATTTTACCTCCTCTGATACCACAAATTAGGTAGGTTACCTTCATGATTGAGCTAAATTTTCAAGTTCTCTATTTATTTCTTCTTTTTCATGTTCACCTTAAAAAAATCATAGATTTTATACTTAAAAATATTTTTTTTGAATTGGAACATAAACTTAAACGTATCATCTATTTAAGCTGGAATAACTCACTTCTCTCCGTGGACTTGGTTGCATTCATTCCATAGACCCTTCACTCGAGCATACCCAAGAACCAGGAATGACATAACCATTAGAAAGCAAGATTTGGCTAATCTAGGATCAATCCTATAAAAAACAGTTTAGAGAACTCAATGAATCTCTTCAACCAAGCATTTTATCAAAAAAAACTAGCTAGTCACACATTATACCCCTTATGCAAAAAATGTAGATAAAAAAATCTTCAAATTCTTTTTCATTTGCTTAGAAATGGAGCCCCAAAATAGGTGACATTCCTCCCTGTACTATTTCTCTAGTTTGGAAACTAAAGTTTAAAATGAGAAATTGATGCAAATCCAATATTCTTATATTTTCCACAAACACATATTGGAAAAAAAACTCAGCCTAATCAACTAAGAATAGCTCAAATCTTAAGCATGATATGTTTTAAACCAAATAAAAACAAATTATATCTAGCTATTACAAATGGATTCTACCTTATCCTTAAAAATTGAAATTTACACCACAAGGATCCAACCCCTTAGCTTGTAAGATATTTTTTGATTTTCTTCATAAATAGCAGTGAAGCATGACTTTGAGCAATATCCCTTACATTAGCCACAAAATTGACTATGCTCCTGCATCAATGAGTGAAGAAACACCACAAAGAAGTGAGGCATTGTAGAGATCAATAGGGCACGAGGTGTAAATATGATGCATTAATGATTAAAGTTAGAAGATCTATTTACCAAGCCTCTTCCTAAAGTATATTTACCAAGATATATTAGAAAGTGAGGTTTGGTGCAATCCTATAAAAAAAAAAATTAGAGAAATCAACTAATATCTTCAACCAAGCATTTTCTTAGTGTAAATACTATGCATTAATGACTAAAGTTAGAAGATATATTTACCAAGCTTCTTGGTAAAAGATATTTACCAACATATATTAGAAAGCTAGGTTTGGTGCAATCTTATAAAAAAGAGTTTAGAGAAATCAACTAATATCTTCAACCAAGCATTTTCTAGGAAGAAAACTAGCTAGTCACACATTTGTGCCCCTTCTATAGCAGAATTTTCAAATTCTTTTTCATTTGCTCTAGATTTCTCTATTGTTTGCAAATTAAAGTTTTAAATGAGAAATTGATGCAAAATCAATATTCTTATATTTTCCAACAAAATCAGAAGTCAATTGTGGAAATAGATAAGTTTTTTTATACTAGTCTTTATTTTTTAATATTAATTATAAATTCCAATATTAATTATAAATTGCATAAAGTAGAAATTTTAAAGTATTTGTTTATGTATTTTAATGTACAGTAAAATAAATATTTGTTTGGATGATGAATTATAAATTCCATATAGTGAAAATATTTGTTTGTTTATTTTAATGTACAATAAAATAATTATTTGTTTGGATGATGGATGATCAATCTGTTAGAAAAATTTTATTTGTTTGGATGATCAATCTGTTTGCAAATTTTTCTAATAAAATACTTATCGGTTAAGATATGATTTATCGCGAGTGGGTGGGAAATAGTTGTACAAATTATAATATATGAACAAAATAGCAGGGTTCTAGAAAACATGAACGACTTTCACCTCAAAAATCTCTCCTAATGGCTATCGCCTGCTGTGACATAGGAATATATACACAGTACCACATGAATATATATATATAAAGAGGTGGGAAGAGAGGGGAGTGGACAGAAGCGACAAGCGAGCATCGAAGAAGTAACCGAGGGAGATTGAAAATGGCGATGGGGCGACAGGTTATGGTGAGCGTGTGCCTTATGGCATTAGTGGGGACTGCAATGGCCGAATTTACTTGCGATATTTTACAGCGAAGGGACGAAATGTATTATTGCAACTACTACATTGAATTCGGTGATCTTATGCCCGAGTGTTGTAGTGTCGTTAAAAACTACTTCGCTGAATCCCCCAATGACGACCAACATTTTCGGGATGTATGCAAGTGCATTATTAAGATCGGTACCCCGAGTGGTGGATACTACCCGGCTTCAGTTCCCGCCGCTATGCCTCGTCTTTGCCAGGTCCCTAACAGAGGAGACTGCCCTTACTGATAGGTCGGTCAATCTTCCACAATATATTGTTGTGTGTTACCATATTAGAGTGAGCGGGTTTTGTTAAGATGCAATATTAGTATTAGTGTGTGGGTTAGGCATGTTTTGTCATATTTTTTTCCTAAAAAAGCCCGTGGGCTACTAGTGTCTCATAAATATGCAATCAGCTTACGAGTATAACTATCAACGTATATGTAAATGTGCATACAATTTTTATATTAAAGTATACTTATGTGAAGAATATAGTATTGGAATTTTTATTTTTATTTTCAAAATAATTGAATGACATACTATTCTTTACAAACATATAACATCATTATACATTTTATATAGAGATAAATTTTTAGTTTTAAAAAATTAATTATATTTCAAAAATATTTATATTGTTTTAAATTTAAAATAATTTATAATATTTTTATAATTTAATTTAATGTATTTAATTCTTTATATTATATATACAATTAAAAATACAAGTAAATACAAATATAATTCAGTAAAAAAAAATATATTTATTTAATTATTATGATTTTGTTAAATCTAAAACATTTGTAATTCCTAATTTAGTAATTTATTATATTTTTAATAATTGAATTTCTTTGAAAAATAATGAATAATAGCTAAACTTTTAGTTTTAAAAAATAGTTTATATACTACAAAATTTTATAATAATTTAAATTTGAAGTATGTACATAAAGGTTTTGAATTTATAATTTATCCCATAATATCTTTTATATTATTTATATATACCATTAAAATTAAAAATAAAAGTTAATTATTTTTAAATGTAATTGAATTAAATAATTTTTTTATTATTACAATATTTTTAATTCTTAAATTATTTTAAAAATAATGGAGTAGATCATTTTTTTTACATTTAAAAAGTAATATCTATTTGGAAAATTTTAATATTGTTTTAAATTTAAAAGATTGATATAAAAGTTTCTTGAATTTTTAAGTTATTGAATAATATTTTTTATAATATGTATATACACAATTAAAATTAAAAAAAAAATCTTAAATTACATTTAAATGTAATTCAATAAAATAAAATATATTTATTTAATAATATTTATTTAATCATTATAATCATTTATGATCATTATATTTATTTAGTCATTTAGTTAGTATGATATCAAATAAAATAAAATTTATCTATTTAATATTTATATAATTATTGTAATAATTTTAATATTTATTCTATTATTGTATATATTTTAATTTCTATAATGATTAAATTATTTTAAAAAATAATGGATAATAAATAAGCTTTTCTTTTTAAAAACAATTTATATAAGACAAAATAATGAATAGATACATTATGTATTTTTATTATTTATTTATTATTTTAATAAAAATAATAATCAATATATACATTTGGTATGTGTTTAAATTATTAAGGGAATATTTTGGTGAGTTAAGATGTATATTTTACATCCTAGTGTGAGCTAGACATGTAATTCCTTTTATAGTCAATATCAAATAACTTGTCAATAATAATAAAAAAATAAATATATATATTTTCTATTTTTCTGTAATCAAACTAAATTATTTGTATCATAATAATTAATAGTTATATAATTATATATATTTTAATTTTTATAATAGTTAAATTATTTTAAAAAATAATAGATAATAGATAAGCTTTTGTTTTAAAAATCAATTTATATTTCACAAAACTTTATATTGTCTTAAATTTAAAATATTTATATAAAAGTTTTTTGAATTTATAATTTATTATATAACATTTTCTTTACTATTTATATACACAATTAAAATTAAAATTAAAATTAAAAATAGACTTCAATTACTTTTAAATATAATTCAATAGAATAAAATATATTTATTTAATATTTAATTAGTTATTGTAATATTCTTTAAAACATATATTTTATTCTATAAAACATATTATTGAAATTATAATTCAATAGAATAAAATATATTTATTTAATATTTAGTTAGTTATTGTAATATTCAATTAAATAAATGATCTTTATTTAGTTATTAAAAAACTTTAACTATTGGGTAAGTGATAAGTTCTTTTTTTTAATAATTTACATTTCACAAAATTTATAATTTATAATTTTTAAAATTTAAAATATTTATATAAAAGTTTTTTTATTTTATAATTTAATGTATAATATTTTTTTATACTATGTATATATTATTAAAATTGAAAATAAACGTTAGTGTAAATAAATCCAATTCAATAAAAAAAAAATATATTTACTGAAGTATTATCAAAGATTTAATTCTTAAACTATTTTAAAAATTAATAGCTAATAAACTAGTTTTTAGTTAAAAAAAATATTTTTTGTAAATTAATTTATTGAATGATATTCTTTATACTTTTAAATACAATTATATTTTATTATTAATTAACTCATTGTAAATAGTTAAAAAGTATATATATATATAATTTTTGTTTCTCTAGTTTCTTAATAAAATATAAAAACCTAACTCTTACAAACACATTACCACCTCAACATTTTTCATTTGATTTTTTTTTTTAATTATATATATATATATATATATTTATTTATTTATTTGTTATTCCAATTATAAATATACTAAAAAAATTATTATTATTTATTTATTATTTAATAGATATAATAATGAATACATACACTATCTATGTTTTTAAATTATTAAGATATTTTTTTGTTGTGTTAAAAGGTATATCTTACATTCTAGTGTGAGAGAGATGTAATTCTTTTTATCCTCAATATCAAGTTGAAATTTTTTCCTTCTAAAATAAAAATAAATAACATGTAGTCAATAATATTAAGAAAATGAATACACATGTTTGTTATTTTTGTTTAAGCAAGCTAAAATTATTTATGTTATAATAAATTTAAATATAGTACAGCAATGGAAAATTTGAAGTATAAGATGTGTTGTTGCTTGCAAAGACAAAAAATTGTCCTTAGGAGAGTGTGAGAGGTATCATCTTCCTATGAGAAAAAAAATAGTGCTCTCTTACATAGTTATGAGCCCAGATTAAAATAGTATTTGTAATATTCCTATTTTTACTTCTTTCATTAGAGAGTTTTGTAACATACACTGATAACTTCACATGGAAATGTAAGGAGTTAAATTTTTTTTTTATATACAAGTTACTCATGGGTAACTATCCACTCAATACAAGTATTCCTTACTCGTCATTACATAGAATGTTTACCAGTTCATATAATAGTAAGCTCCTTAACCATTAAAAACCTCTATTACAATATATTAACATAATACTGTATGATGTAACCTTCCACTCATTTCATTATTCATGTAGTCATCACATACTTGGCATTATGAACATCATAACAAGCAAGGAATCAACATCATCAAATTGACACAATAATCAATCACATCATTGAACACCAATATACCCTAGAAACCCCCTAGGGTGAAAACCAACAAACGTTTAATTTTATTATTAAACACTCCTGAGGGTGATCAACCCTCACTCAATGGCTTATAAGGGAGACCATCCCTTAACCATCGTTTATAAATCTTACATGGAAATATACAAATATTTAGCTTAAAGCCATTACAATAAATACGATACCATTTACCCTCTAGTCTTCATATCTTCATATCTTGATGGCATGGATGTACCTATAACGGTCCATCATACATTGGATCATCCGGTAGTTCATACTCATCTGCATGAACCATAATCATTTACCTGCCACCAGGTTAAGCATAATATTTCCTTTATACATATCACCATCATACCCTGCTAATGTTACCTTCAACATACATTGATGTCAAGATTCATAAAGTATAATAAATCATTTCACATATCTATACTATAGTAGTTTCTCCATCTACTCATGTATATTCATGACATGCGAGTAAAGTACCTTGACATTCTCTCTTTAACAACACATACCTCACATGTGCTACATCTCCCCAGCATACATTTTAAATAAACTGATACTTACTTATGATACTCATGGATGAAATTTACATAATTTAATCAAAATAGCTAACCCTTGAGCTATTAATTTTAGTACATGGAGTGCAATATAACATATCAAATGTTTCTCCCATGCATGGAAAGGCATATAGATTCCAAAAGAGTCACCAATGAAGCACATAGCTTCCTTCACGAGTCTTCCCAAAGGAAATCTCAATGCTAGTGAGCATGTAAACATATGTTTTCTTTTTGTAAAACTATGCAATTAAGAATATAAATAGATGTCTTATTTTTCAAATATTATGCTAAACAACCATTTCCAATATAGTTTATCACCACATGCTATCTTTCCCACGTACAAATATTTATATTCTTTCCAATGAAAGTTATTACTTATGTTGCATGCCTATGCATGATCGTCTTCCAAAAGGAATTAACATCATAATCATGATAAAAAGTAATCACTTAGTTTTTTCATCGAAAGAAATAATCTAAAGAAATATAACTGAGTAGTTCCTCTATCCGTGGATTTATTAAATAACCATTCTTTACTAACAACATGGTAATATATTCATGGAATTATGAATTAACTAATATTCACAAACACCATGGTAATCTACCCATGGTTTTATGAAATAATTAATCTCTATCAACACCATGGTAAACTACCCATGGATTTATTAATTCATTAATCTTGACCACTATCATGGTAAACTATTCATGGATTTATTAATTTATTAATATTTACAACATGGTTAATGAATATAAATATGAGAAAACTTCTCTTTTCTTCTTCATCGCACATGAAGATATTTCAAGGGTTACCCTCTTTAATCTATTCAAGAAAATACCTTGGATTTTTTCTCATTTCCTAAACTAAATGAGTACAAAATCCCTTTTAAAATAAATATCGTGCATCTTCTATTTTCTTTATTATACCTTATTATGTAAATATTTATATTAAAGAGCTACTCTCTTTAATATATTCAAGAAAAGCCCTTTTAAAATAAAGAGCATTCATATTCTATTTTCTTGCATATACAATATTATATAAATATTTATATATATATATCTCTTTCCATAGAAACATGGAAAGTATTTTTAACATAATCAAACACCAGAAATAAACAAAAAAGCATTACTTATCTTTTTCACTTTCTCTCTATTCTGAGTATGGCAGCAGTCTCCATACTATTGATTCTTTAGTCAGAAGAAGATCCAACAGAGCATCTTCAAAAAGAAATCATCGAAGAGAGCATCCTCTAAAAGTAATCATCCTCCATAATTTGCACTCTGTGCTGTGGGATGATGGTAAAATATTGGGCAGGCGCATGGGCATAGGAAGGTGATAGAACAAAATAAAATTGCTCCAAGATCATAGCCAAAACCACCTTAGCTTCGATCGTGGATAAATTCATATGAATGCAGATTCTTGGTCTTAATCTTAAAGACATAAGCCATGGGATTTTTGGTGGCCTTGGAAACTCTGTCACAAAATCGTTGGGGACTGAACTCTCTTGCCTCTTCTCCCCACAACTCTTCGTCATCATACTCTTGAACAAAAAAAAAACCATCACCATTCCTGAGCTATCTTGAAAGTCGCATAATGCCCTTATTTTACCCAAGACTCCGAAGTCGGGAGCATGCCAAAATAAATCATCACACTCACAAGAAACACAGAGCTCAAATAACTACTGTAATTCCTCATTTCTTTAAATTTCAATTAATTCGAGATTTCATAGAAAGTAACAAGAATATTAGTTATAAATTAGTGGTTCTTGGTTTCAATTGATTCAAGAATCTGTTTTACATGAAACCAAATATTTATTTTCTTTATTTAAAATTAAGGTAAAAAATATATTTACCATTTGAATTCACGTGAGACATCTATTACATACTCCCTGCCTTAAGAGAATGTCGTCCTCGGTGTGATTCTCTCACTAAAACTTAAACTTATACTCATGATATAATGATATAAACAACCCAAAGGGGTCCTTCCCCTCTCAAGGAAACACTTTATTTTCTTTAAATGCAATTAATTGAAACAATAATGTTTCTATACATATTCATAAGCATGTATAGCACAAAGAATATTCCATTTCTATTTTTGACTACTTATCCAAAATATAGAAAAATATCTATACGAACTTACCATTTTTTATCAATTACTATTGGAAGAATGATGGCTTTTACGCAAGCTCTCTGAAAATGGTTGAACATCCGATCAACACTCCATCGAAAGAGCATGTAATGTATGACTAAAAATTCATTCACATTAGTCACATAGTTTCAATCAAATGAAAATACTTGCAACTATCAACATTATTGCAATATAAAGAGATGTTTTAATCAAAGTACTTCCATAAGTACACAGAGAGAACCAACCCTCTCATCAATCCATCACATGCACACTGTCTTACCTCTTGCTAAAGACATCCACACAGTACTTCAAAAATTACTCAGAGAGAACCTAGCTCTCTAATCATACCAATGGTCAATCAATGCACCATAGGCATATCCTAGCCTCTGCTAAGACATTCAAACAAAATAGTAATAAAATAAATGAACTTATACATTCAATAATTCATTTTAATATAACACAACTTTTACTTAACTTGTTCCACTATGAGAACCATCATGGTAAACAAAATGCTCCTCCTAAACCATAGGAGTTGGTTTCTACGAAAAATTCGAGTCCTTTTCACATCAAGATAGTCAATCTTTCCATATTAATACAAAATAGCACAGTGCACTAAAAAAGTCTTTATACTTATCTGGAAATTTAGTATTTCAAGTTGTGGTCCTCCCAACCATCAAGGGAGGCTATTATGTCCTCCACTTGCCCCTAGCTTCAGAATCTGGACGGTGCCACGGGTTAATAGTGGAATAGATACCTCTTTCTGCTATGACCTCTGGATGGCCGATCTAGTCAAACTCAGAAAGTTTTGGCTTCACAAGGGTTGTTGTGAGTTATCTTCAATTGGTCACCACCAGCTCTAGAAAATACTCCCGTATACCAAATGTGCACAAAACACCTAGTCCTCCTCTAGGATTCAGCTTTATCCTCAAAGGAGTAGGTAACTGTCTTTCCAGCTGTCCCCAACCACCTCCTATTCTTGGAAAAAATTTTACCATCAGCTTAAAAGTATTTTCTTTTCATTAATTAATTTCAGCAAATTAAATAATTTTCTTTATCAACAGTGATGATTTAAGTTTTTCTTTCTTACCAGATAAAAGAAAATTAAACAAACTATCTTTATGTAATATTCCTAATTAGCGAAAACTGATTGGAATATTTGATTTTCTTTAGTTTTCCATCTATAGTTTGTAAATAAATAAAAAGTGAGTGAAGATGGTCTAACTCACTTAAGTGAAATAAGACATCCACCTAGTAGAAAAACATTGTGACTTAAGTGGAAGTCAAGGGGGGCCTAACACCACGTAGAGGAGGGGGGCCTACGTACACTCTAGAAGCTTCTGAAAAATTCTGCGCAGATAAGGATGAGTATGTGGAGGAGGGAGAGGCTACGTTGGGTTTTGGAGGGAAACCAACGTTATAAAAGATGGAGGAGCCTACTCATTTTATTTCATTCCTGAGTTGATGATTTTTGGGTGAGACATTTGTCTTCTTGAGAACGCTGGCTGTTTAGCATGTTTGCAGCACTGTTTAGTGCATTGAGTGCCTCCGGTCGGAGATCTTGCCCCTAGCCCAACGGGAATTCGAGTGCCTGCTCGGGCAAGGTTGGTTTTTCAGAATTTTGTGAGTCGTTTTATTGTTTGGGTTTGTTGCAGAGCTGGAGCTTATAGAGACTGTGCAATCACTGGGAGAGAGGATGCAGTCCATTGTGGAGGAGCTTCGGATTGGGGTTTCTGTAGGTGATTTAGCCGGGATTTTGAGTAGAGGGTCAGCCTTTGCCCATAGGAGGCTTTTGGCAGATTTTGAGGCAGTGTTTCAGCTATTTCCATCTAGCCTTTGCGCATAGCCTTGCAAGCCAGCGTAATTCACTAGGGAGGCATTTTTCTGGTGATTTTTGGGGTTGTCCATTTTTTATATGCTTTCTGGATTTTGTCCGAGGTGTTGAGGAGAGGAGGTTTACCAATTTTTAGCTTATTCCAGCAAGGGGATCAGCCCCTAATCTTCAGTCCATTCTAGTAGTAGTAGCTACACAACAATTTTCCAGCAGCTGGGATGCAGTTCATAGAGTATCCATTTCCTGTAGTCTCTGAGAGTGTTTTCTCACTTTCCTTGAGCAAGATTAGGTGCCATCACTCGGATCGCCTATTGTACTTCATTATATTTCTGATATTAATAAAATGGCTCTAGATTTCCTCTCTATGTTTTCTGGATGATTTGTCATATTTTCCGTATTATCTTCCTATGATATTATATGTCTGCTGCACTATTATTGTTTTTGAGCGTTCTAGTTCTATACCACTTGGTGCATTTATCTTTCACTCTTAGACAGAGTCTGGAAAGGGCTAGGTAGCCTCTGGATCTCATCCTATTTTCAGAGGTGAAATATTCGATAAATTCCCTCCCAGTATATCTATGGTTTGAGTTTGATGTGTTATAGAGATATCTCCGAAACGAGATATTACAGTGGTATCAGAGCATAGTTCTGGCTCAGCCTGTGGTCTATGACATCGGGAAAGAGACCATACAGAGGTAGGAAGTATAGAGACCGTGAGCGTAGTTTGGAGACCACCTACGAAGAGGAAGACTGTGCCTGGGTGGAGGACACAGATCAGGAGAGAGAGCCTGTGATGGACGTAGAGCAGGAGGAGCTTGTAGTAGATTTAAGGCTGAAAGAGACACAGAGGCCAAACAGTTTGTAGAGGAACTTCTCAAGTCGGTGCAGGATTTTGCTAGACAGATTGAGGTGATGGGACAAAGGTTCATAGCTGTGGAGGCTAGGCAGTGTGAGACTCCACGAGTTTTCCATGTCGGAGAGGGATCAGGTACATCCCACCATTTTCCGGAGCAGGGTGCTGCTCAACGTGATACTCCTCAGTCGACGGCTTCACATGCACCTACCCTCTCTACCATGCCTACTTTCTTGGGAGAAGATACAGGGGCAGGAGCCCAGCAGGAGGTAAACCCTGGACACTTAGATGAGTATTTTGCAGAGTATTAGTCCTACGAGCAGGAGTTCAGGGATGCTCTCACGTTCAGAGATTTTTTGCAGCTCCAGTGGGAAAGTAGACCCCACAACCATCATAGAGGGCACCGACATTATCATGACGGAGATTCCCACTGTGCCTCTAGTAGATTTCATTTTCCTACGTTTGATGGATCATCAAACAGTTCGGCAAAGTCTTGGGTGGAGAAGTTGGATATCTGTTTCGAGCTTAACCAGATGTCGGAGATAGAGGCCGTCAAGGTGGCGACATTACATTTGAATGGTGAGGCCCAGGACTAGTGGTTTCATTGGATGGTTGCACTCGGACACTCGACAGTGATGACATATGCCAAGTTTACCAGGATTTTGATGGAGCGTTTTGACTAGAGGGATTCGAAACATCATTTTGTTGAGCTGACGAAGCTCAAGCAGACAGGGAGCCCAGAGACACACATCACAGATTTCTTGAGGGTCTCGGTGATGGTGCCAGATCTATCTTCAACACGGATGAAATATTTGTTTGTGGAGGGATTGGCAGAGCCACTTCGAGGTCTATTCAGATCTACTAGACCAGCTACACTCTAGGATGCTATCCACAGGACCAGGGACTTACAGGATGCATTTCCCAGGACGTGGGCACCTTACTCCAAGAGACAGGGCTTCCAGCCCAAGGGGAAGGATGTGAGGGTTCTTTCTCCAAAGGGTAATCTGGGATGGGCACAGATAGATGATGTTGCTAGGAGGGAGTTGAGGAAGAAGCGGCTGTGCTTCACATGTCAGGAGTCGTGGGAACTAAGGCATAGGTGTGCTGTTGGCAAAGCACACTTCATTGAGGTATTCTTCGATGATAGCAGGGAAGAGGATGAGGAGGATGATGAGGAGGGGGCAGGTGATAGTCAGACTGCCCAGGATCAGTTGCCCCCTCCACCTCCAGGGACAGGAGGTGCAGCTTTTACACCCACAGGAGGGGCCATTGTAGCTTTGCGAGGATTTCCTAAGTATTAGATGTTGCGCATATGAGGGATAGTACGTGGCGAGTGAGTATCAGTCTTGTTTAACAGTGGGGCAACCCACAACTTCATTCATGCACAGATGGTCGAGCGGAGGGGTATACCGATCGAGATTTTTGACAGGTTTTCAGTCTTGGTCCCAGGAGCCCAGACAATGCAGTGTGCTCGGTATGTTCCAGAGTTAGCAGTGACGATGGGTACTTACACCATGACTGATCAATTTTTCGTGGTCAACATACGAGATACTAATGTGGTACTGGGTGTTCAGTGGCTGATTACTTTGGGGAAGGTCACCACGGATTAGTAGGCCTTAGAGATGGAGTGGGATGAAAAGAAGACCGGGAAACATGAGAAGATCCGCGGGATGCACACTTACCCACCTCAGATAGTTTCGGCACACCGGAAGGAGGCAGATTTCTAGAAGGGAGACATAGAGTGGGTGGTCGAGTTGTGGGCATCTAAGGCAGAGACCATTGGTCGAGCAGTTCATCTAGATATATAGACCATCCTTGACAGGCATGAGGTAGTGTTTGGGGATATACCACCAGGTCGACCACTAGATAGAGGGTTTGACCATACCATCGAGCTTGAGCAGGGTATTTAGGCGGTGATCACCACACCTTAGAGGCATCCCAAAGCCTATCGGGATGAGATTGAGTGGGCCATCTAGGAGTTGTTGGCTCTTAGACACATCAGACCGAGCACGAGTTCGTTTGCTTCTTCTCTAGTGCTGGTGAAGAAGAAGGATGGCACCTTGAGGATGTGCATTGACTACAGCACCCTAAACAAGAAGACACTAAAGAACAGGTACCCTATACCCAGGATCGATGAACTGATGGATGAGCCTAGAGGAGCTAAGTTCTTCTCAAAGATTGATTTGAGATCAGGGTACCATCAGATTTGCGTGAGGGAACAGGACATTCCCAAGACCGCCTTCAGGTGTCATTATGGGCACTTTGAGTTTTTGGTTATGCCTTTTGGGCTGACCAATGGACCATCCACCTTTTAGTCTTGCATGAACCACACTTACGCAGTCATCTGAGGAAGTTTGTACTGGTTTTCTTTGATGACATACTCATATATAGCAGGACTTGGGAGGACCATCTCCAACAACACGGATGAAATATTTGTTTGTGGAGGGATTGGCAGAGCCACTTCGAGGTCTACTCATATCTACTAGACCAGCTACACTCTAGGATGCTATCCACAGGACCAGGGACTTACAGGATTCATTTCCCAGGACGTGGAGACCTTACCCCAAGAGACAGGGCTTCCAGCCCAAGGGGAAGGATGTGAGGGTTCCTCCTCCAAAGGGTAATCCAGGATGGGCATAGATAGATGATGATGCTAGGAGGGAGTTGGGGAAGAAGCAGCTGTGCTTCACATGTCAGGAGTCGTGGGAACTAAGGCATAGGTGTGTTGTTGGCAAAGCACACTTCATTGAGGTATTCTTCGATGATAGCGGGGAAGAGGATGAGGAGGATGATGAGGAGGGAGCAGGTGATAGTTAGACTCCCCAGGATCAGTTGCCCCCTCCACCTCCAGGGACAGGAGGTGCAGCTTTTGCACCCACAGGAGGGGCCCTTGTAGCTTTGCGAGGAGTTCCTAAGTATTAGACGTTGCGCATATGAGGGATAGTATGTGGCGAGTGAGTATCAGTCTTGGTTGACAGTGGGGCAACCCACAACTTCATTCATGCACAGATGGTCGAGCGGAGGGGTATGCCGACCGAGATTTTTGATAGGTTTTCAGTCTTGGTCCCAGGAGCCCACAAAATGCAGTGTGCTCGGTATGTTCCAGAGTTAGCAGTGACGATGGGTACTTACACCATGACTGATCAATTTTTCATGGTCAACATACGAGATACCAATGTGGTACTCGGTGTTCAGTGGCTGATTACTTTGGGGAAGGTCACCACGGATTAGTAGGCCTTAGAGATGGAGTGGGATGAAAAGAAGACCGAGAAACATGAGAAGATCCGCGGGATGCACACTTACCCACCTCAGACAGTTTCGGCACACCGGAAGGAGGAATATTTCCAGAAGGGAGACATAGAGTGGGTGGTCGAGTTGTGGGCATCCAAGGCAGAGACCATTGGTCGAGCAGTTCATCTAGATATATAGACCATCCTTGACAGGCATGAGGTAGTGTTTGGGGATATACCACCAGGTCGACCACTAGATAGAGGGTTTGACCATACCATCGAGCTTGAGCAGGGTATTTAGGCAGTGATCACCACACCCTAGAGGCATCCCAAAGCCTATCGGGATGAGATTGAGTGGGCCATCTAGGAGTTGTTGGCTCTTAGACACATCAGACCGAGCACGAGTTCGTTTGCTTCTTCTCTAGTGCTGGTGAAGAAGAAGGATGGCACCTTGAGGATGTGCATTGACTATAGCACCCTGAACAAGAAGACTCCAAAGAACAGGTACCCTATACCCAGGATCGATGAACTGATGGATGAGCCTAGAGGAGCTAAGTTCTTCTCAAAGATTGATTTCAGATCAGGGTACCATCAGATTTGCGTGAGGGAACAGGACATTCCCAAGATCGCCTTCAGGTGTCATTATGGGAACTTTGAGTTTTTGGTTATGCCTTTTGGGCTGACCAATGGACCATCCACCTTTTAGTCTTGCATGAACCACATCTTACACAATCATCTGAGGAAGTTTGTACTGGTTTTCTTCGATGACATACTCATATATAGCAGGACTTGGGAGGAGCATCTCCAACATATAGATGCAGTACTACGCATCTTGGAAGAGCAACAGTTCTATGCTAAGCTCTCGAAGTGTGAGTTTGGGATGACAAAGATGTTGTATTTGGGTCATATTATTGGAGTGGATGGAGTGAGAGTCCATGAGGAGAATATTAGAGCCATCAGAGAATGGCCGGAGCCGATGAACATGACAGAACTTCAAGGGTTCATTGGGATATGTAACTATTATAGGAAGTTCGTCAGAGGATTCTCACAGCTTGTTGCACCCCTTACAGATTTGACGATGAAGGGGGCATTCAGTTGGTTAGAAATAGCACAGCGAGCCTTTGATAGGCTCAAGGAGGTGATGAATAGCTGCCCCGTGCTTGGATTTCCAGATTTTACGCAACCATTTGTCTTGGAGTGTGATGTATCGGGAGAGGGGATCGATGCAGTATTGATGCAAGGGGGCCACCCTATAGCATTTGAGAGCTGGAAACTCCTTCCGCACGAGAGGTTGTATCCTATATATGACAAGGAGATGTTGGCCATCATGCATGCCTTGGCCAAATTTCAACAGTATCTAGTAGGGAACAGATTCAGGGTGAGGACTGACCACAAGAACCTCAGGTTCTTTTTGGAGCAGAAACAGCTACAGGAGAGGCATCCGAAGTGGATCAGTAAGATCCAAGCATATGACTTTGACATTAAATATGTCAATGGTAAGAATACCATGGTAGAAGATGCCATTTCATGTAGACCATCCACATTATCTCTTATGAGCTTGGATGCAGATTGGAGGGCTCAAATTTTTGTTGAGTACTTGAAGGACAAATTTGCGTGTGAAGTATTGGATGGACAGGTGGTAGATGACAGGTACAAGGTGGTTGATGAGATAATATATTATAGGGATATGATCTTCTTGACTGAGGGATCTCAGCTTAAGAAGAAGATACTCCAGGCATCCCATGATTCTCCATTGGTGGGCCATCAGGGGTTTACCAAAACCTACAGGGACGTTCGAGAGAGGTTCTCATGGAAGGGCCTCAAAGAGGACGTACTCCAGCACATCAGGGAGTGCGATGTTTGTCAGAGGAATAAGGGGGAGATGAGCCATCCTGCAGGATTGTTGCAGCCTCTTCCCATTCTGGAGGGGAAATGCGAGAGCATTTCGATGGACTTAATCATAGGGTTGCCCATGGTGCAGGGAAAGGATTGTATCTTTTTCGTCATTGATCGGCTGAAAAAGTATGTGCACTTTTTCGCCATATTCGCACATTACATAGCAACACAGGTGGTCAAGCTGTTCTTCAAAGAGGTTTTCAGGTTGCATGGTCTTCCTAAGACCATCATCAGTGACAGGGACAGTCGTTTCATCGACGGATTTTGGCAGGAGATTTTCTAACTAGTGGGGACGGAGTTGACACCGAGTACCAGTTACCACCCACAGACAGATGGATAGACAGAGATAGTTAACAAGTGGATGGAGGGCTACTTGCGTAACTATGTCAGTGGGCATCAACGAGCATGGTTGAGATGGTTGCATTTGGAGCAGTACTGCTACAACTCGACACATCACATGTCTATTGGTATGTTACCATTTTATGCTTTATATGGGTACCATCCTTTATCTTTCGCTGATGTCATGTTCGGTGCTAGCAAGGCTCCTAGAGCCAAGATTTGGATCCAAGAGAGTCAGGACATCCTACAAGCTCTTAAGGACAATATGGCTATGGCACAGAACCAACAGAAGATGTATGTCGACAGAGGTCGGATGGAGAGAGTGTTTGAGGTAGGGGACTTGGTCAAACTACGGTTACAGCCATACCGACAGTCATCGTTGAAGCAGAAGGGAGCTAAGAAGCTCAAGCCTCGCTTTTATGGGCCATACAGGGTGATACGCAGGATTGGGCAGGTTGCATATGAGTTGGAGCTGCCCCAAGGCAACAAGATCCACAACATTTTCCATGTATCATGCCTGAAGAAGGCGCCTGGACAACAGGTGATAGTGATAGAGGAGCTACCACCTACAGATGATGAGGGGCACTTGGTGTTGCAGCCGAAGGCCATTATTGATACCAGGGAGAGGTGGTTACAGAGCAGGATGGTCCGAGAATTCTTGGTGATTTGGAAGAATTTGCCGGATGAGGATGCCACTTGGGAGAGCGAGAAGATTTTGCAGCATCCATCACTTCAGTTGCTTGAGGACAAGTAAAATTTTGCTGGGGGAGAATTTAATATTCCTAATTAGTGACAACTAATTGGAATATTCGATTTTGTTTAGTTTTCCATCTATATTTTGTAAATAAATAAAATGTGAGTGAAGAGGGTCTAACTCACTTAAGTGAAATAAGACATCCACCTAGTAGCACAACATTGTGACTTAAGTGGAAGTCAAGGGGGGCCTAACACCACGTAGAGGAGGGGGTCCTACATACACTCTAGAAGCTTTTTCAAGCTTCTGCGTAGATAAGGATGAGTATGTGGAGGAGAGAGAGGCTACGTTGGGTTTTGGAGGGAAACCAAAGTTATAAAAGATGGAGGAGCCTCCTCATTTGATTTCATTCTTGAGCTGATGATTTTTGAGTGATACATTTCTCTTATTAAGCATGCTGGTTGTTTAGCCTGTCTACAGCACTGTTTAGTACATTGAGTGTCTCCAGTCGGAGATCTCGCCCTTAGCCCCGGGGGACTTGGAGTTCTTGCTCAGGCAAGGTTGCTTTTTCAGAATTTTGTGAGTCGTTTTATTGTTTCGATTTGTTGTGGTGGAGGAGCTTCAGATTGGGGTTTCTACAAGTGATTTAGCCGAAATTTTGAGCAGGGGGTCAGCCTTTGCCCATAGGAGGCTTTTGGCGGAGTTTGAGGTAGTGTTTCATATATTTCTATCTAGCCTCTACGCAGAGCCTTGGAGGCCAACGTAATTCACTGGGGAGGCATTTTCTGGTGATTTTTGGGGTTGGATATTTTTGATATGGTTTCTGGATTTTGTCCGGGGTGTTGAGGAGAGGAGGTTTGCTGATTTTTAGCTTATTCCAGCAAGGGGATCAACTCCTAGTCTTCAGTCCATTCCAACAGTAGCAGCTACACGGTAGTTTTCCAGTAGCTGGGATGCAGTTCATGGAGGAGCCATTTCCGGTAGTCTCTGAGAGTGTTTTCTCACTTTCCTTGAGCAAGATTAGGTGCCATCACTCGGATCACCTATTATACTTCATTATATTTCTCATATTAATAAAATGGATCAGCATTTCCTCTCTATGTTTTCTGGATGAGTTGCCGTATTTTTCGTATTCTCTTCTTATGATATTATATGCCTGCTGCACTATTATTGCTTTTGAGCATTCTAATTCTATACCACTTGGTGCATTTATCTTTCACTCTTAGACAGAGTCTGGAAAGGGCCAGGTAGCCTCCGGATCTCATCCTCTTTTCAGAGGCGAAATATCCGGTAAATTCCCTCCCACTCTATCTTTGGTTGGAGTTTGCCATGTTTTAGAGATATCCCCGAAACGGGATATTACACTTTAACTAGTTAATACTAGTTAACTTTAATGAATCTGTCACAACTCCCCCCCCTGGAAGTAACATACATATGTTTTACATTATTATTTCCGAAATAATAAAATCATGCACATTTAAAACATGATACTTTAACATTTACTGTTGCAATTCACATTTCAATGTTTGCGAAGTTTTATTTTCACATATTTTCTATCTCCATTAAGCTACCCATGCTTACTATAAGAAACAATGTAAATATGCATTTCTCAAGCACATATTATCTTATGCAATCATTTTAAGTTCCTGCATAAAATGTTGTCATGCATAAAAGTATATACAAATATTCATTAATGTGTATGTGTCAATAACGATTAGGGTATGAGTGCAAAAATTTCCAACTCCTATAATGTTTTGTTCCAACAGACTGACACACGAAGTGATTATCATAATCACTTGTTCACAAATTTCAAATAGCTTTAGTCAAAATCGATTCGTGAATATAATTCTCATTAGTTATTCATTCATAAATAATCAATGCTATTAATAATTTTAATGCATCCATGACACGAGTCACTCTAAAACTAGTCATTCCATGCCACTAATAATCTTAATGCATTCATTGCGACTCATGCAAAAAACTAGTGAGTCAACTAGTCATTATAGTTAAGTCTCACAACTTGACCTATTAAGAGGTTTCATTCAATTTAATTTTAACACTCTATCATATTATATAAGGACTTTCCTCATCTTTTTCATTCATGCATTAGTTTCACACACCATCACTATACACATTCATGTTTTAAAGTAGTGCATGGTAACTTTAGAAATTTTATTGCGTGAAAAAACAATTACTTCTTTTCAAACTCAAATGAAAGGTAACTATTTTTATTTCATGCTTTTTATACTTTCTTTCCTAAATAAATAAAGCATAATACACATATTAATCTTATATGCATATTCTTATCTGGAAAAATTATATTATAATAGCATGCACATTTTTAAGAATTCTTTTAAATAGAAGCTAATCTCATGCAATGCCATTTTTTTTACGTATATAACAATTCCTTTTTAAAGGAAATCAACATGCATATGCACAGACTTCTTAAATAAAATAAAATAAATACTTATATTTATTTCATTTGAAGAACTTCTCTCCCTACTACAGTACTCATCCCCATCAGGAAATTCACATTTCTCCTCTACAACAATGTTTTCTTTTAGCAGCATCGACAAGATTTTATAGCATGATTAGATAAAGCCTTAATCAATAAATAATCAATCTTTGAGTGATCCTTTAACACCTATTCATGTGCATATATAATATGTGAATGCAATGTAACAACATGATTTCTTCTAACATCTCTACATTAGTGTGAGTAACTAATTATCAATTCATGTCAAATAACTCCCACATTATTATGAAATTTTTCACACACACACACATTCATACAAGAGAAATCACTATATCTATTAAGAAATTCCTTTAATGGAAAATGACACAATGTGCATTCGCTTTACTTAAACTTTTACAAAAGACCCACCACTTTAGCTTTTGCCTTTGGAGCATGCAAATTTAATAAATCTAACACACTGGATGTTTTTCCTATGCATACAATGCATAATGATTCTAATCTTAATTTCCCAACAAAGTACTCAACATAATCGAGTAGGAAAACTCATGATTTCTCTTCGAGGACATATAACATAACAGAAATCTTTTCAAGAACTTACATTGTAAGTTTGTCTTTACGTACATGGAAAAGATATATCCTTTTTAAAGAAACTCTAACTTCATTGCTATTTACTTTCTACGCATTCTATTTTCCATAAATGAAATAACTATTGTTTCAAGAAAAGAAAGATAATAATGCTTATCTCTTGAAACTCTTTATTCAACCTGGATTAGAGATGCGATGCCTTCCTTCACATACGTGCATTTCATCTCATATTTCTCAATTTATTTCCACTGAAAAAATCCAAAAGGTGCCAGTGCTGCAACCTTTAGCTCTGATACCACTTGTAACATACACCAATAACTTCACATGGAAATGTAAGGAGTTAAATTTTTTTTTTATACAAGTTACGCATGGGTAGCTATCCATTCAATACCAGTATTCCTTACTCGTCATTACATAAAATGTTTACCAGTTCATAATGTAACCTTAGAATAAGAATAGTAAGCTCCTTAACCATTAACAACCTCTATTACAATACATTAACATAATATTGTATGATATAACCTTCAACTAATTTGATTATTCATGTAGTCATCACATACTTGGCATTATGAACATCATAACAAGAAAGGAATCAACATCATCAACTTGACACAATAATCAATCACATCATTGAACACCAATATACCCTGGAAAGCCCATAGGGTGAAAACCAACAAACGCTTAATTTTATTATTAAACGCTCGTGAGGGTGATCAACCCTCACTCAATGGCTTATAAGGGAGACCATCCCTTAACCATCGTTTATAAATCTTACATGGAAATATACAAATATCTAGCTTAAAGCCATTACAATAAATATGATACCATTTACCCTCTGGTCTTCATATCTTCATATCTTGATGGCATGGATGTACCTACAATGGTCCATCGTACACTGGATCATCCGGTAGTTCATACTCATCTGCATGAACCATAATAATTTACCTGCCACCAGGTTAAGCATAATATTTCCTTTATACATATCACCATCATACCCTGCTAATGTTACCTTCAACATACATTGATGTCAAGATTCATAAAGTATAATAAATCATTTCACATATCTATACTAATGTAATTTCTCCATCTACGCATGTATATTCATGACATGCAAGTAAATTACCTTGACATTCTCTCTTTAACAACACATACCTCATATGTGTTGGTTATAAGTCATCACATTAACTAATGTTTCCATCGCATAAGCGCTGCAAGACAATACTTACATCTCCCCAACATACATTTTAAATAAACTAATACTTAGTTATGATACTCGTGCATGAAATTTAAATAAGTTAATCAAACTAGCTAACCCTTGAGCTATTACTTTTAGTACATGGAGTGCAATCTAACATATCAAATGTTGCTCCCATGCATGCAAAGGCATATAGATTCAAAAAGAGTCTCCAACAAAGCGCATAGCTTCCTTCACGAGTCTTCCCAAAGGAAATCTCAATGCTAGTGGGCATGTAAGAATATGTTTTATTTTTGTAAAACTATGAAATTAAGAATATAAATGCATGTTTTCTTTTTCAAACATTATACTAAACAATCATTTCCAATATATTTTAGCACCACATGCTATCTTTCCCACCTACAAATATTTATATTCTTTCCAATGAAAGTTATTACTTATGTTGCATGCCTATGCATTATCTTCTTCCAAAAGTTATTAACATCATAATCATGAGAAAAAGTAATCACTCAGTTTGGTCATCTAAAGAAATAATCTAAAGAAATATAACTGAGTAGTTCCTCTATCTGTGGATTTATTAAATAACCATTCTTTACTAACAACATGGTAATCTATTCATGGAATTATGAATTAACTAATATTCACAAACACCATGGTAATCTACCCATGGTTTTATGAAATAATTAATCTCTATCAACACCATGGTAGACTACCTATGGAATTATTAATTCATTAATCTCTACCACTATCATGGTAAACTATTCATGGATTTATGAAACTATCCATGGATTTATTAATTCATTACTATTTACAACATGGTTAATGAATATAAATCTGAGAAAAATTCTCTCTTCTTCTTCATCGCACATGAAGATATTTCAAGGGTTACCCTCTTTAATCTATTCAAGAAAATACCTTGGATTTGTTCTCATTTCCTAAAATAAATGAGTACAAAATCCCTTTTAAAATAAAGATCATGCATCTTCTATTTTCTTGCTTATACCGTATTATGTAAATATTTATATTAAAGAGCTACTCTCTTTAATATATTCAAGAAAACCCCTTTTAAAATAAAGAGCATTAATATTATATTTTCTTGCGTATACAATATTATATAAATATTTATATATATATCTATTTCCATAGAAACATGGAAAGTATTTTGAACATAATAAAACACCAGAAATAAACAAAAAAGCATTACTTATCTCTTTCACTTTCTCTCTATTCTGAGTATGGCAGCAGTCTCCATACTATCGATTCTTTAGTCAAAATAAGATCTAGCAGAGCATATTCAAAAAGCAATCATCGAAGAGAGCATCCTCTAAAAGTAATTATCCTCTATAATTTTCACTCTGGGCTATGGGCTGATGGTAAAATCTTGGGAAGGTGCTTGGGCATAGGAAGGCAATAGAACAAGAGAAAACTGTTGCAAGATCATAGCCAAAACCACCTTGGCTTTCATCATGGATAAATTCATACGAATGCAAATTCTTCGTCCTAATCTAAAATACATAAGCCATGGGATGTTTGGTGGCCTTGGAAACTCCCTCACAAAATCGTTGGGGACTGAACTCTCTTGCCTCTTCTCCCCACAACTCTTCTTCATCATACTCTTGAATAAAAAAACAACCATCACCATTCCTGAGATATCTTGCAAGTCACATAATGCCCTTATTTTACCCAAGATTTCGAAGTAGGGAGCATGCCCAAATAAATAATCACGCTCACAAGCAACACAGAGCTCAAATAACTACCGCAATTCCTCAGTTATTTAAATTTCGATTTCAGCACGCATGAAATGCTATTAGTTTTTCCTCGACTCTAAAACTCACAGACTTTGAGTAGTCAAATCTTGAATGCAATGTGGTATCAGTTGAGATTAATTCAAATCCCCATAGCCTTCGTTCCATTACTATCGAGATTTCGTAGAAAATAACAAGAATATTAGTTATAAATTAGTGGTTCTTGATTTCAATTGATTCAAGAATCCATTTTACATGAAACCAAATCTTTATTTTCTTGATTTGAAATTAAGGTAAAAAGTATATTTACCATTTGAATTTACGTGAGAGGTCTGTTATAGTTGAAAATCATAAAGGTTAAGTGGAACTAAAAGAAAATATATGTGCGAACATATTAGATTTTTTAAATTAATAAATGTGAAATTTTAGTTATTGTGCAAAGACTAGATTAAATTGGAGAGCAATATTTCAAGTCCATGAGAATGCAATTAAATCCAAAGACTTTCCCAAATTCTCCAAAAATCCTTGGAGAAAATAAAGTAAATTTAAAATATTAGATTAGAGGTAAAAAACTAAAATATACATCAGTAATGTGGAAAGTTAATGAGAAGAGGTGAAATAAAAGTAGAAATAGGAAAAAGGTAGTTTTAAAGATCTTTTGTGAAAAAAAACAAAAGGAAAGCCTGGGTAAAGGAAAACAACGTCCTG
Source organism: Pinus albicaulis (assembly GCA_034641835.2). Lineage (NCBI taxonomy): Eukaryota > Viridiplantae > Streptophyta > Pinopsida > Pinales > Pinaceae > Pinus > Pinus albicaulis. Next base: position 1,290,837,663 of record CM076578.1, read on the forward strand.
AATTAACTAGAGTTAGTTATGGAAACATGATGAGGGAAAGAAAGCTTAAATAAGCCATTCCTTGGTAGACAAGAGGTTGTTTACACTTTGGATGAATTGGTCTCTGTTGGGGGAGATATGGAGAGAAAGCTCAAGGTTGGGTGGCAAATAGTCTTAGCAGAATTGGTATGCACATATTCCGTTGTTATGATGGGAGTTAGAGTAAAGATGTTCTATGTAGAAATATATGTGGAAAATATCTTATCTATATTATTAAATAGCATAATAAATGTATGTTAATTGTAAGGTAGAGAGTCTGATGTATTTCACATAACATACTATAATAATTATATTTTAGTTTTGTATAGTTACATAGACAAATTAAATCATTAAAATAACAAAAAAAAGGTATAAACCGAAGTAGAAGGGTTTAAATCCACTGTTAGGTTGAAAGGATCTAATTATTAAATGAAGAAAATACATTAGTAAAGGTGGAAAGTGTGTAAGAGCAATAATTAATATACTTATTCTGTAAATAATAATGAAACAAAAATCTAAATGCAACAAGAGATAATTTTCAATCTCAAAGAAATCATGATTGTGCAAATTAAATCTAAATACCTCTGTTGTACATGAATAGGAAGGTTGCATATAGCTATTCATTATTATGCTTGCATAAGAAATTAAATATCAATTACATATTAAAGTACTAGAGGATAGTACAAGAGAAATATTACAAATAAGTAGACCAATACATATACTAACTACATATAAACATGAATGTTTATCATCATTAATAAAATTGGGCATAAATTCTATTAATGATGATAGAATATATCATTACAAACTATCAAAAATTCCTTGACCAAAGTCCATTGTTCTGTATAAATAATTACATAAATTATACATGAATACATATCCTTGAATTCAGTGGATTGAATTCTATGTATGATATTGATCAACCTATAAATAGAATAAATAATATCAAGTGTGAAAGTTGGCAAAACAAATGCGTAATTTGATTAATTGTAAAATATGAGAAGTGCAATACATGTACAAAGATACCATATACAGGGATTAGTATATGAATATAACAAAGTGAACAATTAAATAACATACAATAACTTGACGAGGGTAATTGAAATTGAAATATTGCCTTATTAGACAGATGTAAGAAGTGAAGTCATATTTGTTCATAAATAAGAAAATAAATGAGTTTATGAAGGTGGATGTACAAAGGAAAATATTGTAGTGATAGTATTTAAAACATAAAAATTAAATTACCTAAATTGTGCAGACGAGGTATGTAATGAGAGTATCCAATGATCTCAAAAGAGGAGGGAGAGTTCCTCTACATTAAATAATTTTATTAATTGAGGAAAATTAATAAAACAATAAGTAATTCCTAAGAGAATAATGTCAAAATATTTTATCTAATTAAATTCTGAGTAAGTAACAAACATATATATTTATAAGCCATAAAGGTAATTATTTAAAATAAAATAGACTTTCGTGAATTAATACAGAGTCATTACAAACATGTATCTATGTATACATAAATTGTAATTGGGATTCAAGCATGAATGAAATTAAAGACCCTATTACATAACCTCAATTAACCATTGGTTCCATACATGATGGATTTTATGCTATGACTAAAATCAATGGGTATTTATTATAACGAAGTAATATACAGAAGAGGAAAAGAAGCGCAAGTAAATTGGGACCATATATATTTCATTATTGAAAAAGATAAATTATGATTTATATACATAATTGAAATTCGGTTCCCTACAGTTAGGTTTATTGTGACAAAGATAAATTCGACCACCATGGAGGCTAAAATGATGTATATGTTCTTGAGGGTAAATGACCTTAAATCAGGGTCATTATAATACCCAACAAAAGCTTCAAATCATTATTAATTATTCATAGAGAAATAAAAATGAGTGTGAATGAAATATATAGAGCATATAATTCAAGAAAACACACAATTTCATATGCAGAGAAATCAAACCATTTCATAAGTTAAATATATACGTTCTATAGAATTGGCCAAGAAAGTCAAGGATTGAAATACAAATTTGATATGAAGAGGAAATTCATATTGGTTTTAAGGCTAGAAAGAGAAGGCCAAAATCATATTCCCTTATTTGGAATTAAAACGAATTATCATATCTATAAATGAGGGAAATAATTAGTGGAAAATCAACATAATAAACCCTACAACAAATGATATTTAATTCAAGAAACCCTAGCTTGGTATAAAAGATTAAATTCATCAATAGGAATTAAACGAAATCTTTCGAAGAATGAACAGTCTCAAACCCAAAGAGGAGTTCCTCATAGAAATAGAATTTGCATATCCAATAAATTGCTCACGGGAAGAAAGGAAATGATACAAATGAATTGAGGAGGAATACACTCAACAAATTTAGCCATTGCCATTGACATAATTACCCAAGACATACTTTTCCTTTGTAAAACGTTGGAAAAATGATTTACACAACTAGTAATTACATAAATGCGTTACCTCAGGGTTGTGATGAATAGAGGGCATGAGGAAGATTAAAATATGTTTAGTAAAAAGAATCCCTACAATCACATAAATAAAACGTAATTAGTTTCAGAAGGAAAAAACCAAAATTAATAAACCGAAAAATATCGAGTGGCAGAAATAAATCAAACGAAGAAATTTATTTAACTAATGCAAATCATTTATGAGTAATTAAACGAACAGGATGCAAGAATGGATATTGGCCTGAGTGGTGAACCAGAGCTGAAGCCTTACCCGGCATTGAAAAATGCAAGTGAAAAGTTGAAAAATGACAAGCCATCGAAAACCTAATGAAGAAAATGGAGGTAGAGGGTATGGCCTCATCCCCACAGTTAATTTGGCATCCATCCATGGTGCAAGAAATCAGAAATATCAACCACGCCATGTGACTAGTTAATGGACGATGTAAAAATCCATTAAAACATGATAGCCTCAAACAAAGGAAGAGCATTAAAGAGTTGCCAAAAAATTATGATAAGAATATGATATAACCCAATACTCCAACATAATAAACCAAAGAAAAATCATAAGAAATACATGGACACTTGTAACATTATTGTATAGTATTTGAATTAATGATAAGTGTTGAGGAGGTAAATCCCCTCTGCGGACAGAGGCAATCCCTACTAGCCCAGCACGGGTCTAGCAACAATCATCAAATGCTACAGCGCAAGTTCCTAATTGCGAATAAATAGACCAATGATAGAGGCCTACCTGGAGTCCAATGCTATGATCCGTAGAAGAGACAGTGTTCCCATTCCTTAGCCTTGGCAGATCACAATCCCCACGATCTCCGTGAATGGACACCTGCACATGCAAGAAACAACATGAATACAAGCATAAAATCCAGAATACGCAACTATATATCAGTCAGAAAGGATATAACTCACCATTATCATAAGTGAAAAACAGAGTGGAACCATAACCAATAGTCATTCATTAATAAGAAATCGAAAGAGAGTACAACCAATGTTCTGACGCTGAGGTCTCCTTCGGAAGGGTCTCCAGTCATACACATCTCGCAAAGACTGTCAGGGATGAGACAAGCCTCTCTTAGACTCTCTCGATGATAGTCTCCTTGCTCGAGTTTGGCCTTAAGGGAAAAATGAGGGCTCTTGCAGCATGAAGGCTCTTAGGAATTTGAGAACTTGGAGATTCAAGGCTTAGGCACTTAAAGACTAGCTTGCAATTGCAATGAGCTAGCTTTTATAGATGGAGGAAGGGAGTTGGGATCCCTATAATTGTGGGATTGACCCTATCTTCAAGGAAGCTTCCATGAGAGGTGGAAAACCACTTCCCTTTCATGGAACTCCCGGAGCCAAACCTCCCAACTCAAGATAGATAACAGTTTCCGAGTCGTTGAAATGAAACTTCCACCATTCTTATTTAAAAAACACTCCTTAAATTGGCTGGCGTGACTGCGACTCTGGGACAGAGCGCCAGTTGGCGCGACCTCTTTGTAGGATTTTCCTCATTGGCGCGAGTGATGAACTGGATACCCGCGCCAGTGCAAAAAGGGATGTTTTTATGGTTTTTCCCAAGGAGATGTCTTCAGGGAAATTGAAGCTCATGTTTAGAGGAATGCAATGATAATGGTTTCATGGCATGACATTGCTCACAGGTCACATAATGGGCCCTCCAATGTGCGAGACGGGGAATGGTAGGGACGGTGACAAATTAATGTGTAAGAGATTCCCCCTAAAGCATGAGGCCCGAGAGAGAGAGGGGGGTGAAATGATTTACGAGAACGTGTTCAACTGAAGCTCCGCCATCGGAAAACCTGCGTGGAGAAATAAAAATGATATCTCAAATACATGATGTATATGTGGTATGGATGCAGCCATCCAAAACAGAGTATACAATAATCCAGATCCAAGGTATGGTCACAGCCATCCAGTGAGGATCAATAAATAGACTCGGGTATGGTCACAGCCATCCACTGAATAAGTCATGTAAATAATCATAATAATCCACAATATCGCATCCTGGATTACAACAAACACAATCCAGGGTCTTGCGCTCCATCTCGACCCAAACAAAGTACAAGTTCAAACATGCAAATATGTGAGCTGAAGTCGAACATGCAAGAACATTGTCTGATTACCAGCCAATGATGAGAGCTGTTAACAGACGCGAGAGGAACCACCAATAATAACGATGGCCCTCAAGGTACTACAGGTACAATCTATGGCATGTGAATCAATGAGCTGGCATTGAACACCCATATAATCACTCGATCAGAGGCCAATGATGAGACCCTCACGTCGAATGCGATGAACCTGCCATTAAGGCATGCAGGCTCCAAGGTACCATAAAGGAGTCTCTAGATTAGCCTCCTGGATAATGAGTTGAAGTCGACAGGAAGTGACCTTGATTGAAGGTGGGCCATAATGTTTCCCACATCATTGACACGAGATAGAGGAACATGATGTTTTTTTGTGAATCACGATCAGATGAGAATCAGAGGGAGGTTGATATTTGCAGAGGTCAACTTCTCTTGAACATATAAACGGCACGACAGTGGACTTGGCAGTATTTGAAATCAATGGATCAGAGGTCATGGTGACGAGGCAATGAGCAGAGGAGAGGTCAAAAATGATTACCCAAACCCACAGAAGCAAGTGAAAAAACGAGATGAGATGTCCCCAACCCGACACGAATGCAAACAAGTGCCATGTTCAAGAGCGACATACTGCCGACACGAAAATGATGATGGTTCCATTTTTCCCCCACCATTTCTGGCGAGTACCCCAATTATTTTTTATGACAAGCTTGAAGGGGATAGCATATGCTTGTAATATAAGTCCGCCCTTTGGGCGAATCCATCCTAGTACATTTAACGAGCCCTAGGAAGGAGAAACTCGGAGAACGTCATTTCGACTGAATCCGATGTCATCAGGGTTTAACGAGTCTGACAAAGGAAGAACTCGATGTCTTTTCATGTTTAGAGAGTTTGAAAAGACAGCTGAAAAGTAAACTCCAATGGTCCCTTTTCGTAAATAGTTCCTCAGACCCGAAAAGGTAGAAAAAAATATCTGAGAAAACCTCCTAGTCGCGATAGGCTAGGGTATTCCTTTTTCGTAAATAATCTATCCCAGCCCGAAAAAGGGGTAAACGTATACTGGGTAGATGTCGTTTCGTAGCCACTTTAACGAGATCGAAACGACAAGGGCCTCGGCAATCTTTTCATGTTTAGAGAGTCAGAAAAGAGCTGAAAGATGACTCCAAAGTGACTTTTTCGTGTTTTTACCGAGTTCGAAAAAGTATAAAATACAACTCGTTTCGCCGTTTACGTTGCATAAAAACCTGTTGCTGCACAGAAAGGCAAGTGTAAAATCCATTTTCGACAAAACATACGAAGTTTCAATGAAAAATGACTTTTTAGACTTAAAATAAAGCTCAAAAATTTATAAATAGGTCTAAATGGTAAAAATTGAAATTACTTTTACTTTTTACCTGAGTGAAGAGCAACATTGGTCCATTTACCGTTCAAACTTCTGGCGGCGATCACGACCGATCCGGGGCACTATTCAGAATTCCGTCAGTTCCAGGTAAAAGGCGCTTCCTCATCCTTCATTTCAGTCCATTTTTTAATAGTTTTCCATCATGCAATAGACTTCTGTGGCAACATTTTGAATTTTTAGGGCTCCGCTCATTGGCGCGGGTATCGGGCATGGACCCGCGCCAATGGGCTTTTATATGCAAAGGGCTCGCGCCAACTGGCACGACTGTTCCTAAAACAGCCGCGCCAGCGGCCGAACCCAATTTTCCGCCTTAAAATTCAACATTTTGACCAATTTGAATGAAATTTGAAGCTCAACAGAGATCTAATTGAAGGTTTGTGACCATGTCGATGCAGGAAACCAAGCAAAATGGTGATCGAGTGGAAAGAAAGAGAGCACGGGGAAGAGGACGAAATGGCCATGGAAAATGAGGCCTGCATGAATGCCCTCAGAAATTGCGGGCTCAAGAAATTCTTCCTGACACCTTGTTTACGGGCTCAACCTGAGCTACTTCAGTACCTGGTGAGCATTTGGGATGAACAAGAACAAGTACTCAAGCTACGAGACCAGGTGTTAGAACTGGACATTTTTGATGTGTACTTCATAACCGGATTGTCGCGTAGAGGTCCGGTACCCATACTGACAGGGAGCAGACCGTCGGGTGAAAAAATGGAAGAAGTGATGGCACGAGTGTGCCCTCGGGCACAAATGGGATCAGGGAGTAAAAAGGTGGATATCCACACTATCCCCGATCTGGCACTACGAGTAGTGCTACATACCATCACGCGGGCTGCAGGATCGCAGGCACCGCACGAAGCGACGAAAGCCCAACTCTTACTGGCTTCAGAGTGCATGAGTCCCATACTATTTGACTGGGCCACAGCAGTAACGATCAACATCAAGAGACAGCTGACGAGATGCAAACAAGCCAAGCTGAAGCAGTTTGGCTATGGGTCCATCCTGGTATCGTTCATTCTGGAATGATTACCAATCTTCCAGGGCCAAGGGGCCGTTGTAGCGGAGCCGATACCACGAGAGCCGAGAATGGCTCGCTAGGCAGCACTGATGCCCATAGCAGGAGGAGGCCAACAGATGTCCTGGAGGCCAGAGTTTTTTGGGTGGTTGCGGCGCCAGTTGATTGTAGTGGAGGACTGGCCTTATGCCGGGACAAACTTTACTGGAGACCCAGATCTCCCACTGCCGGAGGGAGAGGATTGAGACGAAGAGCTGGGTATGATCTGTTTGTATCTTTTATGTTTTATGATTTTTTGTTAATACATGCCCGTTCTAACAACAGTTACATGTGTATGCAGATGTTGGCCCAGAGAGACCAGCCGGGATGTCTCCTATCGCACGGAGAACTCAGCTCGCAGTCGATCCTCATGAGGAGGGCGCGGAAGGAGGAGAGTTGGTTCAGAACCTCGAGGGGATTGCCCGAGGGATTCCGGACTACGCCCGGCTGGCGGATGTACCGTTAGCATATCAAAGACATACAGTAGGAGTGCCTAGTCGTCTCCACCATCTACTGAGACGCCTAGTGCGTGCAGTGACTTGTTATCATGAGCACCACACAGACTAGCCTCTTAGGGTTTTATTTCATGCATATTTTTGAGAGGCGTGTCGTCTCCAGATGTAATAAGACGAACATGTATATTTTTTGATCTTCTGTGATGCACACTGTGCAAACATTTCAACACACACACACACACACATATATATATATACATATGACTATTTTGGATGGATCTTCTACATGTGATGATGTTTTCTATATGTCATGCAAATGTCTAATACAAATGTAATCTAATGTATCAGTTACATGAAAAACAACCCAATACGAAATGTATTCACACAATGTACACATTTCATTTTTACGCAAGCTTAAAAGCACACATGAACACACACATATGCAAACTATGCTTGAAATAAGGAAGACGGGCATGCCCCCCAGCATGGTGTCTCAATTCGAGGTGCATGCCCCCCAAGCTTCAATCCATTGAAAATGGAGTGAAGGTTCAAAACAAAAAGGTGAATTGAACATGCTTGTGTTTCATTATTTTAACACGGTTGACACACTTAAAAGAACTATCCTCAAACAGCTTGTTTCATTGTTTTTAGGAGCTTGACACAAGTGGAGGAACTATGCTCCGAGAACCTAGTTTCATTTTTTAAAGAGCTTGACATAGGGAAGAAACTGTGCTCTGACCGACTTACATCAAAATGAACAAGAAGGTAGTGCTTCCAAGAGTTCCACTCCTGGTGGAAGGAAAACATCCTGGAAGTCAGGACCAAATGCCTCCAGTACACTATGCACGACGGTGTCTTCACTGAGTGCGGGCACAGGGTAGGTAGACACATAGTTGACCTGCGGTGGAGCAGATACAACGGGTGAATAAAAACCAGGAGGGGGTGATGGCGGACCAGCTGCCACATTAGGACCAAAGAACGAAAGCTAATCAATGGTCACAATCCTTCCTTCATGCAGAAAACAGACCACACGAAAGAGGGAGGAGACGAGCACTCCCATGGCATAGGTGTAATCGCGCCCCAAAAGCATATTGAAATCCAAGGGGCCTGGAACAACCATCATGTCCATATGGATGGTTTTACCTCCCAAAGTAACCGGTAACCTTGGAAGGATCCCCCAACGGTTGACTCATCCTTCTGTTAAAAGCCAATGTATTCCTCGCGTGAACAAAGTGCTAAAATGATTGGAAGAAAGCTTCTGCTGTGTAGTTGAGGATAAAATACTAACGGACGCGCCTTCATCCATAATGGTGCTGGGTACGACCAGACCAAAAGCATGTACTGTAATATCGAAAGGCACATAAGACAGAAGGCGGCATCCTACAAATCGACTCCAATCGAAGGAAGCGACCAAACTACTTAGAGGGGCTACCATCGAACCAAGAAAGTCTTCCCCTGGTGTTACGGAAGAAGAAGGAGCATCCTCCATGACCTCCATCTCGAAGGTGGGAGGAGTATCCCTGACCTCCATCACGAGAGTTGGAGAGAATGCAAAGAGATACTGGGGATAGAGAATAACTGTCCAAATCCGAGGAATCGAAGAAACAAGAAGAACCTGAGGGGTGTGAGGTCCACTCTCAACGGAAAAGACCTGGTGCACCGCAGACGGGGCCAGTTCAACCGATCCCACGACCAATGGTTGGTCAGGAACGGATTCCTGAATCTGAATTTTCGGGGGAGTGGGATTGACCAAGGATGAATCTTGACCAATCATAGGATCAGCTGGTGAAGGACTCAAAGAAAGTTGTTTATAACCAGCCGGGAGGCATGGTGTAGAAACAGTCGAGTTGTCCAAAACTCGTTTGGCTTCATCCATATACGGACAAAGGTGAATGGCATGATGCCCTTCACACAACTTACAGGGATTGGTAATATTACCCTACTTCTTAGGAGTTTTACCAACACTAGCTGAAGACGTGCCCCCAACCTGACTCCCGGAAGCCAAAGGCAACGGTGGACGACCGCTGGACCATTCTTCAAGCACCTTGGGAATGCCAGGGCAGTCTCGAAGAAGATGGTCTCCCGTGCACAACATGCAAGGGAACTTGACTTTCCATGGAGGGTTGGAAGGTTTATCAAGAGGAGACTTCTTAGGCGCAATAGCCGCAGAGCTAGCCTCTCCTTTATCAGACTTCTTCTTCTTTGTCTTCTTCTTCTTCTTCTTAGCCACCTGGTTACTTGAATCCAGACTTTCACCAGGCGAAGTAGAAGAGGAGGACACAGAAACAGGCGAAGAAGGGGAGAGGTCCACCTTGGGATCAACATGACGTTGTTCAGGTGGAGAAACTGATTGAACAAAAGCCGAGACATTCGGGACCACAGAGGTTGAGAACAACCAAACAGGCAACCCAACAATTAACCCAGGAAGGGACAACGTTGCCATATAAGGAGCACCAACATTTCCAAAAGGAGGAAAAGGACCAGGATTCCCATCGGAGGGGATTCCTTGGTTGGTGAACTCCGGAAAAGTTGCCATTAGAAACGATCTTCAGAACAACACCCTAAGGAAACTAACTTTAACCAGGAATATTTCGTGGGCAGTTAATTTTTATGACATTGAAACAAAACTCTACCGTTTCATCTTTTAAGAGTCGAGAAATAGGCAAAAGGTGACTCTATCGCTTTCAGATTGGAAACAAGCGTGAAAGGACAAGCGCTTGATGATCCTTTCAAATTTAATGAGTCAGAAAAGATCAAAATGACTGCTCAGGAATGCTAGGCGAAGGGTGTACCAAATAGCCGTGAAATGCAATATACACCTTGGTTTCAAAATGAAAGAGAAATCAACCAAGGACTTTCCGTACGTGCAAGAAATCTCCCCGAATGCTATGTTCGGTGTATCATGGGTATAGGGCGGCAGAATCGGCTTCCTACGGATAAAGGATTGAAACCTAGTGGGGTCTCCCTTTATATACGCGACGGTATGGGGAGCACAAGTCCGTACTAGCGCTGTCTAAAGCCAAAAGGCGAACGACAACTACTAGGTTTAAAGACGCCGGAACACGTCTCTAGCCTAGACCTCTAAATGTGTTTCATTAGATTTCAATGCTGCCTTAGTGTAAATTGAGTAGATTTTAAAGTTGATCTTCAATTACGTTTCAGTTTTCAGGCCCTAACGAATGTGTTGTTTCAAAAAATCTCCTAAATGCAAAGTTACATGCCACAGTACATCATTTCGTTTGATGAAAACTAGCTACAGAAGAGTTGAGAGTTTTTACACAAACAAAATGATCGGAAGACAATCAATGATATCTCTAATGCAACTAATGAAATCGAAAACTTTTCATTCAAATCACTAATTACTAGTAAAATCGAAAAGATTTCAATTTGCACTAATCAACCAAAAGCAAAAGAGATTTTTTTTTTTTAATTTTCAATGTTTGATGGCTAGATGCACTAAACAAACCGAAAACAAAGAGAAGAAATTTGAGAAATGATATTAAGAGAGCAAAAACAAACAAATTTCACTCAATGACACAAACAATCAGATCTCAAATCAACCAAAGTCTCTCAAAACCAAGAAAAAGTCTCAAAGGTTCCAATGGACTGTGTAATCTAGGTCCAAAGCAAGACCAAACGAAGTTTGAATGAAGAGAAGAGTAATCACTCCAAAATCGCAACGAAATGGTGAACAAGCACTAAGAGAATGTGGAGGGACAATCAGAGAATTGACTGGACTAACAAAACACCAAAACTCCTAAGGATGGCTCGATACACAAAGCCACTAGATGCCCTAGGGCTTAAAACGTGAAATCGATGGAGAAAAGCAAACAACCAAAGGACGAAGGCAAATTCCCAGTCAAACAGGACTCCAACACACTCAGGTAGCTAAAAAACCAAAAATAAATACTGATCAGACCCAGAGAGCTCAAACTGAGCAAACCCAAATGCCTCATAGGAGTGGCGCGACTGTGAGATTGTAACTGGCGCCAGAAAGCAATTGGCGCAGGCAATACAAAAGCAACATGCGCCAATTGGCGCGACTGTCGAGCTAAAAAGCACGCCAGCCGAGTTCCTCAGCCAAAAATAAAAAAGAACAACTCCAGAAGCAGATCAATGATATCCAAGCAAACCAAGAAACAAGAAACAGCAAAAGAACCCAGCCCAGAAGGCCAACCAAGCAAGGAAAACCACGAAACAATCAAAACGAGACAATCAAAACGAGACGATCAAAACTAGACGATCCCCAGTGGAGTCGCCAAATTGTTGAGGAGGTAAATCCCCTCTGCGGACAGAGGCGATCCCTACTAGCCCAGCACGGGTCTAGCAACAATCATCAATTGCTACAGCGCAAGTTCCTAATTGCGAATAAACAGACCAATGATGGAGGCCTACCTGGATTCCAATGCTATGATCCGTAGAAGAGACAGCTTCCCGTTCCTTAGCCTCGGCAGATCACGATCCCCACGATCTCCGTGAATGGACACCTGCACATGCCAGAAACAACACAAATACAAGCATAAAATTTAGAATACGCAACTATATATCAGTCAGAAATGATATAACTCATCATTATCATAAGTGAAAAACAGAGTGGAACCATAACCAGTAGTCATTCATTAATAAGCAATCGAAAGAGAGTACAACCAATGTTCTGACGCTGAGGTCTCCTTCGGAGGGGTCTCCAGTCGTACACGTCTCGTAAAGCCTACCAGGGATGGGACAAGCCTCTCTTAGAGTCTCTCGATGATAGTATCCTTGCTTGAGTTTGGCCTTAAGGGAAGAATGAGAGCTCTTGCAGCATTAAGGCTCTTGGGAATTTGAGAACTTGGAGATTCAAGATTTAGGCACTTCAAGACTAGCTTGCAATGGCAATGGGCAAGCTTTTATAGATGGAGGAAGGGGGGTTAGGATCCCTATAATTGTGGGATTGGCCCTGTTAGACTCTGTCTTGTCAGTCTACTGTCAGAGGCAAACTCACCAAGGTTCAATAAGTTTCTTTTTCATCATTATTAATAATCAAGGATGACTCTTCTCCAAAACCCTGTTTTGGAGAAGAGAATGTCAGATCAGAGTTTGTAATAATGTGTTGGAGCATAATTGGCAAAGAATATTGCAAAGAGGATTTCAACAGATGGTGGCGGGGTTCTCATCATTGATTATGGACAAATATGGAAGGCGCCCACTTCTAATGATTGCTGCAGGAGGAATGTGCATAAGCTGCTTCATTATTGGATCATTTTACATACAGGGACATTTTAATGGGTCTTCTCTTCTACTACTTGCAAGTTAATTATCATTAATTGGTCTTTTGGATTATATTGCAACATTTTCAATGTGCATGAGTGGAATTCCATGGGTCATCAATATCTGAGATATTTCTTTCCTTTGCACAAAAATCAATCATTTCTTGAATGTCTTTGGTGTCACCTGTTACACTCCCTGCAATCGATTTCATGCCAATAATAATATTGGCAGGATGGATTTTGATTTCACTAGGGAAACCTACAATTACAAACACTCCTGCATTCTTCAAAAGTGGCATATAAAGATCAATTGGGTGGTCCCCTGAAGCAGTGTCAATGATGAAATCAAGGGTATTTGAAGAAGCCTCTATCTGCTGTTTATCAGATGACAATATAAATTTATCTGCTCCAAGAATGTTCAATGCTTCATCCTTCTTTGATGCAGATGTGCTCAAAATTGTTACATTCAGTCCAAAAGCCTTTCCAAATTTTACTGCCATATGACCAAGACCTCCTAGCCCAATTACTCCAAGAGACTTTCCTGCATGATTCATGTGATTCCTGCACAGAACAAAGGTGCAGCTGCAGCCATTGGTAGATGGTCTTGTATCTTAAAGCAGTACCTTCGGTGAACAACAATGTGACTAGAATATCCTCCTTTCGTTACCATGCCATTTACATCGATGCCAACTTCTTTCACAATTCCAACAATTTCATGCCTTGGCACCAATGGATACTTTGAATCACCATGTTTATTTCGGGTCCATACAACATCGGCATAACATACTTCACAATGAGTTATCTTTAATGAGATATTATTAAGGCCTGGGACTTTTCGGTTAAATTGGTAAGGTGACAAAACACCTGATGGACCTCTATATCAGGGTTATGCATGAAAATGATGACAAGGAAGTAGTTTCCAAAGCATGTATGTGCACATCAGAGGTTATGGGTGAAATATTTACACAGTCCTCGTGTTGTTCCTTTGGCATTTTAAAGGCGCAAGCCACACTTGGAGGTTGAGCGACCCACCTAGGCAGAGCGACCCACCTGGGCGAAGAGCGACCCACTCGGGCGTTTTGCACAGTGCAATTTACAACGTGAGCGACCCACTCAAAGGTGAGCGACCCACTTGACAGCAGAATTCAGAAAAGACATGTTGAGCGCCCAGTTTCAACACCAGCAGTCAAATAGCTGCCTCGTTTACTGCAAATGGGAAATATGTCATATCTGCAAGTGAAGATTCGTATGTGTATATTTGGAATTATGAGTCTCCGAACACTCCAGCTGCTAGAAACCAAGGGGTTTGTCGGGCTTATGAGTATTTCCCTTCTCGGAGTGTGTCAGTTGCAATTCCTTGTTCTGGTATGAAGCCGGAACCTCTTGTATCTCGCCAATGTGATTTAATTCCTAGTCAGAGGCACAATCCCGAACTGTTGTTTCAAGGGACAGTGGGTACTGGACGAAAGAGTGGGTCCTTTCAGCAAGTGGCAATTTGTCGAGACTTGGAGGCTAGCATGCAGAGTGCTTATTTATCAACATCCGGCAACTCAGAGGCTCGGGGCAGTAGTGCTGATGGAAATGGCAACATTTTGGAAGGAGCAAGGGTTAGAGATAGAAGTGAAGGATCTGTTCCAGAAACAGTGAAGCCACATGTATTTTTGTCATGTAATGGTAAAGCGAGTGTCTTTGGTAATATTAGAGGTGATGCATCTGTTATTTCAGATTCTATGTCAGACTCTCTTCATGCCAACTTAACTGCCTCTTCTGCTTCTCATAGAACCCTGGATCATTCGAGTCTGAATCACGGGTCTTCAGCCGAGACTTTGTCTAAAGGTTCAGCAACATGGCCAGAGGAGAAGCTTTCTCCCTTTAGCATTCAAGGTCCATCGAACCAATCAGTTGCTGAACCCCAAAACAGTCTTTATGAAACTGGAGACGGTAATACCATTCAAGACCAGTCTTCAACTGCTGCCTGGGGTCTAGTAATTGTGACTGCAGGGCTTGGTGGGGAGATTAAAACGTTTCAGAATTATGGCTGGCCTGTTTGCCTTTGAGATATTTACAAATAAAAAAGGTTTTCTCTTTAGATATGGAATCGGGTGATGTCAACCCCGCCAGGGCACTAAATCCGGTCCTCATTCACGCCACAAAGACATCAACTGCAACAGAAAAATAGGAACCAATTTCCTATTTCAAGACCTACGAAATCAAAAAGATCTACGCTCCATGTTTATTAGTCATCAGAGGATTTTTAGAGGGACATTGTATTATTTTAAAATAGAAGGCTGTTCTCTTTTCTAATTTTTGTAATTTCAGTTCAAACAGCGCCCTGATTGTTGGGCCGATCTGTTGTTTTTGTTTTAGAATAGTTTATAAAAATAATCATTTGTAAAAAGGAAAAGAGGAGAGTTCTGAGCGCTGGTGTAGGATAGAACAGAGCTTCATTGTACAGATTTTGACAGATATTTTAATTAAAAAATGCAGCTCTGACCCCTGAGATACCTGTGGTATGAAAATCAACATTTGTGTCCTCTTTTGTTTCATATGTAGCCTGTTTTGTGTTCATGTCATTTCATGATCGTTTCCATTTGAACAAATGAAGTGTTAAGGTAGAATTCATAATTTATATGCTCTGCCTTTAAGTTTGTTCATACTTAATGTTTTCTTCTATTTGACAAGGATTCATCCTCTATGCCCTTGTCAGCTCCTCAACAGTCTTGCCATTCCATTTAATCTCAATTTTATGTTAAATTTTCTTGCCTACCTTGCCTCAGGAGACAATCTGTGTTTTTTTTATTACATTTCTCTGTTCAAGCTGTTCTTTGCCTCACACAGCCCAGAAACCCAACATTTATTAAAAACCTTATTCATATCACTTTACTAGCCTAAGATCAGCATTTACTATCGGTTATCTCAGCCCCTTTAAAGATCCTTCGCTGAGTTTAACCCGGAGAGAGCCCTCTCCTGTCCTCGTAGGGCTAGCTACGAGGCTAAGGTTGGTTTGATGTTGCCTCGAGTTTTGCTTTCTTCAGCCTGTGGCAGAATCGAGCGCTAACAGGCCCTATCATCAAGGAAGCTTCCATGAGAGGTGGAAAACCACTTCCTCTCTATGGAAATCCATAGCCAAACCTCCCAACTCAAGATAGAAATCAATCCAGGAATTTGTTAGGATGAAACTTCCTCCTTCTTATTTTAAAAAACACTCCTTAAATTGGCTGGCGCAACTGCGACTCTGGGATAGAGCGCCAGTTGGCACGGCCTCTTTGTAGGATTTTCCTCATTGGCGCGAGTTATGAACTGGATACCCGCGCCAATGGAAAAAGGGATGTTTTTATGGTTTTTAGCAAGGAGATGTCTTCATGGCAATTGAAGCTCATGTTTAGAGGAATGCAATGATAATGGTTTCAAGGCATGACATTGCTCACAGGTCACATAATGGGCCGTCCAATGTGCAGGACGGGAAAAGGTAGGGGCGGTGACAAATTACTGTGTAACACCTTATTTAGCCAATTGATAAATCTCAAACAAAAGGGTTTAATGGGGGAGCACATTGAGGAATTCCAAAAATTGAATATAAGGGTAACTGATATTCCAGAGGAACACAAGATTGATCTCTTCATAGGTACTTTAAAGGATAACATCCAACATGAAGTTCGAGTTTTGGAACCTGATTCATTGGAGAAGGCATTCAGGTTGGCAAGAAACATTGAATGTAAAATTATGGCGACAAGGAAGCCTACCACTCACTTCTATAAAGAGGGAAGTGTTGCTACTCCTATATTTCCACAACCTACAAGGTTGACACCACAAAAATTAGAAGAAAAAAGAGCAAAAGGGCTTTGCTACAGTTGTGATAGAAAATACACTAAAGGTCATAAGTGTGCTGAGAAGAAATTATTTTACATAGATTGTGAAGAGGAAGAAGAAAATTAACAAGAAGAGGAAATACACCAGGAACCAACCCAAGAAGCAGAAGAAATGAGTCTGACCATATCGTGGAATGCATTGTCAAGAATTACCACTCCTCAAACTCTCAAGATAGAAGGACATGTCAAGAAGAAAAAGGTAATAGTGTTTATTGATTCAGGTAGTACCCATAGTTTTATTCATTGTAAGGTAGCCAAGGAATTAAATTTTTCCCTATACCCAGCACCAGAATGTCAAGTGATGGTTGCAAATGGAGGAACTATAAATTTCTCTGGAAAATGCCATAATATCAAACTAACCATGGGGGAATATGTATTGAATAGTCCAATTCTTTCCATTCCTATGGGAGGTGCTGATGTTGTACTAGGAGTACAATGGTTACAATCTTTGGGGACGGTAGCTTTTAATTTTCAAGAACTTTCTTGAAATTTTTTTCAGAAGGAAAGGAAGTCGAATTACGGGGTATTGAAGGGAAGCCAGGAAGGATAATAAGATCTAATGTCATGACAAAGCTTCTAAAGAAAGAACAACGAGGCGTAATTGCACAATTATGCTCACTAGAAGTTCCAACATCAAAATCATCTATTTCTGCAGATCTCCAACAAGTCTTGGACAATCATTCCAAGGTGTTTGAAACTCCCAAAGGACTCCCACCTATTCGTGATCATGATCATGCTATTCATTTGATTCCGGGAAGTGTTCCTCCAAACATCGGCCTTATATATATCCTTACTTCCAAAAGAGCGAAATTGAACGTATGATTGCAGAAATGTTAGAGGCGGGTATAATTCAACCTAGTCAAAGTTCTTTCTCTGCTCCTGTAGTATTGGTACACAAGAAGGATGGATCATGGCGCATGTGTCCGGATTATAGGGAACTCAATAAGCTCACCATTAAATATAAATTTACCATTCCTGTGATTGATGAATTATTTGATGAATTACATGGAGAAATTTATTTTACCAAATTGGATCTTTGTTCAGGGTATCATCAACTTAGAATGAAGACTGAAGATATTCCGAAAACAACATTTCGAACTCATGAGGGTCATTATGAGTTTTTGGTCATGCCTTTTGGCCTTACCAATGCACCTTCTACATTTCAAGGGTTGATGAATTCCATTTTCAAACGCTTCCTTAGAAAATTTGTGTTAGTATTTTTTGATGATATACTAATCTACAGCAGGTCTTGGAAGGATGATGTTCAACATGTTGACAGGGTGCTCAAACTATTGCAAAAGAAAAATTTATATGAAAAAACATCCAAATGTTTCTTTGGAGTGCAAGAGGTGGAAGGTCATATTGTATCTCACGAGGGTGTTAAGGTAGACCCTAACAAAATTAAATCCATTAAGGATTGGAAAGTCCCCACAACCATAAAGCAGTTGCAAGGATTTCTCAGGTTAACAGGGTATTATCGAAAGTTTGTTAAGAATTATGGGAGAATAGCAACACCTCTAACAACATTATTGAAGAAAGATTCATTTTCATGGAATCCTAAAGCAACTAAGGCCTTTGAACATCTTAAAGAGACAATGTGCCTTGCACCAGTCTTAGCTACGCTAGACTTCACAAAAACCTTTATTATGGAATGTGATGCCTCAAGAAATGGAATTGGTGCTATTTTAATGTAAGAAGGAAGACCCATTTCTTTTGAAAGTCGTCCAATCAAAGGAAAGTATTTATAGAAACCTATTTATGAGAAGGAAATGTTAGCAATACTGCATGCACTAAAGAAATGGAGAACTTACCTAACGGGAAGACACGTCAAAATAAAAACTGATCATAATAGTCTTAAATGCTTTTTGGAACAAAGACTATCTTCAGAAGAGTAGCAAAAATGGGTCAAAAAGATGTTGGGTTATGACTTTGAAATAATATAAAAAAAGGGAAGCTAAATGTTGTTGTAGATGCACTCTCAATAAAGAATGAAGAGGTGGAAGTATTTCTTTGTGCCATTTCTATTATCCAACTAGATTGGATAACCGAAGCAAGAGATGAATGGAAGAAGGACGAAGATGTGTGGACACTCATTCAAAAGTTGTAGCAAGATCCTAGTACATCAGATACATTTAGTTGGAAAAATGATTCCTTATTGTACAAATATCGCTTATATATTTTTAAGAATTCCCAACTAAAACAAAAGATTCTTTTGGAATTGCACACTTCTCCTTTAGGAGGACAGTGAGGAATTTTAAAAACTTACCATAGGGTGAAGAAAGATTTTTTTTGGGATGGCCTTAAATCTGATATTCAAAATTTTGTGGCGGAATGTTTGGTTTTCCAGCAGAATAAAGTTGAGACAATTAAGACCCCGGGTCTTCTACAACCTTTATCCATTCCAAGTCAACGTTGGGAGGAGATTTCAATGGATTTTATCACAGGTTTACCTCAGTCCGAAGGAAAGAGTGTCATCATGGTGGTAGTTGATAGACTTGATGCGTCAAGAAATGGAATTGGTGCTATTTTAATGTAAGAAGGAAGACCCATTTCTTTTGAAAGTCGTCCAATCAAAGGAAAGTATTTATAGAAACCTATTTATGAGAAGGAAATGTTAGCAATACTGCATGCACTAAAGAAATGGAGAACTTTAACGGGAGCAATTAAATAAAACAGATATGATGTAAATGCTTTTGAACAAAATTTATATCTTCGATAGCAAAAAATGGGTCACAAAGATGTTGGGTTATGACTTTGAAATAATATAAAAAAAAGGAAAGCTTAATGTTGTTGCAGATGCACTCTCAAGAAAGAATGAAGAGGTGGAAGCATTGCTTTGTGCCATTTCTATTATCCAACCAGATTGGATAACTGAAGCAAGAGATGAATGGAAGAAGGACAAAGATGTATGGATACTCATTCAAAAGTTGCAGCAAGATCCTAGTACATCGGATACATTTAGTTGGAAAAATGATTCCTTATGGTACAAAGATCGCTTATATCTTTGTAAGAATTCCCAACTAAAACAAAAGATTCTTCTGGAATTGCACACTTCTCCTTTAGGAGGACACTCAAGATTTTTAAAAACTTACCACAGGGTGAAGAAAGAATTTTTTTGGGATGGCCTTAAATCGGATATTCAAAAGTTTGTGGCGGAATGTTTGGTTTGCCAGCAGAATAAAGTGGAAACAATTAAGACCCCAGGACTTCTACAACCTTTATCCATTCCAAGTCAACGTTGGGAGGAGATTTCAATGGATTTTATCACAGGTTTACCTCAGTCCGAAGGAAAGAGTGTCATCATGGTGGTAGTTGATAGACTTATCAAGTATGCACACTTTTGTGCATTATCTCATCCATTTAAAGAAAGTATAGTTGCTACTACATTTATGGACACAATTCAAAAGCTACATGGAAACCCAAGGATTATTGTGAGCGACAGAGATCCCATTTTTACTGGAAATTTTTGGAAGGAGTTATTTTCTAGTTTGGGTACTGAAATAGCTCATAGCTCATCTTAGCATCCCCAATCCTATGGTCCAAATGAGATAGTAAATAAATGTTTGGAAGGATATATTCATTTTTTTGTATCTAGTAAACAAACACAATGGGTCAAGTGGTTACCTCTAGCTGAATGGTGGTATAACACTTCCTTTCTTATTGTAGCAAAAATGACCCCATTTATGAAACTTTATGGATGTCATCCACCATCCATGACATCATATTGAAGAGAAAATTCGAAGGTTCAAGCACTGGAAGATCACATCGAGCATCAAAAAGAAATTCTCCAACTCTTAAAGGACAACCTAAATTTGGCACAAGATCAAATGAAACAATAGGTAGATCAACATCGTAGCGAGAGAATTTTTGATGTAGCAGACTAGGTTTTTTATGGCTACAACCATACAAACAAATGTCCCTCAAGAAAGCTAAAGAGGATAATAAATTATCGCTAAAGTAATATGGCCCTGACAAGGTGTTGAAAAATATTGGTACTATGGCATACAAATTGGAGCTTCCTGCTTCTTCACGAGTGCATCCAATTTTCCATGTTTCATGCTTAAAAAAGGTTATAGGTGAAAATCTTTCAGTTCAAACAATATTGCTAGAACTTGCGGAGGAAGGAAAAATCATATTGGAACCTGAAGCGGTCACGGAAACAAGAACTCCAAAACTACGGAATCGATCAATTTCAGAGTATCTCATCAAGTGGAAGAACTTAACCACTGAAGATTCTACATGGGAGGATGAGAATTTCATATAGAAGAACCCAAAGCTACTCAAGCATTGAGGACAACATTTTTTTGAAGGAGAGGGGCATGTTAGGTCCCTATATTACTAGTATAGTCCCGTATTGTTGTTAGTGTAACCCCGTCATTATTATTATTGTGCCCTTGTAACCCCCATATTGTTATTATTGTGCCATTAAATTATTATTGTTAGGTCAGCTAGGATTACATTGTGGCCCACTAGGATTACATTATGGCACCATGGAATCTTATATATAAAAAGAAGGTTTTGTAATTTGAATCATTAAAGAATTTTTCATTCATATAATGTATTAGAGGTCGCCCCCTCGAAGTGGCTTATTTCTAAGGTGTTGATATCTCTTTTATTCTCTTTTTGGAGCTGGTTTCACAACAATTTTTCTTGAAAAATACTGGTTATTTAAGGTATTTGACTCAAAAAGGGGTTTCTTAGACATCTAGGAGCTTTCAGAAGCTTGGTTGAGGTCCTTTAAACACGAATTGGAATGTCTGAATAGTCGCAATAGTAAATTCTGGCTGAATTATGGTTGTTTGTGTAAGAAAATAGGGCGATAACATATTTTCCTCAATCAGAGGTAGTTTGTGAGCAGAAAACATAGAAAAAAGGTTTAAACGCGTGCATTCTGCTATTTTATAGAAAATTTAGCTAAAAATTGTCTGCAATCAATGTCGGTCATTTCAAATTGGAAGCAGTTTGGTGCAGAGAGGTTAAATACTACCAAGCGGTTATCATATCATTGAGGGGTGGAAGATGGTTTTTCCTGAACGGATGCGATCCTATGAGGAACGAACACGTGGAGGAGAGATAATGAGACAAATACTACCCATATCAAAAATTAAAAAATGATTAAGGATCGCACCATTAAATTTGTGATATGGCTTGTGAGTCATTGGATCAGGCGGAGGGAGTGCGAACGGTCCAGATTTATTGATGAAGTTGCTGGGTAAATGGGTGTGGGGCCCGGGGTATTTTATGCTGCGGGGGTTAGTTTTATTACGTTAAAACATAGTTTAAACGTAAAATATAATGTTTTAACGACATAGGCAGGTAGTGGTTGTACACGGAAAATAGATTTTTACAGGTGTAATGCAACCTTAGGGCGGGTTTTAATAAAATATGTGTTTTAACCTATGGGGAAGCATAATATATGTCACATGGGTAATTAGAACCTTAGATAACATAAAAATGTGGGTTGGGACATTATTTAATATAAAGGATTTAATATATTATGGGGTGGGGTATTATAAGGAATTAATTAATTAAGTTAAAGTTAATATGAAATGGGTAGAATGAGAGGACATACAAAATACCCTGTGTAAAGTGTGTTTTAAGTGTTTGGGCGTAGTGGTGGCCCCATTTTAAACATTTTACACCGAACACTTAGGATAAATAGAATTTTGTGGGTTTTTTGAATATTTTTGTATGAAATGAAATTAGTTAAAAGGGTTTTTACTTTTCCTAAGCGAAAAATGTGTTTTAATTTAGGAAAAGGGATTTTATCTTAGGAAAAGGTTTATGGTGTTGAAGAAAATGGTTTTTATGAAGGGAATCCAATAATTAGTGCCAATTAGTCACTAAGCCTTGGGTTCGGTCCCAAAAAAAGTCATAGAAATGCTCTGAGCCTTTATAATTGAAGGTTTTGAATACTGGAATACTTTGAGGGAAGGGAAATTAGTAATTTTCCAGATGATGTTTTATTCATTCCTTGTGTAACTACTTTCTACCTACCCATAATTTATTCTACCATTTTTTCCTTTATTTTCATCGGTGCATTTGAGCTTGCAACCCTAAATCTATTTTTCTTTTAAAGCATAAACAATCTAATTCTAACCTTATTTCATCCGATGGCTCAGATTAAATTGTTGAGGTCCTCATTTATACTCTAAATATCTACTGATTTGTCAAGTTTAAACTGTTTTAAAGATCTTTATTCTCTATTTATAAACATGAAATTGAAAGCATGAAAAAGTTAAGATTAAACTTATTTAACTCATCATGGATTATGGCATTTTGAACAAGCTGCACATAATCATTTTTTTGCAGCAAAAAGTAACGAGTAGTGGCATTTTGACTTGCATCACTTTCATGTCTTATTCTTATCTCTTTTTTGTGTTTGTGGTCCATTTTTTATATTGTTTTTTATCTTTTTCTTTTCAAGTCCTCTGATTTTTATTTTAGGACCTTTTACCCTCTTTTCATTTTTATTTTATTTTCAAATATGGGAAAACAACTTGTAGAAAGCCAGGTATGTACATTTTTACAAGACTTATCAAAGTCAATTAAAAAATTATGAACCCTATTATTATAGGACCCTAACAAGACAGATCAGTAGAAAATTAGGCAGGTTGCTAGGACACTCATCAACACAGTTCAAATAGTATTTTTCTTCCTATCTACATCTATCATGTTAGTTATAGTTCGATACGACATGTATTTAATATGCTATAACTCCTATGTAATGAGAGGAAGAGTTGATCCTTCTTATTAGGTGAGATGGCGTTATTTGTAAATACCATTTCAGGGTTGGATTTTGGTGACCTGAAGACCTTAATAAAGAAAAATCCTTTTTGCAGTTCATGCTGGAGGACTTTGTGTTTCAAGGAATATCTAATGTATGGTTTATTTCTCTTGTTGTTTTATCCATCTAAATTATGAGTTTCAGTAGCTAGCAAGTAGGAGTAAGAGCACTGTGAGAGGATCTAATAGTTAATTATCTATCATTTAGTCTTCTAAAAATAACCTACATGTTGTGTAGAGCATGTTAGTGAAGGATTCATGAAGGATTTACGACATTATTTATGCATGTATTATGATTTCTAAATGTTTTTCCCTTTACATAAAACAAAGTTTATGTAAAAGGCCACTCTTATAGCTGTGTGACTGATTTAGGATATGTTTATTTCTTAGATTGAGTACTAGCTATCTGTCACCTTTCATCTATCACAATCTTCTCCCCTATACTACAAACTTGTCCATAAAATTTATACTTTCTACAACTTTCCAAATGCATGAAGGTCTAAAAGAGTTAAAATCATTTAAAACTATTTAAGAAGCACTCCCACCTTTCAAAATATTTTTCTTTGAAATGAACTATGATGTGTAAGGCATACCCCTTTTCATTCAAGGAGTGACTCCTTGTGCTAACACTTTGTACATGTGGTGTTGTGTACACATTGTGTAGGTGGTGTTGTGTACATGTGGTGTTATGTACAGGTTGTGTAGGTGCTGTTGTGTATAGGTGGTACTGTGTACATGCTGTACATATGGTATTATTGTACATGTGGTAGTGTGTGCATGTCGTACATGATGTTTTGTGCAGACGTGGTATTATGTGGATGTTGTACATATTTTTTTGTGTATGTGTGGTATTGTGCATGTGCATTGCATAGTTGTTGTATCGTGACATTTTTATTGTGTTGTGTCATACACTGGGTGTATGTGTATGTTTTTTTTGTCGTACACTAGGTGTAGGTGAATGTGTTGCATCGTACACTAGATTCAAGTGTATGTGTTGTATTGTACGCCAGATGTAGGTGTATGTGTTGTATGTCAAGTGTAGGTGTGGGTATTGTATGGTGTTGTATTTCATGTGTGGTTGTATGCATGTGATGTACATTGTATGTATGTGTACGTGGTTGAAGAGAAGGCATTGGTTATTTGTTGGGTGTGGAAATCGATCCAATGTGCATATGGAAATGATCGAGTAAATTATAAGTATCAATATTTTACTTCAGTTTTAATTATGCATGTGATCTATGATTCTAGTTTATGATGATTATACGTGATTTAGGATTATGATTTATGTTGGTTACATGTGATCTATGATTTTGATTATGATGGTTGTGTTATGAGCTAACCAGATGTGATATGATTATACACAGGGAATCTTTTAGGGGCTAATATTCGCAGGTGGGATAATATTCAATTCTTTTTCCAAAAAAAGTATTCACCAATTTCCATTTTTATAAAAATGAATTTGCCCAAATTTTATAGTATACAATTATTTTACCTAAAAAAAATAAATTTTATATATTGTCTAATATAAAGTAATTAATAATCTAAACTTTTTTATGCAATTATCATCAAACATTTTAAGATTTTCATATTAGGGACTAGTAAGATTCGCCAAGGTTGCTAAACATTAATATAGACTTACATCCTTAAAATTATCCCTGCTTATACATGATGATTTGGTCAAGATGCTATTTTAAATTGTTGTGAAAAGAAGTGAGCAAAAATGTAAGTGTACCTTGTTGATGAACTAGCAATGAGGTATGATGTGAATTTATTTCTATTTATTTTGAATCTAATGGAATTTATGTTCTTGGTACATGAAAACATGGAAATTCCTGGTTGGGTGGTTGAAATTGATTGCAGGAATTAGTAGCAGTAGCTAAAGGAATTGGAACATGCAACAATATGCCGGTAAAGCAGTCCAGGAGTATGGCCATTGTGAGATATTGGTACCCAATAGTGTCCATTTATTTCCATGAGAATGCTATGACATGTATGATGGTTGAGGTAGGTATATGCCTTAGTTTTTGTATCTTTTGATGTGATAAAGCCTTGCGAAGGGATGGATCGTCGGGGATAGGGGATGTTAGGGAATTTTGAAGGTGAGTGACTGCATGGAATGGGATGAATGAATTTCTTGAGGGAATTTGTAGCAGAGAAGGGAAGGCCAAGGAATACATTTGTTTTTTGTCATTAGCATTGCTAGATGGAATCAAATGCAAATTTGGAGTGTGCCCAGGAACAATGAGTTGGTAATTGTTCGCTGAGAGGAAAAGTGGTGTGGGATTACAGTGTTGGACATTGGATGAGGTTTGACTATGGTGGCATATTATGGACTTCCGAGGAAGGAGGTGAATCCTTGTATTAATTTTGAGGGTGGAGGTGTGAGCGTCTAGATTCCCTTGTTGTGGATGTAGGCATCATATCATTTTATTTTTTGGTTAAGAAAATGTGCATAGGTGTATATTATTGTAAATACTGTATCAAGTTGAATTTATAAATATCCATAAACAATATGGTTATTTCTAGTTGAAGAAAACGTGCATAACTTTGTGGTGAAAATTGTAAATACCATAATGAATTGTGATATAAATCTCCAGTAAATGATATGTTTGCATGTTTCTAGTAGGATGTCATTGTAAATACTACAACAAGCTATGTTGTAAATCTCCATAGGCAGTATGTTTTGGTTTTCAGTGGTCTTGTTGGTTCTAGGTATCATTGAACAGTGATGATGATGTTCCCCCAAGGGGGAGGGTTTTGTAACAACCCTGGTCAAAATTCTGTTTAAAAGTAAATAAAATAAAAAATAATGCCATGGTCATGGGACACTTATTCCAAGATGAATGGTGGGAAAAACATCCTATTGTGGGTGTTCATTTCGGTTATTATGGCTAAATGAAATTGTAAAAGGAAATGGAAAAGCCTTTGGAAAGGAAAAGTGGCAGTAATTGGAATTTTATTTATGAAAATAATGGAAATTAGGAGAAAAAGGGAGGTAAATGGTCACAAGTTTCATGTGAGGAGGAAAATGAAGGAAAAATAATGAAAAATGAAGAAAATAGAGGCCTCATTGATAAAAAGGCTTATGAGGATTAGTTGGTAGCTTTTATCATTTTAGTTTTGAAGCTCTCTCTCTATTGTCTCTCTCTCTCTCACTCTTGGGCACTTAGAGTTTCCTTGGAGCACTTCATTGTTGTATCAAGAAAGTAAAATAAGGCAAAGAGGATGCAAATATCAAGAAAGGAAGAGCAGGATCAAGAAGCTACAATGAGATTACTTGCAGGTATCAATTTACATGTATGCTTTCCTTCCTAGTTTTTGCATGCATGGTTATGGATGTGTGTTCTTGGTTCTCTTGCTATCATTAGCATGAGTTTTTCTAGGTGTGACAACGTCCTTTATCCTTTCCTTTCCATTTATGGATATCCATGGTGTGATGGAGTCCTTATTTTTTGGTTGAGCTGGATTTGTGGATGGACTCGAAGCTGATTAGGGTTTTCTCAGGATTATTCACAAGGCCTAGGAAAGACATGGTGGGATACATGTTAATCTGTGTATGTGATCACCTCTATTGAGCCTAGGAATCCCTTGGTTGGTGAATGGTGGGATACACCATAAATATTAGTGGCGAGTACCCTTAATTGAGCATATGAATCCTGGGTTGGGATACATGGTAAAGACTATAGGGTGAATACCTCGTAGGCCTAGGAATCCCTTGACCAGTAATGGAGAGATACATGGTAAATCCTAGAGGTTCAGATGGAAATATTCCTCATGGTTTAGGTGGAGATATTTGGAGGCATCCATGCTTGTTTATGGATTAGTGATCAAGTGGGGATTACGGTAAAGGATGGTTTTATTGATGAGGGTGAGGTGGTTTAGCCTCAGCAAGCCCTGGATGATTTCTTTGGTTTTGATTCCCACATTCATGCTTGGAATATGGCACGCAGGTGATTGTATGAATAGATATTTGGCTCAACCTATGGTCAGGTTGAACATGGAAGTCCCAAACATGGTTTTATTTTGAATTATTAATAAGAGTTCACTTCCTTGGTATTTTGTGCACAAATTTACTAGTTCACTTGTGCATATAATATTCCCAAATGGGAAAGGCAAGAATGTAGTGCAAAATGTTGGAAAATATTGCAGATCATCATTTATAAAGAAAGAGGCTAATATGGAGACCTTTCATATGTTAATACAACAACAAAATATGTGTAAGAAATGGCGCTTGAGATGCATAACAAGAAAGACAAGCCTCCAATGAACAAAATCACTCCATAAGAGGTGTTGCAACCATGTATAAAGGCTAGAAGACACTTACAACGTTATTTTATTAGCTCAGCTATAGAAAATGATTATACATCAGATCTAGAGCTGATATGTGCCTCAAAATATAGATCTATATCAGATCCATGCACTATAGAAGGTCCTCTAAAGAACCCCTCAAGGGTTTTCAGGAAAACACTAAGTACAAGTTGTAGATCTGAGATATAAGACTGTAGATCTACTGAAAAATACAGATCTAGAAAGTGCGTCTGATCTGATTTGATCAATACAGTATCCTCCTCCAATAGATCTTTAAAGTGAAAGGAAAATCCCAATCACTTGAAAATCAACTCTCCAAATGGTGTGCCAAACCACCTTGCAACTCCTCCTACAAAAATAACGCAGATCTGGAAGTAAATTGTGCTATAGGGATGAAAATAAGGTTGGCATGATGCCAAGATTTGAAAATGAGCTCAAAGACCTTCAATATTGTCCTAAAAATGAAGTGGAAACCTCCTCCACTAAAAATGAGCACTGAAATTGGCTAGATCTAGAGATCTAGTCTCCACTTGCTGCCGCTTGGAAAAACAACCAAACCCTCAACAAGATCTGTGCTATAGTTGAAAGAAGAAGCTTGTACTTAAGCCAGATAGTGGAAAATGTAGTGCAAATCTCCTCCAATATCTCCTTAATGGAAGAGGTGGGATTCTCGATCAGGAACACCGTGTGCTAAACAACACTCTATCTCAGCTAAACAACAAGAGAAAGATATATGTCTAAGCAGACCATATATTCATAAATACAATATAAATCAACAACCTTCATATGGCTACCATCATATTCCTTAAATAGAATATGAGCTTGAAAACCCTATGCCCATCCAAAAATATCACTACATTTAGACAAAGCATCTCCATCTAAAACTACGCTGCCCATCATCGATGGCCACTCCTCCATGACATCGATGTTGATTTGGTCAAGGTGATCCAACCCCTTTCACACCAAGGGTGATTTAATTAAGCTGCCAAGATTTGTATCTTTCACATTTAGCATTGATTTATTCACTATTAAGGAGAATTATGGAGCTCCTTTGCCCTCTTATTCTTTAAACAAAGCAATAAAATAAAATTGAATATTCCAATTATCTCATGAATAATTGGGAATATTACAGTCCTCCCTTCCCAAATGTTGCTTTTCCTCAAGCAACTGAAAAGGTGAGTGCTCCAACTCTTCTCCTCCTCCATTGGTGACACCAACATGTGATAATATTCCCTCATAAGCTAAGTGTTTACCAATCCATCCCTCCATGAATTTATCCTCCAAAGGTCTCATGAGATGCAAATAATCCATCCCATAAGGAGACAATAGTTCAAATGAAACAAGCATGGTTTCACCAATGTTCTCCCTGAAACATGTAGCATAGTGAACATGGAGAATATCCAGCCCATAGGGCACATACATACCTCCCATCCTCCCTCCATACATTCCCATAAAAATTACAAGTACATCATCCATGTATGGGATCAAAATTAAATACATGCAAACATAAATGTGTGCATATGGAGGTGGGACATTGTCCCACATGTGGAACCAGTGCAGTAAATCTCCTGACTGCCTCAGATAATGATATGGTGAGTGGTTTCCCCACCAATTACTTTCTACCCAATTCATCTCACCATGGCTGAAAGTGTGAGATATATTTGGTGCTTTAGGAGTGCACCCATCATGATACAAAATCATCTCCCTTTTTCCTCCAAGGGAGTGTCCATGTTCAGAATTTTTTGTGGCCCAAAGTTGGCCATGAAGTTTATATGGTATAGTGCTCCTCCTTGGAACTATGGCATGCATAAACATAGTAAAATAATGCATATGTCCATCATATAAAAAATTATGTACAAAAGCATATCTTTCACCAAGATTTCTCCTCAAACAAATGGAGTGGTGCATAAATCTATCTCCTCTCTCAAAGGAAGAAAGATATGGATGAATTAACTCCTTTATAGAGTTATGCTACTGTCCCAACTACACATGGTTCATGCATCTTTGAAAATTTTGATATAGTTCCTCTTCAAACCCCTCCCAAGTGTAGCTTCTCATGATGATGTTGTACAATCTCATGGAATATTTATGGCTGAAAAATAACTCTTCATAGGCTCTTTGTAGCAACTTCTCCTTGAGCTTGGAAGCTCTAGATAAGAATATCATACCATGATAATAGATGACTAATTCCTTGATTGAATAGCCCTCTTCATGTAGTTGTTCATCAAATATAATGCATGTATAAAGATCCTTGGAATAATCCACCAACAGTTGCGATTTCCAATATGGATCAATCTCCCATAGTGACAGTGCTGATGATCTATCCAAATCAATCTTTGTCATATGGTTTTTTTCCTCCTTGACATCTCCCATGAAAAAGGAATATGATGGAAGGTTTCTATTCCCTCCTTGCTGCCCTTCTTGGATATGCACATGCTCAAGTAAATATTGAGGCCTTTGAAAATCAGTCTCCCATGGAAGGCTATCATCTATCCAATACCTCCTTGGTTTAATCAAAGCATGCATGTGTGGCCACTATATTCTATCATGTATGGAATATTTCTCTCTATGTGAGATCATCTTTTGAGTTTCCATAGCCAGGTCTCCTTCTCCCTTGATGGTGTCATCCTCCAATCTTGCAACATTTCCTCTCAGCACATTATAAGATGAGAGAGTGGGTAATGGTGATAGTGGAAGATTATCTCCCCCCTCCTTGAGCTCACCCAAGAATCTCAGTGCTATATTTTGTTCTTCTAATGATCCCATCCTTCTTGGATATATGAATGGAGCATCAAGATGTGAGACATCTTTCACCAAATCTGGATTAGGTAGTCTCTGAGGTGGTTTACCACAAGATAATGATGTCTCATGGATAATCCTCATGTGCATAATAGATGGGATCATCATATCCTTTCTTCCACTGCGAACATTTATCTATGTTTCTTTTGTGGAAGTTTATTGATAGTTGGGTATCACTCTTAGTGATGTAAGAGTGCCTATGATTGGAGCAATTTATCCCTCCTCACCTCCAGGTGGTGGTGGATCATCTCCTACTACTCCAGTGCTGTGACCCCTCCCTTATTATTCTTCTTCTTCTTCCTCCTCATCATCTGAGAATACCTCTATGTAATTTTATTTTGTAGCTGCA
Organism: Pinus albicaulis; assembly: GCA_034641835.2. NCBI lineage: Eukaryota > Viridiplantae > Streptophyta > Pinopsida > Pinales > Pinaceae > Pinus > Pinus albicaulis. Next base: position 1,290,868,526 of record CM076578.1, read on the forward strand.
CACCTATGTCCAAGTGCCCAAGATTCTTAGCAAGTAAATCAAAGCTTCCTTATTTTTATATCTCTCCAGACATAATCATCAAGAGGTTTTTTGTATTGAATCTCCTTTGAAGGAGCAGCCTTTTCTTCTTTTCCTTTTGATGGAAAAGAGGGCTTATGTTGAAATGTTGCCTTTGATTTTGGTAAGGCATCTTGAATGTCTCTAGCCATTTCAATGGAATCATGTAGGGTAGTGGACTTGGTATACTTAACCAACCCATGAAGAGTTTCATCTAACCCATCAATGAACATGTATACCCTTCTTGAGGTAGACAAATTAGGAACCATAATAGAAAGTCTTAAAAATTCAAAGATGTAATTTTCTGCATTACCTAATTGTTTCAACTTTGTAAGGCTCATGAATGGTGCTTCAGGATCTCTTCTATCAAATATTTCCACTAGCCTTCTAGTGAACTCTGAATAAGTAGTCACATTGGCATGACCCAAGGTAGAAAAGCCATGGAACCACCAGTCATGTGCTTCACCTTCAAGGTGCAGCATTGCAATCTTAATTGCCTCCATTTCTGGGACCTTGTTCAACGGAACGTAGATGTCAGATTTTCCTACCCAGGATTTTTTAGTACACTTGGATGAACGATCAAAATTGGGTAAAAATAATCTGCCCATAGTATGGTGTCGATCATGACTCTGAATGAATCCACAACTTATATGATGGTTCCTTGGTCTTCTATTGTCCTTTATTTGAAAAAACTCTTGAAAACTCAATTTTTCCTTGAATCTTTGAGTTTGAGATTCATAATCCATAAAATAGTATTCAAGGGATTCTTGCTCTTGAAACCCTTCATTTCCCATAGCCAAAAATGTAAGCATGGTAGAGAGTTGGGAAACTTGTGGTTGATGCACTGGTTGATCATTCCAGTGATGAGACATGCCAGAGCCTTTTCCATGATGAAATCATTTAGGGGATTCCTTCAATCTGTCCATTCTGATCTCTTTTATCTCTCTAGAAATGTCTTGCATGGTTGTAAGAAGGATCTTAGGGAACTCCTCTTCATCTTCACCTCCAGATAAAGGGGTTTTACCCTTGTCTTCTTTTTCATTTTTATAATAAAATATTTTGTGGATTCATCTTTGATACCTCTTTTCTCTATCATTAAGAGGCTCTCCTTCTTCAGATGGAATATTGGCTTTTAGAATGCATAGGCTATGCCAAGATTTGCTATGATACCACTGTAATATTCCCAAATAGGAAAAGCAGGAATATAGTGCAAAATGTTGGAACAATATTGTAGATCATAATTTATAAAGAAAGAGGCCAATATGGAGGGAGAACTTTCATATGTTAATACAACAACAAAATATGTGGAAGAAATGGCCCATAAGATGCATAACAAGAAATACAAGCCTCCAATGAAAAAAATCACTCCATAAGAGGTGCTACAACCATGTATAAAAGTTGGAAGACCATTACAACGTTATTTTATTAGCTCAGCTACAACAAATGATTATAAATCAGATATAAAGCTGATTTGTGCCTCAAAATATAGATCTATATTAGATCCATTCACTATACAATAGCTTCCTCCAATATGATTTGATCAATACAATAGCTTCCTCCAATAGATCCTCAAAGTGAAAGGCAGATCCCAATCACTTGAAAACCAACTCTCCAAATGGTGTGCCAAACCACCCTGCAACTCCTCCTACATAAATAACGTAGATCTGGAAGTAAAATGCGTTGTAGGGATCAAAATAAGGTTGGAATGATGCTAACATCTGAAAATGAGCTCAAATCCCTTCAATATTTTTCTCTGAATGAAGTGGGAGCCTCCTACACTGAAAATGAGCACTGAAATGGCCTAGATCTATAGATCTAGTCTCCAGTTGCTGTAGCTTGCAAAAAAAACCAAACCATCAATAGGATATGCACTGTAGTTGAAATAAGAAGCTTGGCCTTAAGCCAGATAGTGTAAAATGTAGTGCAGGACTCCTCCAAGAGCTCCTAAATGGACGATGTTGTGAAACTAGCTCCAAAAATAGAACAAAGGAGATATCAATGCCTTAGAAATAAGCCATTCGAAGGGGAAACCTCCAATACATTACATAAATGAACAAGTATTGGATGATTCAAATTACAAAACCTTCTTTCTATATATAGGAGTCCGTGGGGCCACAATGTAATCCTAGCCAACCTAACAATAATATTTTAAGGGCACAATAATAACAATATGGGGGTTATAGGGGTACAATAATAACAATAAGGGGGTTACACTAACAACAATAAGGGACTATACTAGTAATATAGGGACTTAACATGCCCCTCTCCTTAAAAAAAGTGTTGTCCTCAATTCTTGAGTAGCTCTAGGTGCTTCTGTATAAAATTTTCATCCCCCCATGTAAAATATTTAGTGGGTAAATTCTTCCACTTGATGAGATACTTAGAAATTGATTGCTTCCATAGCTGTCGAGTTCTTGTTTCTGTGACTGCTTCAGGTTCCAATATGATTTGTCCTTCCTCATCAAGTTCCGACAATATTTTTTGAACTGCAATATTTTCACTTATAACCTTCTTTAAGCATGAAACATGGAAAATTGGATGCACTTGTGAAGAAGCAGGAAGCTCCAATTTGTATGCCATAGAACCAATCTTTTGCAACACCTTGTATGGACCATGGTACTTTGGCGATAATTTATTATCATTCTTAGCTTGCTTGAGGGACATTTGTTTGTATGGTTGTAGCCATAAAAACTCCCAGTCTCCTACATCAAAAATTCTCTCGTTGCGATCTTGATCTTCCTGTTGTTTCATTCGATTTTGTGCCAAATTCAGGTTATCCTTCAAGAGTTGGAGAACTTCTTGTTGATGCTCAATGTGATCTTCCACTGCTTGAACCTTTGAATTTTCTCTTAAAGATGATGTCATTGATGGTGGATGATATATATAAAGTGCCATAAATGGGGTCATTTTTGCTGCAGTATGGAAGGAAGTGTTATACCACCATTCTGCGAGAGGTAACCACTTGACCCATTGTGTTTGTTTACCAGATACAAAACAACGAAAATATCCTTCCAAACATTTATTTACTATCTCAGTTTGACCATCGGATTGAGGATGATAAGATGAGCTATGAGCTAATTGAGTACCCAAACAAGAAAATAACTCGTCCAAAAATTTCCAGTAAAAATGGGATCACTGTCACTCACAATAACCCTTGGGTTTCCACATAGCTTTTAAATTGTGTCCATAAAAGTAGTAGCAACTGTACTTGCTTTAAATGTATGAGATAATTCACAAAAGTGCACATACTTGGTAAGTCTATCAACTACCACCATGATGACACTCTTTCCTTCGGACTTAGATAAACTTGTCATAAAATCCATTGAAATCTCCTCCCAACGTTGACTTGGAATGGATAAATGTTGTAGAAGACCCGGGGTCTTAATTGTCTCAACTTTATTCTGCTGGAAAACCAAAAATTCCACCACAAAATTTTGAATATCAAATTTAAGTCCATCCCAAAAAAAATTCTTTCTTCACCCTATGGTAAGTTTTTAAAAATCCTGAGTGTCCTCCTAAAGGAGAAGTGTGCAATTCAAAAATAATATTTTGTTTTAGTTGGGAATTATTACAAAGATATAAGCGATATTTGTACCATAAGGAATCATTTTCCCAACTAAATGTATCATATGTAGTAGGGTCTTGCTGCAACTTTTGAATGAGTGTCCACACTTCTTTGTCCTTCTTCCATTCATCTCTTGCTTCAGTTATCCAATCTGGTTGGATAATAGAAATGGAAAAAGCAATGCTTCCACCTCTTCATTCTTTCTTAATAGTGCATCTGCAACAACATTTAGCTTCCCTTTTTTTTAGATTATTTCAAAGTCATAACCCAACATCTTTGTGACCCATTTTTTCTGCTCTTCTGAAGATAGTATTTGTTCCAAAAAGTGTTTGAGACTATCATGATTAGTTTTTACCTTGAAGTGTCTTCCCATTAGGTAAGTTCACCATTTCTTTAGTGCATGCAGTATTGCTAACATTTCCTTCTCATAAATAGGTTTCTGTAAATAATTTCCTTTAATTGGACGACTTTCAAAAGCAATGGGTCCTCCTTATTGCATTAAAACAACACCAATTCCATTTATTGAGGCATCGCATTCCACAAAAAAGGTTTTTGTGAAGTCTAGCATAGCTAAGACCGGTGCTAGGCACATTGTCTCTTTAAGATGTTCAAAGGCCTTAGTTGCTTCAGGAGTCCATGAAAATGCATATTTCTTCAATAATGTTGTTAGAGGTGCTGCTATTCTCCCATAATTCTTAACAAATTTGCGATAATACCCTGTTAACCCGAGAAATCCTCACAACTGCTTTATGGTTTTGGGGACTTTCCATTCCTTAATGGATTTAATTTTGTTAGGGTCTACCTTAACACCCTCGTGAGATACAATATGACCCAGATATTCCACCTATTGTACTCCAAAGAAACATTTGGATGTTTTTGCATTTAATTGTTTCTCCTGCAATAGTTTGAGCACCCTTTCAACATGTTGAACATGATCCTTCCAAGACCTGCTATAGATTAGTATATCATCACAAAATACTAGCAAAAAGTTTCTAAGGAAGGGTTTGAAAATGGAATTCATCAACCCTTGAAATGTAGAAGGTGCATTGGTAAGGCCAAAGGGCATGACCGAAAATTCATAATGACCCTCATGAGTTTGAAATGCTATTTTCAGAATATCTTCAGTCTTCATTCTAATTTGATGATATCATGAACGAAGATCCAACTTGGTAAAATAAATTTCTCCATGTAATTCATCCAATAATTCATCAATCATGGGAATGGGAAATTTATCCTTAATGGTGAGCTTATTGAGCTCCCTATAATCCGGACACATGTGCCATGATCCATCCTTCTTATGTACCAATACTATAGGAGTAGAGAAATAACTTTAACTAGGTTGAATTATACCTACCTCTAACATTTCTACAATCATACATTCAATTTCACTCTTTTGGACATAAGGATATCTATAGGGCCTGATGTTTGGAGGAACAATTCCTGGAATCAAATGAATAGCATGATCATGATCACTAATAAGTGGGAGTCCTTTGGGAGTTTCAAACACCTTGGAATGATTATCTAAGACTTTTTGGAGATCTGCAGAAATAGATGATTTTGATGTTGGAACTTCTAGTGAGCATAATTGTGCAATCACACCTCATTGTTATTTCTTCAGAAGCTTTGTCATAACATTAGATTTTATTATCTTTCCCGACTTCCCTGCAATACCCCGCAATTTGACTTCCTTTCCTTTTGAAAAAAATTTCAAGAAAAGTTCTTGAAACTTAAAAGATACCATCCCAAAAGATTGTAACCATTGTACTCCTAGTACAACATCAACACCTCCCATAGGAATGGAAATCATTTGACTCTTCAATACATATCCCCCCATGGTTAGCTTGATATTATGGCATTTTCTCGAGCAATTTATAGTTCCTTCATTTGCAATCATCCCTTGACATTATGGTGTTGGGTATAGGAAACAATTCAATTCCTTGGCTACCTTACAATGAATAAAATTATGGGTACTACCTGAATCGATCAACACTATTACCTTTTTCTTCTTGATATGTCCTTCTATCTTGAGAGTTTTAGGAGTGGTAATTCCTACCATTGCATTACACGATATGGTCGAACTCATTTCTTCCTCTTCTAGGGTTGGTTCCTGGTGTATATCCTCTACTTGTTAACTTTCTTCCTCTTCACAATCTATGTAAAATAATTTATTCTTAGCACACTTATTACCTTTAGTGTATTTTCTATCACAACTGTAGAAAAACCCTTTTTCTCTTTTTTCTTCCAATTTTTGTGGTGTCAACCTTGTAGGTTGTGGAAATCTAGGCGTAGCAACACTTCCTTCTTTATAGAAGTGAGTGGTAGGCTTCTTGGTTGCCATAATTTTACATTCAATTTTTCTTGCCAACTTGAGTGCCTTCTCCATTGAATCAGGTTCCAAAATGTGAACTTCATGTTGGATGTTATCCTTTAAAGTACCTATGAAGAGATCAATCCTGTGTTCCTCTGGAATATCAGTTACCCTTATATTCAAATTTTTGGAAGTCCTCAATGTGCTCCCCCATTAAACCCTTTTGTTTGAGATTTATCAATTAGCTAAAGAAGGTGTTTCTCTTTGTATCCTCATAATGTGCTATCATTTCCTTCATAAAAATTGACCAAGTGACAATTTTTTTACGGGAGAAAATCCATTGTAAGTGTAAAGCTGCAATACGTACCTTTTGTGTGTTTTTCACATTATGGAGGTCAAAATATTCCTCCATCTATAGTATTCATGTTACAGGATCCTTTCAATAAAACTTTCTCATATCCATTTTTGGAATATGGTGGTTCTTCTCACCAACATTAGAGCTTATGAAATCACGATTAACATTTATTTTTTTCTCATCATGAGTTTCCTCTACTATATTTTCACCATTAGGAAACATTTTGTGTATCAACTTTGTCAAACCTTCCATGTCTACTTTTAGATCATTCTTCATGTTTTCCATTTTTTCATCGATCTTAGCTTCCATGTCATCCATCTTAGATTCCATGCCAGCTTCCATGCCATCTATCTTAGATTCCACACCTTTCCTCAAACCATCCATCTTAGTTTCCACACCTTTCTTCAAAACTTCCATATCATTTATTGTTGCTCTTTGCGAGAGCGAAATTTGTTGCACTTTCTCTTGTAATTTTTATATGTCATGTTTCCATTCCTCATCTTCATGAGTCAGAGTAGAGCCTTATAAAGGCTTAATGGGTGTTGAATTATTTTTAAGGGCCATTTTAGAAACCAATACTGATATCTATTCTGCAATATGCCCTTTGAATCAATTCAACTTGATTCTTCAAACAAGACTTATGCAATTCGGAAAAAAAATACACACCTCTTACTTGATTTTGCAGAGCTCTATATTGAAATTGAATTATCTCTATAATTGAAGATCCTAAATATCTGAAATTTGGCCCTGTAGTAGTCCTCTGAAGCTTCTTTTAAATGCCATAGTTCTGACTTGATTTGGATTCTTCAAGAAAAAGTTATGTCCAATGATCCACAATAACCTAATTATGGACTAAGTTCAGTAGAGTGAACTTGCACGACTTTCCACGTGTCACTGTTTTCTCCTTTGGTTTTGAAATTTATAGACAGGAAACTAAAGTCCGTGTACTTCACGCCAATTTTTACAGAATTCCAATCCGATGTTCAGAGAGAGAGTTATGAATATTTTCCCATGACCACCTCTTTGAGATGAAATTAGGGAGCTTGAAAACGACTTAACTTCCACAGATCATATCTCCGAAAATATTACGAACCAAGCTCTGAAATTTAGCAAAAATATTCCTCAGGATCTCGGCTTCGTGCTCTAGAAATTTCAGCTTCTGAACCTTTGTAGAAAAAACGTTATAGAGAAAATTATGCGATGACCTGTTGAAGTGAAATTCAGGAGCCTGAAAAAGGCCCTACCTTCCACAGATCATATCTCCAAAAAAATTGCGAACAAAGCTCTAAAATATTGCGAAGATTTTCCTCAGGATTTTGGCTTCGCACCCTAAAAATTTCAGTTTCTGAACTTTCGTAGAAAAAAATTTATAGCGAAAATTCCACGATGACCTGTTTCTGAAACCATATAATCCAAAGCTCTGGTACCAAATGTTGTGAAACCAGCTCCAAAAATAGAAAAAAAGAGATATCAACGCCTTAGAAATAAGACGCTTCGAGGGGAAAACCTCCAATACATTACATAAATGAACAATTCTTGGATGATTCAAATTACAAAACCTCCTTTATATATATAAAAGTCCATGGGGCCACAATGTAATCCTAGTCGACCTAACAATAATATTTTAAGGGCATAATAATAACAATATGGGGGTTACAGGGGTACAATAATAACAATAATGGGGTTACACTAACAAAAATAAGGTACTATACTAGTAATATAGGCACTTAATAGAATAGGTGGGATTCCTGATCAGTAACACCCTGTGCTAAATAACACTCTATCTCAGCTAAACAACAAAAGAAAGATATATGTATAAACAAAGCATATATTCAAAAATAAAATATACGTCAACAAACTTCATATGGTTGCCATCCTCTTCCTTAAATATAATATGAGCGTGCAAACCCTAAGCCCATCCAAAAATATCACTACATTCACACAAAGCATCTCCATCTAAATCTGTGATGTTCCTCATTGATGGCCACTCCTCCATGAAAACGTTGTTGATTTGGTCAAGGTTGACCCAGTCAAAGTGATCCAGCCCCTTTCACATCAAGGGTGATTTAATTAAGATGCCAATATTTTTCTCTTTAACATTTGGCATTGATTTATTCATTATTAAGGAGAATTATGGACCTCCTTTTCCCTCTTATTCTTTAAACAAAGAAATAAAACAAAATTGAATATTCCAATTAGCTTATGAATAATTGGGAATATTACAGTGGAATCTATGGATGTTGTATCCTTTTTATTTTTGTTGGTTATCTGTCATTTATGAGTATGTTTTACAATACTAATGATGTAAGGCTTTCATCATGTTTTCTTTTATGAGTGAATGAAAAATGAAAATAGGACTTAATATATGGTAATGAAACTATTGTGATAATCCGTCATTTCCTCTTTAGAGATTCTCACATAAGTATGAGACCCGTATGCTAAAATATGTTACTATGACCTATAGAATGAAAAATTGTGACATGTTTGACAAAATTTCTATCATGGATAGTAGGGGTATAGTCAAGTCTTTGTTCAATAATTTTCAATGGCGTCGTTTTTTCTCTGTTAATTCTCATTTCTGTAAATTTCATGGATTTTCAGGCTGTGACTAGGTCCTAGCCCTGGATTCTAGTCTTAAATATCACAATCCATGGCATAACACTGGCATAAAAAGTCTACAGTAGCACTGATATAGGCTCATGGGAGTGACTGGCGCTCTGAGTCACATGCATACCTTGGCAAGGGAGTGATTAGGGGTTTATTTCCTTGAAATGTTGAGTTACCCCAGGGGTTTGTCACTTGGAATTGTGGGTTAGCACCTGGAGGTTGTGTAGGATGTGTGGGTGGTCATATTGGTTGTGTTCCATCGATTCCACTTTCTTAAGGTGACCTAGGAGGTTGAATCATATCATAGTAGCCTCTTGTCACATCTTTACCCCAGCCGACTGGTTAACTTGGGTAAATGTGGTAGGAGGGTGTTACATAATGATTGCATAACCATATTTGAACGTAATTAATACTCACATAAAATCTTAATACTTACAATAAACTTATAATATAACAAGTTTATTAACCATGTATATCCACCCGCACCTTGCCATGGATATTATTAACTTTTACAGTTTTTTTACAATATTGTGGCTTATGAATAACACATTCCAAAAAAAAAAAAAATCATTTCATAATAAAATATTACAATGTAAAGTATTTTTGCATTAGATATAGAATTAATGACATATAATTACAATTTTCCATCATATGGATGGAGGTGCGAGATAAAGTTAAACAAAGAGGAAAAGAGTGAGATATGGAGTAGAGCGAGAGAAGTGGGATAAAGAAGGAGAGAGGGAGGGAGATAGTGACAGAGCTGGAGGGCGGAGAGAGAGAGAGTGATTGGGAAGAGAGAGAGAGAGAGGTGTAAGAGAGAGAGGGAGAGGAATGAATAGGGAGAGGAGAGAGGTAGGGAGAGAGAAATGGAGTTGGAGTGGGAGAGAGAGGGATGAGAGAAGAAAGAAAAAGAGATAAAGAGGTAGAGAAAGAGCGAGTGCGAAGGGAGAGATGGAGAGAGAGGGAAAGATGATAGGAGGGAAGAGAGTGAAAGGTGGAGATAGATAAATGCTGACAAGGGAGAGATAAAGAGAGAGAGGGGGGGAGAGATGGATCTAGCCTAGATATGATATGTGTGTACATGAAAATCATCATAGATCCATCTTAACCCTGGGTCTATTAAACACTGAGAGGGATAAAATATCTTTTCACTTAAAAAGATGTTTTTATATCAAGATATTTGATCCCTTTTGATGCTGGATAGATCTAGGGTTAAGATGGATCTAGGTTAGCTATCCACTAGTTGTAAAAGGCATGATGATTCTTCATAAAAAGTTAAATGGTAAAATTAAGAAATAATTTATATTCTTAGATGAGAACTTAACTCGTTTTCATTTTATTTTTTGATGATAACGTTGTTGTAGTCATTAGTGGTATACTATTTAATTAGAACAATGAAATTATAATTTATTTATATACATTTTATTTAATGTTCACAAAAACCACATTCATGATTAAAGTGATTTTTTTGGAAAAAAGAGAGAGTAAGTTTTCTGAGATTTTGGAGCATAATAAATTAAAAATTACTATACAAAAAAATCATTATTATTTCTAAAGGATTTCATAAAATAAATTATTTGTAACTTATTATTCACTAAAATATTCTATATGTATATTAAATTTCCATATATAGCAGTTAAAATTTGCATCCAAGGATCAAATTTTGAAAATTCTACCCTAAAAGTGTATTGAGAGCATGTTCACGTTACTCTTGGGTAAACATTCCATTGAGAACTAATTACTTATAATTTTTTCTTGATTTTTTCCCCAAGATCAATTTGTAGTGTGTTCAACTAGCCATAGAATAAAAATTGCACATTAAATAGACAGATTACCATTAAGGACACTCCCTCACACAAGACACATCACCTACTACATTTTTCTTTGATGATTATGAAAACAATGATTTTTCTTATGTAATTAAATTTTTTTATTTAGGGTTAAATATAGAAATAAATTCTCCAAATATATATGCAAAACATGCTCATATTTCCATTGCTCATAAAAATAATTTAGAGATAACAAAATGTGATTTCATTCCTCAATTTGTTTTTCCTCTTAGGACTAATTCTCCCTGTATGTTTGAATGTATCTAGCCAATGATTTACAAATTATCATAAAACAAAAAATTGGGCATCAAATTGATGAACCTTAGATTCTATTGGTGTTATAAGATCACATTATATCTATGGATTCCTAATTTTCATGAACCCCATCATTCAATGCTTATTTTCTTCAATTATTTCCAAAACTACGGTTTTGTTGAGTGAGAAATAATGTAAAATTTTCATTTGTTAGTCATATTTTGAAAAATATCCCATAAAATCATATCGAAAACATATGCACATCATACTTACCTAAACATGAAATATATAATTTTTACCACACAATTTTAACACTCAATTTATTTTTTATACCTCCAACATACTCACAATAGGTTTACCTAAAGTTAATTGCTATAATTGGCATGACATAATTTTACCACTCAATTTAGTTTTTCCTACCTTCAAGAATAATTGACCATGTGTCCTTTAGTGGTTCAATGCCATGATATGCAACTCACCAAAAGATAAAAACCAAGCCTCTAATGGATGAACCGTTCATTCCATTAAATCCATAGCATTAAAATGTTATCATAGAAGTATGTGTATAGTGTCCTGAATTCAACATTGACAAAATATGGTTGAAAAAATTGATGACATATATTTTGATGTTCAAATTTTTTCTGCACCAGTGATTTTGTAGTTGAGCATACAATGAAAAATAAACATTGTATTATATGATTTTTGCTTCAATTCGACATGTGACATTAGAGTAGTACTAAACTCACCTCTATCACATGATTCCCATGGTCCAATGCTTATTTTCGTGAATGAATTTTGAAACCAAGGTCTTGTTTATCACAAACATTACAAAATTTGCATTAAGGGATCACATTTTGAAAACTATATCAATTAGTGTGTTGATAATGTGATTGTTTGATTCAAGGTCAAAATAAGGTATCCGTAATATATACACGGATAATGAGTTTTGTTCCCTATTCTCACAATTCTTCAAAGAATTCATAAACTTATATTACTTGTTGCTTCAAGACCTCATGTATATAATCATGTTACAAAACATTTATTTATGAAGCATCTTAAAGCTTCAAATTATATATTAGCTTCCTTCATTATCAAGGAAATTAAAACAAACCTATAATTACTAAAATTAATCTAATTTATCTAACTACATACTAAAAAAATAAAAAAAGTTTTCATTACATGGCATTAAAGGAAAACATTTATCCTTGCGTATCAATCCTAGAAACTTCTAATGTTATTAGAAAATTAAAAATATGCCCTAGATCTATTATTAAAAATTCTCTTGCATCAGACTACCCGAGAAATAAAAAGACATGTTCATGGGATTTTTCCCATGAATTCTTCAATACTAATATAGTCTCAGAAGTAAAAAATAGACTAATTTTGTTATCAAGTATGCAATATGCTACGTCACCAAAGAAACATGTTATATTGATATAGAGTGATAATCCTCTTGTTTCTGTTCCATCCCGTCAATGTAGTATAACTATTGACGTTTATATCAATAGAATATAGCAAGCCACTTATCAGTATAAAATCACAATTTTCCTCAAAAATATTAGGAATACATCTTATTTCTTCCGGGATAAAATTGGATAAAATACAATTTTCATAGGATTAATCATATAAATGTGTTTATTATATATATATATTTCAAAATTATTCTAGACATTTTTATTAATTATTTTGTTTATTTAAAATTGTTATGGATGTTGGCATTATGGCTCTAGTGTTGTCCTTGGTAGCAACCTACATTTATGTCAGCCTACACTGATAAATATGTCAAATTGTCTATGATTTTATTTTTTTTAGTTTCTCGTAGGTCTCCATGAATGGTATGGCTTGAGCTAGATGAAGTTTCACAGTTTGTTATTATGCGGTCAACAGTTGCAGGACAAGTTTTATGTGTCTACATGGGGTGTATTCATTGATTTCTTCATTGTTATATTTATGTGCGTGAATTGTTATGTCATCCTCTAAGAGCAGGAGTGAAGTATCCTTTTAAGTTTGATGTATGTGCTTGATTGGATAATAATACAAACATGTATATAGCTACAAGGAAATTTGACTTACAATCCTCGAAGAAATAAAAGGTGCTTTTCCCAAGCGGTTTCCATAGCCGAATGGAAGAAAGCCTATGAATGCGGGAAAAAAGGATCCAACCGCATGGAGGGAGAGCTATGAGGGTGGCCATACCTATTCCAGCTGAAATATCCCTTCATCATGGGCGCAGCCAGTTCCGTAGGTAAAGAATAATAATAATAATTATGTGCACGCACGTGCTAACTTGATTCGGTCAACAATAATTTTGTTGGTTTCGCCTCCAATACTCACAATACTATTTTTATGACTTGAGATATTGATGGGATCAATATCCTATATATATGAGATCGATCCAAAGATTTCAGAATGAACTCAATGTAATCCTTGTGATATATCTTTATTTCAGGAGTGCACCAGTGTGAGGAGCTAATATATGAAGGAGGTATGATGGAGTTTTAATTTTCATATATGATGTGTGATTTGTAGAGTTATACACATTGATTTCTAACTTGTTTTGCAGAGCTCCAATTATCATTATGTAGGAGTTATTTTATTGACAAAGAGTTATATGATCCCTTGTCTATGCAACGGTTTGTTTCTTATGATGAAGTATGCAGTGATTGATATTATGACAGAACTTTATGCAGATATAAATTCATGATGAAATATCTTAGCTTAGGATTTTGGATTCAGTGAATTATGAGATGTGCCTTTTTTGAATTTATGATGAATTTAGGTAGATCTATGAATTTACAGTGACCATATGCAGAGATACTTGATTTTTTTTAGAGATCAATTTATGTGAAGAATTATTAACTTAATAGACATAGAGATTATTCGGTCCTTGTGCAGAGGCCTTCCCAAACTTATTTATGATATTTTTATCTTAAAGTATATTCTCCATCTCCTTGAGTATGCATAATAACTTGAGAGCTTGGTGAAAAATCTATGTGTTGCAGAGATGATGTACGTTGGCCTTGTGAATTTAGATTAATATCTTATATTCATATTTTTGGATCTTACTTATATAGTCAGTGTGAGGTGTCAGTGAAGTAAATTGAAAGCTATATCCTTCTATTGAATGGTGATTCAAAGAAGTGTATCCAATTTTTTTTGATGATGTATGCATGGTACCTACTATTATATTTCCTCCTCTTCTCTTTGTGAGACTTCTTGTGCAAAGAATAGAAATATAATTTGGCTGGTTACAGTAAGGTTTGATTGGTTTTATTGAAGATATTTATATGTTTCACTTCATGGTCATATTATAAAGGAATAATTGATGCATTGAGTTGTGTTATGAGAATTTGAACGTTATGCTACAAGATTTGGGTAGAGATCTCTCATCATTGATGTGCTTGAGATCTATATGAAAGATTGTTCAATGTGACAGAGTCTTACAAAGATCTATATAGGTTTTTTTATTCTATTAGTTTCTATCTAGGTCTATGAGTATGATGTCGATTTAGAACCTTTTGTTGGTACAAGGAAAATGATGAAATATTATGAATCTAATGACTTTTCTACCTATCTTCCATATCTATTGAGTGTCCTTGCACTTTTTGCGCATAGTGGGATGTATTTAGTTTATTGGTTGACATATTTGTAAGAAGAACGAAAGTATTTCTTGACACATGGTGACTTATATGGTGTTTATCTTACAGTCATGGTATTGATGAGAAGGTTTTATTATTTATTTGAAATTGATTGAATTGGGTATTGAATTGGTTATAGATTCTGATTTTGGGATGACTGATATGCAGTAATTGTTTAGGTGTTCAACAATTATTCAATGGTTGATTAAATTTGTTGGCACATTGATATTAGATTGACCATATTTATTGGAATCTTAGTTTGGTGATTCAATGATTCAATGTTTGGAACATATGTATTTTGTATTGGTATTGGTGTTCAATGACACTATTTTGGTGTATTGGTTCTATTTGGTGATTTAGTTGGTTGGCTTACTACAATTAGTAATCAATGGTTTTATATTCAACATTTGTATTAAGTTGGTTCAATGATTCAATGATTCAATGGTTGGAACATTGGACTTGTATTCATTGATTCAGTTCGGTATTCAGTCTGTATATTGGTTTGAGCTTATTATGGGGTGTGGGTCTAGTTTGAAAACATGATGAAAGGTGGCCTATAGGTTTTGTTGTATGTTTGAGATAGGTGGATCCAGTGTGAAATATTGTGAAATGTGGTCCATGGAGGTCCTAAGGGTTGTTTCCTTCAGTAAGGGAGTCATACCTTACTTCCGGTAGGAGCCAGTAAACTTGATCAAAAGGTTATAGCTCCCTTTGAGTGGGTGTTAAAGAATGAGTGGAGGTAGTATCCTCCTGTAGGTAGGTTCCTATGTATTGGAAAAAATATGTGCCACTACAAGACCATGATGTAATGAATAATTTTTCTTTATAATTAAATAAGATGACAAAAATGACAGCAATGGTGGTTTTCTCCCACATTGGGTTTCCACCTAAAATCTCGGTGTTCCTATGTGTCTTATGTTGATGTTCCCTTCATTCTATGGTGTATATTTTTTATGATTAATGTTTCTCATAATATAAGATATATCTGACATAAATATGGTAACTAAGTAATGTATTAGATGAATTTAAAAGGAAAAGATAATCTAAGTAAAGTTTTATTTGGAAATGAAATATTGATTCACCCCCCCCCCACCCCCCCCCCCTGCCCCCCTCTCTCTGTATTTCTAACAACTGGTATTAGAGAAGGTACCTCATAAGAAGCTTCATCACTTGAAGGGAGATATAACACAAGGATAAAGACGGAAGGAGAATATTATAGAAAAACACCTTTGTTTAGTGGATCTAACTTTATGTTTTGGAATGTCATGATGAGATTGTATTTGCAGTCACTGAGAGTTGATGTACTAGGAGTTGTTGAAAAAATATGTCAATATCCAACCTCCATTTTCACAGATTAAGTAGGAAATAAGAAATATGAGAAAAATGCAAAGTAATTAAATGTTATATTGGGAGGATTAAAAGAATTTTAGTTCGTTAAAGTCATGCAATTGAACACAAAAAAGGTGATATGGTATAAGATTTTCCATAGTTATGAAGGTGAAACTATGGTAAAAAATTCCAAAATCGAACCATATAGAATTCAATATTAGTCTCTTACAATACACGATGATGAAATAATTGCAAATTTTTTACTTACAGTAGGCAATATCATTAACACAATGAGAGGTCTCGGTGACAAGAAAGAGGATTATGCTTTTGAGATCAATAACCACAAAATTTGGTCCCAAAGTATCTGTCATTGAAGAAATGTAGGATTTGAAAAGTCTTACTCTAGAACCACTTCATGGGATCTTGACTAATTATGAGATGAAAAAAAGGGAATACATCAAAAATTAGATAAGTTTCACTCAGAGCCACATATAAAAGAAAATAAAATGAAGAACCTGAAGATAAAAGCTACATTTCATATGAGGAAGAAGCAAATTTTGTAAAGAAGTTTCATGTGGGAACTGGTAAATTCAAAGGTAAACTTCCCTTTAAATGTTTTTCTTGTGGAAGAGTGGGTAAATATGAATCCGAATGTCCATATGAAGAAAGTCATGATAATAAAGAAAAGGGAAAGGGTGTTTAAAAGATTAATACCAAAAATAAGTTTTCATCCAAGAAATTTTTTTATTCTAATGAAGATAGTCAAAGCACATCAGATGATCAGGAAGATTCAAATCCAGATTCTAACATTAGTTAAAAAATTCTTACGGCTCTTGAAGATCAATCCATTAATGAATCAAATATTTGTGAAGAATATGGTTTAGTGAAAGCATTAAAGAAATTGTTAAACTCAGGAATACAGAAAAATAACTCAAAACAAAATAAATCAATATTGCCAAAGAATTAACCTGGTAAAGTGTCATTTAGAAGCAAACAATAGAAGAACATCAGACTTAGGAAAACAAATTCAAGAAAATGGAAGGCATTGTGAAAATTTAGAAAAAAAATTGTGATCCTAAGGGAAGATTATGAGAAAATAAATAAATGGGTAAAGACATTTGAATCACTAGAGAATATCATTAATGAACAACTCTCTCCCTTAATTTAAGACATACATTGGATACAAGGTTTTATATCTACAAGATAATGAAAAGGATCCAAAAAATACTGAATTAAGTCACTGATCGTATTTGAAACCTTCTAGATTAAGGAAAAATTTATCAATCCCATCATGTCAGTTCCCAGGCATAAAATATGATTTTGTGGATATTGTTTCACTTGTAACTCATTTTGGTAATAAGGCCATAAATTGGAGATCAAGCGAATGGAACGGAAGCGCATAAGCTTCTAGCTAGATTAGATGGTTTAACCATAACAATTTTGAGCACATGATCATAAATTGAAGATATATTTGGAGGAAGAATGAGCAATAGATAAATATGTATGGAATATGGTCCCTACTATAGTCCATTATACTTAATGCATACTTATAATAGGGCTGCATAAGTAAATATAAGGTACATAGCCTCATATGAAAATTAGGTCCACAGGATCAATGGTGGATGATCTTAGGGGGATTCATGCATTACCTATATTGCTTGAGTATTTATGCTACTAATGTTATAGTTGTAATGCACAATATGATATGTGACAAGTTCAAGGGGGAGCATCACCTGTGATTCCAATAGATCAGTATTGGCATTATTGCTACAATTGTTGCATCTATTATCACAATTTTCGGGAGAGCACCCTCTACATGGTTCATTATTGTCTCATGATGATGAATTGATATTATTTTTTTCAAGAAGATGTTGATGCCACTATGTCATGGTTGATCGATCTTGTTTCATCTCTTTATGATGATTGGAAAATTTTTTGTTTGATATTGATGCTATATTTCATGAACATGATTATTTCCGAATTATATATCATGATGAGATACTACTGGTTGCTAATATCTAAGTTGTTACTTATTGGCATATGTCACTCTATGCTACACTTGGTCGATCAATTGCTTCTATTGTGCCATGACTGGTATGATGAGGATGAAGATGTGAAAATGTTAGGTCCCTATAATACTAGTGTATCCCACTTATTGTTATTTTTGTGCCCAGGTAGCCCCCATATTTTTATTTGTGTTCCCCATAGAATTCCACTCTAGTTATTTTTGTTCCCTTACATTATTATTGTTATGTAGGCTCTGATTGTATTGTGACCCCTTATACTCCTATATATACAAAGGAGGTATTGTCATTTGTATCATCCATGAATTGTTCATTTATATGATATGAAGTAGGTTTTACCCTTTAATAGGCTACTTATGAAGTTGTTGATCTATATTTTCTTCTATTTTGTGAGCTAGTTTCATAACATTTGGTATCAGAGCTTTCGATTCTAGGGTTTCACTGCTTCAAATAGGTCATATTGGTGTTTTCACTATAACTTGTTTTCTAAAAGGCTTAAAAATTTAAAATTTTTACCATATAAATGGGAAATAATGGTAAACATCGTGTAAAAATTTCATATCTTGGTTCGCTATATTTTCTGATATATGGTCCAAATAATTTATGGTTTTTGCAGGCTCTAGAATTCAATCTCAAACAAGTGAACTATGGAAAATCATCATAAATTTCTCTCTGAGCAGCAGATAAATTTCTTGTAAAAAGAAACTTAAATTTAAGAGACTTTGGTTTTTCTTGTATCATTTTTAGGGCCAAAGTTTGAAACTGTGACACGTTTAAATCTGTACGAGTTCGCTCTACCGAACTCTTCTATAATTAGGTCATCGTGGTATATTGGGCATAACTTTCTCTAGAAGAATCCAATATTGGTCAGAATTGTAGCATTGAGAAGAAGAATCACAGGGCTACTATAGGACGAAATTTCAGACGTTGGGGATACGAAAGTAAAAATATACAACAATTTCAATATTGAGCTCTTAAAAAACAAGAAAAATGTGTATATTTTGTGAAAAAAATCATAAATTTTGTTTGCAAAATCAGTTTTAAGTAATTCAAAGGGAATAATGAAGCATATATATCAATGTTTGATTCTAAAATTCCTTGAAACAAGAAAATGGACACAACTAATAAGAAACCAAAAAGCTCTACTATGACACATGAAGAAAAGGAAGAAATGCAACATGATATATGAAAATTACAAGACCAAGTGCAACAAATTTCACTCTTGAAAAGAGTAACAAGAACAAAAATTGAAGCTAAGATGGATGGCTTGAAGAATTGTTTAAAAGAATACATGGAATATTTTAAGGATGGAATAAATTCTAATATGGATGGTTTATAATAAAAAACTAAATTAGATATGGAAGGTTTGAAGGAAGGTTTGAGAATGCTACTACAATAAATGGTTCCTAATGGTGACACAGTATTCCATGAAACTCATGATGATAATAAAATGAATGTTAATCACAAATTTAGAGACTCTCACTTTGGGTTGAATACCAAAAAAATTCCAAATATCGATATGAGGAAGCTTAATGACAAGGATTCGGTAACATGGATACTATAGATAGAGCAATGTTTTGATCTCCATGATGTGCAACACAAAAAACATTTACATTGCATATTTATATTTAGAAACCAATAATTTTGTATGGTATCGATGGATTTTTTCTCTTAAACCACTTGTTAGTTGGTCAATGTTTACGGAGAAAATGATATCACATTATGAGGATAGAAACAAAAACACCTTCTTTAGCCAATTGATAAATCTCAAACAAAATGGTTCAATGTTCGAGCACATTGAGGACTTCAAAAATTTGAATATTAGGGTAACTAATATTCCAAAGGATAAAAATATTTATGTATTTATGGGTACTTTAAAGGATGACATCCCACATGAATTTCGGCTTTGGTAAGTTGGTTCATTGAAGAAGGCATTTAGGGTGGCAGGTAAAGTTGAAAGAAAAATTATGGAAACAAGGAAGTATACCACTCACAACTATGAAGAAGGAAGTGTTGTTGTTCTTAATCTTCCAAGGTGTACAAGGTCGACCATAAAAATTGGAGGAAAAAATAGAAAATGGATTTGTTATAGTTGTGATATAAAATACACTAAAGGTCATAAGTGTGTTGAGAAGAAATTATTTTACATAGATTCTGAAGAGGAGGAATAAAAGGAACAAGAAACATCAAAGGAGGAGGTTATAGACCAGGAAGGAACCCCAAATAAATAATAAATGAATCCGGCGATACCTTGTAATGCATTGGTAGTAATTACCTCTCCTAAAACTCTCAAGATAGAAGGACATATCAAGAAGTAAAAGGTAATAGTGCTAATTGATTTGGGTAGTACCCATAATTTTGGTAATTGTAAGATATCCAAGGAATTGAATTTCATCCTATATCCAACACTAGAGTGTCAAGTGATGGCCGAAAATGGAGAAACTATAAATTGGTTTAGAAAATTCCATAATATCAATGTAACCATGGGGTAATATGTATTTAATAGTGCAATTATTTCCATTCCAATTGGTGGCATTGATGTTGTACTGGGAGTCCAATGGTTACAATCTTTGGGGATGATAAATTTTATTAAAAAAAAAATCTTGAATTTTTTTTTGGGAAGGAAATGAAGTTGAATTAAGAGATATCACATGGAAACCAGGAAATATGATCATCTCTCATGGAATGAAAAATATTTTGAAGAAAGAAAAATAGGGTGTAATTTCATAATTACGATGACTAGAGATTCAAACATCGAAATCATATATTTATCCAGAACTCCAAGAATTCATGGAAAATCATTCCAAGGTATCTAAGACTCCCAATTGCCTCCCACCTATTTTTGAACATGATCATGCTATTCATTTGATTTTAGGAAGTGTGCCTCCAAACAACAAGCCTTAAAAATATCCCTATGCCCAAAAGAGTGACATTGAACATATGGTTGTAGAGATGCTAGAGGTGCGTATATTTCAATCTAGTCAGAGTTCTTTCTCTCCTCCAGTAGTATTGGTGCATAAGAAGGATGGATCATGATGCATGTGTCCGGATTATAGGGAGCTCAAAAATATCATTATGAAAGATAAAATTCCCATTCCCATCATTGATGAATTGTTGGATGAATTACATGGAGCAATTTACTTCACCAAGATGGATCTTCATTCAGGACATCATCAAATTAGAATGAAGACTAAAGACATTCTGAAAACAAAATTTGGAACTCATGAGAATCATTATGAATTTTTGGTAATGCATTTTGGCCTTACCAATGCACCTTGTATAGTTCAAGTTTTGATGAATTCCATTTTCAAACCCTTCCTTAGAAAATTTGTGTTAGCATTTTTTTATGATATACTAATCTACAACAAGTCTTGAAAGGATCATGTTTAACATCTTGATAGGGTGCTAAAAATATTGGAGGAGACACAATTATATAAAAAAAGATCTGAATTTTTCTTTGGATTACATGAGGTGTAATATTTAGGTCATATTGTATTGCATGCTAGGTGTTAAGGTAGACCCTCACAAAATTAAATCCATTAAGGAATGAAAAATCAGGACAACCATAAAACATCTTCAAGGATTTCTCGGGTTGATAGGGTATTATCACAAGTCTGTTAAGAATTATGGGAGAATAGAAGCACCTATAACAACATTACTAAAGAAAGATGCATTTTCTTGGACTTCAGAAGAGACTAAGGCCTTTTAACATCTTAAAGAGGAAATGTGCCAAGCACTAGTCTTAGCTACACCAAACATCAAAAAACCCTATATGGTGGAATGTGATTCCTCAAGAAATGGATTTGGTGTTGTTTTAATGCAAGAAGAAAGACCCATTTCTTTTCAAATTTATCACATCAAAGGAAAGTATTTACAAAAACCTATTTATGAGAAGGAAATTTTGGCAATATTACATGCACTAAATCAATGGCGACCATACCTGACAAGAATACACTTCAAGGTAAAAAATTCATGGTAATCTTAAATAATTTTTGTAACAAATGTTACATTGAAAATAGAAGAAAAAATGGGTCACAAAGATGTTGGGTTATGACTTTGAAATAATCTACAAAAAGAGAAGAAAAATGTTGTTTCATATGCACTCTCAAGAAAGGTTGAGGATGTGGAAGCATTAATTTATCCCATTTTTACTATGCAACCATATTAGATAACCAAAGCAAGGGATGGATAGAAGAATGACGAAGAGGTTTCGATACTCATTCAAAAGGTGTAGCAAGATCCCAATACATCAATTAAATTTAGCTAGAAAAATGATTCACTATGGTACATAGATCACTTATATATTTTTAAGAATTCTGAACTCAAGAAAAATATTCTTTTGGAATTGGAAACCTCCCACTTAGGAGGGCACTCACGGTTTTTAAAAATTTACCATGGGGTCAAGAAGGATTTTTTTGGTATGACCTTAAATATGATATTCAGAATTTTATGGAAGAATGTTTGGTTTTCCAATAAAATAGAGTTGAGACAATTAAGACCATAGGTATGTTACAACATTTAGTCATTCCAAGTCAAATTTTGGAAGAGGTCTCAATGTATTTTATCACATGTTTACCCAATTCTAAAGGAAAGAGTGTCATTATGGTGGTAATTGATAGAATTTCTAAGTATGCACACTTTTATGCATTATCTCATCCTTTTAAAGCCAGTACAATCTCTACTGTATTTATAGAAACAATTGAAAAGGTACATGGAAACCCAAATATTATTATGAGTGACAGAGATCTCATTTCACTCGAAATGTTTGGAAAAAAATGTTTTCTTGTCTTCGTACTCAATTAGCCCATAACTCATCTTATCATCCTCAATCTAATGAGAAAACCAATATAGTGACCAAATGTTTGTAAGGATATATTTCTTGCTGTGTATCTAACAAAAAAACACAATGGGTCAAGTGATTACCTCTAGCTGAATAATGGAATAACACTTCCTTCCATACTATAGCGAAAATGACCCCATTCATGGCACTTTATGGATATCATCCACCATCTATCACATCATCTTTAATACAAAATCATAATTTTAAAGAAATGGAAGATCACATCGAGCATAAACAACAAAGTTCTTCAACTCTTAATGGATAACCTCTCTCTAGCGCAGAATCAAATGAAACAACATGTGTCTCATCATCATAGTGAAATATGTATTTATATAGATGACTGGGTATTGTTATGACTACAACCATACAAACAAATGTCCCTCAAGAAAGCTAAGAAGGATAATAAATTATCACCCAAGTACTATGGTCTTTACAAGGTGTTGAAAAATATTGATACTATGGCACACACATTGGATTTTCCTGGATCTTCCTTAGTACACCCAATTTTCCATGTTTCATGCCTAAATAAGGTTATCAGTGACAAGATTCAAATTCAAACAGTGTTTCCAGAACTTGGAGAAGAAGGAAAAATAATATTTGAGCTTGAATCAGTCACAGAAAAAAGCACCTGACAAATACATAATCGATTAATTTCATAGTATCTCATTAAGTGGAAGAACTTACCCGTTGAATATTCCACATGGGAGGATGAGAATTTTATACAGAAGCATCCAAAACTACTCAAGCGTTGAGGAATTTTTTTTTTTGAAGGAGAGGGCCATGTTAGATCCCTATAATAATAGTGTATCCCCTTATTGTTATTGTTAGTGTAGCCCCCTTATTATTATTGTTGTGCCCATGTAGCCCCCATATTCATATTGTTGTGCCCTTACTTTATTATTTTTATGTATGCTCTGATTATATTGTGACCCGTTAGACTCCTATATGTATAAAGGAGGTATTTTCATTTGTATCATCTAAATAATTTTCATTTATTTGATGTAAAGGAGGTTTCCCCCTCTTAGAGGCTATTTCTCAAGTTTTTGATCTATATTTTATTCTATTTTGTGAGTTGGTTGCATAATAGAAAATTTTAGATGCTATGTCATTTTTTATGATGCAAGGTCACTAATGACGTGCTACATGGATTAATTTATAAATGGGTTGATACTCCATTGACCTAGTTAATTAGAGTTGCATATATTTGGTTGATACACTACATCATTTATGTTTCTCAGTATTATGATGATGTAGTTGGTCTTATGATACTACTTGTTGATGGATGTATGATCATTATTTCTTGCGAGATGAATGGTTTTGTTAGGCATGCTTATGAATGTACTTATGTATGTATCTTTATTGCATATTGGTAGAGGATATAGTAAATTCTCTGTTAGGTCCCTATATTACTAGTGTAGTCCCTTATTGTTGTAGTGTAGCCTCCTTATTTTTATTATTGTACCCCTGTAGTCCCCATATTGTTATTATTGTGCCCCATAAAACCCCACTATTGCTATTTTTTTCCTTTAGATTATTATTGTTAGGTCGGCTAGGATCATATTGTGACCTCATGGACTCCTATATATAGTAAGGAGGTTTTTCCATTTGAATCATCCAAGAATTGTTCATTTATGGAATGTAAAGGAGGTTTCCCCCTAGAAGTGGTTTATTTATAAGGCATTTATCTCTCTGTTTCTTATTTTTTTGGATCTAGCTTCATAACAATTGGTATCAGAGCTTTGTATTCTAGGGTTTCGCTGCTTCAAACAGGTCATCGTGGTATTTTCGCTATAAATTTTTTTCTATGAAGGTTAATAGGCTAAAATAAAAACCCATTTGTGAAGAAATATTGAGGAAGTTCTTGTAAAAATTTCAGATCTTAGTTCGCAATATTTTCAAAGTTACGATTTTTTGAAGTTAGGGTTTTTGTAGGCTCCCAAATTTCATCTCAAAGAGGTGACCTTGGGAAAATTGTCATAACTCTCTCTATGGACATTGGATTGGAATTCTGTAAAAAGCACCTAAAATCACATAGACTGTAGTTTTCCATGTATCAAGTTCAGAGTCAAAGGAGGAAAGAGTGAAATTTTGCATGCCATACAAGTTCACTCTACCGAACGAGTCCATAAAAATGTCATTGTGGGAGATTGGGAATAACTTTTCCTTGAAGAATCCAAATCAGGTCAGACCTATGGCATTGGAAAGAAGTCTCAGAGGGATATTACAGAACCGAATCCTAAATCTCGGTGATTAGAAATACATAGACACATTAGTTCCAATATCTAGATCCTCAAAAGCAAGAAAAAAGTGTGTATTTGTTTTTCAAATTGCACAAGCCTTATTTCAAAAATCAGTTTGAAGTGATTTGAAGGGCATATTGAAGCATAGATATCATTATTGGGCTCTAAAATGCCCCTTAAAAATAATTCAACACCCATTAATCCCTCATAAGGCTCTACTATGACTCGTGAAGAGGAATAAGTGCAAAAATATATATCAAAATTATAGGAGCAAGTGCATCAAAGTTTGTTCTCGCAAAGAGCAACAAAAAATGAAATGGAAGTTTTGAATAAAGTTGTGTAAGCCAATATGTATGGTTTGAAGAAATGAATGGAAGCTAATATGGATGGTTTGAAGAAAGGTGTGGAAGCTAAGATGGATGGTATGGAAGCTAAGATGGATGGCATGGAAGCTAACATGGAAGACATGAAGAATGAAATAAAAGAAGACATGGAGGGTTTGATGGAAGGTTTGACAAAGTTGATACAAGAAATGATTCCTAATGGTGAAAAGGTAGTACAGGAAACTCATGATGAGAAAAAATAAATGTTAATTGTGATTTCATAAAATCTAATATTATATTGGAGACCCACTATATTTACAAGAGGGATTTGAGGAAGTTTGATGGAAAGGATCCTATAACATGGATACTACAAATCGAGCAATATTTTAATATCCATAATGTGAAAAACACTCAAAAGGCACACTTTGAAACTTTAAATTTAGAATAAAATACATTTTTATGGTATCGATGGCTTTTCTCTCATTAAACAATTGTCACTTGTTCGATTTTTAAGGAGGAAATGGTAGCACATTATGAGGATACAAACAACAACACCTTCTTTAGTGAATTGATAAATCTCAAACACAAGGGTTCAATGGTGGAGCACATTGAGGACTTCCAAAAATTGAATATAAGGGTAACTGATATTCCAGAGGAACAAAGAATTGATGTCTTCATAGGTACTTTAAAGGATAACATCCAACATGAGGTTCACCTTTGGGAAGCCCATTCAATGGATAAGGCATCAAGTTGGCAAGAAAAATTGAAATTAAATTTATGGCAACAAGGAAGCCTACCACTAACATCTATAAATATGGAAGTGTTTCTACTCCTAGACTTCCAAAACCTACAAGGTTGACACCACAACAATTGCAAGAAAAAGGAGAAAAAGGGATTTGCCATAGTTGTGATAGAAAATACACTAAAGGTCGTAAGTGTGCTGGAAAAAAATTATTTTACACAGTTTGTGAAGAGGAGGAAGAAAATTAGAAAGAAACTTCAAAAGAAGAGGATATACAACAAGAACCAAAACTAGAGAAAGAAGAAATGAGTCTGACCATATATTTTAATGCATTGGAAGGAATTTCCACTCCTCAAACAATCAAGATAGAAGGACATATCAAGAAGAAAAAGGTAATAGTGTTTATTCATTAAGGTAGTACCCATCATTTTATTCATTGTAAGGTAGCCAAGGAATTGAATTGATTCCTATATCGAACACTAGAGTGTCAGGTGATGGTTGCAAATGGAGGGACTATAAATTTCTCTGGAAAATGCCATAATATCAAGCTAGCCATGGGGGAGTATGTATTGAATAGTCCAATGATTTCCATTCCAATGGGAGGTGATGATATTTCACTAGGAGTACAATGGTTACAATCTTTGGGGATGATAGCTTTTAATTTTCAAGAATTTTCTTGAATTTTTTTTCGGAAGGAAGAAAAGTTGAATTACAGGGTATCGCAGGGAAGCCAGGAAATATAATAAGCTCTAATTTCATGAAAAATCTTCTGAAGAAATAAAAAAGAGGCATAATTGTACAATTATTTTGACTAGAAGTTCCAACATCAAAATCATCTATTTCTCCAGATCTCCAAAAAGTCTTGGACAATAATTCTGATGCAGGAGCATCCGGCTAAAAAAATCACTGTATTTTTGGTTGAATTAGGGGGTCTAATGTTTGATAAATAATTTAATTTATTAACAGGAATTTTATATATTTTTAAATTATTTCAGTGAGAAATAGGATTATAAGGTTTTTAATGTAAATATTCTGAAATAATTGAGAGTATGAGATATATTAGCCTTATGAAGATTTCATTAAAATACTACGGATTACAAGTCCTAGAATAGAGAATTAGTTGAGTTAAAAGAGGATTAAGAGATTTTAGGAATTAGTTGAGTGATCTATGGAGAATCATGGGTTTAGAATCATCCATAACTATGTAATTGTTTTTATATATTTGTAAGCCTTGAAGGCATTATAGGAGGCCAATTCAAATGAAGAAAACCAGGCGAGAGATGTGAGGTCATTTCAAATGAAGAAAATAAGGCCATGGAGAGAGAGGTGAATTAAACACGGATTGTAAGTATATGTACAATTTGATCAATGAAAGGAAGTTTCATTATTTTATTGTCTCTGTGAATATTAGTTGATGAATTCCAGTTTGTATGTATATCTAGAATTGATGATGGATTAAAATGAATATATCACATGTGAATAAAATTCTTGAAGAATTAATTATTTCTACATAAATAGAAACTGTCACTATTCGAGAAATTAAAATTTGTTTCTATGTGATACATATGGACTGTGCATGATTATGCTAATACCAGCTTGAATTCTTTAATGGTGAATGGATGGTGCAACAATGACTTCTTGTTATTCAAAGAATTATTGTTATTTTTGAGATCTAGAAATCAATACATGAGAAGATAGAGTACAAGAATACGCAATTCCCGTAAAGAGGATTCGAACATCATAAGAAAAATGAGTGGTACGACTGGTGGGATTCAATGTTCAATGAAGGATAGATATCTTCACATTTCAATAGAGTGGATCAAAGATAAATCCAATCGAATCGTGTGCAAGAGGGATTTAATACCGAGTATGTAGCATGCATTGAAGGAAATCGAAGGTTGAATTCAATGTCAAGGAGAAGTGTTAAATGAAGAAGAGTCAAATAGACCTTCATCAATTGAAAATGCCGCCTCAAATTTGTGAGATCATTGATTGAGAAGGTTCGTTGTGTGCATAAAAATTTTCTTTCTTGAGGTGAAAATTTGTCAATGAAAAAGGATTAAAACTCAAAGAATATGTGTGGTAAAACAGAGATAGGTGTTGGTTTTAGATGTCGTGACCCAAGTTCAGATTTAAGGTTTACCAAAAAACCCCTATACTAGTGGCCCTTTCGATATTGGCCTTCTTGCGCAGGTCAAGGTCTCACCCAAAGTAGTATGTGAGGGTGTTGGAACCAGGTTTCCGCACCCTGAGAGAGAGAACGTTAATTAAAGCGAGTCCCTTTAGACCTAATAGTCCTGCACTGGAGAAGCCCTAACCCAGAAACCCTTAACAGTATATTAACAGAATAATTCAAGTGAAGCTCATAGACCATAAGTTAACCAGTAATCAGATGCAGCAGAACAAAACACAACGAGATCTAAAAATTTGTTACCCTTTTAAAGCATCGCATCCACGTGTGCATCAACTAATCATCATTATTCAATAAGTGATCATAATATCATAAATAACATATAGCAGAACTAATAGTCACAACATAAAGATACTAAGATATCAACAAAATGGTCTTCTCATTCATTAATATTCAGATGATTCTTACAGACTCTTTACCAGCTTGTGCACACAGCTAGCAGGGTTTGCACATAGCAGGACTCAGGGTCTCTGTGCACACAGCCAGCAAGATCCGTTACAGAGAAAATCCACACAACAGATCCACAATTTGTACCCAGACTTAATCCCAACTTAAACTTACTTCTAGACTCAATTTTTCCATCTAATTATAATATATTAGCCTACCCTACTCAATGGTCCACATACCGTGGTTTATGGATCCTTGGTCTACTCTTTGACCCATTACAATTCATTGGGGGCTTTGGCCCACCCCAAATCCCCTACACTACACTAAAATATTACAAAATATTACAAAATTGTACCCAAAATTGCAGTTAGGGGACCCCACTCCAACAGGCCCCTAACACAATCTTGTGACTCATCCTGAGTCACAACGGCAGTGGGGTCTTAATCTTGGCTTGGACATGCTCAAATGCAGCGGAAAATGGGGGTAGGATGCCTTCACTCTACGGGACTCCATTCTATGTAATTTCAACCAAATTTTGTGAAATCGGTCCTTTAGTCGCTGCGGTGACGCTATCCAGGGCCTGGTTCAGCTGCTTTACAGTTGCCTCTAAGTCTTGTGAAAGCTTAAGAGCTTCATCCTCCCATGGCTTTAGATGGTCGCTAAGGACCTAATTTTTATGGAGGAGCTCCTAAATTTGGTCTCTGAGAGCATAGCTAGTGTGAAGAAGTGCTAGGCATCGTGCTGCTACGAGGGTGGGCATAGTAGCATCCATCTGCTCAAAATCCTACCCTTTCGGGTGTAGCTCCTGGTTGAAATGTTGGAGGAGGGGATTGCGCTACACTGTGGACTAGAGTCCCATAACAGTATCTAATAATTTTGACCCGTTGGTGATATGTGTTGAAATGCTGCTTGTGGCTTTCTTGACTAGCATGGCTCACTGGGCACGTGCCCCGGGAGGGGATTTTGGCTGCATCTTGGCTTGTAGTGCAGCAATTTTTTGCTCCAGGTCTGCTTTGACAGCTTGTACTTCTGTCGCGGATGCCTTCAAGGCAGCGACCAAGCCCTCAACCTTGTCCTGCGGTGCAGCAGAGGCAAGAATCAATTATTTCATTTCTTCACATAACCGATTGATTAGGTGCTCTAATTGCACTTCCTGTGCAATTGTCATGATATTTGTTGCCTAAGCTTGGGAAGATTCGACAGCTTTTGCCAGAATTTTTTTCTCGACCTCACTGAGTTGGTGCTATGCCCAGACCTCTTTGTTTTGGATCTCGGCAGAGACGAACAAGTGGAGAGCTTGTAGCTTCCCACTCGTTATTCTCGCAATATGAAGGCCATATTCCCCACATTCTTGGACTTGCATGCACAGGGTTGATGGTTCTACTATTACTGTCACACCCGCAAAGGGACAAATTCTTCTTTCTATTGCTGTGATGACGGTTGTCACTGGCAGGCTTGCTTGAATCAGCCTTGCTTGGTTCATGCTCACTTGAAGGGTGTCTGATTTGAGCTAGAGCACCTGCAACTAGGACTGAAATTCTTCTAGCGCAACCTTCTACTGATCTTCTAAAGAAGTCCATCTATCCTCAGAGGAAGTAGCAAAAAAATATACGATCTTTTCCAGATCTTCTTCTGTCAGTGTAATGTCTACTTCTCCTCTAGTTTTATCAGCCTTTCGCTTCTTCCACTGCCCTTTTGGAGGCTTGCTAGTGCGGTTTGTTCTGCGTGGGGACTCTTTGCCCTCCCCACCAAGTCCTTATGTCTTCGTATCCCACTTAGGTTCTTGCTCCACCCCCTTGGGAGCATCCTTGGGGGTTTCATTGGTCGTTGTCTTCTCAGTGGAGCGCACCTCAGTCTCCTTCATTATGCTTGGTGGGATAGTATCCTTCGGCACTGCATCCTTTCCAAAGGTACCTGCTATGACCGGAGCGGAGGATTTGAGGCCAAGTTTCCATGCAGGCGGCCATGTAGCAACGGCTTGATCGATCTCCGGCTCGGTGGCCATGTATGGCATATTGTAGCATATTGGATCTTTTCTTGCCCTAATCTATACATTGTGCATGGTGACATGAAAGTCAGCGATTCACTTGTACTTCTTGTATACTGCAGGGGACAAGCGTGTCCTGGAGTGGATCGCCATGACCAGCGCACAATCAAATAACACCAAAAACAACTTATTTTCCTCAATGTGCTTCGACTCCTTCGAGTCCCACATGTTCTCATATCGTGCTCCTTGACAGACATCAGGCTCAAGCTCAGGGAGCACCACATCGTCAGGTGTCTCCCACGCGATCATGGAAATCAACAATAATATCTAGGAGTAGCAAAAGGTATTTCCCTAGTCCTGCACCTCGCGCACAT
Organism: Pinus albicaulis; assembly: GCA_034641835.2. Classification (NCBI taxonomy): domain Eukaryota; kingdom Viridiplantae; phylum Streptophyta; class Pinopsida; order Pinales; family Pinaceae; genus Pinus; species Pinus albicaulis. The sequence goes on from CM076578.1 coordinate 1,290,899,577, forward strand.
TGTTTAAAAACTCCTCGTAGAGGTACTACGACTGGTTGTAGTAGATCCCTTTCTCACACCGTCCTGCCAGCTGAATAACGTAGGTAGGGCAGGTCGATGCCCTACACTTGCACGTCATCTTATATGCAAGCAGGAGAGTGCCCATGTGCACTTCTGAGTTAGCAATGGTCTCTACTATGAATTCCCACTTGTCGCAGTAGACCTTGTCTTTGTCCTGCACTTCTTCTCCCACCTTCTGCTCATAATTATTTCTTAATCCCTTCATGGGATGGGACGCCTTCATGGACAGGCCAGTGATTCTATGAATTAGCACATCATAAATTAGGATGTGGCCTTGGATACACAAGCACCCATCGTGGATCAGCGCAAGCAGTGGGCACACAACCAATATGGTGATAGGATATCGCCCAAAGTGGGAGATGCAAAAAAAACGCAATATCCCTACGGCCTCTAGTCTACGTGCCCACGACATTGGTTCTACCTTCAACACATTGTCATACAACACTCTCGAGATATACAATTCTGGGGCCATATCTGAGAAGGCATCTTCATTTTCTAGGTCAATGTCATCAAATTTAATGGAGGGAAGGATCTCAAGCATGTCTCATATGAGAGGGACCTCCTGTGGGACCAATGACATTTGCAGATATTCTTGGAAAACATCAACATTATTGGGGTGTGCATAGTCGATTTCCTTAGATTAACATATTTTGGGAGCCACGAGAGTGGAGCCAACAATAGAGCTTCTTCCTTGGCTATCATGGGGTGCTTCGAGGGATTGGGCGAGCACGCTTGAGGCACCTGCCGAGGGGAATGCACAATCCTGGGGGAAGTGCGTGGCTTCACCAGAGCTCACTTAAAGGCTTTCCCCTTCCCTTTCTCATTTCCTTGTTCCTTTCCTTTTTCCTTCCCCTTGCCCTTTCCCTTGGTCAGTGTGGAAAAAAGCTCTTCTACATCAGGAGTTACTTCAAACACATCTTCAGACCCAATTTCAGCGGAAGACATAATAGGTGATGATTTGGTGGGATAAGAAGCAGTCATCCTTGAACAGAATATAAATTCAACATTTTTACTGTCAGAGGGGGTAGCTCACCCAGAAACAAAGTTGGCGTGATCACACAACACATAGAATTCACAGTAAAGCATAGGTTGTAGGAAATTCAGAAACCAAAGGAACCGATTATGACCTGTGCCCCTTGTTTTATAGGCTTATATGGAAAATAATGGTCAGATTTTCACTAAATGTGTCTTACCATAGAGGAAAGAGTAAAAAATCCCCCAATATCGTTGCGTTAATTGCCAATTACCTGCTCCATCCAACAGTAAAATTTCGTTTTCACCCAGTTTAACTGTTCCAACGACTATTTTTTATAGAAGCACACAACCACTGTGCCTTCATCGCACCCTTTCGCGACTTCTCACCTGCGCGATACCGCTACGTCTCTGCCGCACCTTCCTTCGCTTTTCCTTCCTAGTTCACGAAGCACTCGTGATACAGATACTCTAGCTATATAGTCATTTGGTAGGCATCGAGTTGTCCTCGTAAGGTTTCAGACGACTTCCATTAACGTACCCGGGTAGGTAGTCTCTGCACAATGTAGCCAATATTACCACACCACCATCTATAATATATTTTACTATGTATGGTCTCAACCAGTGCTTACATAATTTCCCTGGGTGGAATGCAAACTGACTGTCATAAAGAAACACCAATTATTCTTCCTTGAACACCTTTTGTCGAAAGTGTCGATCATGCCACGCTTTTTCTCGTGCCTTCTGTACCTACTGATGAAAATTAGCAATGAACCGATCCTTTTCCAAGGCAACCAACTATGCCAAATGTTGCTCCATGATAACAGGTTCTGCGGTGTTTGTAAATAATGCAATGTGCAGGCTAGGGAAAATATATTCCAGAGGCATGATGGCATCCTTTGCATAGACCATCTTGAAAGGATTTTTCTTGGTCAGCTTCTTAAATTTAGTCCTATAAGCACAGAGAACTGAGGGGATGCGCGCGTCCCAATCGCTTCTATCGACATTATAGACCTTAGGTAGCACATGTTCCAAAATTTTGTTGAAATAATCTACCACTCCATTAGCCTATGGCTGATATGGTGTACTCTTCGCATGGTGGATTTGAAATTATTCTGTCAAAGCTTCAATATTTTCATTAACAAAATGCATACCTCAATCGCTCATTAGGATCTTTGGATAGCCAAACCGGGTTAGAATATGCTCAAAGATGAAGTGCGCAGTAGTCTTTGTAGTACAATATTTCACAGTCATTGCCTCTCCCCATCTGGTCACATAATCAGTGGCAGTAATGATGTAATGTGTGCCATTCTTCTTCACTGAGGGATTGATGGGTGCTACAATGTCTATAGCCAATTTTTCGAACGCTTGCAAAGCCATATATGGTTGCAGGGTAATTTCATCTTTGCGTGAAGTCTTCATTGTCCGTTGGCATGCATCATAGGCTCTGTAGTATGCATTTTCATTGCTATGTAATGTGGGCCACCACAACCCAGCCCTTAGCACCTTATGCGCAATGGATTTTCCTGCATATTTTCCTCCTACCACCCCTCCATGGGCCTCAGCCAAGAGATCTTGTCACTCATGTTCTAATACATACCTCTGCAATACTTCATCTTCTCCCAAATTGTATAATTGACCAACAATTAGAGTGAAATTAGCTGCGTGCGCAACCAAATCATTTTTCTCTTGCACTGAATAGTCTGTAGGTGCCATCCCCATGGTCAAGAAATTAATAATGTATGCAAAGTGTTCGTCAACTATCTTCATAGAAAAGAGTTCTGCATCGGGTAATCCTTCTTCCAAACTAGTTGGCTCTTCCCTACTCTCAATCTGAGACAAGTGATCAGGTTTGGAATTCAGTCTCCCAGGCTTCACAACAATTAAAAAATCGTACTCCTATAATAGCAGGAACCATCTACAAATCTTCCCCCCCAACACAGGGTTATTGACCAGGTATTTTAAGGCTAAATGATCAGTGAAAATTTTAAAGTGTCTTCCTAACATATAGTGCCTATATTTCTATAGGGCATACACCATCGCCAATCCTTCTTGTTCAGTAGTAGAATAGTTGCAATCTGCACTAGAGTGTTTCCTGCTAGAAAATGCAACTAGATGATCAATGTCTCCTTCGCTTGGCTGTACTAAGACAACACCCAAGGCTATTCCTTATGCATCCACATGTACATGAAAGACCTTCTCCCAGTATGGGAATATTTGAGTAGGTGCAGTGACCATATTTTCCTTCAGCAGCTCTAAAATCTCCTAAGCCTCCTCATCCCAGAAAAAGGATACATCATTCTTTATCATCTTCTCCATTGCCGCAGTGATCATGGCGTACCCTTGAATAAAATTCCTATAGTAGCATGTGTGCCCTAAGATGGATCACAATTGTTTCTCAGTGATGGGGACTGCTAAGTTGATGATAACCACAGTCTTGGCTGGGTCAACCATCAATCCCTGCTGACATACAACATAGCCCAACAAAATCCCAAATGGTACACATAGTATTCATTTCTTAAGGTTCAACAAAATCTGGTGTTTCCTACTGGCATCCAACATCATGCGCAAGTTCAACACATGCTCCTTTAATAATCCAAATACTATCCAATCATCAAAATAGACCTCCAGAAACTTATGGATGAACTACTTGAATACTACTACAAGTACGTGCTAGAAAATGGCAGGGGCATCATTAAATCAAAAAGGCATAACAGTCTACTGGAAGGAGCCCCATTCGATGGTGAAGTTTGTCTTGTTGCGGCCTTTTGGTGAAATTCTGATCTGATGGTACCCTTAAAACCCATCAGTGAATGATAATTCTTCATGTCCTCGCACATTATCCAAGATTTCATCAGAGAATGGCATAAGGAAAGGATCATGTACATAGGCATCATTCAGCTTGTGCAGATCTACACAAATATTTATCTCTCCTTTGGTTTTCTTTTCTTGAACTACCATTGGATTTACTAGTCAAATTGTTCTACTAGCTTAATGATTCATGTGGCCACCATCTTATCTATTTCCTCCTTGAATTTTTGTTTATATTTAGGGTTCAACCGATAGGGCCGATTCTTAATCGGACGTGCATTCAGCTTCAAGGTGATTCTCATGATGCCCAAATCTCCTACGATTCCCTTGAGCTCAGAGAAATTTTTGGGGAATAGGTATTGATATTCAGTTAGCAGCTCCGTGATCTTCCCAACTGTATCATTGTCCTAGTAATCCCCAATTTTGGCCATCTTGGGCTACTCTACTATCCCAATGTTTACTTCCTTCAACTTTAATGGTTTGGTCACATCTATAGTCTGCAGTAGGGGTCATGGGACTATGTGCTCTCCTTCCGATTCTAGGATAGTGATTTTTATGGGATCGTCATCACATTCTTACACTGACAAGTTTCGATAGTTGACAACATCCTTTAGGTGCGCATCCCAATTTGGCACTACACATTCTTTCTGAGGCAAGAACTCATCAAATACAAGAGCATCTGTATCTTGTAGGACTTCATCCAGTTTCTCCGTACCTCCTAATAACCCAAACGTCACCATGAAATCCTCTATCATTGTACCCCAATGGTGAGTGCGCTAGTGTAGCTCTGCATCTGAATACCAGGTGGTGGGGATTGGTACTAAGGTGTAAATAAACATATGGACCCATTCATTCCAAGTCCTTTCATTTCATACCTCCATCCACATATCCAAGTTCTTGCGCTAGTCCCCATGACCAGAAAAGAGATCCATGCGTGGGTTTACTGAAGGTTAAAACTGCATGATCATCATTTCTAGCATTCCTCCCAGTCCTTGAAATCCCCCTTATGGGTTTCCCACCATCGTGCAAGGGTAGCATGCATAGCAAAATCAAGTGCCCAAAATATCGGTTCTTCAGGGACATCTTCTTCTAATGTTTCAAGAAATTCCCTAACACTACCATAACCATCAAAGTAGAGGAGTTATATTAATTCTAAGGAGATGCATCGGAAGCTCTTTCTGATCTTGAGGCACCGCAATGCAGATATGTCATGGAACTGATTCACAATTTTCTATCTCACCATCTGACTCTAAGATACATGTTTTGTCTTTCTCCCAACACAACATGCCATTAGCTGTAGGGTTAATCCAATCATCATCTTAGGTAGTTAGTTTGTAAATATGGTCAACATATTACTCTTCCTGCACTGTTTCTGTATATCGTTCACCTTCTGCTGGATCCAAGAGGACTATTATCCACATACCATCATTCTTGAAGATCATGCTCCTCCTTTTTAGGTTGATGATACCTCCGATGTCAATAGCCCAATATCATTCTAAGAGCATAGGGTAAGGGTCCGCATCATCTACAATGTTGATTAATTTGAAATCTCCATAGACTTTAACTCCCGGAATGTCTACCACAACCTTCGGCAACCTTCCTAATGGAATGATTTTATGCTGGTTAGCTATACGTAGTTGGATGGTGGACCACTATAATTTAGGTTCTCCCATTATTTTCGATGTTTGTTTGGGTAGGACATTTACATCAGATCCCTGATCCAAGATGACTTGGTCCATTTCATATTCTCTAATCTGTGCAGTCATATGCATCTCGTGACCAATCCTTTTCTTGTTCTTATATATCTTATTTATAGCTTTAACCTCTACTTGGGGGGCATCCCTTTCCGCACAACTATCTATTAATGCTTGGATATTCTCCATCGCCTTCTAGTTGCGCAGTAACTTCATACATGCTTGAAGGAATGGATTAACTACTTCATCTGCCTACGGATCCACATAAGTCCTTGAGGTGGATGCTTTATCCATAGAAAAATCCTTCTTAGCTTCGATGAAGGTCTCATTCTGCTTCCGCAGGTCTAGGCTTTCCTTCTTGTTAATGGCCTTTCTGATCAGTGGTTTGACCATAACTTTTTCCTTATCTCCTCGAGTGGCAATGCCAAAAATTGAGCATCGTCCCTTGGCACAACTTCTAGCTTCATGGAAATCTCCAAGGCCTCTTCCTATGAATCAATCTTCTACTAGCTCATAGGTCTGCACAGTTGTGGTAAAAACATGGCGATAAACAACTCTTTATGTTGATTTTCCTCATATAAAAATCCACCATCACTGATAAATTTCTTCAGCCGCTGGTCAGCTTCCCAAATAGACTCCATAGGTCCTTTCTTAGTATCTTTAACCTCTACTACGCATTGAGAATAGGACTTAGGCTTCTGGAATTGATGATTTAGGGCATCCTTAATGTCCAGTATTGAAGGATTTGAATGATGACCAATGTATCCCATGAACCAATCCAGAGCCTGCCCTTCAAAGGCTATTGATAGTTGCACTCTTTTTAGAACATCATTATTAACATTCTGCGCGGCCCATACTGAATATACAACGAAGCAGAACCGATCCATATCTTCATCCCCCACACCCTTAAAGGTGGGTAAGTTCATGTGTACAAACGTGTCGTCTAGAGGCAATGGCAGAGGTGGGGTAGGAGAATTCTTACCTTTGCGCGAGTTCAATGGTGGCATAGTCGGGGAGTGGTCTTTTCGTGCGCAGTCTCACCTATGTTTAGATCAGGTGGATCCCTTATAGGATTGTAAACTGATATATCCCATTCTTAATTAACCCGGTAGTATTTACCGCTTTGTGTTGTGCTTCCACTCTGATCGGAGGTCATTCACTCGGTGTGACTACACACGACAATTTTTTCACATAATAGCATCTTAATCAGCAGTGGCAATTTTGTAAGAAGTTACCCCTAAATCCCTTGAAAAACCTTCACTATGCTTCAGAATAGGACACAAATTGGTTGACTACAAATCCAGTTACAAATCCACCCAGTAGGTGTGGAGCCGCACTTTTGCCCAAATTTTCACGATATTTATCACATCATTACATGCTTGTAAATAGTGTTTTTTCGTTATTAATCCATTACGTTGTTAATTATAATGATTTATAAAAAATATCTATTATTCTTGTTATTCGTTAATTGGATGAATGTTTTTAATAAATTTATTCTTGGTTGTAGGAAGATTCGATGCAGGAATGCATTCAAGTGCGAATTCACCAAACGAATAAAAGCAGCGGCTAGGTAGTTGAGTTTTTATAGGTGAAATATCCAATTTCTGAACAAATGGAGCAGAATATCTAAATTCCAAGACGTGGGTTGTGTTCAGAGCACCTTGTTTCCTATAACCCAGAAACCGTTTGGCGAAATTCGGCTTCGTGAAGGAGTTATCGTCAGGGGAATATTGGGTCTCTATGAATATTGCTACTCTCATTATGTTTGGGAATTAAAAAAAGTCTCAGTTTACCCATAATTTTATGAAGAGAACAACTTAAGCATGCAATCATATCTGTTATCAAAATCCATTGAACTGGGCTACATCTCTTTGCCCGAGGTTTGGTTTTTACAAGTCACAGCACCACAAATTACAAAGAGAAAGACAAAGATAATACTAAGGATTATGGGAAAACAAGATGTCGACCCATCGATAAATCAAACATATGGTTCCTTGCACTTGAAGGTTTAGTACGTGTGATTCTAGTGGCAGTTTGATTGAACTTCAATCTTGCTGCTCTACTCACTGGTCCATGGGAATTATGACTTCTTGGAGTATGTGTTAGCAAGGATTGATTTAGATACATTGATGATACCAATTTTGGAAATGCTTTATGATGCACCAAAGAGATCTTCAAAACAAATTTATATATTTCTTATTATTGTTTTAATACTTATTCAAGACTCATCTTTCAATTCTAGTATACATTAGTTGATACTGCCAAATGTTTCATGGTACCAAGAACGACACTTGCATAAAAAATCACTTGGTTTGCTGATGGTTGTGATCCTTATAAGAGAAGTATAATTTGTTAAAACTGAGGGATGTTTATCTTCACACAAACTGCCTTGCAACATTGGCAACCATGGCTATAATTAAAGTAATTAAGGAAATTGACCCCGAATATTATAGTTCATTACTCCAAGTTGAAGTCAATGCAAATCATGGGAATCTCAGTTGGTACCTTTTCAATCTCATTTCTCATAGAATGCAAAGCATACTAGTGCAAGGGCTTTTTGCAATACGTTGATGCGTGCATTGGATGAACTAGCCAGGCGAGTGGAGTTATGATTATATTGTTCGATAGTCTGAAGAAACTCGGCATATACTTGAAAACAAAGCTATCACTAATAGTGGACGTGAGGGTGCAGTTGTGAATAACTGCTATAGGGTAAACTGCTTGGGTGGTTGGTTTTCGTATATCCCTCTCAAGGCTTTCCGGTGCCCAAGGAAGACAGTCAGATTAGCTATGCTGTTCACAAAGATGGTATGAGGATGTTCATATTAGCTTGAAATAACTTGATGGAATACAATAGAGAATTACCTCTTTGAAAACTTTAGAATCCTTTGGAGATCACTACGCAGCAAAGCAAGAGTCCTTCTTCACCGGCTCCAAATCCGAATCCTGCAATCAGTCAAAGCACCCGCGTAACTTCTGATATAACAAGTATTCTATCAATTAAATCAACAATAAACATCTAGATTATACACATCTGAGCCATTCATATCATACTAAACAAATATTGAAATAACAATATAACATTAAGCATCGAATGGACAAAACGAACATAGTTCTATTGATTTTGAAAGAAGGAGGATTACAACCATCGGTTGTACCAAGCCCTCCTCAGTCTCCCGATCTCTCTTCTCTATCAAGTGAAGAAGTCCAAGCCAACAAGCTCTCTAGGAGCCTCTTTGACTCTTGGCCTTCACAATGTCACACTATTCTCTATTCCACAAGTATGCAAGAACTTTTGAGCAATCCTTCGACCTTCAATTAAGAGCCTTCAACTCCTTCTTATAGGAGAGGGAGAAAGCCATTGTTGCCCTTCTCTTTCCACTAGTTTGGAATGGAAAAGGCTTAGATGTTTCCTTGATCTCCATGCTTTTGCCTCTCTTGGAGTTCAGTCTTCTATGGCAATGACTAATAATGAGCTGGTGCTTCTGCAGTTTCCTTTGTGCACTAACTCCTTCGTGAGGGAAAGTCGGAGATTCAAATCTTTCTCCGCGCTCTTTTCCCAATTCAAACTTAAAACACGGGTAACGCGACCATCAAGTGTAAACAGAGCGTTTCCCTAGCCACTAATGTGGCCAATATATTTCTTGCCTGCATTATAACGCCCTTGTTCTGTTCTATATATGCGTTACCCTGGCAGAAATAGGTTTAATTTAGGTCTTTGTACTTCTTCCATATTTGTCTTCCCCTCTGAGCTGATGAGGAGGTATTTTGACCTGTAACAGATGCCCCCTAAAGTGTGAGGTCAGAGACGAAGACGATGGCCGAAATACTTTATAATTTGTAGAGAGAGAGAGATTTGAAAGACTGAGGAAAACCTGAAACAACAAAATATGTCAGAAAATATAGTATTTGCCAAGAGTCGGGCATGTCCCATGCTCAGTAGCTTTAAACAACATGATTTCTCTAGAATAGAGATATGAAGAATCTATCCACCAATAGGCACAATGTGGAAGTGTCTGTCATAACAGGATCAGGCTGAAGAAGCTGTCTCCATAAACAATATCACAGCTTGGGGAAGGGAACACAACTTTAATGGTGTAGCCTTTGCCCCAAGGTCTTGACCGCCGATTCACTTAAACTGCATATTTCTCAACATGTGAATGAGGGAGTTGTCATCGAACATGTGAGAAATCGTCTGATTACCAGTCAATAATGAAAACTGTTAACAGACGTGAAGGTGGCCACCGATAATGATGATGGTCCCTAAGATGCCCGGTACAATCTAGCGAGTGTGAATAAAAGGAGTTGAAGTCGAACACTCGTAGAATCATTCGACCAAGAGCCAATGATGAAGACCCTTGATCAAACACAAGACTACCTGCCACTGATGTCTGCAAGTCTCTGGGTACTGATGTGTTTCTGGATCAACTTCCTAGATAAGGTGTTGAAGTCGATAGGAAGTGATATGTTGAGAGGTAGGCACTGAGGCGTCCTACATCAGTCAACACGAAACGGAAACCAACTGATTTTGTTTATGATTTGAGATACGGAAGAGTGAATGGGAACGTCAGACGACAAATAATTTCTGGCATAATGAATGGTTTGGTTGATAACAGGAGCAGTAGATAGCGAGATCTGCTTGAACAATAGAAGGTACTCTAGCAGGGTACTAGGCAGCTGAAGCGTGTTGAACACCAAAGAGTGTGTTAGGATTTTACTGGTGCAGGGACATTGGGAAATGAAGGCTAATACTCATATATGGTAGGGTTCGGCTAACTGCGAAAGAGTTTTCTGGGAAGTGCCATGTTCAAGAATTTTGCTGCCAAATCGACCTTTTTGAAAATGTGACAGAGGTAATATCCATCTTGTCCAAATTTTTCCCCGTCTGATTAAGTTTAATGAGTCCAGACGAGTAAAATCGGTGAATTTTTCATGTTTAGAGAGTCTGAAAAATGTCAGGAAAGACAACTCTGTGCCCCATCTGATTAGGTTTAACGAGTCCAGATGAGCAAACTCGGTGAATTTTTCATGTTTAGGGAGTCTGAAAAATGTCATAAAAGACGGCTCCATTGGGGTACCTTTGTCATGTCTTGATAACCGGGCACGACAAAGGGGTAATAGTAAGCCCGAAACAGTTCATTTTCCATAAGTTAGTCCATCGAATTCGGAAAAGTGAGAAATCTGTGTTCAATGGACGTCTACCTCATTTTGTTATGAGTACGAGGAGACGAAGTAAACTCAATCTTCTTTGTGAAATTTTAATGAGTCCACCAAAGAAAACTTGGTAACTCCGTGAAATTTTAACGAGTCACGCGGAGAAAACTCGATACCTCCGTGAAAGTTTAACGAGTCACGCGGAGAAAACTCGATACCTCCGTGAAATTTTAACGAGTCACGCGGAGAAAACTCGATTTACTTTTTCTGTTTTAAAGAGCGTTGAAAAAGAGGAAAAGAATGGCTCCTTGTTCTTTGTCTCAGTAGTTTTAACGAGTTTGACAAAGGTGACTCGGGATTTTTTCGGTTTTATGAGTGAGAAAAAGATTCCTAAAAAGAATGCTCAGAGCTTCTTCATGGTTTTAACGAGTCTGAAGAAGAAAACTCTAGGTTTTTCATATTAACGAGCAAGAAAAGACCAAAAAGAACGCTCGATGCCAACTTCGTGTGAGTTTAACGAGTCCGAAGAAGAGAACTTAAGGTTTTTCGGATTAACGAGCAAGAAAAATACCATGAAAAGAACGCTCGATAAAACATGAGTGTGTCTGCTCATAAATCTTGATCCCTTATTAGAATCATCAGTACCAAATCTCAAGAGTTGCGACATGTGTACAGCGAGGAATCACGACTTTGCCGACTGAATTAAGAGAGTCATGCCCCAGAATTAGCTATAAGAAGGTCAGAAGACATTCATTTTCACTGTTTCGAGTGCTGTGAAGAAGCTCTGGAGTGGAAAAGGGGTGGAAACTTCAGCTGGTGATTACGGTCGATCCGGGCAACAGTTTTCTATTCCACGAGATCCAGGTAAGAGCTAGAACCTCCTGTTATCATTTAATTGCCAATTTTTTAGTTTTTACTGGTTCAAAATTAGGAAATTTTGAGGCCCTAGAAAAATATTTGCGCCTAACGCGGGTCAGGAGTACAACATCCGCGTTAAACGCACAACCCGTGAGGGATGTAAGCGTTAGAACACTCTGTTTTGTATTAGTGACCGCGTTAGGCGCAACATGCTTCCTAGCAACTCAATTTTTTCGTTTTTGAAGTGGTCCAGGAAAATTTTAATCGGTTGGAAATGTTTCATTTGCAGGTGTTCAGCTGTTAATCATGAGTATCTGGCGAGAGAGAGAGCATGAGCGGGAAGAACGAGAGATGGTGACGGATGCGGCAAGTTTAATGGCTCTCCGGAGGTGCGGATTGCTTAAGTATGCCCGTTTAGAACTGATGAGGGGTCAAGAGGACCTCCTGAGGTGGCTGATCCAGCAGTGGGACGAATGGCATCATGTCTTTCGAATTGGTGGCAACGAGCTCGCCATCGAAAAAGATGATGTTTACTTTTTGACCGGTTTGTCATGTCGTGGGGCGAGGCCCAACTTGACGGGGTCCAGAGCTGACCCTCGTTCCACTACTGATTTGATCCATGCGCACTGCATACGTGGCACCCAGGCTGTCAGTAATCGGATACCTATCACACAGGTGACTTTGAGACCCTTGCGGTCTATTCTATGGATGATTGTTCGCTTGGCAGGTGCCAAGAGTCAGCATGTGGCTACCAAGGCCCAGATGCTCCTAGTCTTGGATTGTATGCAGCCTCAGGTTTTCGACTGGTGTGACGGTGTAGTCCGTCGGGTCCGAGCAGAGCTTACTGCATGCAAGACCCGTACTCAAAGAGAATTTGGGTACGGAACACTGATTGTTTCTTTCATACTGGAGCAGATACCACTGATGAGGCCCAGGATCCCAACAGCGCCATTGGGTCCACGCAAGCCGAGGCAGGCTCGGTGGGCCACTTTGCTTCCACGGCGAGGTTCCAGTTCGTCTGCAGCGGCATACTGTGGGTGTGCCAGAGAGATACCTGGTTCCTCTGAGGAGGATGGCTAGAGCAGTTGTATGCTATTATGAGCATCAGGCTTAGCTGTTTGGAGTAGATGTATTAGTGTTAGAGCATGGCTTAGTGAGCCAAATTTTGTAAAACACCCCGAGTTTTGGGAGATTTTTCTTTTTGATGTTTTCTATGTACTGGACACGACATATATCTATATATATATATATATTTTTGGTGATTTTGTGTTTTTAAATTTTTATGCATTTTTTGATGTGATAAAAATATATGTACTCATGAGTAAATCTTTTACAATAAATGTGACAAATTCCAATCTAACACATAATTTGCCAAAGAATCAGCTAATGCATTAAATTCCCTAGGAACGTGCTCAAATGTGATTGTTTGAAATTGACGTTCTAAAAGTCGCACTCGTAAAAAATAACGCAACAATACAGGGTGGCGGACGCGGTAATGATTGTTTAGCTGCATAATGATGAGTTGGGAATCTAACCTGACCACTAAATCGGAGATGTCACGAGATGCCGCTTCCGTGAGGAGTTGGATCACTGACATGTACTCGGCCACATTTTTGGTGGCATTACCCAGGAAGATCCCCCCGGAACCAAGAAGGTCTGACTTAGGCGTATAGAGAACCCAAGCAGCTGAAGCAATGTGTCTAGTGTGACGACTAGCACCGTCTGCATACCCAACGTATGATAACGAATGTGATGACATTTGTGTGAAAGAAAAAGATTACATGAGAAAAAAACTTCGAACCAAACAAATAATCCAGAAGCATCAAAAATAAAAAATAGGCAAAACTTATATACATAAAATTACAAAGCATATGCCTAGTGTGAAACTAGGCAAAATACTTCTTCAGATAGAGCCCGTTGCGGGGCTCCTCGAGTGGAATTCCATTACAGTCTTGTAGTTTGTAAGCTCCTTTTGAGAGGGCTTTAGTAACGATGTAAGGACCGAGCGACAATGGTTGGAGCGTTCCTGCCCCCAAGAGGTCGTGTTTTTTATCATAAAGTAGAACAAGATCGCCCTCTTGGAAAGAACGAGGCTTGACAGATTTGTCGTATTGAGCTTTAACTCGGCGCTGATGAGCTTCGAGTGCTAGTGTAGCATCTCGACGAGTTTTTTCCAAGTGATCGAGCGAGAGAAAGCGCTCTTTGGTGGCGGTGGTGCCAGGCAGGAGTTCAACGGCTAGTTTAAGCGATGGAATTTCGCACTCAATCGGAAGTACTGCCTCCAGGCTGAAAGCAAGTTGGAAAGGTGTGATATTTGAAAAGCAATACGGAATATTTTCCATGATACCTGTCTTGACCGAGATATCGATGAGCAGTGTCTTGGAAAGATTACCCATGTTCCCTTCCGAATCGATAGTATGGACAGTCGTATAAGAGGAGGGAACTATCTCAGGCTGGTCAAAAGACGGGATTTCAGTTTTTATCGCCTCTGAATCAATCGTCGAAGCGCGATGGTGAAACTCTCCCCAAGGTCGTTATTCTAATGATATGATCTCTCGAATAGCTTCGTCTATAGGCCAGACTTCATTGAGGAGATCCTTAGAGAGAACTGTTATGGGAGAGAGGGTTGTACCTGTAGTTGAAACCATATCAGTGGAGGGTTCAGATGCGACTTGGATGGCTTGGTAAGCCAACTCAACCGGCGAAAGCGGCATCTGATCTCCATAGGAATCAATTTCTGAAGGTGCCAGAAGGATCCATGGGTCGATAGAGCCATCCGAAGAGGTGGATATCATTGCAACCGTGTTTGGGATCTGAGGCAGCGGAAGAGGAAAACAACCCAGTAGGGAAGATGCCTTCAGAAGACCGGTACCGATACTGACGTAAGATTCAGGGACACCTCCTATTAAGGGTACAGAGCTACTTGGTAAAGTGGAATAATCAGGGGTGCAGAAGGATAGCTGATCGACCGTGACTATTTTCCCATCCAATGGAAATAGGATGAGTCGGAAGAGCGAAGACACGATGGCGGTCATAGCATAAGACCAACTGCGACCGAGCAATAGATTATAGTCGAGATGACGCTCTACGACTTCAACGTCCACGTTTACCGTTTTCCCACCAAGAGTGACGGGAAAGCTAACAAGGTATCCTTTGGGTAGGAACGTGTGGCCATCGAAAGCTTTCATGGAATTCGATGGCGGGGTTAGAGTAGGAGAACCTAAATTCAGCCAGCAAGCTTGTGACATAACGCAGGTCGAAGCACCTTCGTCTATGACAGTGCGATCGATGGGTCTCCCTTTTGACACAACCTGCACCTGGAATGCGAGTTGATGCGAGAGGCGAGGTTTAGCCTTTTCCATATCAAAGACTGCTAGCATGGAATCCTGGGGATCTATTCCGCCAATGGCCGAAAGCAAGGCTTTCCTTTGTGCTGGACAGGTTTGTAATACTTCAAGTGCAGACATGGCTGACGGTGCCTACGCCAAATCTTCTACAATATTGTAGTTTTGGGCTGCACGTGCAGAGGGATTATGAGTCGTGCGTCGAAGTGTCCCTTTTGGGGGACGAATTACAGGTTCAGCAGTAGGCCTTTCGATATGCAAATCGTTAGGCGGCGGTGGATTGGAACTAGTTCCAGGTTCTTGAGCATCTATGGTAGGGGCTCCATAAAGCTTGGCACGAGTTTGAAGGTCAATACTCTCGATGCCATAAATGGCAGATGGTCCTTCGCCGGAAGGATTCGAACCACCATTGCCCCGTTGATGGGGTTGTGGCGGGTTGTCAACCATATGTTGATGTTGCTGCTGTTGATTGGGGAAAGGATTGTGAAGAACGGCAGGTGTTCTCCCAGAATCCTTGTTAGCAATAAAATCAGTGCATTCCTGCAACCGAGGACATTTGTATGTCAAGTGGTCCTCTGCACAGATTTTACAAGGAAATCTCATGGGTTTATCCTTTCCTTTTTCGTTAGCAGCATTTTTCTGATTAGAGTTATTCTGATTATTCGACTGCTCTTCCAAAGAAGGTGTTTTCTTCTTATTCTTCCTATTTTTCCCGTTGGGTTTTTGTGAGGTTTGCACCGAATTTACCTCAGCGGAAGGGAGAGGATTCGTTTGATGCGGGGCGGTGGCAGACGAGGATGGCTGGGAGGTTTTCCCCCGAGACTGATTGGTGGCTACACCAGAGATCGTGCCAACGAGACCATCGGCATGCGCTCCGGTTTTCTGAGTATCTGGAGGGTTCGGGTTACCAGGGGCATGGGGGAGCAGAGCGTAAAGCGTGCTGGATTGTGAATAGATCAAATCCAGGTGCTCGGCACGACGAATACATTGATCTTCTGTCACTGCACCAGAAAGGCCAATGTCTTTAGAGATATGGGGTAAAAGAGACTTGCAAAACCAATTTGCCAAGAGGTGGTCCGGTATTGGCGCTTTGACAAGCCTCCTCCTACGTCTCCATTCATGAATATGGTCGAAGATGTGGGTGGCGGTGTCTTGGCGCAGTGATGTTAACAATTCTGTGCCGGTTTCCACTCTAATTGGTAGTTGAAAGTTCTTTAAGAACTCCGTCGCTAAAGCGCCAAACGTATTGATGGTGGCGCGTGGTAATTCAATGTACCACTTGGCGGCATTGCCTGTAAGGGTGCGGGAAAACAATCGAAGGCGGACACTATCATCTACCATGGAATTGGATATGGACCACAAATGGAAGGTAGTGATGTGTGCGGCCTGGTCATCTCCATGCTTCCCGTCGAACTTCAGGATATCTGAAGGAATCTTATGCGGTATAGGAGGCCAAAGCGAGTTGTGATTGATGGGGTCGTTTTTCAGCTTATGGATGTCGGGTATGTCCAAAGCTGCCAAGAAAGGCAATTGTGGGTTTGCCCCCGAGTCTAACCAAGGCAGCATGGGCTGACTATTTGGACCATAGGGTCCCCCCATCCACGTGTTACCAGAAGGGTAAGTGGGACTTTGATAAAAACCTCCCATAGGTGGAGGAGTAGGAACATACAGTTGCTGTCCATAGGGCATAGTGTATTGAGGGGCAAATGGTTGGTTGCCCCCAGTGTAAAAGTGCCCTCCCACTCTAGACGGAGGTTGGGGTTGGTTAGTCCAAATGGATGCAATATAGTTTCCCGGAGGCATACTAGTATTTGCATAATTTTGCAACGGTATAGATCCTACACCTATGTTTGAACCACTTAAGGGGATAGTATTTACAATGGGTTGTCCCATTTGTCCTAAGGATTGCATAGGAAGAGAAATATTCCCTGCTACCTGTGTACTGATAACACTGCCCCCTGGTACAGTGGTCAGGGGGTTTGAACTCAACAGAGGGTTCCAACCGAAAGGGTTGCTAAAGGGCACCGAAGTAGTCGTGCTCGTGGGAGGAGCTACCGTGGTCCCCAACGTGGTCACGGTAGGAGTAGATGCCGAAGGGTTCGATAAACTACTGACAATTGTGTTGACCATAGGGTTGGGGGTAGGCATATGTTGACTACTGGGGTTACCCAGTAATGTCATAGAACTGACCACCGGCGGGGAGGATGATGGCGAACCAGGAATGGTTGCCACTGGTATCGACCCTATGGATACCGGTGGAGAAATAGATGTTGGTGTTGCCGCAGACATATCTTGGCGCGATGGAATCTGGATTATCACCGGTCCTAACGGATAAGTGAGCGGAGGATTGTAATTAGGTACAACACCTTCAGTGAAAGGGTCCTCCGGGAGTTCCGGCTGGTAAGGGTCTATGTGATAATCCAGATTAGTCAAAGGAGACTGCTCCTCCGTAGAAGGCCCGGGTTCACCAAGGTTCAATCTTTCCTCTAAGGTGAGAGGAGGTAGACCTTGCTGTCGTCTAGACTAACGACGTGGGTCAGGGGATGCCACGGTGACCGGTTTAATTTTAACAAATTTTATTTAAAATGTGATATATTATGAAGTCTCAAGTGACAGTAACCACACACTTACTAAAAAGAAAAAAGACTCTCTAAAATCAATCAACAAGCAGCCAGTATAGGGTGCCCTGTCTGAGTACTACCGTTCACTGGTGATGAAATCCAGTCTCACAATAGCATACAGAGAGGGTTGGTCGAAAGTACAGTTACGGTTACTCTAGAGCTTCGCCCGAACCCCAGACGATAAGTGTAAGAACTCTCGTGAAGACGAGTACCCTCCTAAAGACTGAAGACAGAGTAGGTCCGTCTGTTTCAGGTACCAGGACAGCCCGTCCCAGTCACCTTGTGTAAGTCCCTAAAAGTATAGCCACTAAGGATACCTCAAATCACATACACTATCAGGGGGGTCCACGGTCAAGGACAGTGTGCTATATGGGAAAAATACCTAGATCCCCGATCTAGTTTCGACATCCCCGAAGGGAACCCCAGTATATAACACACCCACAGGATGCAGTCGAAGGCGGGCTACCTTCTAGTGCACCCAAGTGTTGTCTCGCGCTGAGCTCCGGTAAAGGAACGGTCCCAATAATGTGAGTGCAGCAGGATTTCACTCGTTAATGGCTCTAGTTTTCAAGTTTTGAGATCTTGGGTAGTTTTCTCACTTTCCTAACCCAAGATCCTAGCCTGAACTACTGTTTGTGTGAGCTCAAAAAGAGTTATTAGATTGATTTTATTATCTCTTTGTTTTTAGTGTACTTTGTTATTAGTCTGGCGGAGGGGAAATGGACGTATGAAGTATAGTGAGACTCTTGACTCAATAAACCATGCAAAACATGCTCTAAATATTAACTTCAATGAACAATGTTTCTAAAAGGAGAGGTTTCTTTTTTCAATTATCCATGCACCAACATGTAAATAACACAGCTCAACTTTTAAGATTCAGCCTTCTATCTACCTCTTTTAACAGTCTGTGAACCAAACTTTCAGAATAAACTCAGCTTAAATGCAGAAAAATAAAAATAAAAAAATTTTCTCTTTAAAAAAGTAAATGCTTTTCACACTAACTAAATAAGAGAAACAAATAATCAATGCCAGTTTAGCAGACAAGTACAGGGATTCGGTCTGTGAAAGGTACTGGTGGCCAAAAAACTCCACAGCTAAAACACAGTCACAGAAGTGAACAACAGGGTTTTTGGCTGGGTAACGCTCTGTCTGTGAGAAAATACAGCGTTATAACGCACTGTATTTAAGCCTATACTGCGTTATAACGCACTGGATATACTGCATAGGTCGCGTTAATCCAGGGAAAAGCTCTTCAGTTGGCCAGACAGGCACAATATTGAACTCTGCAAGCGTTTGGTATGTCTACTGGGCATCAAAAAATGGTCGGAAGGATACTGAACAGAGGAGAGAAGAAATAAAAGGGAAAAATAGTCCGGAAACTATGGGGACACTCCCCAGCGGAGTCGCCAATTCTGCTATAGGGTAAACTGCTTGGGTGGTTGGTTTTCGTATATCCCTCTCAGGGCTTTCCGGTGCCCGAGGCAGACAGTAAGATTAGCTATGTTGTTCACAAAGATGGCATGAGCATGTTCATATTAGCTTGAACTAACTTGAAGGAATACAATAGAGAATTACCTCTTTGATAGCTTTAGAATCCTTTGGAGAGCGCTACGCAGCAAAGCAAGAGTCCTTCTTCACCGGCTCCAAATCTGAATCCTGCAATCAGTCAAAGCACCCGCGTAACTTCTGATATAACAAGTATTCTATCAATTAAATCAACAGTAAACATCTAGATTATACACATCTGAGCCATTCATATCATACTAAACAAGTATTGAAATAACAATATAACATTAAGCATCGAATGGACAAAACGAACATAGTTCTATTGATTTTGAAAGAAGGAGGATTACAACCATCGGTTGTACCAAGCCCTCCTCAATCTCCCAATATCTCTTCTCTATCAAGTGAAGAAGTCCAAGCCAACAAGCTCTCTAGGAGCCTCTTTGACTCTTGGCCTTCACAATGTCACACTATTCTCTATTCCACAAGTATGCAAGAACTTTTGAGCAATCCTTCGACCCTCAATTAAGAGCCTTCAGCTCCTTCTTATAGGAGAGGGAGAAAGCCATTGTTTCCCTTCTCTTTCCACTAGTTTGGAATGGAAAAGGCTTAGATGTTTCCTTCATCTCCATGCTTTTGCCTCTCTTTGAGTTCAATCTTCTATGGCAATGACCAATAATGAACTGGTGCTTCTGCAGTTTCCTTTGTGCACTGACTCCTTCGTGACGGAAAGTCGGACATTCAAATCTTTCTCCGCGCTCTTTTCCCAATTCAAACTTAAAACACGGGAAATGCGACCATCAAGTGTAAACAGAGCATTGCCCTAGCCACTAACGCAGCCAATATATTTCTTGCCTGCGTTATAACGCCCTTGTTCTGTTCTATATATGCGTTACCCTGGCAAAAATAGGTTTAATTTAGGTCTTTGTACTTCTTCCATATTTGTCTTCCCCTCTGAGCTGATGAGGAGGTATTTTGACCTGTAACAATAACCATACATACATTTCCCATGCCATTTATTCATTTGATCCCTCAAAATTCCTTTCAACTATCCAAGGTTTTTTTGAGTCTCCCCATATGGAACGCAACCTTGAAATTACTGTAGCTTGTGCCCAAGCATCTGCTATCCTTGCTTATAAGGGACTTGTATCTTCTGGTAAGATTCTCGTGGAGGCTTCAGGCATTCAAAATACATATTTAGGTAAGAAGGGCTTCCCAAAGCCTGTATCCACATCAAAAGGGACACCAGAAGGCCAGATTCTTCCAGTGAGTAATTGAGGTGCTAAGAGAGTGTGCTATAGCAGTAGCTTTTATGTAAATCGTAAATGTAGTTTAGAGGGGAATGATAAGCCAGATAAGAATGAAGATCGTTGTTGGAACTACTGTGCAAAGTCAACAGATACTTAAATTTCTTCCAGAAACCAAGAACGCACCTTCTAGCAACAGAAGAATCCCACAGAAGGAGGAACATTTTCCTGAATCTGGCATTCTATTTCAAACCAATTCTCATTCCGGAAATTTGTAAAAAAAAATATTTTCTCTATTTCTGGGTTGAAGCTCTAGTTTTGCAATAAAAAAGTATATATATTAGTGCGCATGAGATAGGGAGGTAGTAGCTATAGGGAGAGAAGTTGATAGATAGGTAAATGTGTAGTAGTTGTAGAATGAAGCAGTCGATTTTTTGAAGATGTAGAGGGCACAGAATTAGTGAGTCCATCAATTAAAATTCATTTCTCAGATGAAGAACTGGGCACGTAGATCAGTTAGTCATTAAACAAAGGTTGAATTGCAGAGATGTAGAACCATAGCATTGAATTTGCATAGCGAATGGATTGTAATGGGAGCAGCAACTTATGTTATATTTTTCATTTGAATTTTGAATTTTAATCTATAATTTGCTTCAGCATTCTTATTATACTTACATATTGTGGTTTGTTGTGATTTCTCAGGATAGATTAGGATAATTTAGGTTTGCTCCAGGACTGTTGATTTCCCACCACCACTGGTGACAAGTCCTGTAGCCGAATAGAATCATAGATATCATATATTTTAATTTATAGACATAATTTTCGTTTGAAAGGTTGTGAGATTAGATTTCAAAATCACCATTTCATTCCGTACTTAAACTTCCATTTCACTCCAATAAGCTCGAATAAAATATTAAATCCGGTTTTATATTTTTTATGATCTGTTTCATTACGATAATTCTATGATTGTGAGTGGGATGTGCGAGTATTGATTTCTGAGTGATCGCAATTAAGATATATTTAAATTCTTTGAGTTTGGGAATGTTTTCTTTTTCATTAATTAGTTTATTTTCAACGTTTGCAGGATCTAATTTAATTTGTTCATGCATAGCGAGATTTCTCGTAATAATTAAATTTCTTTTAAATTAGAATTGTTCTTTTTCATATTATGATCACTTATTTACAAGTTTGAGTGTGGGTTTAATTATGTAGGCAGTAGTGATTGAGTTTTCATTATTGTGTGACATGATTTGGATTTATTTTTTATTATAAGTTGCATATATTTGAAGAGTGAGCTCATTTGTAAATAAACTTTTTTCATTTAGATTTAAATATTTGAATTGAAGAGATGTTATTTTTAATAGGATATCTTAAATGTTAATTTACATAGAGAGAAGTAGTTTTCTTCTAGCAATAGTTAGAATTGGCTTGTGTTAATTTGAATTTTGAATTTGTTATGAATAATAGTTAGTTTAAGGTGTGAGTTTTCATTAGAATAGTGTGTGTGTCTTTGTGTTTGTTCAAGATTAATTTCAAGTATTAGTTTTTAAGTTAATTAGATCAAGGTTTTCAAGATATCATAGGGGATTTAAATTCGAGTACGAGAATGATTAAGGATTTCTTCGTATTTCCTTAGAGTTTAATTGCATTATGGAGTTTTTCACTGAACGAAATTGGTTAAGTAGGTTTCTGTTCCACGATTGCTTGTTTGCCAGTAAATGTGTGTTTCATTCTAGTGTTTAGTTTATCATTACAAAGGAATATCTTTATACTCTGATTAGTAAGTTGAGCCAATACGCAGTACAACTCGCGTTTACGACTCCTGGATTGATAATTAATATTGAGAGGTTTAATCTGAAAATTAAGCTGACCAACAGTACGCTATCAACCCAGTGATATATAATTCTAGTGATCTTGTTATCAGTCTTCTCCAACTATTGGATCAACTCAGGTTTCCACTATGTGACCTAATCGTCTTTCCAACAGGTTTTAAATTCAGCTAACCTCACCAGCCAGTCCTGTAGTTCATGTGTGAAGGTTACGAATAATATTTTTTATACTTCTGTAAATATGTACTTATTATTCCACACTTTAGCAAATAGCTTCTTACTCCCATTTTATTTTACGGCAAATTCCTGAATCTTCTTTTCAAACGAGTCCTCAAGTTCAACCTTCAAAGGCTACCAGTGACTGTGTGGTATTACCCAATCTCTCTCTCAAAATGCTTCTAGTCCCAGAAACGGAACTATTTATTGGTTCGAGGGGTCGTGACCCAGTTTCAGATTTAAGGTTTACCAAAAAACCTCTGTACTACCGGCCCTTTTAGCAATGGCCTACTTGCGCAGGTCAAGCTCTAACTCGAAGTAGTATGGGAGGGTGCTGGAACAAATTTTCTGCACCTTCAGAGAGAGAAAGTTAATTAAAGTGGGTCCCTTCAGACCTAATAGGCCTGCACTGGAGAAGCCCTAACCAAGAAAACCTCAATAACATATTGATGGAATAACTCAAGTGTACATCATAAACCACAAGTTAACCACTAATCAGATGCAACAGGAAAAGAACACAACCAGATCTAAACATTCCTTACCCTTTTCAAGCATCGCATCCACGTGCGCGTCAACTAATCACCAATATTCAATAAATAGTCATAATCTTAGAAATAGCATATAGCACAACCAATAGTCACAACACAGATATACTCATATATCAACAAAATGGTCTTCTCATTCATTAATATTTATATTCTTCTTATAGACTCTTTACTAGCCCGTGCACACATCCAGTGGGGTCCACACACACAAAACTCAGGGTCTCTACGCCTACAACCATTAGGAGCACTTACCCAAACAATCCAGAAAATAGATCCACAATTCATATCCATACTTAATCCCAACTTAAACTTACTTCTAGACTCAATTTGTCCATCTATTTATACTATATTAGCCTGTGCTACTCTATGGTTAGAAAACCATGGTTTGTGGACCCTTGGTACACCCTTTTACCCATTACAATTCATTCGGGGCTTTGGCCTGCCCCAAAGACCCTGCACTCGAATAACCTATTACAAAATATTATGAAATTGCACCAAAAATTGTGGTTATAGGACCCCGCTCCAATAATAGATTTGCATGGTTTAAAGTGAAGAAATAGGGTAATGTGGTAACTAGTGAAGGATGCAGATCAATTTAGAGATGGATTGAAGTCCTCTTCAAAATCCAATGAGGAGGTGGATTGAATCTCGGTTTAAAGGTCGTGGCATGAGGTAAGTCGAGGATTTTGGGTAGAATGTAATTGCCACCAAACTTAAAATCGTTTGAAGAGGTTTGTGTGTTAATACACTGTGAAAAATATTAGAGAAATAAATCTTGACATAGTTTTCTTGAAAATAAATTGTTGCAGGGATCAGTGAGGAAGATAATTATATTTAAAGGTTTATACATAGAATTTATTAAGAACATAATTTAATAAACCCAACATTGAAAATATTTCAAGTATGTCACATTCATAGAAAGCAGATGAGTAGCAGATGAAGGGAATTCGTAAGGGAAAACAGTTATAAAACTTGCGGTTAAATTTCTGATCAAAGAAAGAGGAATTTTGAAATCTCACTTCCTGGGTTTTTTGTAGAACCAGGTCTATTTGGTAAATTGTGAGCAATTTTCCAAAAAAGTCTCTGGTTGAGGATTCTCGAAGAGATATTTGGACAATGGTTTTGCAGATTCATGAATGAAAATGATTTTATTTGTTTATAGAAACTCCTGAACCAACAGTTTACTTCCTGTTCCTGAATGAGTGGTTCAGTTCCTATACGGAGAGTGAAATTCCTGTTCTGGCAGAGGGATCCATGTTCATAATTTTAACATTCACATACGTCCATCAAGAGTGATGGTAAATGAGAAGATGGGTTTTGAGCATCAGAGAGTTCACATGCTCATGTGATCACTTATTCACACTCAGGTTTGTAATATTGTGAAAAAACTCTAAAAATTAACCTTTCCATGTTTAGGAATAATTGATAAGAACGCAGTTTTAAATAGAAATTGATTAGTGATGGAAGGGTTAAGATCTCTATCTTGAAACTTGTAGCATAATATTGATGTTTAAGGTTGTGACTTAGGAGGAATAGACCATATATGTCATAAGTTGGTAGCAGAGCTAGTAAAAGCTCTTTTGAGGAAAACTAGAGTAGAACTTGTACACACAAATATAATTGTGATTGCAGGAAGAAAGGATCATATTTAAACCTGACAAGCAATGGATACATAGAGAAAATGTGTGGCATAATATCGAGAATATTTGATGCTCTTGAAGAGCATTTTCATAGGCAAAGGAACATGGAATAGAGCATTCAAATTGCAGATTAATGGTGGAAGAAGATCATGCACAGATCTGGAAGGTGATATGGTATGTTTTTATTTTAACTCTAGTTTGAGAATATGTTTAGATATTTCAAGTTGCAGACAAAGAGGGAATATCTCAACAAAAGAACAACAAGCATATTTGTAATAAGAAGAACTAGTTGTGTTCTTGAAGGCAGAGTTAGTGGATACTCTAAAGGAAAGTGGAAAAGAACCTAAAAGCTCGAGATGAAGGTTGGAAATAGAGGACAAGAGTTTTCTCAAAGGAAGTGAAATTTGTAGAAGTAAAGTGGAGAAAAAGAGTTGATCATAAGAATGGTTCGAGATGCAGAGAACCATAGATCAAGCTTAAGGAGAAAATCTTGATGAGATATCGAAGGCAGTTATGGAGACTTACTCAAAACATAGGCTTAGGTGTATTCCACAAGTGAACTGGTGAAGTTCATAGAGGAGGATAAGATTATTGTCGATAATCATTGCAGACATTCGGGGAGAAGCCACAGGAAGGAGAAGGAAGATGCCAAGGAAAATGGCATAAGAATGATTCAAGAAGAGATTGACAGAGAGAAGGCTGAGATAAAATTCTATCTTGAGTTATTTATGGAGATGTTACATAGGAATAACGAAGACCAGAGGTATGGTTGGATTATGAAAATGAAAGTCAAATGCCATAGATTGCAAGTGAAGTGGGATCATAGATTGAATGCTCAACTGAAGGAAGAGTTACTCAGAGTAAATGAGCATGAGGAAGTTTTGTTATGTGAAACAGAACATGGAACCATTTTTTTTAAAGTAATGAAGGTACAAAGGAGAAATATACAGACAATTTTCTGAGTCATATGGCGGATTTATAGTAGGAATAAGGCCCGGTGGTTGAAGCATCAAGTGAGACCGTAAGGTCTTATGTTTTTAAAACTGATAATTTGTGTATGATTGCAGGTATTGCAGGAGATAGGCAACCTTTTGAAGATGTCTCCAGGATGGATGAAGATGTTGAAGTCAAATATGATGAAGAAAACCTCTCAGATGAGGAAGGCTTTTAATGGTTGCAACAAAAGAATTTTATTCATGAGTTACTTAAAGGGGGAAGAAAGTCATTTGAAGTTGTCATGGAGATGGAAGATCATAATATTATTAAGATGAAGAGTGAAGGAACATTGTCTCAGAGAGGTAATATAATAAATTTGACTAATGTTACTAATGAAGAAAAATTACAGGAGAATGCTAATGCATAAGACGAGGCAAGAATAGCTCTTAAAGAGGTCTTAGTGAAAGAGAGTAACAAAAAATGTGTTGAAGAAGGAGGTGAGTTAGATTTGTCTCAGTACAAAGAGAAGAGAGTGATAATAATGAATAAAGAGGAATTACATCTATTGAAATATGTTAAGAAAGAAGAAGAACATATTGAGGACTATAAACATCATCATGATTAAGTACTTGTGAGGCGTCAAAGAGAAATTGAGTTGTTGGAGTATTTGTTGAAGGAACCAAAGTATGAGACTGTGAATGTAGTCAGAAATGAAGGAGTGTCTCAAGTTTTTATTGGGATAGAGATATGTGTTAGTTGCCAAGTTTATGAAGTACTCGCTACCAGAGAAGAAAAGGTGGATGAGTATGCACTTAGAAAGATGACAGAAAATTTACTTCCTGGAACTAAATTTGAAAATCAGATGCAACAAATGGAAATTGCAGAACAAGATTTTAATGAAAGAAATCAGGGAACAACATAAATTGATTATGTGATTGAAAAACTATGCAAATTAATGATGAACAAGTTCATATGGAGAAATCTGAAAACAAAAGGAATGATCGATCAGAATTTGGAGCTGATTGAAGGAAGGAAAATGGACAAGAAGGTAGTAGACATGTAGCAGCAACAAAGGTGCTGAGCATTTGGAAAATTACAAACTAAAGTTTTGGACCCTAGAGGTTTTCATCGGCATATGGAACACATGATCAGAAGATCATGAATGTTTTCAAATTTGGCAGTCTGATGCAGGAGCATTCGGCTCGAAGAATCATTCTATTTTGGTTGAGTTAGGGGTTATAATGTTTGATAAATAATTTAATTTATTAATAGGAATTTTGTATATTTTTAAATGATTTTAGTGAGAAATAGGGGTGTGAGGTTTTTAATTTAAATATTCTCAAATAATTGAGAATACGAGAGATATTAGCCTTATGAAGATTTCATAAAAATCTTAGGGATTAAGAAGTCATAGAATAGAGAATTAGTTGAGTTAAACCATGATTAAGAGATTTTAGGAATTAGTTTAGTGATCTATTGAGAATATCATGGATTTAGAATGATCCATAACTATGTAATTGTTTCTATATATTTGTAAGCGTTGAAGGCATTAGATGAGGTTAATTCAAATGAAGAAAACCATATCATATATGTGAGGCCATTTCAAATGAAGAAAATCAGGCCATGGAGAGAGAGGTGAATTAAACAAGGATTTTAAGTATATGTACACTTTGATTAATGAAAAGAAGTTTCATTATTTTACTATCTCTATGAATATTAATTGATGAATTCCATTTTGTATGTATATCTAGAGTTGATGATGGATTAAAATGAATCTATCATATGTGAGGACAATCCTTGAAGAATGAATTATTTCTGCATAACTGGAAATTGTCATTGTTCGAGAAATTAAAATTGGTTTCTATGTGATACATATGTACTGTGTATGATTATGTTAATACTAGCTTGAATTATTTAGCGGTGAATGGATGGTGCAATAAGGACTTCTTGTTATTCAAATACTTATTTTTATTTCTGAGATCTGGAAATCAATGCATGAGAAGATAGAGTACAGGAATACACAATTACTGTAAAGAGGATTAGAACCTCATAAGAAAAAATAGTGGTACAACAGTTGTGGATTGAATGTTTAAGGAAGGATCGATATGTTCACATTTCCATAGAGTTGATTGAAGACAAATCCAATAGAAACGTGTGCAAGAGGGATTTAATACAGAGTATGTAGCATGTGTTGAAGGAAATCGAATGATGAATTTGATGTCAAGGATAAGTGTTAAATGAAGAAGAGTCGAATAGATCCTCATCAATTGACAAAGTTGGCTCAAATTTTTGAAATCATTGATTGAAAACGTTCGCAGTGTGAATAAAATGTGTCACTGTTGAGGTGAAAAATTGTCAACACAGAAGGATTACAACTCAAAGGATACGTGTGGAAAAACAAGGATAGGCTTGTGTGGTTTAAAGTGCAAAAATTGGGTAATGTCATAACTAGTGAAGGATGCAGATCTATTTAGAGATAAATTGAAGTCCCGTTAAAAAATCCAATGAGGTGGATTGAATATTTGTTTAAAGGTTGTGGCATGAGGTAAGTCGATGCTTTGTGTAGAATTTAATTGCCATCAAATTTAAAATCATTTGAAGAGGTCTGTGTGTTAATACACTGTAAAAAATATTGGAGCAACAAATCTGTGCATAGTTTTCCTGAAAAGAAATTGTTGCAAGGATGAGTGAGGAAGGTATGTCTATTTAAAGGTTTATACATAGAATTTAATGAGAATAAAGTTGAATAAACCCAAAATTTAAAATATTGCAAGAGTGTCACGTTCATAGCAAGAATATGAGTAGTATACGAAGGGAATTCATAAGAGAAAATTGCCATCAAACTTGTGGTTAAATTTCTGATCGAAGGAAGATGAATTTTGAAATTCTGCCATCTGGGTTTTGGGAAGAACCGCGTCTATTTGGTAAATCGTGAGAAATTTTACAAAAAATGTCTCTGGTTGAGTATTTTCGATGTGATCTCTAGATAGTGCTTTTGCACACCGCGTCAATGAAAACGATTTGTTGTGTTTATAGAAGTTCCCAAACCAGAAATTTACTTCCTGTTCCTGAACTAGTGGTTCAGTAACTCTACCAAAAGTGAAATTCTTGTTCCGGCAGAAGGATCCCTGTTCATAATTTCAATGTTCTCATACATCCAAGAAGACTGAAGTTAAACAAGAACATGGGTTTTGAGCATCAGATAGTTGACATGCTCATGTGTTCACTTATTCGCACTCAGGTTTGTAATATTGCGCAAAAACTATAAAAAATAACCTTTCCATATTTAGGAATAATGGATAAGAACACAGTTTTAAATGGAAATCTATTAGTGCTCGAAGGGTTAAAGTCTCTATATTGAGACTTGTAGCATAGTATTGATGTTTAAGGCTACTACTCAGGAGGAATAGACCAGATATGTCATCACATTCAAAGGTGTTTGAAACTCGCAAAGAAATCACACCTATTCGTGATCATGATCATGCTATTCATTTGATTCAAGGAAGTGTTCCTTTGAACATCAGGCCTTACATATATCCTTATGTCCAAAAGAGTGAAATTGAATGGATGGTTGCATAAATTTTAGAGGCTAGTATAATTCAACCTAGTCAAAGTTCTTTCTCTACTCTGGTAGCATTGGTGCACAAGAATGATGGATCATGGCACATGTTTCCAGATTATAGGGTGCTCAATGAGCTCACTATTAAAGATAAATTTCCCATTCCTGTGATGGATGAATTATTGGATGAATTACATGGAGATGTTTATTTTACCAAGTTTGATCTTTGTTCAAGATATCATCAAATTAGAATGAAGACTCAAGATATTCCGAAAACAACATTTCAAACTCCTGAGGTTCATTATGAATTTTTGGTCATGCCTTTTGGCCTTACCAATGCACCTTCTACATTTCAAGGGTTGATAAATTCCATTTTTAAACCCTTACTTAGAAAATTTGTGTTAGTATTTTTTGATAATATACTAATCTACAAGAGTTCTTGGAAGGATCATGTTCATAATGTTGATAGGGTTCTTAAACTATTGGAGGAGAAACAACTATATGAAAAAACCTCCAAATGTTTCTTTGGAGTACAAGAGGTGGAATGTTTAGGTCATGTTGTATCTCAGGAGGTGTTAAGTTAGACCCTAATAGAATTAAAGCTCAAGGAATGGAAAGTCCCCACAACACAAATAAGTTGCGAGGTTTTCTCGGGTTAACATGGTATTATCGAAAGTTTATTAAGAATTATGGGAGAGTAGCAACACCTCTAACAACATTATTGAATAAGGGTGCATTTTCATGGACTCCTAAAGCAACTAAGGCCTTTGAACATACTAAAGAGGAAATGTTCTTAGAACTGGTCTTAGTTACGCCATACTTCACAAAAACCTTTATTGTGGAATGTGATGCTTTAAGAAATGGAATTGGTGTTGTTTTAATTCAAGAAGGAAGGCCCATTGACTTTGAAAGTCGTCCAATCAAAGGAAAGTATTTACATAAAGCTATTTATGAGAATGAAAATTTGGAAATATTACATGCACTAAAGAAATGGCAACCTTACTTAATGGTAATACACTTCAAAGTAAAAATTGATCATGATAGTCTTAAATACTTTTTGGAACAAAGAATATTTTCAGAAGAGTGAAAAAATTGGGTCACAGAAATGTTGGGTTATGGCTTTGAAATCATCTACAAAAAAGGGAAGCTAAATGTTGTTGTGGATGCACTCTCAATAAAGGATGAGGGGGTGGAAGCATTGCTTTGTGACATTTATATTATACTACTATATTAGATAAACGAAGCAAGGGAGGAATGGAAGAATGATGAAGAAGTGTGGACACTCATTCAAAGGTTGCAGTAAGATCCTAGTACATCTGATCCATTTAGTTGGAAAAATGATTCCTTATGGTACAAATATCGCTTATATTTTTGTAAGAATTCCAAATTAAATAAAAGATTCTTTTGGAATTGTAGACCTCTCCCTTTGGAAGACACTCAAGATTTTTAAAAACTTACCAGAGGGTGAAGAAAAATTTGTTTTGTGATGGCCTTAAATTTGATATTCAAAAGTTTGTGGCGGAATGTTTGGTTTTCCAGCAAAATAAAGTTGAGAAAATTAAGACCCGGTGTCTGCTAAAACCTTTACCCATTCCAAGTCAACATTGGGAGGAGGTTTCAATGGATTTTATCATAGGTTTACCTATTTTAGAAGGAAAGAGTGTTATCATGGTGGTATTTGAAAGGCTTACCATGTAGGCACACTTTTGTGCATTATCTCATACATTTAAATAAAGTACATTTGCTACTGCATTTATGGAAAAAATTCAAAAGATACTTGGAAACCCAAATATTCTTGTAAGCGACAGATATCCCATTTTCACTTGAAATTTCTGGATGGAATTATTTTCTTGTTTGGGTACTCAAGTAGCCCATAGCTCATCTTATCATCCTCAATCCGATGGGAAAAATAATATAATGAAAAAATGTTTTCAAGGATATATTCGTTGTTTTGTATCTGATAAAAAAACACAATGGGTCAAGTGGTTACCTCTGCGTGAATGGTGGTATAACAGTTCCTTCCATATTGCAACAAAAAATGACCCCATTTATGGCACTTTATGGATATCATCCACCATCCATCACATCATCTTTAAGAGAAAATTATAAGGTTCAAGCAGTGGAATATGACATCAAGCATCAACAAAAAGTTCTCCAGCTCTTAAAGGATAACCTAAATTTGGCACAAAATCAAATGAAAGAACAGGCATATCAACATTGTAGCGAGATAAGTTTTGATGTTGGAGACTTGGTATTTTTACGGCTACAACCATACAAACAAATTTCACTCAATCAAGCTAAAAATGATAATAAAATATCGCCAAATTACTATGGTCCTTACAAGGTGTTGAAAAGGATTGTTACTATGGCAAACAAATTGGAGCTTCCTACTTCTTCTAGAGTGCACCCAGTTTTTCATGTTTCATGCTTAAAGAAGTTTATAGGTGACAAACTTCCAGTTCAAACAATATTGCAAGAACTTGATGAGGAAGGAAAAATTATATTGGAACCTGAAGCAGTGACGAAAACAAGAACTCGACAGCTATGAAATCGATCAATAGTATCTGATCAAGTGGAAGAACTTACCCACTAAATATTCCACATGGGAGGATGAGAATTTTATACAAAAGCATCCAAATCTACTCAAGCGTTGAGGACAACACTTTCTTGAAGGAGAGGGGCATGTCAGGTCCCTATATTACTAGTATAGTCTCTTATTTTTGTATTTTAGCCCCCTTATTGTTATTATTGTACCCCTGTAGTCCCCATATTGTTATTATTGTGCCCCATAAAACCGCACTATTGCTATTGTTGGCCCTTATATTATTATTTTTAGCTTGGATAGGATTATATTGTGACCCCATGGACTCCTATATATAGAAAGGAGGTTTCGTCATTTGAACCATCCAAGAATTGTTCATGTATGTAATTTAAAGGAGGTTTCCCCCTCAAAGTGCCTTATTTCTAAGGCGTTGATCTCTCTGTTTCTTCTATTTTTGGAGTTGTTCTCATAGCATTCTCAGTGGGAGAATCATTAGCTGAGCTCTTTGCTTCACATTAGAAGATGAAAATTATAATGTTGCACATGGCAAGGGCAGATCTTCTCTTGGTTGAGGAGAGAGACTTGGAATTTTGCAGAAGGTTGCCATCAAATCCAAAGGGGGATATGGTGTTGTCCTTTCTGGAAACCTACATTAATGTCAACCTACACTGAAAATATGTCAATTGTCTATGATTTCCAGCTTGTTCAGTTTGTTGTAGGTCTCCATGAATGATATGACTTTGTTAGTATGAAGTTTTCTAGCGGGTCTACCAAAATCCTTCACTTTAGGTACTAGTGACATATAACACTAACAATTATAATAATATTTTTATTTCTCTTCAGATTTGCAATACAAATGTTAGGAACCCTGTAATAAATAACATGAAAATATAAGGGGACATATAACAATGAAAAACACTAAGGAAACCCAATATAAATATGTAAATTTACTTTTTTTATTAAAAGAAAATGTTTAATCTATTGATGAGAACATGCAAACCTGGATCTACAAATCCCCCTCAATGGGATGGGTCCTCTGATACCTTGTGCTTCAACTATATCTTCACTTTTCTCAATGAGAGTGTATGCAATGGGAAAAAAAGTAGTGATGGCTTGAACTTAATAATGTAAGCTCAAATATCACAAGACAATAATTAGGATTATGAGAATGGTCATGGTCAAGAATGAGGAGAAAACCCCTCTATTTATAAAAAAATATTAGGATATATTAATATCTAGGGTAATAATAAAAAATGTTGGACTAAATAAAGATCTAAAAGTTAGGAATATTTTATTATATTTTATAGAGGGAACATTTATTTCAAATGATCAAATATATTTATTTAGAAAGTGGTTAAATTAATTAATAAAAGAAAATTAATTATTTAATTAATTTATAGGGATAAAGTCAAATATGAATTAGAAATAATTATTTAAAAATGATCTCATGAGAGAAATAGGGCATAATTATGGAATAATAAATAAATAATGATTTATTTAATATTCCTAAGTTGTTAAGTAAAAATGATTAGTAATAATCATTAAATAATTATTTAATAATTGTTTCAAGAGAACAGTAAATAAATAATGATCTCTTTACTTATTCTCACGGGGTTTTTTGGATTTTAATGAAGAATGACTTAGGAGAATGGTTCACTAAATTATTTCCTCTAGTGAAAGTGGGTTTTAATGTGTAAAACCCTATAATACATGGTTTATTTCGATCAACCTAGAAGGAAATCACTATGTGATCATTTTTTAGGTGATAAAAGATTTCCCCCCAATGTAAGAGTGTCAGGTGCAAATCACATGACCAAAATATGTTGTAGGTTTAGAGAGAGAGAGAGAGAGAGAGAGAGAGAGAGAGAGAGAGAGAAAGAGTTGAAGAAATTAAGGGAAGGACTGAAAATGGAGGTGAGACTTACTTGTTAGATAGAATTCTCCTTTTATGATGAATACAAGATCTCAATGAAGCAGGGCAAACATAGCCATACCCACTGAAATAACTGAGCATAAATCATAATGATTTTCCCCAAAATATGGGTAAGATAAACATGGCAAATGATACATGATACATTGGCTTAAATGGGTCAGAAAGTGATAGAATGATATAGTGAGTCCCATATACATAAGGTTCCTACAAGACATACGCTAATACTGATATAATGAACAATGAATTGAGTACATAGGAATATATTCCCCTGGGATGATATGAGGGCAAGATCACAACCAAAGAAGCCCTATTGAATAGGAAAGGTATTTGAATATTTGAATGGACCCTTTGAAAGGGAGTTACATGATGTAGGCTCTAAAATCGGTGGAAAACTGAGCCAGTAAAATATGTGAAACTACATCTAAGGCGAGATCATGATCTAATAACATATATGCATGTGGAGGGCTACTTGAAGGTCCACCCCCTCATGAGGTCTGGAACATCTCACACACACCTGATGAATGCTCGCTCGATCACTAGACCATCAAGTGTACGATTCTTGATCATGTGATAATGAGCTAGAGTGAAGCATGGGAAAATAAACAAATTCAAAGGGAAATATTAATTCCATTTGCTTGATTCGATGCATCCAATAAATATGAATTCTATACACAAGGTAAAAAACCCTCTAGACCACTCTCCTAGAATAGATGTGCCAAAATCGACAAAAGAGGCCCCCCTAGAGTTGAGGCAATGAGGAGTCCTCAACAAATGCAAGAGGATCATATTATTGTAATGGATAGGGATTGACACCAGGGATGATGATGGAGAAATAAGGGGATTATTTCACTTATGAATTTCTTTGATAGAGGATAATATGCAATGACTGACACGATTTTGGAGGGGATGTTCAATTACTTACACAAATATTTTTCAAAGATAGGTTAGGATAGGTAGAGGCAAAATGTGCACAAAATAGGATGAATGTGACATAAAAAGGAATAATATAGTATGATAGGACTCAATGGGACTCTGAAAATACTCTATGGGTGCAAGGGCATCTCATTTATGATGCTTTGAACAAGGATGAATATATGTTGCTACCACATGGGAAAGACCCAAACGGGTCCATAAAAACATGAGTAAATGGTGATCAATCATGATGAAAATCCTTGTAGAAGTCAAAAGATGAAATTAAAAATAATATATCGAGTACCAATGACTCATATGGAGAGATTTGATTTTAATAGGTGGCAAAGTGAGAACTCATGGAAAAAATGGCTTCCTAGTGAAGTTCTAAATTACCAAAATCGAGGAGAGACCCATTATAGATCTCGGTGGGATATTTCGAATGGTGCATATAGTTCTTAAAATCAAGATATTTTTTTCTATAAATGGCCAAGGTAAAAATTAGGGGTTTTATTATAAAAGATATTATTTCCCCCAATTCCAATTCATTTTCACATTTAGTTGTTAGATAATTTGTATAGGAGGAGGAGGCCCTAAAACTTCGCGAGATCATAGTGAAAAAAATGACCATTGGATTTTGAATATGTGACTTTGAGGTTGGTGGCCTTACTTGTCTAAACATGGCCTGAATACTTCTAAGAAGGATTTTTCCTAGTGAATAATTAAGGAAAGAAGAATGAGGGAATGAACTAGTAGAAGTGGTCAAGGGTCATCCTTGCCCATCAAGAAAAAGATGAGGATTGGGTGGTAAGTGAGGAATCACATAGATTAGAATGTTTGAATAGGTGGTATCAATAATATACAACATGTGATGTATAAATGGCTCACTAGAGAGACTAGTAGGAACAAATATCTAAAGAATGGGAGGATAATTTACCATACCTAAATCATTGGGTTCTAGGCTGAGATTGATGTTAATTAAGTGAGAAGGTGGATAGGGGCCATCATGTCCCTAAGCATGAGATAAAACACCCCAGTATATGATGGTGGAGGGGAATGAACAAGTATTAAAATGTGGAAATGATTCCCCTAGCTAGATGTATATTTAACATGCGATGGAAATTCCAGATGTATTTAGAATGATGTAATCCAAAAAATTTCATGGATGTCCATAATATGGTTATGCATGTTGTCGTGGTGTTGCCACCATTTTTTTCTTATGGTTTTATTCTTATGGGATGATTGTATACATGTAGTGGGAGAAATATAATGGTGTATTTTTGATCTCATGTGGTACTGCACATATGATTCGAATGGAATGAATTTTTGGGTTTGCATATAGTGTGTCACCATACCAAAGAATGGCTTCAGATATAATGAAACAATTCTCACCTAGATGACATGGTCATTGGAAAACAACAATGTATAAGGGACTCGGTTATTTAGGTAAGATGGAGGAATGACTGAGTGGCTCATCTCAAGGGTGATATAGAGTGATATGGGACTTTAGAAGTTCTTTGGAATGGGGAATAATAGTGGCACTAGAGTTGACACTACCAATTGTGACATGAGGATTGGGAAGAATATTTTTTTTACCTTGAAACTAAACACTGGTTTTCAATTTAATGACCACAAGATGGGTGTGGTTCGAACTCATGGGTTTGAAGTATATGGTGATGGAACTAATCCTCGTCACAGGAGACATAGTTCACATACACCACATATTTTATCAGAGACGGATGGAAAATGGATTCAAGGTCCACTGATTTTGATCTGGACTTATGAAGGAACAAAATAAAATATAGAAATAAACATAAACACAATGATGCAGGAGAAATAACACTTAATTTCATTAATATCTAATACTTAAAAATTCTTACAGATAGAATGGAAAAAAAAATAACATGAGCGATGGTAGCTTACCTTTGAGAAGAGATATGGTGGCTACATGCCTCTGAACTATGTTACAATGAATCTAAAGGGAATTTTTATTATTGAACAATAAGATCAAACCCTAAACAACCAAAAAACTAACCCAGGGAGATGTAACACCATGAGTTTATGTGCCACGTTGGGGTTATTTGGGCAGCCAACTTACCAGGGTCGTAACTTGCTCATATTATCTATTTTTGGAATGCATGATACCTTGTTGTAAATATGTCTCCGAGGAATATAGCTCCTATAACAATATTTCTCAAATATACAGAGAAATCATGCCTAAAAAAACCGTTTAGGGCCTCAGAACGGCTCTGGAAGTTTAGGACCCGAAAACCTAATAAAAATAGTAAATAACAAAACTAATGAAACTGAATAGGTGGAATAGGTGGGTGGCCACCAATATCCACCTGGATCATTCCTCCCCTCTTAGGAAGAAATTTTCCCCATTCTATGTAGGGCCTCCATGAGGTTGGGAAATTTTTGTTGAACCCGGTCCCTGGTGAACCACTTTCCCTTGTAACAGTGTTGGCCAACTTTGACAACCCGATACAATTGGATCTTCTGATTAGTATTGATTTTAAGTTATGTGTCCATGATCTGATTTGTTCGATCATGTTCCATGCATTCTCGATTTAACTCTATCTAGGTGAGTTGTTCTGCAATGTCGGATGTGTCCAGTAATGGTGGAAACTATGGCCGAAGGCGATCCACGTTGAACACTAGGTGCAAGGAAAGGAATGGGGGAATGATAAGCTCAAAATAATTGTCTCCCATGACCTTGGTGATGGTATATAGACCATATTGGAGTGGGTGTAGCTTGCGGTGGGGTCTAGAGAGTCTCTCCTTCTGCAAATGTAACCAAAATTTGTCGCCCACATGGAAGTCATGTGTTGAGTGTGCTCAATGAAGTTGTTTTTCTTGTCAGCTTCAAACTGAACATGAGTCAAATGTGCCTGAGTAGCCACAAATGGGAAAAATACATGAATGGGACATATTGGTTGGAATCCGAAGCCTACATGAAAGTGGCTGTGGCCAATTGAACTGTGGAGAGCACAATTATAGTTGTGATGTACATAGGGGAGGCTCTCATCCAATGTGCATCAATGCTTTGAGTTGTACATGTGCAGAATGTGTATGATCATCCTGTTGATGATCTTTGTCTTTCCATCGGTTTGGGGATGGAGAGCTCTAGACTTGGTGAGCTTGGTGTCTAACATCGACTAGAGACTGAACCAAAATGTACTAAGGAAGCTACTATCCTGATTAGAGGTTATAGATTGTGGGATCAAAAAGTGTACCCGCACTCGTTAAAATAAGAGTTGAGCAGTGGCTTTTGCTATGAAATTCCTCTTGTAGGTTGCCATAATGGCCATCTTTGAGAATCTGTCGATGACAAAAAAAACATAGTTGTGGCCATGCTTAGTAGAAGGAAGGCCTGACATGTAATCCATGAAGATTGATTCCCAAGGTCGACTAGGGGTAGGAAACGGAGTATCGAGACCTTGCTTCTTGATTGTCGATTTATAAATGGTGTAGGAAGTGCAAGATATGATGTACTTCCCAACATCCTATCGATTTTTCAGCCAACATTATTACTTATTCAATAGTGCCACTATTTTCTCGACCCCAAAATTCCTAACGACATGACTGTAGTGCGCTTCCCAAATCATCTTGGAAATCTCCCTTGAAGGAAAAAAAAGGTGTCCCAGTTGAGATGGAAGTGCATCTTGGAGGTGAAAAATTGGAACTTTCTTACCTTCCAAAAGCATCTGTATGTGTGGCCGAATTCTAGATCGCTACTATAGAGAAGCGTCCAATCAGAAGTCTCATACCGACAAGAGTTTAGCACGGTGGTGAGCGCCATGGTTAGTGGTCGGATGAGGTGGTATGAAACATTATTGGTGCTACCATTCTTGTACTTGATGTTCAAATGAAATTATTCTAGGTATTTGGAAAAATTCTAATGGCGATCGTTCTGCAACTTCCCTTGTGTCTGTATGAACTACAGGGGTCGATTGTATGTGTGGATGACCATTTCGCTCACCAAAGTGTAATGATTCCATTGTTGGAATGCCTGCACAATGGAATACATCTCTTTTTCATAAGTGGAGTACTTATGGAATGTGTCAGAAAGTGTATCAGTATGAAATTCCATTAGATGCCCCTTTTGAGTAAGGATTTCCCCAATAGCATAGTTAGAGGCATTTGTCTCGATCTCAAATGGTTGTTGCAAGTCTGGTAATGTTAGCACTGGTATAGAGAAGAGGAGATGTTTCAACTCTATGAATTTCTTCTGTTAAGATTCAGAACAAAATAATTTTTCTTTCACTCCTCCCTTCGTGACTTGAGACAAGGGCTAGTGATATGAGAGAATCCCAACACGAACCTGCGGTAGAAATTAGCAAGACCCATAAATTTGTAGAGATCTATTAGAGTGGTTGGGGCTGGCCAATCCTAAATGACTTGGATCTTGGATGGATCCACATGCACCCCCCACTCATCAATAATGTATCCCATATACTAAACTTGGGTGATGCCAAAAGTGTACATCTCCAAATCGGCACACAACTTGTGTTGCCGCAATGGTTGGAGGACCTTTCGGATGTGGTGGAGGTGCTCTTCCCAAGTCTGGATGAATATTAGGATGTCATACAAGTACACCACCAAAAATGAGATTTTGAATGGCCACAAGGTGTCTTCCATCAGCCGCATGAAGGTTGCGGGGGCAGTTGTCAAATGAAAATGCATCACTAGTCATTTGAGAAGGTTCTCCTTGGCTTTGAAGGAAATCATCCACACATTAGAGGGTTAAATTGGTACCTAGTGATGTCAAAAAATCAAGTCAATCTTGTTGAAATATTTGGCCCCCATTAGGTGGTCCAGGAGGTCATCGATCCATGGGATTGGATACCTATTCCAGACTGTGATCTTGTTCAACGCCCAATAGTCAATACAGAGTCTATAGGTTCTGTCCTTCTTGTGTAACAACACGATCAATATCCAACAAGGTGAGGAGCTTGGCTTGATGTGCTCTTTATGCAATAGCTCTTGGATGTGTCCCTTGATTTGAAAATTTTCTAGAAAAAAAAATCGATAGATCAACCCATTCGGAAGCAACGTGCCTGAGGTTAGAACAATGTAGTGCTTGAC
This sequence comes from Pinus albicaulis, assembly GCA_034641835.2. Taxonomy (NCBI): domain Eukaryota; kingdom Viridiplantae; phylum Streptophyta; class Pinopsida; order Pinales; family Pinaceae; genus Pinus; species Pinus albicaulis. Next base: position 1,290,939,038 of record CM076578.1, read on the forward strand.
TAGACAGTATAGAGGATCCCCTGTGAGTGATGAGAAAAGTTCCTTGTATTCCTCCATGACTTTGTCCATCTGTTGTTGCTGTTAAGGGGAGCTTTGTTTGGAGGTTGTGGCCACAATATTTTTCTTTCCCCGTGGGCTAATAGTAATGAAAAGAAAATTCCCTAATTGGGAAATAATATTACTGCATTTCTTTGTAGTAATCAAAGAGATGGAGGCATGTGGAAGTACCTCCTATATCCTGTAAAAATTATTTCTCAAAGTAATAATAACAGAATGAGGCCTAGACTCATATACAACATTTCTCATCCACAAGTATGGTTTCCTTAATAATACATTAGAAACTTCAACAAGAGCAATATCACACAGTACCTCATCCATGACGGGCTTGATGTTGTAGGGAAGGTAACACTATTAGATGACGGAGAGATCTCTTCCTTGGTGAAGCCACTCGATGGTATACGACTATGGGTGTGTTGTGGTTGGTAGGATGAGCCACTTTATGACCTCTACTGAAATGAGGTTCTTTTGAATTCTTCTATCGACAATGAATTGTACTGGAGAGCCCTTCACCCACATTTGGGAATGTAAGAGGTGATTTCCCTCTTCTGGATCTTCGGGTTCCACCTTCTGGATCTTGGTGGTGGAAATGGTTGCACTAGATTCTACATCAATTGTTTTCTTCCGTTTTTCATTCCCCTTGGCTAGTTCTGACTCGGAATTAGAACATTCAGCTGATTGAGATGCCTTCATCTTGACCACTAATGACTGTTTGGCCTGACACTCACTTGTGTTGTGAGTAGATATTTTATGGAATTCACACCACTTCCCCATGTCCTTTTTTGGCTTTGTGGTTGTTATCAAAAAATCAGACCTGATAGGCTACCAATCAAGATAATCTCATGTAATTGTTTCAGACCAATATTTTGGCTGAGTCTTAGCCTCCTCAACCTGAGAGGGCTCTCTCAAGAGTTTATGGTTTTTGATAAATATGTAGATGGCTAACTCTATATGGGATGAAAGTAGATAAATGATATAAATGGTTGTAAATCACATTAGAAAGAGTACATTGGGCTTATGGAGTCATAATAACTTCAGAAAAACTAAAACAATCTACCTAGCATGGAAGCCAAGGCATATTAAAGTTCAAGTCAAGGAATAGACATGTAGAACAGTGAAACACACAGTTAGTTTGTCTATGAAGGAAGTCAGAGAATCATTGATGAATTTTGAGTAACATAAGAAAACACCACTACAATAAAATATTGAAAATATGCCATCAGAACAAGAACATACAAGAACTCCTTATGAATCTCGAGTTTGTCTAAGTAGAAATTTTGTATTAAGCTGAAAACAATCACTTACAATAAACAGAGTCTTTTTGCTAACAAATATCCAACCCTTTATATTTCGACTCCTTGATATTTTATAGATCATTTACATCATAAGATAAGCTTATCCACAACTAGATACATCGAATTCCTATGCTTTGACACCTATTCTAACCATAAAACATGGTATTTATTACAAACATAACGATAAAACTAATATAGAGTCCTATTACAAATAGAATTAGTACTCTTTTGATTCCACTCAAAACAACTTTATCTAAACTTAATTACATAATTTTCCACCTATCTTTCCATTAAGTCAAATCGTGATGATGAGTTCGAACCTTTTATGACCATAATTCTGATGATGTTGATCTCCTGCAATTTAGGAACCTGCTCCCTTGTTTTTAGGCTTAGCATTCTTTTAGTTTCTTGAGATATTCTGACCACTTCTAACAAATAAATCTGAGGCTAATTTATGTCAATAACATGATTAGAATATGTCCCAAGTCATCCCTTCAAGCCATTTGTGTAAAACCATTTTGAACTTCTCAAAATAGTGAAAACAAACTTGCGTTACGAAAGCAACACAGTTTCGTAGCGCAGTATTTTTACCCATTTTCCTTGAAAATTTAGCTTCCTTTCCTTTATGGTTTCTTTGATTCACTTGAGATATCTTCCTTAGAAATTTCAAGTCAAAATACATGGTCTTCCCTCCAAAATTTGATAAGGAAAAAGTGAAAAAGCTGCTAAAGCAGTTTTGTAGCACATTTCATCGTTTTTGCACTACAGGCACTATGAAACTGCTCTGTAAGTAGTTTTAACCATTTTTTCTTCAAAATTTTAAACAAAAATATGATATAACTTTAGAAAATCACTAGCCTTATCAAAACCATCAACTATATGAACTAAAAACATAACCTTCACAAAATTTAATCCTCTTTTTCCATTTTGAGTTTGCTTTGAATTTGTCATTTTATATCTCTGCTCTTTAGTTCATCTTGAGACTATTTTAATTGTAGCTCCAAATATTCCACTTGGCATCTTAGATTTATATTACAAGATCTCAAATGGGTGTTGATCACTCTAACAAATTTTGATTCTTTAATGGCTGGAACTTTCCATGTAAAGAATTGTTGTGCACTACTTGGGATATCTGAACTAGCAACTATTTGACCTTCCCAAACAACCTTCATCCTGTTGAATTCTGTATTTTCAATTTTTTTATTTCTGGCCCTCTTTCTCATCATTTCCATCTCTTTATTTTCTAGCTTCAACCTTTCTTCCAGCAGTTGACACTCTGACATGTGTTCATTTCCCTTCATTATATTGTTGGTTGCATGCTCCAGTAGAGCTAATGAGAGATCAACCACCTCTTCAAGGACTTTGGCTGCTTCAATAGTTACTTGGATATATTTACTGCCTTCTTGGAGTTTCTTTTCATGCCTGGTTAAAGGTTTCCTAGCTTGAAAAACAAAATCTGCATTCTCACCTTCAAATTCCAATTTCTTTGTTGATTTCGTTTTTCTCTGTTTGGGTTCATTCACTTCAATGAAATTTTCTTTCACAATGGGTGATTATCCTATATCAATTTCATGCAGTATATCATCCAAGTTGCCTTTCATCATTAGGCTATCCTCTGTAACTGAAACAACTTCTTTTCCCTTTGATGTTGATACTTGAATTCTTGTCTTTCTCTGGATCTCTTGCTTACTGGCCACCTGTTTTTGTTTTGTTTCTTTAATCCTTTATACTTTCTGTTTTGCAGGTGATGGAGTTTGTGCAACAAGAACTAATGCTTTCTCAGTTCTATCTTCAACCTGTTTCCTTGGTTTCAAATTTACAAACCTCTTTGCTTTAGCAACCACTGGCTGACTGGATTCTGCTACTGGTGGTGAAGGATTCCCCTTAATCTTAGGGTTTCTAGCTGGGGTTAGGGCTTCCATTTCAAATCCACTCATAAATAAAAAGGAATACCAATCTCTATTTATTTTCTGAAGCTCATTCAAAACCAGTAACTTTATCAAACCGTGATGAAACAACGATTTTTCACAGCCATCATATTTAGCTTGGACTTTGTCAGCCATTTTGGGAAGGATTTTAGCAAGTAAAATGGTAAATCTAATGATATAATACCTCTGAAATGCAACAGCAATTGGAAATGATAAGTTTAGACTTTATGGTACCTGCCTTCACATGTGAAATATCTTTGGATGTTAAATAGTAGCTTTCTTCTAGGTATTGCATTGTTTAGGTCTGTGTCTACATATTCAGGTTTCATAATTTCCTTGCATGGCTCCATGTCAAACCTAAAACCTTTAAACCAATATTGTTGTCCCCTTGGTATCTCTGTCATAGAAGCTATGATCTCAGGTGTAACTGGCATATTTATCATTCCAACTTTGGTAGTGGTTCCACTGAAATGTAAAGAAAACTCTTTGGACACCTAAGTGTGGCAACCCTGCAACATTTCACAAAATTTGAGATAGATAGATTTGCTAAAAGCCTGCATTACCATTTGATCCTCCATAACAAAATTTTCATTCTCAGGCTCGTATCTTAGAAAATGTCCACCTCTCTCCACCTTCTTCTCCTCTGCCATGTTTCTTGTAAAGAATACTTGTTAGCTTCTCTAAAACCTACAAAACAACCTCTCTTGATTTGATGAACAACCTTGCTTGATAATGGTGAGAGTTTTCTTTGAATAGAATAGCCACAAACTTATCCTTACTGCTTAAGAGCTTGGACAACATATGTGAAGGTAAATGAAATAGAGATGACTCAATTAGGCAAAAAATTTGAATTAGAGATGTCACTTCATGATGAAATGATGTTTGATTGATATCCTATCATGACTATGATGACTGTACGACAAGTAATTACATCGAATCTGGTAACTAACTGAATCACCATACACCTATCATGTCATTCCCCAACTAAAACTGATATATCTCAGCTTATTTGACATGAAAGCTAAGAAACCGTGCTTTCATAGTGCTCACAGTGTAATTTTCGCACTTTGTGCTATGAAAGTAGCAGCGCTTTCGTAGCACAAAACTCACTTTTTGAACTAACGATGCTACGAAACTGTGGATTTGTGGCTAATTGCAGAAAACTAGCCCAAAACTTACTTAGATGACCCTTGAATGAAAAATGTGAACTTTTTGACTATGTAATGGACCTATAAAGACCTTATTTGAATTCAAATGATGAACATTAAACCTATAAAAGTCTAACCTACCCTTAACCAAACCCTAAATTCACATCTAAACCTAATTTAAACCATGACCAAAAACAAACATAACACAATGATTTTTTATTTTGAGAATTTTTGGGTGATAACAATGGTGTTGTTCATTGCTTGCTGCTTCGGTGGGTTTTCTTGAGTGTCCCTGCTTTGGCTTTGCCCCTTGTTGTGCAGTTTAGGGCTGCCTTTCCCTGGATTTAGATTTGCGGATCCAAAGTCTCACTTCTTTTTCTTAAATTTATGTTCGATCTTGGTGGCATGTCAATATGTCATGCCGAGCAAGGTAATGTCGAGGAACTCCATTTCATACTGAATGTATCTGTGAAAACAATTATTGTACTTTAGAGCCAATTGTTTCTATGAATCTTTAATACCCAACTTTATGCGAAGGGTATGGAACAAATTCGTCAGCTCATGCATATCTCGATTCCTTTTCTGCCGCAATGTGGACATTGAAACCCGAAAGAAAAACCACCCCTACTAAAAAATTGAAGCCTACTCCTCCATGTGCTTTTTGTGATTTTCATGGTCATGCTACTAAAATATTCCATGATCTTCCCCATATTAATAGAATGGTCGGGATGAATTCAAATCCTTCTGTTTTAACAACTTTGTGAGTAGACCCAGCAATGAATGGGCACTGAATTTTATCCTGAGGTGTTTTAATTATTTCTTGAGGATCAATGATTATCATATGTTGATCTCCCTTAAGCCGTTGATTAAAACATTTCTATACTTGGTCTAAATCACTGGAAAATAGTGGATTATTAGTTTGTGCTTTTGTGGGTTTAACTTCTTTTTATCTATTAAGAACTTCAATATCCTTACGAGGCTCTTCCTTTTCCTATTCTTTCTTTTTCTCTTCCTGTTGATATTTCAGTGAAATAGGTTGGAATACCTCTAAAATTTCTAAAGGAATACCTTTGAACCTATTGGTCCTGTATTCTTTGAACTGTACAAGTTGTTCAGGGCTGAGACGCATGGTGGCCAAATTTTAAACATCTAGATAAGTATTGGCCGACTCGAATAAGTCATCATAATCATCATATTCATGAAGGAAGTGTTTGATCTTTACCTGAGTTGTAACATTTTAAGAAACCTTATTTGGATTAAAAAAATTGTTAGGAAATGTAGATAATTTCAAACCCCTGATTTGATCAATTTCTAATTGAACATGATTGAAATTATCCAATGCATAAACACAACAGTGGATGGGAAAGGTATGCCATGAAGATTTCTTGGCTCTTTTAAGGCTTTTGTTAATCCATGCCCCACTGTTTGGTAATAAATTTCTCTAGCAAGAAGCTTGTATGGTGCATATCATGGGAGTACATGGGGTTTGACAATTGTTTGGTTTAAAATGCGGATGCAAATTAGAGTTTTATTTACTATCAATCCAGGTAAGTAAACTTTGAGGATCATCCAAAATATATGGACTTAGAGACAAACTAAACTAATCTAGGGGAATAAATACCAAAGCTCCCTTACAGGAGGTTGTTTATTAGTATTTCTAATCATCTTAATCAACAAACTATTTAAACTAATGAAATTAAAGCACTTAAACCTAATCCTGATTTATTGCATGAAATTTTAAAGCTCTCTTACAAGAGACTATTCATTTATATCTCAAGCATATAAATCAGAAACTTAAACTAATGAAATCAAACATTAAATAAAAAATCAGATTCATTGAAGGAAACATTAATACTTTCTTATGAAAGGTCATTCATTAATATTCCAAACATATGAACCTAATAATTTAATCTAATTAAATTCAGAAACAAACATAAAATAAAAGCTTACTAAAATAAAAGTGTACTTGCTAGGCAATGGAGATCCTACCAAGGATTCACAAGCACACAAAAATAAAAGTCAAATGTAGAGGATCAAAGAAACTCTGTCTTATTTATCATCACTTACAAATTGTAGTTGCAACCATTACATTGATTCTCCAATCTAACTTCTCACTACCAACCTAAGATTACAAAATTAAGATTAAGATTCAAGATTACAAAACCAAGATTACAAATGAAGGAGATAGCACTCCTATTTATACAAAAGCTATGATAACAAACTCATAAATGTAAATCCACTATTCCCTTGTTTGACCCACATATTTCTCAACCAATGGTGACACATAACCCTATCCTCCATGATCCCCTCCATGAGGTCCATGATCTCCTCAAATTCGAATTTGATCATAGAGTGCCACATAAAGATTCCTTGGAATATTCCTTTGTACCTACACATGTCAACAAACTCACTCTAATTGTTAGGTATAAGTATAAGCATATTATTTTCTAAAGTTTAACCATAAATCCACTTAAAAATGTTAAGAATTAATAAAATGTGGAAAAACATAGTTATAACCCAATGATGAGGTAAATGTACTGATGTGTAGGTGGAATGAAGGTGACATGAAGGTAATATGGAAGTAATGTGAAGGTATTTGGTGAATAATGGAGTGAGAATAGGGACTATTTTGAGGCCCAACAACAATTCTTCCATAAACTTTGACATAAGTAAATAATTCTTCCCCAAACCATTTCCCAATGGTTATAAAGTAATATTGGGATTCCTTAGACAATATTATGCACTTTTCAACAAATACAGCTTGAAAGAGTGTCAAAATAACTCCATGAAAAGTCTTGTAAAAATTAGACTCGTACTTGGATTCCAAAATAATATTATGGTAAACATGAATGCGGGTAGGGTCTTCGATGGTCCATTTCTAGCCCATGGTTGGAAAATTAGAGGTAAAACATGCAACATCCATGATGTACACAATCATAAAGAATGGGGGGATTTTCTTTGAGGTAAAAGAGATTTTTCCCCTATACTCAAGCATTTGTGAAGTGATATTATTTGAAATAATGGTACCCCAATCCATGATATAGGATTTTGTTATGGCATACATGAGAGGGACCCATTCAATGGAAAATTTACTAGTATTGGGTGAGCTGAATAGTCTACACATCATAACGAAGATATAAAAGTAAAAACCATTGAGAGATGTGGTGGAATACATACCATTTTCATCATGCTTGTGCTTGATGGGGTTATTCCTCCATTTCTTTATAGGGTTTGATTGTAGCTTATTTTCCTTTGAAAATTGTGCGAGGAAATCCTTTTCATAAATATTTTGTGGGTCAGGTACATGCTACATTCCCTTTAAATCCTATGACCTGAATGACCCTATCTTTATGATTTTGGTGGTTAGAAATTTTCTATCGCCAATGTTAAGATTATCAATTATCCATTTTACCATATCTATGTATGGTAAAATCTTAGGGCGCATTGCAATTCTGTGAAGAAAAGAGTTCACTACATTAGAAATAGTAGCTTCTGAGGTATTAGGGGCATCCGTTGTAGTTTTTATTTTGATTATGCATGGTTTTTCATATTTGAAAACAATATACATTGATTCCGAGGAAGAAGAACTTCTTTTAGTAGCACATGTAGTATCCGAAAACAAGGGAGGCATCTTTGTCACTTCTGTAGTGGTAGGTGCAGGATTTTGAGGAGCCATAGGTTTTCTTGATTTCTTTGAAGCTTTAGGCATCTTAGAGGAATTTTTTTTTTTAGAGCTATCCCACAAATAAGAAGAATAGGGAGTGAAAACAAATATTTATAAATGCGGAGGCGATTTAGAAATAAAATTGAAATGATGAAGAATATAGTGTCACATGGGTAGAAATCTTAAAAATAAATCAATCCACCATCAAATCAAATTTGCAGGCTCAAAGCTGTCATATCATTATGGCTGTGCATTTACGAAAAACCATAATTCAAGTTCCTGAATGGACACTTAAGAATTTTTAAATTAAAACATCCCACATCATAGTTTCATATGTGTGCCAAGTCTTCAGAACATAGAGCACACTTGTTTTGTTGATTTGCGGTCAATATTTTCCTTTTCTAAATAATTCTTTTAAATTAATTTATCCAATGTCTTAACACTTGTGAACATTAGCGAGGGGAAGAGTGATGAATGATTTTCGATGTGATATCGCATCGAAATCGCAATCTAGATGAATATGGATGATGGAAGAGAAATTCTACTTGGCGAAAGTGCAATGCGATATATCACATCAGGGAACTGAAAGAGGGTGGAGTGCATGATAGCGAATGGAATTGCAATTTTGCAATTACGATTGTTGACGTGGCAGAGGGAGACTCCTACTAATCACTTCTTATGAAATATTTCTTTTTCGAGGGTCGTTTTCCTTTGTTATTGGGTTTTCGACTTTTGTCACCTTTTCCTTTTAGAAAGCCCTTTTACGCCTTTTATGTTTTTTGGTCATATCACATCACAAATTTTATATGTAACGCTTTATATGATACCTGCTGTGTTTGTGTTTGTGATTATGATAAAGGATTATTTGGGTTTTTGGCCTAAGTCTTTAGCCAACGAAACATGACCTTTAATTTTTCAAATTCTGATTTCTATCTTTATAAGTAACAAAGGGCTTTATTATAGTAGTATAATTTTTTTGAAAGGCTCCCCATTACTCTCTAAGGCATCTATCCACAAATAATGGGGGGTTGTTGAATAACACAAAAATTGTTGATTCACTGGAAGGACCAGTTATCTCTAATTTATATAAACATGAAAATTTTAAAACTTAAATAAGTAAGAATAATTAAGGAAATGAAAAAAATTTCAAAATATTTGGATAAGTAAAATTACACTATATTATAAAAAAACTCATCTTATTGTGATCCTTAAAAAACCTATTATAGATGAAAATATTTATTCTCCTATATAAGTCATTAAACAGTTAAAGAAATAAAGCAGAGGACTTTTTCGGACTTAGCCTTTTGATATACTCATTTTTTCATAGTTAGAGCCACTACTGCCAGTAGACGTTCTGTAATATTCCCAATAAGCCATGAGCTAGTTGGAATATTAATTTTTTCTTTTTCTTTGTGTTTAATGAATAAGAGGACAATGGAGTTCCATAATTCTCCTTAAAATTTAATAAGTCAATGACAATATAAGAGGAAAACATCTTGGTAGCTTAATTAAGCACCCTTAGGTGTGAAAAGGGGCTGGAACATCTTGACTGGGTCAACCTTCACCAAATGAACAATGTTGTCATGGAAGAGTGGCAATCAATGAGGGACAACATAGTTTTATATCAAGACACCTTGCATGGAAGTAGAGTCATAAATGAATGGAGCTTAGGGTTTGGAATATCATATATTATAAAAGGAAGAGGATGGAAACCATATTCATTATGTATTGGTGATTATATTTATGAATATATGGTATGTTTAGACATATAGATTTCTTTGGCTATTTAGATGAGATTGCAAGTGTTTTTTAGCATTTGGCATTCCTGATCAGAATCCCACCTCTTCCATTGAGAATATCTTGGAGGAGTCTTGGACTTCACTTCCACTATCAGACATTTGGCCAAGATTCATCTTACATATACAACATAGATCCTGTTGAGGGTTGATTGTTTTGTAGGTTGCAGCAATGGAGACCATCTTTAGGTCACTTCAGTACTTATTTTCAGTCGATAAGGGTTCCTTTACATTGGGAGGATAGTAAGGAAAGCCCTTGTGCATATTTTTAGATCTTGGCATCAGGCCACATATTTATTTTCCCCTACAACGCAATTTATTTACACATATGTATTTGCATTATTTTGAGGGAGGAGTTGCTAGGTGGTTTTAGTACACCATTTGGAGAGGAGGTTTGCCAGTGAAGGGGATCTTCCTTTCATCTAGGAGATTTATTGGAGGAGGTTGCACTATTTCTTAGATCAGATCAGACACACTTTCAAGATCTATATGTTGTAGTGAATCTTCAGCCCTAGGGCTTTGATTCAGATCTTGTACATGGTGTTTTGCTGGAAACCCTTTGGGGGTTCTTCATTGGAGGTTGTATAGTGCCTATATCTGTATTAGATCTATATTTTGAGGCATATATCAGCCCATGTTATTTTGTATCTTCATTTTCTATAGAAGTGCCATTTAAACAATGATGTAACAATCTTCCGCCATTTTTATTTATAGTAGTAGCACCTATTTTGAGGGTTTTGTCCATTGGAGGCTGGTTCTATCTTATTGTACATCTTATGAACCATTTCTTATGAATATTTTTTATTTGTTATAATGAATGAAATTCTCCATATTGGTATCCTATTTTGATCTAATTCTTACACTGTTGTTTCCATGTTTTTTCACTATATTCATGCTTTCCCATTTAGGAATATTAAAGTGGTATCAGAGCATAATATTGGCACAACATGTGTGTAATATCCCAAATGAAATAATGCATTGATACACAAACATAATATTTGTAACACAGAAAATTTACATGTAGGTTTATGATCAACACAGATATAGAAAAAATAACTAAGCCATTTTATTATGTGGATAAGATTAAGTTACAATAGTATGCAAAATATGAGGTAATCTAGCCAAAGAGATGGCCTAGAATGACCTTGAAAACATGCACAAGTAGGCACTACGTAACTGGAGAGCTGCTAGAAGTAAATACTGCGTTTTCCCTTCAGTAGCTAATAAATATATGTCTGTCAGCTGAAAAGGAAAATGCAGATCTATGGAAATATGGAGCTTTGATGATGCCAATATTCTAGATATGGGCTCTATGATGGATACCCAAGATAACCTTGAAAGGATTTTCAAGATCTACAACTTTGGAAAATCACCCTCCTTGAGCTGGATCTTTTGTTTGCTGGGTTATGCAGATCTGAAGCGAGATATGAAAAATAGATGGCTAAAATATGTCACAATATTAGATCTAAGCTTGAAGGGCTGATCGCTTCACTAGATCCCTAAGCTAGAAGCTCAAGATCTAGCTGCTCAATCCTCCAAAGAAGGTTGTAGCTGATGCTACACAACTGCTCATGAAAACTGTGCTGTAAAGGAAGGAGGCTCTATAGCCTATTGCTAAGATATGCAATATAGCTAAGAAGTGATGGAAATAATGTATACAATGTGAAGGAATGTTTCTCCACTTGATTACTAGCTGAAATGATAGAAACTTTCCTTCTGCCTTGGATCTACAAGAATGGACTACGTAATTACTTAAGGGTTTGTTGCTGCTAGGAGATGAATAATAGATGGCCTGAAACCTGATATAGATCTGAAGCACTGGAAGGCTGATCTTTAACCTCAAGGTGATAGGATGAATCCTTCACTGGTTCCTCAACTGAAATATTGAAGGACAACGTCCTCCTCTCAAACTGATCTTCATAAATGTGCAATTTATGAATATGGATGTTCTGTCAAAAGTAGGAACAATATGACACCAATTCCTGATGATGAATGAAGTACAATACTCTTTCAAGCGCTACTCAATGAAAGAGGTGGGATTCCTGACTAAGAACACCTAGTGCTAAACAACACTTGCAATCTTAGCTAAACAACCAAAGAAAGCATGGAATGTCACATGACAATTCCTGATCTAAACAGATCATACATAAATAATAATCTTCAACCTATCCTTCTATTGTGCCTTCATCTTATTTATATAGATTATGAGCCTTCTCATGCCTTGGCCCTCCTACTAATTGCGTTGTACATGTGGACAAAAGTCTCCACGTTGACTGCGCTGTCTCTCCATGATCTCCATCATGTGTGGATGAAAAGATCACCCTGTCCATCATGTGTGCATTAAATGCATCACTCCTCCATCATCTCATCATGAATGCTTAATGATCTTACATTTGGTTCTTTCCACGATCTTAGTTGACTGTATCAACCTCCATTATCTATCTCATTAATGAGACATGATCTCCACTCCTTTCACATTAAGTAGTTGCTCCACTACTCCATTATGTAGATCTAGATCTGAAATATCCACATACACACATAAAAATTGGATTTTATTCATATTTGAGGATTATGGTCCCCTCCTCCTTTTTATTTACTTAATTAATTAAGTTTATTAAGAACTCTAATATTCCAAATATCATGTGGAAATTTGGGAATATTACAATGTGCATCTTGAAAAGCCAATATGTCATCTGAAGAAGGATATCCTCTTACTGATAGAGAGAAGAGGTATCAAAGAAGAAGACACTGGAAGTTTTATAATACAAATGACAAAGAAGACAAGTGTAAAACCCCTTCATCTGGAGGAGAAGATGAAGAGAAAGAGTTTCCTAAGATTCTTCTCAAAACTATGAAAGATATTGCTAGAGAAATAAAGGAGATGAGGATGGATAGATACAAGGAATCCCCTAAAGGATTTCAACATGGTGAAGGCTCCTGCATTTCTCATCACTGGAGTGATCAACTAGTGCAACAACAACAATTTTCCCAATTCTCTACAATTCCTACATTCTTAACAGCGGGAAATGAAGGGTTTCAAGAACAAGAATACCTTGAATACTATTTCATGGAGTATGAGTCTCAAAATTAGAGATTCAAGGACCAATTGAGTTTTCAAGAATTTTTTCAAATCGAGGACAACAGGAGACCCATGCATCACAATAGAGGTGGAGGATTCATTCATAATCATGATCTACACCACACTATGGGCAGAGTTTTGTTACCCAACTTTGATGGGTCATCTAAATGCACTGCCAAATCATGGGTAGAGAATCTTGACATCTACTTCCAGTTGAACAAAGTACTAGACATGGAGGCCATTAAGATAGCAGCGCTGCACCTTGAGGGTGAAGCACATGATTGGTGGTTCCATGGCTTGTCTACATTGGTTCCTGCCAATGTGAAAGAATATTCATAGTTCAAAAGGAGGTTGGTCGAGAGGTTTGATATAAGAGATCCTGAAGCACCATTCATGGGGTTGTTAGGATATTTCGACACATAGGAAATAGTTAAGAATAACTTAATCTAGTGTAGAGTTAGGTAAAGTGTGTTTCTTTACCATGTACATTTGTAACTTATAATCTGACGGTCACGATTTGTAGTGATCTGACAGTTACCTCTCACCTCGGTATTAATGGCACTTGATCCATGGCTTAACACCTGATTGATCCATGATCTCTATTTAAAGAGCATGGAGGGTCATTTTTCCGGTAACTGTTGATGAGAGAAACATATGTAACCTTTATTTTATATTAATAAATTCCCTGAAGTGGCCACGTTGGCTCAGGGCATGAACTATTTCCCTCTTTGAGGGTTTTAACCACGTGATTATGCTGGTGTACTAATTTGTGAAGTGTTTGTGAGTGGTGATCTTTGGTTCTTGATCTGCGAAACTTACCCTGTAACTTCCTACATGGTATCAGAGCTATTTTTAGGGCCACGTCGGTTGTTGATCAAAATCCGAAGCCGGTCTGACTGCATGCGAATGCCGTTTTGTAGATCTACTATTTCTGAACATTTTTGGGCTTGGAGAATTGCTCAGTTGTGTCTGGAGCGTCTCTTATAGTGAGATATGTCCTTCATTTCATGCAAAAAGGTTTTCGGAAGCCCAAGTTATGTCAGTTTAGATGTGGAGGTATAAAGCATCTATTTTACAGTTATGTTTGTTAATAGTTCTGCTTATTTCAGTTTTTTCATGTATTAAGGTTTTATTTATTTGCTGGATCTATACCCTCTTCTCTGTGTATGATCTTCGTTTTGCGCCCCATGCAATCTCGGTAAATCAGAAACAGGAAAAAGGGATTTTTTTTTGCCACGTATGCTCTTTCCCCATGTCTTTGTGCAATCTGAGGAAATCGGAAATAGTGAAAAAAGTGATAGTTGCCGGTAAGGCTAACTAAGAATCTAACATTCTACCGTAAGGTTTTGCATTTCATTTTTTTTTCTCGTATTTTTTCTTGTTTTTTGTGCAGGAAAAGGCACGCACACCTCCAATAATAATAATAATAATAATAATAATCCACCCTTCCTCCTTTTTAAAATAACATAATTGTTTTACTATCTCACTTGGTGAGGGGTTAGTTTATGATAATAGAGGTCTTGGGTTCAAGTCTCCTTCTCAAGCTTCTTTTGTAAAAAAAAATTGTTCAAAGCGGCGGTTTTTTTTTTAAAGAGTCGCACTTCGTCTCGTTCTCATAACTATTCGGCATCTACAACTCAGGTTTTTTTAAAAGGCATAACTTCTTCATCTGGAAGCCTTTTTTCGAGCCATTTTTTTTTGAAACGGCCTAATTTTTCGAGATATTTCCATTGGAGCAACTAGTTTCAGCTTTTCATAGCTTCAGTTTAAAAATAAATGGAAAGTGCATGCCCGGTTATTCTTAACAACAACAATTATTTCCAATGACTACCTCACATGGTAGATATACTTAGAAGTAAAGGGCTTTATAGAATATCCACAGAGCTAGAAACTAAACCTTCTGATGATGATAAAGTTTCTAAATGGGAAAATAAACAAGATCAAGCACGAGGGTTGATAGGAATGTCCATTGCTCAAGATCTTCGATTTCATATCCTTGACATTGACACCCCTCGTGAAGCCCTGGACAAGCTAAATACTGTCTTTGGCATTCAAAATCAAATCAGGGCCCATCAGCTTGAAAATGAGTTGCTTACTTTGGACCCGAATAATTTCTCCTCTATTGAAGATTTTTTGCCCAAATTCAAGACCCTTAGATTTATTTTAGAAGGTTGTAAGGTCAAAAGGGAAGATGGTAGTCTCATCTATTTCATTCTTACTAAGCTTGGCCCTACATACTCTGTATTTGTTTCCTCCTCCCATTCCACTAGAGAAGTCATCATTTCTTCAGGACTCACCTATAAGAATCCCTCTTTTGATGCCTTTTGTGATTATTTGATAAGAGAACAAGAAAAAATTTTACACCATGGTCTTATCACTGCTAGAAACGCTTCTAAGAAAGCCTTAGCAGTCCAACATCAATCATATCAAAAGAATCCCAAGAAGTAGTATCCTAAAAAGTATGGTCTGAAACCAAACAAGGGTCCTAAGAAATTTCAACCACAAACTGAAAAAGAAACTCACAAAAATGATAAGGCATATAAAAACAAAGGAAATAATATAGATAGACATTGCAACTTTTGCAATCGTGACGGCCATTTAGAGTCCAAATGTTTTAAGAGGATGGAAGCCTTAGAAGAAGCAATGAAGAAGCACAACATCAATTTGGAGCACTCTTCACCTTCATCTTCAGGCATGGCACTTTCTGCTTGTGGTTGTCAAGCATCAAGATTTGGTTATGTATTAAATGTATCTTCTTCTTCTTCTTCTCATGAGTGGCTCATTGATTTTGGAGCTTCTTACGACATGGTTAAAAATAGATCCATGTTTTCTTCTTTAAATGATTTTAACACAAAACATATTTATGTTGGTGATGATAGATCTCTTAGTGTTGTAGGACATGGAACCATTCATCTAGATAATGGTCAGTTTGATGATGTACTATGTGTTCCTACCTTATCATGCAACCTTCTATCTGTTTATTAGATAACTCATTCAGGTGAAGGGAAAATAGTAGAATTCTCACGTCATGATGTTGTAATCAAGGACCTCAAAGATCCTAAACATATTTTAGCTACTAGAATTACTGATGATTCCATAAGGTTGTATAAGTTTGACAACTTTGGGTCACCATCTCTTCCCTCTATTTTTGTTGCTCATAATGATGATGTGAGAAAACTTTGACATGAGCGATTTGGTCACTTAAACTATCGTTCTCTTCAAACTCTGTGTAAGGAAAATATGGTGACGGGCCTTCCTATGGTATCTTGCCGGGATGGTGTTTTCTCCGGATGTGTACTCGGAAAACATCATCAGGATAGTTTTGACAAACGTGCCTCTTGGCACGCTTCAGCCACTTTGCAGCTTGTGCACAGTGATTTATGTGGTTCACTTCCTGTTGTTTCTTTCTCTGGTTGCAAGTAATTCTTAACCTTCATTGATGATTTTTCCAGATGCACTTGGGTATATTTCGTAGAACTCAAGAGTGAAGTTTTTAACATGGTCTTGGCCTTTAAGGCCTTTGTTGAGAAACAATCTGGACATCAAATTCTTAAGTTAAGATCAGAAAATGGCGGAGAATATATTAAAAAAAAATTATAAACTTCTGCACTGAGCATGGCATTCAATTGCAACATACTGTTCCATATACTCCACAACAAAATGGTGTAGCTGAAAGGATGAATCACACCTTAAAATAAATGGCTAATTGTATGCTTCAATCTAAAGGACTTGGTCTCAATTTTTGGGCAGAAGCCATTAACTGTGAAAATTACATATTAACTCGAACTCCTACTAAGGTTTTAAAGAATACAACTCCAGAAGAAGCTTGAAGCTCAATCGAACCAGATGTAAGTCACTTTCGTGTTTTTGGAGGTGATGCTTGGGCCCATTTTCCAGATGCGAAACATAAAGCCTTAGAACCTAAGAGTGAAAAATGTATTTTTGTTGGATATTCTGAAGATGTGAAAGGATATAGACTTCTTCAACCCAAATCCAAAATTATAATCATTAGAATAGATGTAAATTTTGATGAAAATATATCAGCCTATGAGCCTAGTTAGGCGGGTGTGCCACCTTTGGTCTGTGAGCCTGATTCGGCATATATGCCACTTCTCTCTCTCTCTCTTCTATTTTTAATAGCATTCAATATATTTCAAATGATGACAACGAGGATGAAAGTCCTCCTCCAGCTCGTGAAATTGTTCCTCATACTCCACCACCTCCAAGATGGGTCCGCTCTACTCGGGATGCAGCAGGTTCTCTTGTAGGTGACCCTGTCGATCTACGACATACACAGTCTTAGTTCGAAAGAGCCTCTTCCTTATTGGCTAAAGTTCCAAAAAAACTTGATCCAGAAACCTTTGAATAAGCCTCTGGTCATCCAGATTGGGATGAAGCTATGAATGAAGAGTATCATTCCTTATTGGCAAACAATACTTTGGATCTTGCTCCTCTTCCAAAAGGAAGAAAACTTGTCAGATGTAGATGGGATTACAAAACAAATTTTGGACCAGATGGAAAAGTGGATAGACATAAAGCTCATCTTGTCGCTAAAGGTTCTTCACAAGTTGAAGGCATTGACTATACTGAAACCTTCTCCCCTATCGCCAAAATGAATTCTATCCACCTTTTTATTTCCATTTCTACCTCCTTTAAATGGGAAGTCCATTAGATGGATGTTAAATCCGCCTTCTTACATGGAGATTTGCATGAAGAAATCTACATGGAAAAACCCCCTGGCTTTATCCAAAAAGACTCCAGCCTTGTTTGTCACCTTAGGAAGTCTCTCTATGGTCTCAAACAAACTCCTCGGGCTTGGTATGCAAAAATCTATAGATTTCTCTTAGATAATGGCTTTTCTAGGTGTCATTCTGACAACACTGTCTACACCAAGAAGGTGGGTAATTCCTTCACCATAATTTTTATTTATGTTGATGATCTTATCCTTACTGGTAGTGATCCAAACCATATAAACCATGTGAATTATAGCCTCAAACATAAGTTTGAAATGACAGACATAGGACACTTGCATTATTTCCTTGGTCTTCAAGTCTTGCAATCCAATGAAGGCATTACCCTCGCTCAGTCCAAGTATGCCTGTGATCTTCTACACCACTTTCACATGCAAGACTGTAAGCTTGCCCCTTCTCCCTTTTAGTCTGGAGTCAAGCTTTCAGTCAATTGTACTACCCCTGAAGTTGACGTTATCTTATACCATAAACTTGTTGGTAAAATTTTGTACCTAACCCATACTCGTCTTGACCTTTCCTTTTTCGTTGGTCTTGTCGCTAGGTTTATGCAACAACCTCATGAAAGTCACTGGAAAGCAGCTAAAATAATACTTCGATATATTCGAGGTACAGTTCATTTCAGGATTCATTACAGTGTAGGAGCATCTCCCTTGTTGATTGGTTTCGCTGATTCTGATTAGGCTGGTGACCCTGATGATCGGAAGTCCACTGCAGGATATGTATTCACTCTTGGTTTAGGACCTATTACTTGGTCTTGTAAGAAACAAAGTTCCATCTCCCTTTCTTCAGCAGAAGCAGAGTATCGTGGTGCAGTTGAAGCCAGCAAGGAAACCATGTTGCTTCGTCAGATCCTGTCTGAATTTGGTCTTCATCAGTAGCATCCAACTACACTTTGGTGTGATAATCAGAGTGCCATTTAGCTATGTAAAGATCCATCTCAGCATCAGCATATGAAACACATTGAACTCCACATACACTTCATCAGAAAGCTCATTCATGATCGTGTTCTTGAAGTGTAGTATTGTCCGACCAATGATCAAGTAGCCGATATATTTACAAAGGCTCTCACAGAAGCGAAGTTTACCAAACTTTGATCCATGCTTGGAGTTCAGGAAAGTTTTCATTAACGGGGGATAGGCTCTAATGCCTCCTTCCTTCTCCTATTGTGTCACTTTTGTAAATCCTTCAATCCTATCCCAATTTGTTCTTAAGGGGGGATGTTAGGATATTTAGACACATAGGAAATAGGCTCCTTTTGTGTCACCTTTGTAAATCCTTCAATCCTATTCCAATTTGTTCTTAAGGGGGGATGTTAGGATATTCCAACACATAGGAAATAGTTAAGAATAACTTAGTCTAGTGTAGATTTAGGTAAAGTGTGTTTCTTTAACATGTACATTTGTAACTTATAATCTGACGGTCACGATTTGTAGTGATCCGTAGATTATCTCTCACCTTGGTATTAATGGCACTTGATCGATGGCTTGACACCCGATTGGTTAATGATCTCTATTTAAATATCATGGGGGGTCATTTTTCCGGTAACCGTTTATGAGAGAAACATATGTAACTTTTCTTTTATATTAATAAATTCCCTGAAGTGGGCGCGTTGGCTCAGGGCGTGGACTGTTTCCCTCTTTGAGGGTTTTAACCACATGATTATACTGGTGTACTAATTTTTTATCTTCTTTTGAGTGGTGACCTTTAGTTCTTGATCTACGAAACTACCCTGTAAATTCCTACAGGGGCTTGGAAAGCTTAAACAATCAGGTAATATAGAAACTTACATTTCTGAGTTTTTAAAACTTTCTTTTATGGTTCCTAATTTATCTACAGGAAGAAGGGTCTATATGTTCATTGATGGGTTAGATTAACCTCTTAATGGGTTGGTTAAGTCTAGCAAGCCCAATACCCTTCAAGATGTCATTGAAAGGGCTAGAGATATTCAAGATGCCTTGCCAAAAGCAAAGGCAACATTTCAACATAAGCCCTCTTTTCCATCAAAGGGAAAATATGAGAAGGTTCCTCTTTAAAAGGAGAGCCAAAATTAAAAACCTCTTGATGATGATTTCTGAAGTGATTTGAGGAGAAGGAAGCTTTGCTTCACATGCCAAGAATATTGGGCACTCAGAAATAAATGTGTAGTAGGAAAGGCACACTACACAGAGGTCTTCTCAGATGATGAGGAGGAAGAAGAAGAAGAGAAAGAGAGGGGTCATAGCGCTGGAATAGCAGGAGATGATCCATCACCACCAGGGGGTGAGGACGGAGAAATTTCTTGAATTATAGGGGCTCTTTCATCATTAAGAGTGGTACCCAACTATCATAAAACTTCCACAAAAGAAACAGAGTTGAATTTTTGCAGTGGAAGCAGGGACATGATAGTCACATCTATTATGCATATGAAATTGGTCCATGAGACATCACTATCTTGTGGAAAACCACCTGGGAGGCCACCTGATCTATATTTAGTGAGATATCTCTCACATCATAATGCACCATTCATAGATCTAGGAGGCAGGGAAAATTTTAAGGATGGAAAATTATCTTGAAGTTTAAAAAATTGGCAAATCTCACTGGTCCCTAAGATACAAACTATAAAATGTTTATTGATCTATTTGTAAAAATATCACATTTATAATGATATTAAATATATTTTCTATATAATGTTGGCGATTTTTAACGTAAAATAATTTTATATTGTAAAATTTTGGTGAATCATTTTTATAAAAAAATGGAAATTGGCAAATCTTTTTTTTGGAAAAACCATGGAAAATTAGCCCAACTACGAATATTAGCCCCTAAAATTTTCCATGCCTGGAGGAATGGGAACATTGGAAGGCCAAGATATAGCACTGAGAGTCTTGGGTAGACTCAAGGAGGAGGGAGACATTCTCCCAACATCATCATTACCCACTCTTATTTCAGATTCTGCGCTGTGGGAGGAGAAGCATGGGAAGGATAACAACTTTCCAACATATACCTTTGGCACGGGAGATGTCAAGGAGGAAGGAAGCCATACGAAAAATTTCCTTAATGATAGATCATCAATGCTGGCACTATGGAAGATTGATCCATATTGGAAATCCCAACTGTTGGTGGATTATTCCAAGGATATTTTTACATGCATAATACTTGATGGCCAGCTACATGAAGAGGGATATTCAGTCCAAGAAGATTTCATTTACTATCATGGTAGGATCTTCTTATCTAGAGCCTCCAAGTTCAAGTAGAATTTGCTACAAAGGGCATATGAAGAATTCCTTTTCATCCATACTTATTCCATGAGAGCCTACAACACCATCATGGAGAGCTACACTTGGGAAGGCTTTAAAGAGGAACTATATCAGCATTTTCAAAGATGCATGAACCATGTGGAGTTGGAAGAGATACATGATTCAATGAAGGAGTTATCACATCCACCTCTTTCCTCTTTTGGAATGAGAGGGGATCTATCTATGGATCACTCCATTTGTATGAGCATAAATTTTGGTGAGGAACATGCTTATGTACATAATGCTTTATTAGATGAATATTTTCATTCCTTTACCATGTTTATGTAGGTCATGGCCCCAAGGAGGAGCTGCCTTCCATATAAACTTCATGGACAACTTTGGGCCATAACATTTCTGAACATGGCCACTCCCTTGGAAGATATAGGGAGATGTTGCATAATTGTGGGTGCACTCCAAAGGCACCAAACATATCTCACATTTTCAGCCATTGTGAGAAGACTTGGGCAACAAGTAAGTGGTGGGAAAACCACTTACCACATCATTATCTAATGTAGTCAGGAGATATACTGTGCTGGTTCCACATGTGGGACTATTACCCACCTCCATTTTTTCATATTTATGTTTGTATGTACTTGGTTTTGATCCCATACATTAATGATGTACTTATTCTCTTTATGGGAATGATTGGAGGTAGGATGGGAGTAATTTATGTGCCCTATAGGAGAGAGATTATCCATGTTCATTATGCTAAATTTTTTGGGGAGAACATCGAGAAAAACATGTTTGTTTCATTGGATCTATTGCTTTCTTGTGGGATGAATCATTTGCATCTCATGAGAGCTTTGGATGAGCATTTCATGGAGGGTGGATTGGGAGACACTTAGCTTATGAAGGAAGCATATCACATGATGGTGTCACCAATGGTGAAAGATATGCTTTTCAGCACTCACCTTGTCAGTTTCTTGAGGACAAGCAACATTTGGGAAGGGAGGACTGTAATATTCCCAATTAGCCATGAGCTAGTTGGAATATTAAATTTTTCTTTCTCTTTCTGTTTAATGAATAAGAGGACAATGGAGGTCCATAATTCTCCTTAAAAATGAATAAATCAATGCCAATGTAAAAGAGAAACATCTTGGTAGCTTAACTAAGCACCCTTAGGTGTGAAAAGGGGTTGGCACATCTTGACTGGGTCAACTTTGACCAAATCAACAATGTTGTCATGAAGGAGTGGAAATCAATGAGGGACAATGCAGATTTAGATGGAGACACCTTGCATGGAAGTAGGGTCATAAATGAATGGGGCTTAGGGTTTTGAAGCTCATATCTTATAAAAGGAAGAGGATGGCATCCATTTTCATTATGTATTGATGATTATATTTCTGAATATATGGTATGTTTAGACATATAGATTTCTTTGGTTGTTTAGCTGAGGTTGCAAGTGCTATTCAGCACTGGGTGTTGCTGATCGGGAATCCCACCTCTTCCATTGAAAATATCTTAGAGGAGTCTTGTACTTCACTTCCACTATCATGCATTTGGCCAAGCTTCATCTTACATCTACAGTGCAGATCCTGTTGAGGGTTGAGTTGTTTTGTAGGTTGCAGCAGTGGAGACCATCTTTGGGACACTTCAGTACTTATTTTCAGTGAAGAAGGGTTCCTTTCCATTGGGAGGACAATAAGGAAGTCCCTTGTGTATATTTTCAGATCTTAGCATCAGGCCACATATTTATTTTCCCCTACTGCACAGTTTCTTTCCATATTTGCATTATTTTGAGGGAGGAGTTCCTAGGTGGTTTCAATACACCATTTGGAGAGGAGGTTTGATGGTGAAGGGGATATTCCTTTCATCTAGGAGATATATTAGAGGAGGCTGCACTATTTCTTAGATCAGATCAGACACACTTTCCAGATCTATATGTTGCACTGAATATTCAGTTCTAGGGCTTTGATTCAGATCTTATACATGGTGTTTTGCTAGAAACCCTTTGGGGGTTATTCATTGGAGGTTGTATAGTGCCTAGATCTATATTTTAAGGCATATATCAGCCCATATTATTTTGTATCTTCATTTGCTATAGTGGTTCCTTTTAAACAACATTGTAGCAGTCTTCCGGCATTTTGATATAAAGCAACAGTACCTCTTTTGAGGGTTTTGTCCATTGGAGGCTTGTTATATCTTATTGTACAACTTATGGCCCATTTATTATGCATATTTGGATGTTGTTGTAATGAAATAAAGGTCTCCATATTGGTCTCCTATTTTGATATAATTTTTACACTGTTATTTCCATGGTTTTGCACTATATTCCTCCTTTTCCCATTTGAGAATATTACACGTTCATAGCCTTGATAGGGTACCTTTTAACGATCAATTATCCAATATCCCATCCATTTATCATTTCAATATTTAGAGAGAAATTCAACAATATATATATATATATATATATATATATATATATATATATATATATATATATATATATATACTTTTTTTATTGTTTTAATTCTTCAAAAGCCAATATCCTTGTTTGGTGGCCCAATAGAGAAAATTCCATTCATTTGCGGTAACTGGACTGAACAAGCTGGCTCGTGATGAGACCCCTTGTCTTGTTTTGATATGAAGTAGTGGTAATGTTAGCCTATTATTTTCCTATGATCATGGTAAGCACGCTCAATGAGACCTCTTATCTTTTAAGTTTTATATATTTTTGAATTACACTCCAAAAAGAGTATAATTAATGGATGGGGAGAATGATTAACTCTTTAATAGTTTTGGATGACAATTTAGAGTTAAAGATGCTTAGTAAAAAATAGTATTTACTTTGTAACATTGAAGCTTTTTTGACCGATAATAAGGTGAAAATACTTTGTAAAGTTTGAGGTTTGAAATAATTTACAATTTGAATGGAAACAAATTTAGAGTTGTATGATAATTATCCACCTTTTCAAGCTTGTAATAATTTATTTTAAAATTCCTATTATTCAATATGAAAAGTCTTAAAATGATTTAGAGATGTTGATAAAAATCCAAAAGTATGTTATCTAACATTATTCTTTTATTAACCAAAATATGAAAATACAACTATATTAATTAGAAGAAATGTTCTTTTAAGATTTTTTTTTTCAAAATAAGCCCATTGACAGGAAGAGAATCTCTCTCCCATTGTAGATCTTGTAATATGAAGTTTTATGGGCTCACTTGTTCAACAATTTGAAATGTTCCAAGCCACATTCTCTATAGTTTCGTATGCTTACATTTTTCATCATGCGCCCTGTCTAACTTAAGAACAAGGTCTCCAACTTGAAAAGATTTTTTGGGAATAGAACTTGCTTCAAAAGAAGATTTGACAATCTATTGGTGTCGAGCATCTGTAAGTTTTCCTTTTTCCCTTTCTTCTTCTAATTTATGGATTTGGGACATTCTTAGCTGTAAATAAAATGAAGGTATTTCTTCAATTAATTGGGATAGGGCCATTGAGGGAAGGGATAGATTTGAAGGACTTACATCCTCTTTTCCATATACTATATTGAAGGGGGAAGTGCCTATAGAGGCCTTCTCATTTATTCGGTCATCCCATGGAGAAAATGTTAAATATTTATGCCAATTCTTTTCGCTCTGATGAATATTTCTTTTTATAATTATTATGGGGTTTTTATTGGATGATTCTTCTAGACCTTTCCATTGGGGATAGTAATTATTAGAATATTTGAGCTTAAAACCTCTCTTAACAGAAATTTCCATCATATTATTACCTGAAAAGTAAGATACAATGTCGAACATAAGTGCATTTGGTAAGAAAAACCTGGTAATAATGAATTGATCTATGAATTCAATAATGGAATCATAATTGGCTACCTTCATTGGAATGGCCTCCACCAAGTTAATAAATTGTTCATTGTAGTAAGAATGTACTTATGTTGTTTGGAAGAGTTAGGAACAATCTCACCTATGATGTCCAGTCCCCATTGTCCAAATGGTTGTTCAATGTTGACCGATTGAAGGGGTAAGGCTTGTCTTTTTTGTGTTCCTGCAGCAGTCTGACAAGCCTTTCATTTCGTTACATATGCATGTGTATCTTTGAACAATTTTTTCCAATAATACCCAACATGTAGGATTTTGTGTGCAGTATACCCATTCTTTAGGTAAAACATAAGATCAACATATTTGGATTCAGAATCAATCATGATTACCTCATAAATGTGTACAATATTACTTGAATCCTCATCAACTGGTATGTTGGAAGCTCTAGTAAAAAATCTACGAAAACCTTGTCCTCCAAGAATTTTAGTTGGTTTAATATCAATATCATATTCCTCTAGAGTTGTGACCCAATTTTCCATTTTTTCTTCTAGTTCCTTTTGGACAAGCAACTATCTTACTGTTAGAAATTGAACTATTACCTTGGTATGTGTCTTTAGGAGAAAAGGCCTGATGTGCTTTATGGATTTGAAAAAAATGAAAGCTTGTTTCTCCACTTCAGAGTAATTTATATCAGCACCTTGAAAATTTAAATTAAGGTATGAGATGGGTGCCTCAATTTGCTAATCATTGGGTTGTGTTAAAACAACAAAATATGATGTTTCAAAAGCGAAAGTATATAAAATAAAATGATCAGAGAAATTTGGAGTAGTTAAAGAGGGAGCATTTATAATGGTTATTTTGATTAAATGAAAGCTTCTCTTTCATCGTGGCCCCATTTAAAGACTGAAATTTTATTGATCATGGCTTGTAATGGAAGAACAATTTGGGAAAATTCAGGAACACATATCTTGACAAAATTTATTTGTCCTAGAAAGGACTCCATGGATTTTTTTTTATGGGGTATGGAAATTTCAGATTTTACCTTAATCCTTTCAGGATGAATGAAAATTCCTTCTTTGGATATAAAGAATACTAAAAATTTTCCTTCACTAAGAGTGAAATGAGACTTTTTTGGATTAAATAAAATCCCATATTTTTGGCAACATTGAAAGATCTACTTTAGGTCATGGAAATGGATGTTTCTTTTTTTGAAATATATTTTTATTTTTTCCAAGTAAACAACAATTGCCTTATTTATCTTACCTCTAGAAGCTATGTCCATATCTCTCTGGAAGGTTTATCCCACATTTATTAGACCGAAGGACATTTTTCGATAAGCAGAAGTCCCCCATTTGATTCTAAATGTAGTCTTTAATCTATCATATCAATGAACTAGGATCTGATTGTATCTCAAAAAACCATTAAGGAAAGACATGAGCTCAGAACCTGCAACTGATTCTAAAAATTTTTCCATGGGTGGTAATGGGAAATTATCCTTGTTACAAGCTTCATTAAGATTTATAAAATCTATAAAAATGTGTATGTCACCATTTTTCTTCCTGACTGGCACTATATTTGATACCCAATTGGAGTGTCTCACAAGAAAATGATTTCAGGTTGAAGAAGTTTATTCAACTCAGATTTGATTTGACTTTCACGGTTGTGGTGAATTTTCCTTAATTTTTGTTGTACGGGTTTTTAATTAGATATCATTGGGGTAAAGTGTTGGATAATACAGGCATCATATTTTCTAAGATATTCATAGCTACAAGCGAAACAAATTCTTATATATTTTTAATAAATGAATGAAGGACAATCTCTAATCTGTTGAGAGACCTAGACCTAAATTGATGTTTTGGGGTTTGATATTACTTCCAAGCTTACTAGTTCAAACCTGAAAGTTGAACTTTGAAGTTTGGAATTAGTGACCTTAAATATGTCTTTCAAATCATGGAGATCTTCAATTTTAACCACAGATTTTAGGTAGAGAATTTTCTTCAGTTTTTTGTCTTAACTGTGTGTCATGTTCATCCTCATCAACTATTTGATCATCGTATTATCCTTTATATGTTAAAAAGGTCAAAATTTCTTAATCATCATTGAACACACACCAATTGGTGACATTGTCTGGAATGGATGGTTGAAAAATTAATTCAATGGAAAATCTATCTCGACTATAATATTTAGATGGTATAAGTCTATAGGCTACATTGTCCAAAATATCAGCGCTGGAATTTTGAAGTCTAGGGATAGGAGATATGTTAAATTCCAAGAAATGAGAAGTGAGGGTTTGAACCAGAGATTGATAATGTTTTAAATAGGCAGAAACAGAATTAATGGTGTTTCTTACCGGGTTTACAATAATTTTAGAATCTCCCAATACTTGCAGATATTTGATATTTAAATCTATTGCTTTATATAATCCTTGGATCAGTGCCTCATTTTCAGTAGTATTTTTTTTTTCATTCAAACTCTAATTTACAAGCTAGCATTTTTTTTTCTCCGTATGGAATTATTAATATACAACCTACTCCTGCACCATCATTTGATCTAGATCCATCAAAATACAATTGCCACAAAAAATATTTAAACAATATTTACACGCTTAGAAGCATATGATTATAAAAAAAATTTCAATTTAAGAAGTAATTGAATTGATTATAAATGGAGATTAATGTGCATTGAAATTACCGAAGAATAATTTAACAGAGTAGTTCCCAAGGATGTTATTGGTAAAGGCCATTGGTTCATTTTCATCCTCAAATAAGTTATTGAGCATTTCATGCATTTTCATAGTCAACTTGAATTTGATTTGGATTACCATTATAAGGAGGAAAAATATGTGACCAGTCTGTGGAAAAATAACCATGAAGATTTTCAAGCCAATCTCTACTCAGAATAAAATCGTAAAAGTCAGGGATATTAACAGCTAGAATGTCAATTACTTTATGAACTTTTGAATTAGAAGCCTATCTAATGAGGAAATAATTCATTTATTATAAACCCTTGAATTCAGTTCTATATAATTGAAAAATGTGTAAAAACAAATTTTGGGGTGAGATTTTTAACTTCAAACAAACATTATATGGCATTATATTTGAAGAAGGCCCAGAGTTTATCAGGAAATTGTGCACATTTTTATTGAAAAATTCAAAAGTTAGAAGGAAAGAAGGAGTGTGTGAATTGTATCTATCTCAAATTAGAATAGCATCAATGGCATAAATCTTCTCTGATGAACCTATGGGAGATTTACCTATTCATTTTGAGGCTTTGGATGTGACAGGAGAAGGTAAAGGAGAAGCAGGGACTACATCCAATTCTTTTAGTAGAATTTTCTGCTGCCGTTTAAATTTAGCTACCTCATGTAGGGAGATATTTTATTTTATTTTCTTTAGATATTCGACTATATTTTATTCGAAGGTGTAAGAGACTACCATGGATTTTTATGTAGAGGGAGAATATGAAGATGATGGGACTAATTGAGATGACGTGGAAGGATATTTTTTAATGACAAATTTATTTTTAGGAGCATGAGTCAAGGGTTTATGTTTCTAGTTTGGTTGTGATGAATCAATAGAAACTTTGCATTTGGTGCTAACAGGTAATGCTTCATGATCATATTCATTATCAGAAGTAGGGAGGATAAAATCCAAAAATCCATGTACTTCGACAAGTTCCTCATCTTGGGACTCTTCAAAAGATAATATTGTTTCATCTTCGTCCTTGTCTTAATCAGATTCAATGTTGGATAGAATATTAGATGGTTGAGGATTAGATGTTTGAGATTTCTTGAAATGTCTAAAATATTTCATAGAACAGAACTCTGCTACCTGCTTCTTGATTTCTACCATGTCATTAGAAATAGATTTAAGGACTTTTTGTAATCCTTTAATATAAAAAGGATCTTTAGGAGTTTTCTTTTTGGGTTCATCCTTAAATGTGACCTTCTTTGATTTTATTTCTTCTTGAGCAGTTTTCTTCTTTAATGCAATTATTCTGTTTTCAACTAAGAGTGATTATTTCATGTTCTCAACTAAAGTTTCTTTGTTAGCTCTATCGACAAAAATTTCAATATTAGAAGGAAGAGAGGATATGTACCATTCAATATATACATCAACACCAGGCTTCGATGTGGTTGGGATTTTGTTTCATAATTTATTAAACCTGTTATTAAAATATTTGATATTTTCTCCTGAATTAGCTTTGAGATTAGAAATATCATTTATAAGAGTAGCAGTGGTGCAGCCATCATGAAATTTGGTTAAAATTTGTTCTTCAAAAATGTCCCAACTAGTTATAGTGCCCGATGATAGCAAAAATTACCATGATCTTGTCGATCCTTAGAAAGTATAAGGGAACAATATGACTACATAATCCTCTTCAAATACTGCATTAAGGTTCATGGATAGAATGCAATTATGTAGGTGCTCTTCAGCAGGGAGTCCATCATCACGATTATACTTAGGAAACCACTTTTCTCGGTGTTAAAGGAAATAATAAAGAGGTGCAGCCAATTGAGCAACTCTAGGATTGGTCCATGGCCTAAATTCTAATGTATGACCAGTAGGATTAGAAGATGTTGTAGTAGTTCCAGAGGTTGATGTAATAGTAGAGGAAACAACCATTGAAATAGTACTGCTTGAGGTAGCACAAGTTGTTTGAGATGAATAGATATGAATAGATTAGGAAATTGGTTGGGAAGAAGGAAATAGAGGAACGGATGATGGGGTTTGTGGAGGTGAAGATGATATAATCTCAGTAGCAGATGTTTGAGTTTCTGATGTAGGAGTCTTCCTTTGATGGGGATGGAGAGGAAACACAAATGGAGTTACTCCAAGTTTTTCATTCTGAGAATGAGTCAATACACCAGTACCTTGAAAAATTGAAGTAACACGTCCTTCGCATTCTTCAGAAAGCACAAGGTTCTCTGCTAAAATATAAATTTATTCTAATTTACTTATCAAATTATGGACTTCAGGTGATTCTAGAGTATAGTTAGGGGATAGTTCTTTGGGAATCAAACTAGGATATTTAGGAGGTGATTGAACAACTTAAAATCTAGAGGTAGGATACTTTGAGCATGGTCTTGAAGTTGTAGGAGATTTGGAGGGGGATTGACTCCTTTGATGGCATTTGGATTTAGTATTAGACCTTAATGCCATTAATAGTCTATTGGCCCTCATTTTAGTGCCAAAAATGTTGGTGCCTCAAAAATCATTGCACTGTAGGTTTTAACCCTATACAGAAATTATCTGAAAATGAATTCTTAAAAAATAGAAAAATAAACAAGAGCGAGAGCATAAAACATAAAACTGATATACAAATATATTTTTCCCTTGGATCCAAAAACGGGACTAACAACTTGATTTTCATTATATTGCTTTCAGTGCTACAACACATATACATACATGCCAAAGAATTCATAAAACCAAATCCATTAACCCTGGATTAGAATGTAATCATAGTTCCCTTGATCGAATGTACAAAATACCAATGTCATAAAACCATCATGCCCCAAAACCATGTGTAAAACCATGCACATAACCATAGGCTGGTTCGCCCACTTAAAATAGTGTCCAAAAAAAAATTCTCAGGACGCTGCCCTCTGCCCCATGCAGGGGGCTACCCGCCCCCTGCTAACCCCTGGGAAAGGGGGCAGTGACCCCTCACACATGCGAATATTCACAGAGAGAATATAACACACACCCAATACCCTGCAACTTGTTATTTCTTTTCCGCAGGGGACCATAAGATAGCTTAGTCATTATTCCATCCCTGAAACACCCATTGTTTCTCTACACCAAGAGAATTTTTGAGTGCTCACTGACTTCGTCAATGCATCTACAACATTCTTCAAAGTGTCCACCTTTACCAACAACACATTTTTATCCTCAACCGTATCTCTCACAAAGTGATATTGAACATAAATACACTCTATCTTTGAATGATAAACAAGGTTCTTACCCAATAAAATTTCTCTTTGGCTATCAAATTGCATCGTTATAGCTCACTGTACCAACCCCATACTTGAACACAATCTATGCAACCAAACTGATTCCTTGCTTGCATGAGTGGTTGTCGTGTCTTCTGCCTCTATAGTTGAAAGAGCCACTATAGACTGCCTTTTAATCATCCAACTAACTTCAACTCCAAGTAGGCTAAACACATACCCATACCAAAGATGCACAACATCAAGGGACAACCACCTGGTCAGGGACTTGAAAACCCTCCCTTTTCCTTTTGGAATAGTGTCTCCGATTTGGGATGATGGGACAAGTTTCCAAATTTACAATTGGATGGATGTGTGGTATTTATAACTAACTATGAATTGGATGAATGGTAGTGAAAACAAGCTAAATAAGTATATATATAGTGATCTCTATCCTGCGATGAATTATGTTTCTCTTATATACTATCTTAAAATATCACATTAAGTGAATGTAAATGAAGATTTATCAAGCACTTATAAAAATGAAAGACAACTTAAGTTAATTGATTTGATTAAATAGTGAATAAAATCAATTGATTAAGCACATATCACATTTAATAACTACATGACAATTGTATATGTATTGAAAAATGGAAATATAAACATGTTCATAAGTGAATTGATGTTGGACTGTGTTAAAAGAGATACATATTACAAAAAATCATAAATAAATTTAACTATTATTCAGATAAACAAAACACCAATATATAGATAAAATACCATATATATCTTAACTCTTCTCATGAAAATATAGTGCCTGGTCGAGTATTTTCTATTAAGAGAACTCCAAGAGTAAAAAAATGCAACTTCTTCAAAGCCTTCTTTACAAAATTTCAGGACCCTTTATTCAAAGACATGAAAGGGTTTAGATAGTAAAATAAAAAGTATAGAAATAGCAAATACGTAAAGTGTTGAGGAGGTTTAAGAAAATATCCTTAAAATAAGTGAAAAAAAAAGAGTTTTTTGGGTGACTCGCTTCAAGAGCATGGTGTTGTCTCTATTTCCATTCGTTCTTTGAGATGAAGGATTTCTAACATAGGTTGGACTTCAAGAGGTTAGCCTAGCCTGATGTGCAAATGTCATGTGTAGACTGCATATAATAAAGTAGGTTTCATGTGGGATGAGGTGTCAGTTAGGTAGTGTGACATTAGACATTGACTATGTGGCTTAACTAAGTACTTCCAATACTTGTCCCAGTCTAGCTTTACCAGTTTTCTAATGTTTTCCTCATTTTTCTTCGACATCTCTTTCCACTGATTCATTAAATATTTGACAACAGGGAGAGAACCAGGTGGGAATTTATGAATTATATTATAAGCAATGATATTGTTGTTGAATGTTTTAATAATATTATTGGCAACATCTCTTGAACTGCATATATCTCTCTATCCCTATTTTAATTATATATCCCAATCCGTGAAATTGTTTTCCTTATTAGAATCCTCAAACCTTGGTACATTTTCCTTTTAGTTGTCTGTAGTATCCTGCCAAGTCATATATTGAAATAATTTGTCATCAATTCCATCAAAGCTGATCCTCTAGTTAGCTACTTGATTAATCAGTGAATCAATTTTCTCGCATAACTTATTGATGTTAGTCAATATTTTATGAAATACCACTTTTTTCTGGGTCAACAAAGTCTTGAGTTCCAGAGGTTATTTTTTGAAATAACCAACCTTTGGATTATCCTTTAACTATTCTATTGTAAACTATAGCTAGTGAATATGAGCATCCTTTGCACTAATGTCAGATTGATGTTGCAGCTTAAATTGATCCAAGTTTTGTTGGAGCTTTGACACTTGTGTTTGTATTTGATGTTGAATGCTTTATTTCTCTATCAATATCTCTTGTTATGTATGTAGGCTTCTCTCATCCTTTTCTTTAAGAAATCGCTAGACTTTTGTCACTTTATCAATTGTGGCAACTACATAAGAACCTGCAAACTGAGTCAACATTGTTATATCTTGAGATGGATATGCTTGAGAATCCTTCCATACTATCTCCATGGCTGCATCGTGAGGGATTAAAGCTTTTTATTGTTCAACTATCCTCCTTTTTCTTTGTCTTCTCATTATAGCCTTATGTTTGGGGTTGTATAAGATATCTAAAGGAGTGATCTCTTGTATTTTTAATACACTTTCAGATGTTGGGTAGGCCAGGATGAATTCAAATCCTTATGTTTTAACAACTTTGTGAGTAGACCCAGCAGTGAACAGGCTCTGAATTTTGTCCTGAGGTGTTTCAATTATTTCTTGAGGATCAATTATTATCAACTCTTCATCTATATCAAGCTTCTAATCAAAATATTTCCAGAATTGGTCTAAATCTCTAGAAAAAAATGGATTATTTGTTTGTGTTTCTGAGGATTTAAAAAGTTCTTTTGATCTATTAAGGACTTCAGTATCCTTAGGAGGCTGTTCTTTTTCCTGCTTATTATCTTCCAGTTGATCTTTCATTGAAATTGGTTGGGATACCTCTAAACTTTCTAGAGGAATACCTTCCAACCTATTGTTCTTGTATTCTTTGAATTGTACAAGTTGTTCAGGGCTGATACACAGGGCTGCCAACTTTTCAACATCCAGATAGGTACTCACAGACTCGAATAAGTCATCATAATCATCGTATTCATGAAGGAAATTTATGATATTTACCTGATTTGTAACATTTTGAGAAACCTTATTTGGATAAAATTGTCTGTTAGGAACAGTAAATAATTTCAAACAATGCATTTGATCAATTTCTAATCCATCATGTTTGAAATTTTTCAATGCATAAAAAACATAGTGGATGGTAAAGGTAGGCCTGGAAGCTTTCTTAGCCTCTTTTAATGCTTTAGTAAATCCATGCCCCACTGTCTAGTAAGAAATTTTTTCCATGAGAAACTTAGCTGGTACATATAGTGGGAGTACATGGGGTGTAGGAATTTACATGGTAAGTTCCTTATATCAAAAACCAAAGGTCACCGCTCACAAATATATCACAAATCAGTACACCAGTATATAATTTTCCAAAAACCCTCAAAGAGGGAAACAATCCATGGCCTGAGCCAATGCGGCCTATCCAGGAAATTTGTTAATATAAAAAGAAAAGTTACATATGTTTCTCTCATAAACGGTTACCGACAAATGACCCTCCATGATCTTTAAATATAGATCATGGATGAATCAGTTTTTAAGCCACAGATCAAGTGTCATTAATACCAAGGAGAGAGTGAACCGTCGGATCACTACAAATCATGACCATAGAATTATAAGCTACAAATGTACATAGTAAAGAAACATACTTCACCCAAGTCTACACTAGACCATGTTATGCTTAACTATTTCCTATGTGTTGGAATAACCTAACATCCCCCCATAAGAAAAAATTGGGATAGGATTGAAGGATTTACAAAGATGACACAAAAGGAGCCTTTTTCATATGTGTCGAAATATCCTAACATCGCCCCTTAAGAACAACTAGGGATAGGATTGAAGGATTTACAATGGTGACACAATAGGAGAAGTAAGGAAGCATTAAAGCCTACCCCCCCTTAATGATAACTTTCCTAAACTCCAAGCATGGATCAAATTTTGGTAAACTTCGCTTCTATGAGAGCCTTTGTAAAGATATCAACAACTTGATCATTGGTTGAACAATACTGTACTTCAAGAACATGATCATGAATGAGCTTTCTGAAGAAGTGTATATGAAGCTCAATGTGTTTCATACGTTTTTGTTGAACTAGATCTTTGCAAAGCTGAATGAAACTCTGCTTATCACACCAAAGTGCAGTTGGATGCTGCTAATGAAGACCAAATTTAGACAGGATCTGACTAAGTCACATGGCTTCCTGGTTGGCTTCAACGACACCACGATACTCTACTTATACCAAATAAAGAGGGATATAAATTTGTTTCTTACAAGACCAAATAATAGGTCCTGAACCAAGAGTGAATACATATCCTACAGTAGACTTTCGATCATCAGGATCACTAGCCCAATCAGAATCAGTGAAACCAATAAACAATGGAGATGCTCCTGCACTGTAATGAATCCTGAACTAAACTATGCTGCGAATATATCAAAGTATTATTTTAGCTTCTTTCGAGTGACTTTCATGAGGTTGGTTCATAAACTGAGCAACAAGACCAATGACAAAGGAAAGGTCAGGATGGGTATGCGTTAGATACATATGTTTACCAACAAGTTGATGGTATAAGGTAACATCAACTTCAGGGGTAGTACAAGTGACTGAAATCTTGACTCCATACTGAAAGGGAGAAGGGTTGGCTTATAGTATTCCATGTGAAAGTAGTGTAGAAGATCACAGGCATACTTAGACTGAGAAAGGGTAATACCTTCTTTGGATTGCAAGAATTGAAGACAAAGGAAATAATGCAAGTGTTCTAAGTCTGTCATTTTAAAATTATTTTTGAGGCTAGAATTCACATGGTTTATATGGCTGGGGTCACTACCAGTAAGGATCAGATCATCAACATAAAGAACAAGGATGGTGAAGAACTTACCCACTTTCTTGGTGTAGACAATGTTGTCAGAATGACACCTAGAAAAGCCATTATCTAATAGAAATTTATCAATTTTGGAATACCAAGCCCGAGGAGCTTGTTTGATACCATACGAAGACTTCCTAAGGTGACAAACAAGGATAGAGTCGTTTTGGATAAATCCAGGGGGTTTTTCCATGTAGATTTCCTCATGCAAATATCCATGTAAGCAGGCGGATTTAACATCCATCTGATGGACTTCCCTTTCAAAAGAGACAGCAAGGGAAAGAACAAGGCGGATAGAATTCATTTTGGCAACAGGGGAGAATTAGGTTTCAGTATAGTCAATGCCTTCAACTTGTGAAAATCATTTAGCAACAATATGAGCTTTATGTCTATCCACTTTTCCATCTCATCCAAAGATTGTTTTGTAAACCCATCTGCATCTCACAAGTTTTCTTCCGTTTGGAAGAGGAACAAGATCCTAAGTATCCTTTGCCGATAAGGAACAATATTCTTCATTCATACCTTCATCTCAATCTAGATGACCAGAAGCTTCTTCAAATATGTCTGGATCAGGTTTTTATAGAACTTGATCCAATAAGGAAGAGGCTCTTTCGAACTGAGAGCATGTACGTCGTCGATCTATAGGGTCACCTGCAAGAGAGCATGTTGCATTCTGGGTAGAGCATACCCATATTGGAAGTTGTGGAGTAGAAGGAATATCTTGAAGAGGTGGAGGAGGATTTTCATCCTCGTTTTCATCATCTAAACTGGAAGGAATTCTATAAAAAATAGAAGAGATAGAGAGAGGTGGCACATATGCCGAATCAGGCTCGCAGGCCAAAGGTGGCACACCCGCCGAACTAGGCTCGCAAGCGGATATTTTTTTTATGAAATTTTACATCTCTTCTAGTGATTATATTTTTGTATTTTGGTTGAAGAATTATATATCCTTTGAAATCTTCAGAATATCCAACAAAAATGTGTTTTTCACTCTTATGTTTTAAGGCGTTACATTTTGCATCTGGAATATGGGCCCAAGCATCACTTCCAAAAACATGAAAGTGACTTACATCCGGTTTGACTGAGCTCCAGGCTTCTTCTGGAGTTACATTCCTTAAAACCTTAGTAGGAGTGTGATTTACTATGTAATTTGCACAGTTAATTACTTCTGCCCAAAAATTGACACTAAGTCCTTTAGATTGAAGCATAAAATTAGCCATTTCTTTTAAGGCGTGATTCTTCCTTTCAGCTACACCATTTTTTTGTGCAGTATATGGAACAATATGTTGCAATTGAATGCCATTATTAGTGAAAAAGTTGATAATTTTTTTTTTAACATATTATCCTCCATTTTCTGATCTTAACTTAAGAATTTGACATCTAGATTGTTTCTCAACAAAGGCCTTAAATGTAACATCCCAAAACCGGGACTGCTAGCAAGGCATGCCTGATTTTTTTTTTTTTGAGGAATGGATGGTACAGCTCTTGAAATCAACCTTAGGATCCCTTATATCTGAGTATCTAAGTCCTAAATCCAAGAGGAAATCAGAAAGAAATATTTCTAGGTGGGTTAAATAGATCTCCCACACCTAGGAAGGCTTGAAAACTACCCAAAGAAGGGACTGCAACAATACAAAAGAACACTACTCAGAAAATAATGCATTTTTAGAGAGCAGTAGCAGTAGGCCAATATGACAGCTGAAAAATATCTTATACAATGATGAATCATATTTAAATTATAGCCCAATCAATGTATAGGAGAAAGAAAGAGACTTTCATGGAGAAAACCCTCTAAAAGAGGTGCTGCAACAATGTATTTCACGGTAAAGCTAATACAACATAATTTTTATGAGTAAACAGAAGCTGTAGGTAACAAATCAGATCTAGGATAGATCTGTGTACAAAATATTAGATCTATATCAGATCTATACACTAGATTGTCTCTATTTTACATACCCCTTGGGGTTTTCAACAAAACATGAAAGCAGGAGAGTAGATATGAGATCTACTGCAACGGATCTATAGAATGATTCAGAAAATATGAAGTAGATTTATCAATGATTGAATCATATCTGAAACATACATGGATTAGTTAGCTAATCCACGGATCACCACAGTGTAAGGAAGGCTCCTTTACACCAGAGATCTCTCCTCCAAATAGTTTCCAAACACCTTGCAACTCTTCACTTGAAAAATAACGCAAATCTGGGGTATAAAATGCATTGTAGGCTTGATGAAGACTCTGGGATGATGCCAAGGTATGGATCTAGAGCTCCAATGATATAGAACACTCTTGCCAATGCGATGGAAGCCATTCCCAATGAAAAGAGGGGCTAGATTGCATAGATCTGAAGAGATCTATCTTCCACTTGCTGCTGCTCACAAGGAAAACCAAACCCTCAAAAGGATCTAAATTGTAGCTGGAAGAAGAAGCTTTGTAAAATTCCTGATAGTGGACCAAGAATAGCAAGAATCTTCCAAAAGGCCTCGAAAGGAAAGAGGTCGGATTCCCAACCAGGAACACCCAAGTGCTAAATAACACTATTCTCAGCTAAACAGCCAGAGAATGAGAAGTGTCTAAACAGAAAAATCCTTTCAATTCAATATGCTCAACAACCTCTCCCATGCTTCTCTCCTCTTTCATTTATAGGATGAAAGTCTTGCAAAACCCTAAACCACCTCAAAAGGTTTAGCTCCTTTCACATTTGAAAGCTCCAACTAGAACTGCGTTGTTCCTCTAGGTTCATTGCATCTGGACAACGCTGTAGATTTGGTCCTGTTGACCCAGTCAATTTTCACAATCCGTTTTCACACATGAGGGAGTTTTATTAAGGCAACCCAGATTTAGCCTTGTTCACATGGGAATTCATTTGTTTTGTTGTTTAAGGAGTTTAATTTGTCCTCCTTTACAATTTTATTCTTGAACAAGAAAATGGAAACAAAATTGAATATTCCTATTAGCTTGGGCTAGTTAGGAATATTATATTAAAGGCCAAGAACATGTTAAAAACTTCACTCTTGAGTTTTAAGAAGTATAACAAAGTGCATCCGAAAAAATCATCAATGAAAGTTAAGAAGTACTTGCAACCAGAGAAAGAAGCAATAGGAAGTGAACCACATAAATCATTGTGCAGAAGCTGCAAAGGAGCTCAAGCATGTGAAGAAGCACATTTGCTAAAACTATCCTGATGATGTTTTCTGAGTACACATCCGTAGCAAACACCATGTCGGCAAGATACCATAGGAAGACCTGTCACCATATTTTCTTTACATAGAGTTTGAGGAGAGCGATATTTTAAGTGACCAAATCGCTCATGCCAAAGTTTTATTACTTCATCATTATGAACAACAAAAATAGAGGGAAGAGATAATGACCCAAATTTTTCAAACTTATACAACCTTGTGGAATCATCAGCAATGCCAGTAGCTAAAATATGTCTAGGATCTTTGAGGTCCTTGATTACAACATCATGAGGTGAGAATTCTGCTATTTTCCCTTCACCTGAATGAGTTATCTGATAAACAAATAGAAGGTTGCATGACAAGGTAGGAGCACATAGTACATCATTAAACTGACCATTATATAGATGAATGGTTATAGATCCTACAACACTAAGAGATCTATTATCACCAACATAAATATGTTTGGTGTTACAATCATTTAAAGAAGAAAACATGGCTTTATTTTTGGCCATGTGGTAAGAAGCTCCAGAATCAATGAGCCTCTCATGAGAATGAGAAGAATAAGATACATTTAATGCATAAATAGATGCTTGACAACGAAAAGCAGAAAGTTCCATTCCTAAAGATGACGTTGAAGAGGTCTTCAAATTGATGTGGTGCTTCTTCATTGCTGCTTCCAAGGCTTCCATATTTTTAAAACATTTGGACTCTACATGGCCATCACGATTACAAAATTTGCAATGTCTATCTATTTTCTTCAATTTGTTTTTAGTTGCCTTATAAGTTTGGTGAGTTTCTTTTTCATTTTGCAATTGAAATTTCTTAGGACTCTTGTTTGGTTTAGGACCATACTTTTTCGGTACTTCATCTCGGGATTCTTTTGATATGGTTTTTGTTGGGCAGCTAAGGATTTCTTAGAAGTGTTTCTAGAAGGGATAAGACCAATGTGTAAGATTTTTTCTTGTTCTCTTATCAAAGAATCACAAAAGGCATCAAACAAGGGGTTATTTTGGCTTGTTAGTTGAGAAATGAGGGCTTCTCTAGAGGAATGGAAGGTGGAAACAAATACAGAATATGCAGGGCCAAGTTTAGCAAGAATGGAATAGATGAGGCTACCATCTTCATTTTTTACCTTAAAACCTTCTAAAATAAGTCTAAGGGTCTTGAATTTGGACAAAAAATGTTAAATAGAGGAGAAATTATTGGGGTCCAAAGTAAGCAACTCATTTTCAAGCTGGTGGGCCCTGATTTGATTTTGAATGCCAAAAATATTATTTAGCTTTTTCAGGGCTTCATCAGGGGTATCAATTTCAAGGATATGAAATCGAAGATCTTGAGAAATGGACATTCCTATCAACCCTCATGCTTGATATTGATTATTTTCCCATTTAGCGGCTTTATCTCCATCGGTAGATTTAGTATCTTATCCCCTGGCTATTCTCTAAAGCCCTTTAATTCTAATTAAATCTACCATGTGAGCGAGCCATTGGAAATAATTGGTGCTGTTAAGAATAATTAGTCAAGAACTTTCCATTTTTTTAAAAACACTGAGCTGAAAAGGCCTGAAACTAACTACTTCAATGGAAAAATCTCAAAAACTTAGCCTGATTAAAAAAAAAACTCAAAAAACGACTTCCAGATGAAGAATTTATGCGTTTTTGAAAAAACGGAATTGTAGATGCCGAATAGTCATAGGAACAGTTGAAATTTGATGATGAAGTTCTACTTTTAAAAAAAAATCCCGCCGCTTTAACAAAAAAGCTTTTAGAAAAAGAAGCTTGAGAAAGAGACTTGAACCAAAGACCTCTATTCTCATAAACTAACTTTACACGAAGTGAGCTAGTAAAAGGATTATGTAATTGTTTGAAAGGAGGAAGGGTGTTTTTTTTTTTTTTAAACTTTGGTGTGCGTGCTTTTATCTACAAAAAAAACACAAAATCCGACCACAAAAAAAATAAGATACTACCCTTACAGTAGAATGTTATATTTTTAGTTAGCCTTACTAGCAACTATCCATTTTTGCTATTTCTGATTTCTGATTTTCCAAGATTGCACACAGCGCAGAGCAAAGGGGATACATAGTGAAGAGGGTATAACTTTGGCATTAGAAAAAATATAAACCAAAATAAACATAGGGAATTGAAATAAACAAAATGATTAATTAATATAACTGCAAAACAGATACTTTATACCTCCATATCTAAAATGACATAACCTGGGCAACCAGAAAAAATTTCGCATGAAACAAAAGGGGTTCCTCAATGTAATAAATGCTCCAGAAACAACATAGCCATTCTCCAAGCCTAATTTTTTTTAGAAATAGTAGATCTAGAAAACGGCAGTTGCATGCAATCAAACTAGCTTCGGATTGGGATAAAAAATGGATGCGGCCCTCAAAATATCTCTAATACCATGTAAGAATTTATAGGGTAAGTTCCTTAGATAAAAAACTAAAGGTCACCACTCACAAATAGATCACAAATAAGTACATCAGTATATCACATGGTTAAAACCTTCGAAGAGGGAAACACTCTACAGCCTGAGCCAACACAGCCACTTCAGGAAATTTATTAATATAAAAAGAAAAGTTACATATGTTTCTCTCATACACATTCACTGAAACATGACCATCCATGCTCGTTAACTAGAGATCATGGACAAAGTGGGTGTTAAGCCACAGATCAAGTGTCGTTAATATAGAGGAGAGAGTGAACTGTTGAATCACTACAAGTCGTGACTGTCGGATTATACGTTACAAATGTACATAGTAAAGAAACACACTTTACCTAACTCTACACTAGACCAAGTTATACTTAACTATTTCCTATGTGTCGGAATATAATAACATGGGGTTTGGAAATGCTTCCATAAACTCTAACATAAGTAAATAGTTATTTCCCAAACCATTTCCCTATGGCTGTAAAATTATTTTTGGCTTCCTTAGAAAATATTGGGAATTTTTCATCAAAAGCAACTTGAAAGAGTGGCAGAATAACTCAATGACAAATCTTGTAAAAATTAGCCTCATACTTGGATTCCCAAAGAATATTATGCTAAACATGAATGCGGGAAGGGTCTTCGATGGTACATTTACAACCCATGGCTAGAAAATCAGAGGGAAACCACACAACTTCCATGATGTATGCAATCATAAAGAATGGTGGCATTTTCTTGGAGGTAAAGGATAATTTTTTCTTATATTCAAGGAACTATGAAGCGATATTATTTGAAAGAATTGTACCCCAATCCACGGTATACGAGTCTATTACGAAATCCATGAGGGGGACACATTCAATGGAAAATTTACTGGTATTGGGTGAGCCAAATAGTTTACACATCAAATCAGGGATATAACAATACATACCAATGAGAGAGGAAGTGGAATACATACCCTTTTCATCATGCTTGTGGTTGCTGGGGTTATTCCTCCATTTCTTTATAAGGTTTGACTGTACCTTTTTTTTCCTTTGCAAAATTTTTCAAGGAAATGCTTGTCATAAATATTTTTCACGTCATGTATATGGTACATTCTCTTTAAATCCTTTACCCTTAATGACCCTATCATTGTTCTTCTTGTTGTTAGAAATTTTCTGTCGCCAATGTTAAGATTGTCAATTATCCATTTTACCATATCTATGTATGGTAAAATCTTAGGGTGCGTAGCAATTCTGTGAAGAAAAGAGATGGTTACATAAGAAATAGTAGCTTTTGAGGTATTAGGGGCATCTATTCTAGCTGTTGTTTTCATTATGTGTGGTTTTTCATCTTCAAAAAGCCTATATATTGATTCCCGGGAAGAACCATTTTCTATAGCACATCTAGTATCTGAAAACAAGGGAGGCATCTTTGTCACTTCTACAGTGGGAGGTGTGGAATTTTAAGGAGCCATAGGTTTCTTTGATTTCTTAGCAACTTTAGAAATCTCAAACGATTTTTTTTTTCTTCAGGGCTAGCCTACAAATAAGAAGAATAGGGAGTGAAAAACAATATTTATAAATGCAGGAGTGATTTAGCAATAAAACTGAAACGATGGAGAATATAGTGTCGCATGCATATAAATCCTAAACATTAATTAATCCACCATCAAATAACATTTGGAGGCTCAAATTTATCATAAATTTATGGTTGTGCATTTATGAAAAAAATGAGTTCATATGGTTGAATGGACACAAGAATTTTTAAATTAAATATCCTGCATTGTAGTTTCATATGTGTGTCAAGTCTTTAAAATATAGAGCACAATTTTTTTGCCAATTTTTGATCTATATTTTCCTTTTCTAAATAATGGTTTTAAATCAATTTTTCAAAGGTTTTAACGCTTTGGAACATTAACACGGGGGAGAGAGATGAGTCGTTTTCTATGTGATATCACATCACAATCACAATCTCGACAAATATGGATTGCGGAAGAGAATTGATACTTGGTGAAAGTGCGATGTGATATATCGCATCAGGGAAATGAAATCATGTGGAGTGCATGCTAGTGGGAGGAATTTTGATTGTGCGATTGTGATTGGTGGCGTGGCAGAGGGCGGGTCCCACTAGTCACTTCTTATGAAATATAACTTTGTCGTGGGCCTTTTTTGTTTGTTCTCAAGTTTTCTTCTTTTGTCACCTTTTCCTTTTAGAAATCCATTTTACGACTTTTATGGTGTTTGGTGATATCACGTTGCAAATTTTTGGAGTGCTTTATATGTTTGCAATTTTCAATTGAGATAAAGGCTTATTTGGGTTTTTCGCCTAAGTATTTAGCCAATGAAACATGAATTTTAATTTTTCAAATTCCTATTTCTATCTTTTTAAGTCAGAAAGGGTTTTATTGTCTTAATATAAAATTTTTAAAAGGGTCCCCATTAATTTCTAAGGAATCTATCCACAAATAATGGGGGGTTGTTGAATAGCACAACAATTTCTCACTCTTGCAATCATTCAATGCATTCTTTGACATACAATTTCTTTAGCCAACACTTATTCTTCATAAAGGTTTATCTTTTTCACTGACATCTCTAGTCTCATTTCCCATGAAACAATATGTGGTCATCATGGTATCTAATCTTGTTCTAATGTGCCTCATCTCTTTCAGAAAATTTATGTTTATAGCCATTATTCCTATACCTATTATTTATTCTCTAGATTTGTGTTCCATTTCTCAATAATTTGTTGTTCAAATTCTCTTCTCGACAACTTCTAACTATGCTCAAGATATAACTATTCTCATTGTATATAAATTATTTTTCCAATTAATGAAAGGTTAACTAATATAATATGTGCTCTCTTCTTATAAATTTAAAGAATATTATAAATTTTAATTCATTTGATGCTTAATTTCATTCATTAAAAAAATATACTTATAATCCTGCACCTGTAAACAAACAAATGTTTTTTTCCACTAACCTCCAATCAATTCTATACAAAAATAATCATTCAAATCATTAAAGTTTGGCTAGATTCGACTAATTATTTGAGCTTTTGGCCATGATCACTGGGAGATTTGTTTCTTCTATTAATAATGAATATACAACCTCAAAGTTCAAATTTCGTAAGCCCCTCAAACATCCAATCTTATCCTCCAATTTTTGTTGCAACTACTATAATATGAGATCTTGCTATCTCTATTTACTTAATGTGGGGACTTTTATCTCCCATGCTTTACATCTATGGGAATTTAACTCTTTAGTATTAGCGAGTTGCACACCCATGCTATGTGGATTTTCTCAACGCCAAAATTTCCAGACTTCTGTTCTCTTGGATATTCAAACATGTAGTCTCTTAAACTTTCTATGATAACTATTCTCACACAATGGAGCTCCTCTTCCAATCTTATTTTCACACATACATCCATGGATCCAATATTCTGAAAATGTTGTTAAAAAAATGTTTTGGATAGATTCATTGAAATTGTGGCTAGTATGAGTATTAGTGGCTCTAAGACAATGAATCATGTACTCTCGCAAGAATAAGAAAGGAAATACAAATATATGTGGTCACTTAAACTATGCAACTATTATATTTTCAACTACAAAAATCATTGTCCATGTGGATATTCTCCATTCTAGTTAGAAATTCCTTTAACTTTCAATATGTGATCGATATTTCTCATGCGGGAGAAAATGACAATAGTTCACTCCATATTTGCAAACAAAATGACATGGTTCCTTCATACAACTTAACATTCATTCTTTTCTTTTCACATTTA
Source organism: Pinus albicaulis (assembly GCA_034641835.2). Lineage (NCBI taxonomy): Eukaryota > Viridiplantae > Streptophyta > Pinopsida > Pinales > Pinaceae > Pinus > Pinus albicaulis. The sequence continues at coordinate 1,290,983,660 of CM076578.1, forward strand.
GGCATGCTTTTTCTTTCAACCAATAAAATGATTACTATTCCACCCAAAACTTACACTATGCAAATCACAGTCAAACTCTCTTTCCAAAATTGGTGCAAGGTTGGAAACCAAGTATCCACAACACATGCAGATGCAACCAACATTCTTCACTATGCTCAGAATTATTCAAATAATTCATGAACTTTTATTGTTTTCTACTTTAGGATTTGCTAAATATAATCACGCTACAACACATGTATTTAAAAAAAATTCCTGAAGCATCTCAAATATTCGAATAATATATTTGTTTCCTACATTATTGGAGGAATATTTAAGAAAACTCCATAATATTACTAAAATCAATTTAATTTCACTAATTGGATTTTAAATCAAACAAATTAATTTTCGTTACATGGAATTAAAATAATATATTTATCCCTATGTAATAATCTCGTAAAATTCTAAAAATATAATAGAATATGCATCTAGAACTATAATAGGAAAATGAACTTTAAGAATATGCTCCTACATAATCATCCCAAACTTGTCTAAACATGCTTCAATTGATGACATCTATTTTTTCTACTTATTTTATTTTTATTTTTAAATCATTGGGACACATTTCCCACATCATATCCTTTATTAGCAATGGATCAAAAATTATAGCTTACTATAAAACAAAATAAGTCCTCATATTTTTGAGTCATCAATTTCATTAGTTCATCACATAAAATTACCACTAGGGGTAGCCCTCTCCCACGATTCCCAAGGCCCAACACTTGTTTTCTTAAACTAATTTGAAAAGTAAACTTAGTTATTGCATTATTTCAAACTCTTGATATTTTGTTGAAATATAAGGAAATGTGAATAAATAATAATGTATATGAATAAGAAAGTAAGAGAGGGTGAAGGATAATAGTGATGATTATATGGATCCAACTGATTCAATGTAATTATAAGATGGATAAAATAGAAGAGTTCAATATATAAGAAATATAAATATTACGTAGCAAAACAAGTGATGTATACTAATATAGATGTGCGAAATACTGACAGTATAACTGTAAGTTCACGTAAATATTAAAGAATGTGACAAAATAAATCCTCTTATTAAATTTCAACTTCAGATCTACATCATGAATAAATCCTTTGATAAAAAATCCTTCAATAATGCAAAGTGATTCTAGGTGCATAGAATGGGTAATACTTAGAAATGAGGAAAAATACAAATTCCCTTCTAGTGAAAATGGTAGTACGGAACCCTATTATAGCTATACTTAGTTAATAAGTATCATTTATTGACTCCATATGCAAAGTTAGGAATGGTTGTAAACATCAATGTTTTTTTTAATCCTTTCCTTTTCTCCAAGTTGTGGTGTTTAATCTTGAAAATAGTTTCATTTTTATTGAGTGTAATTTAGTCTAAAAGCAAGGTAGCTAAAAATAATCAAACTTCATAAGGGATTTTACCTAACTAATCCAATAACCTATTCCCATTTTATTAGATCAAATGAATCATATTTTTTTATACTAATGGTTTCCATTAAAATTTCAAGCTTAGATTGATAAAGGAAGTATGATACTTTTGATAAGTTCTACTTAGGACATTAGGATAATTTTGAGGTCTTTGAAAGGGCCTATTTAGAAATGAAACTATTTTTTATCATATTTTAGACTTATCTCCTCATAGGTTTACTCAAATTTCAAGTTTGAACACTTTTTGGACTTGTAATTAGATCATGCTTCCAATGAGTACACACTGCATAATTTTGAGTAGATTGACATTGAGGAACATTGAAAATGCATGAAAACAAAAAGTTTTTTTAGTTCTCTTTACATATTTAAATTTTTTCTTAGTTTGAATCTACTTAAAAGTATGTTGAGTGGGTACTTGTTAAATGTAAAATATAATTATGCATCAATTTAGTGTTGAAATTTCCAATTTTTGTAATAAGGAAATAAGTTGAAAGTAAAATTAAAAAAAAAATAGCTTTCTTTGTGTCCCTCCAAAAATACTTACCCTTAGGGTTGAAATCATTATCTTTAATCCCATTGGTAATTTAAATTTAATTTTGTTAATACGTTTTTCATTTTGAGAATGATTTTTTATCTAAAAATTCCGAGAACCCCTGTTTGTAGCTAGATGTTTGTATAAAAACAATTCCTCAATGGTATATAATGCACCTAGTCTCTAATATTTAAACACATAATTTATATTTTTTTTTATGATTTTCATCCTATTTTATATTTTCACCTTTATTAGTAATCACCCTAGTTCAAAATTGATTTCCTTTAGTGTTGATTGATCACATATTGAGGACCTTATTTCCATATACACAATATACCAAACTCTAATTAGTTCTCTATTCATTATATTTTAGGAATCCTTTATATATGTGTCATGGAAAAATGTAAATATAACACAATAATCCACAAATTTCTCGAAAGGTCTTCTTGAAAACCCTAGCACTCTAAATTATTGACAAACCACACTACATTAATGTTCGAATATTAGAACTAGTCTAGTATTGCACATCTACATGAATATTGGTTGTCAAATATTTGAGACAATAATATGATGAAATAGATGATTGGTCCTTTTAATTTTCTAATTCAGCAACTATACTTTCATTCGTGGAAAGTTGTAAGAGATGCAATGTATTAACCTAGTATAATCAATCATTGTAATCCTATTCACCACCACGACATGGAGCATTGAAGAAAATAAAATTTATTGTTTATATTTAAATCATAATTTTATCTTAGGTTCAACGTAAATAAAATACATGACTTACCTGGGTGATTCCACGAAGATGGGTACCACTTTCCAATGAAATGTGGCAAAGAAATTTGGCGTTTTACTATTTTTTAATTGAGGCTCTTGAAACTAATGTATGCGTTGTGAATTTTGATGTTTTATTAAAAAAATGGCATGGATTTGTGTTTCCTTTCAAATTAAAAAAAATAATAATAATGTTGTTTAATGTTTAAAATAATTTAATTATTCTTGAAAATTTATTGAAATTTAACCAATGAAGTTTTTTAATGCATAAATTTAATGTTAAGAGTCATTTAACTAATGACTTTTTTATGCATAAATTTAATGTTCACTGTATAATTTTCAAAAACTAAATATAATAGCACGATATAGATAAGAGTTAGTAAATACCACTTATTTATTTACTTTTTATTATTTTTGATAGCCAACCAATTAATATTTGAATTTTATTTTATACAACTTTGTGTTTTTATCAAAAGTTTTCCTATTATTTACTTAAACTAAAATATAATAATACCCTAGAGGATTGGGTCACGTTGCAAGCTGGGACCTCGGTACTGTGGCCCTTTTGATATCCTTGAGAGGATTAGAATAGTGGCCTACAGACTTTTACTACCATCAACATTGAAATTCCATTATTTTTTCCATGTTTCATTGCTTAAGATATATGTCGAGGATGCTGATAATGTAATTGATTGGTTTCTATTGTTGGTGCAACTAGAGGGAGAGTTCTAGATATATAAATAATGAATATTATAGCAAAAAAAAATGTAATGTTCCAAAATTTTGTGGAACATTAAAAACTTTTGTTTTTTCTTTAGGAGAAGAATAAATGGGTAGGAAAACACATTGATAATAAAAATTTGAATAAGGAACCCTTGTAATTTGAAAAGGGGTCAATAAAGAATTAGATTTCACACCCCATGTGTGAAAAGAGACAAATTGCAGGTGGATAATTCTGGAAGAGGCCAAGTTGACTACGTAGATATAGAAGATAAGATTCCCTTGGTGGGCCAGCGTAGTTTGCATGATGAGGAGATCATTCTGGAGAAGAAACCCGAAGGTGTGGGGCCCATGGAAAAGAATCTTTCATTTGTTTAAAAGGAGAATGAAGTAGCCATTCTCATTCATGCTTTTGATTATCATTTTTCTTGTCTTCTAAGACAAGAGCATCCTCCAACTGTTTAGCTGAGATGCAGTGCTGCTAGCACTTAGTGTTCCCGGGCGGGAATCCCATCTCTTCCATTGAGTAGCTCTTGGAAGAGCTTGTTCTTCATATTCCCCATATTCTAGCTTGAGGCCAAAGCATTCCATTCAGCTCCAGCGCAGTCTCCATTGGTGGTTGAGTTGCGTTGCTGGGTGTTGCAGGGGAGGGTTCCTCAACACTACTTCTGGCATTGTATTTCAGAGGAGGGAGTCTCCATTCCTTTGGGAGATCAGTGAGGGATTTCTGGATCTTCAATCTATCATATTGGCATTAGGCCAATCATTTCCATCAGCAGGAGAGCATCTCTCTTCCTTGACTGCACAGTTCATAGAGAGCATTTGCAGTGAGGGTTGCAACATTTTGGTGGGTGGTGAGATCTTCTATGAAAGGATCAGCCTTTCATCTAGAAGATTGAATAAAGGAGTTATTTCAGCAAAGTCATCATATTCAGCAAGCGCCTTTCATTTCCAGTTTCTATTGTGTTGCAACAGCTGCCCAACAACTCTGACATATTGGTAAAAATGCCATTTTGTCTAGTTTTCATCCAATCCTTTTAGAGGATTGTTGTATTGTATTTTTAGGGGTTGAGACCTTGCTCCCCATTTCTTATTTGAGCTTGTATTGATGTATCATTCATGTACATGTATTTACTGTTGCAATACCTCCATAGACTGCGTAGTCTTAGTTGGGAATAAACTATGCAAGCAGTGTTTTTCTCTGTTTCTATGCACATGTCTCATTGAGACTCTTTACTTGATTTGAGTAATAGATTTCTCAAGAGTTTGTCTACATTTTCTGCTGCATATGTATTTTAAGGCTGATTTCATCTTCATGAGACATAGCTCATTAAAAATAATGCTGTGATTTCCTTTGTTGAGCAAAGTGTTGTTGCAACCCTCTTCATACGGCCCTTTTCTGAAGATAACAAGTGAAGGAGGCTTTTCTCAAGCTCATAGAAAGAGTTTTTTTAGTCCACTTCAAGATTTCAGCTCCAGATAGATATATTTAAAGGATTCCAAACCAGGGATCATATCCTACTGCCTCCATTTCTGGAAAATGTGTTTTCTAGGCTTCGGTTGCTAGCCATTCCTACTAGGATATTTCACATATATGTAGACAGAGTCTACAAAGGGCCAGAAATCCTCCGGATCTCACCCTTCTTTAGAAGGTGACATATCTGGTAAATGCCCCCGCAGTCTATATTTGGCACAAACTTGTGATATTTCTGAAAAAAGGAATATTACAGTGGTATCAGAGCATCTTTCTTGGCTCAGCGTGTGGCCTTCAAAGCCCAAGAAAGAGAGCAAAATATGAAAAGGATGAGATTGATCTCATCCATTTTTTAGAAGAAGAAGAACCTCCCCAAAGAGGAAGAGCAAACAGAAAAGGAAGACCCCTACACTTCCTATTCTCATCTAGAAAAAAACAAGGAGTTGAGCAGGAGAGAGACTCCATTTCTTGGAAGAAAGGGGAAGAAAAGACTCACAAGTCTTCTTTCCAAATCTATGAAAGGAACACATGAAGATTTCAGAAAGGTTAGGAGGGAGATTTATGGAGAATCTCAAAGAGGGTTCGAAATTGAAGGAAGCCCTAGATTTGCACATGGTGAGGGTAAGCATGCAACCACACACCATGATGAACAACACAGTCAAAGGCCCAACATTTCTGTGAGGGAGATGAAAGAAGGAGGAAAGGTGACTAAGGAGGAAACCCTTAGTGATTTCTTGAAGGAGTATGAGTCTCACACTCATGGATTTAGAAATCAGCCCACTTTTTCTTAATTTTGCAAGAGCAAGGTGAAAGGGAAGGAGCAACAAGATAGATTTCATCTATCTACTTTTGGAAGTTCACCTTCATATTCAGCCACAGATTGGGTGGAAGAGCCAAGCATCTTCCAACAACAGAACCACATTTCAGAAGAATAAATCATCAAAGTTGCAGTGCTACATTTGAGAGAACCACCTCAAGAAACCCTTGGAGGAGCTAAAAACTTGCATCAAGCCTTGTTGCAGGTCAAATTTTCATCCGACACCTTTGAGCAACAAAACAAAGAGCTCTCTTTTTCAAAGGTGGATCAGATTATTGGGATGTTTCCCAAATTTATTGCAGAAACAGAGGGCAGTAGCGCTGCCAAATCTAGAGATCATCTAGTACCTCATGCAGAGGAAGAAGGAGATTTTCCTCCAAGTAGAGGGATTCTTGTGTCTTTGCAAGAAGGTCCCCAAGATCTCATGCATGGTGATCAAGGAAAATTTCATGATTGAAATGTCCCATTATAGAGGAGGTGTAAAACCATGAAGACTCAAGGAGAAGCTAGAGAAGAGACCCAGCATCATGGGATGAGGAGGGCCCCTCTCTATCCATTTTTGGAGGTCATTACACCTAGGAAGGTGATTGAGCTGCGCAATGGAAGCATGGACAGGATTTTTCATCCATATATATAGTCATCTTCAAATGAGAATGTCTCATTGAGTGGAGACATCACACCAAGGAAGCCACTGGTTCAGAAGAGAAGGAAGGATGCATTAGATAGTGAGGCATCAATCATTGATTTCGGCAGTGTGGAGGCCTTGGGACAACTTGTTGTAGTAGTGGGGGTTTTGGGTAAAACCAAAGAAGAGGGTAGCATTCCCTCACTATCATTCTTACCCACTCTCCTTTCAATACCTACGTTGTGGCAGGGGAAACAAGGGAGGGACAACAACCTTCCCACTTGTACAGTTGGCATGGGAGTAGGATATGCACACCACTCTTTGGAGGAGTGGGCACACTCATTTCTTTTCCTTGGGAGGAGGAGAAGAGATTCATATATGAGTTGCTCCTTTTGCATGAGAAGAAAACATGGTATGGAAATTGTTCATTTATATGATTTACATGTTGATTCCTTAACCATGTACATGTAGGATGTTGCTCCAAGGAGGAGCATTCTTTGTCAAAAGCTCCTTGGTCTACTTGGGGCCAAGAGCATAATTGATGATCATCCCCTTGATGGGCTTGGGGGAGATTTTTATTTTGGAGGGCATGCTCCTCATGTCTTATATACCATTCATCTCCTCCAAAAACATGAGTATAATGTAGCAACAAACCGGTGGTTGAATAACCACATATTTTGCCTTTCTCTCTTGCAGTTTGTGCCCAAACTGCACTGGTTGCATAGAAGGGGTCCATGTCCCATTCACTTGCTATATATGGCAGGAAACATGACTCTTACTTTGGCTCTATATGCTGCTATAGATCATACTATTGTTGGGAGCATGATTGGGAGAAGGGCACATGGGATGGATGTGTCCGTTGGGGGAGAAGATCCCCATACTTTTTGTAGGGCATGCTCTAAGGGGATCATGAGAGATGATGTGGCCACCATAGTTTAGAACTTACTCCTTCTTGAGGTGAGACATGGGAGTGATGGGGAGTCATGTGATGGTGTTTATCTCCTTCCCATCGCACAGGAGAGACATTGGGCCAGCTTGATTCACAATGGAGGAGGAAAGATCCTTGGAGATCCAAAATTCATCTTGCCACTTGAGGGAAACATTTCTACAGCCCAAAATCATCCTTCACTCTACACTCTTCATAAGAGGGAAGGTGAACAGCGTGGGGTAGGTTATGATGCCCGCCACTTTCCAATTTTTAGCCGACCTTCTTTGTTGGAGCTCAAGGTGGAAGAAGATGTTCAACAGTTGCCTTATCTGGAGGTGACTAGATGTTTGTGGATGATTACTTGGGGATGGAGGATTCACATGAGGGGAATGTTCTTCCCAATTCATCTTGACACCATGCCTCAAGAAGACCTCTAGACAACACCTTATTTCCTTCTTGAGTACATTCCATGTTCATGATGATAGCCACAATGGCTATTTTACATTACTTGAGAGGAGAAGTATGGAGACTCTATGTTGATACAACATCTTATTATTCATGGGGAGTTCATCATAAGTGGATGCTATAGTTGGAGGAGGAGGACATATTACAGTTCTATCCTTACAAGTTTCTTGAGGGAAAGCAACATTTGGGAGGGGAGGACTGTAATGTTCCAAAATTTTGTGGAACATTAAAAACTTTTGTTTTTTCTTTAGGAGAAGAATAAATGGGTAGGAAAACCCATTGATAATAAAAATCTGAATAAGGAACCCTTGTAATTTGAAAAGAGGTCAATAAAGAACTATATTTCACACCCCATGTGTGAAAAGAGACAAATTGCAAGTGGATAATTCTAGAAGAGGCCAAGTTGACTGCGCAGATAGAGAAGATAAGATTCCCTTGGTGGGCCAGCAGAGTTTGCATGACGAGGAGATAATTCTAGAGAAGAAACCCTAGGGTGTGGGGCCCGTGGCAAAGCATATTTCATTTGTTTAAAAGGAGAACAAAGTAGCCATTCTCATTCATGCTTTTGATTATCATTTTGCTGTCTTCCTAGACAAGAGCATCCTCCAGCTATTTAGCTGAGATGCAGTGCTACTAGCACTGGGTGTTCCCCGGCGGGAAAACCATCTCTTCCATTGAGTAGCTCTTGGAAGAGATTGTTCTTCATATTCCCCATATTCCGGCTTGAGGCAAAAGCATTCCATTCAGCTTCAACGCAGTCTCCATTGGTGGTTGAGTTGTGTTGCTGGGTGTTTCAGGGGAGGGTTCCACAACACTACTTCCGTCATTGTATTTCAAAGGAGGGAGTCTCCATTCCTTTGGGAGATTAGTGAGGGAGTTATTGATCTTCAATCCATCATCTTGGCATCAGGCCAATCATTTCCATCATCAGGAGAGCATCCCTCTTCCTTGACTGTGAAGTTCATAGAGAGCATTTGCAGTGAGGGTTGCAGCATTTTCGTGGGTAGTGAGATCTTCTATGAAAGGATCAGCCTTTCATCTAGAAGATTTAATAAAGGATTTATTTCAGAAAAGGCATCATATTCAGCAAGCTCCTTTCATTTCCAGTTTCTATTGAGTTACAACAGCTGCCCAGCAACACCAGCATTTTGGTAAAAATGCCATTTTGTCTAGTTTTCATCCAGTCCTTTTAGAGGATTGTTGTATTGTACTTTCAGGGGTTGATACCTTGCTCCCCCTTTCTTATTTGAGCTTATATTGTTGTATCATTCATGTACATGTATTTTCTATTGCAGTACCTCCATAGACTGTGCATTATTACTTGGGAATAAACTATGCAAGCAGTGTTTTTCTCAGTTTCTATGCACATGTCTCATTGAGACCCTTTACTTTCTTTGAGTAATATATTTCTCAAGAGTTTGTCTACATTTCCTGTTGCATATGTATTCGAAGGCTGATTTCATATTCATGAGACATAGCTGATTAGAAATAACGCTATCATTTCCTTTTTTGAGCAAAGTGTTGTTGCAGCCCTCTTCATAGGACCCTTTTTCTGAAGACAATAGGTGAAGGAGGCCTTTCTCAAGCTCCTAGAAAGATTTTTTTGAGTCCAATTCAGGATTTCAGCTCCAGATAGATATATTTAAAGGATTCCAGACTAGGGATCAAATCCCGCTGCCTCCATTTCTTGAAAATGCATTTTCCAGGCTTGGGTTGCTAGCCATTCCTACTAGGATATTTCACATATCTGTAGATAGAGTCTCCAAAGGGCCAGAAAGCCTCCGGATCTCACCCTTCTTTAGAAGGTGAAATATCTGGTAAATTCGCCCGGAGTCCATCTCCGGCACAGACTTGTGATATTTCTGAAAAAGGAATATTACAAAAAAATCGTGCTCCGGAATAGAGCAAGAGGGCAGGTTAAAGTGCAGTGGAAGCATTTTGGGCTTAATGGAGTTAGATGGGAGATGGTTGATCAGATGCAAACTTTATATCCTTGTTTGGTGGTTGAGCAATTGTGTCTGGTAAATGAGTTTTTTTTCGTATATATGTGTGTGTGTGTGTGTGTGTGTGTGTGTGTGTGATTGTAAATAGCAAATCGAGTTGTGTCATAAATATCGAATGCACGGTATGTTTTTCATGGTTTTCAGTAGATGTTCATTGTAAATACTTCATCAAACTATGTTATAAATCTCCATGGGAAATATGTTTTGATGATAATAAGTGTAATTGAAAATTGAGGATGGTGTTTCCCCAAGGTGGAGGGGTTTATAATATCCCTTGCTTTATTTTACATGTAAATAAATTATACCAAGTTCATGGTACATATATTCTAAGCTAAATGGTGGGTAAACATTGTAGTGGGCATCACTTGCGGTTTAATAATGGATATGGAGATTGGAAAAGGAATTGGAAAACAAAAAAGGTAATAAATGGCATTTAATTAAGGAAATAAGGGAAAGTAGGATAAAAGGAAGATAAAGAGATAAAAATATGCATGCAAGGTAATTTAGAGAGAAATCAGAGGAAAATGAAAGAAAAGGGAAAAAAGAAATGAAGAGACATAACATCAATGATAAAAAGGCATCAAAGAAATATTTCACAACTTTTGTTAGTTTAGATTTTGGCACTCTTATTGAATACTCTTACACTCTTGCACACATACATAATTCTTGGAGCATCCTAGCATTCACTTGTACTTGGAGAGAATAAAGTAAAGGACAAGCAAAGGAATTATAAGAAACAGAGAGAACGTTGGATCAACAACTACAACCAAAGTTTATTGCAGTAACAAGTTGCATGTGCGATTTTCTTGCTGAGATTTGGGTGCACGGTACAAGAATGTGGTTATTTTTATATTTTTTTATCATTGGCATGGGATTTTCTGGTATTGATAGTGGTTTCAACCTTGACTTTCCATTTTCTGGATATCCATGATGTAGTGGGTTATCTATTTGATTAGCTTTCGATGGACGATAGACTTGGATCCTAGTTGAGGTGGTCTTGGGAAAATTCACAAGGTTTAAGGGTGGATATGGGACTTCTCCTGGAACTCTTGACAGATGGGTGGAGCCAGGAAAATTCTTTGAGAGCTGGGAAGGAACTTTTAGGCATCCATGCTTATTTTGATGTTAGTGATTCCTCGACTAGTTTAAAGAAAATCACTGTTATTGAGGGTTGAGGTGGTTTGGTCTCTCGAATCCTTGGTTGGTTCTATATTGGTTTAAACCATATGATCTCACATTCATTCTTGGAATATGGGATGTAGGTGATTGGTTAAAAGAGAAATTTGGTTCAGCCCACTCTATGGTTTGGTAGTACGTGGAAGTCCTGGCTAGATTGGATTTTTCATATGTTAATATAGTTATTTTTTTATTGTGATTATTGAGAACTTATATTGGTTATTATGTTGATATTATGGATGGTTTGCCATGGATTCTATGTTGGTTATATGTTGCCTATATGCATGGTTATATCATGTGCTATTTCTATTGATCTTGTTCATGATTTCATAAGAGATTGAATGGTTGATGAATACATAGGCCAACATGTGTTTCTATAGCTATCTTGAGAGGGAATTTCATCTTCTTGATAATTCTCGGATGAAGTTCAAAATTTTATGATCATATATGCATTCATGACTTGGAGCTTCTATATTTACTATATGTTTGACGAAACGTGTATCATGTAATAGGCATGTCATAGTCAAGTTTTTTCTTGAGTATTCGTTGATTACACTTTTTATCTCCTGGGACCTAACTTTGGAAAGTTATGGAAATTTAGGGCTATGGCCTATAGGTCCACCCTGAAATTCAATCATAGATCTCGCCACTGCATGCAAAAAATTGAAATATTTTGGTCATAACTCCATGCACTAAACTTCAACATTTCAGTCATAACCACATGCAAGAAGGCTTGTGGGTGTGGTTGGAAGCTTCCAACTACATGCACAGTGCGTCAAGGATGCGGTTTGGAGGTAAATCACATGAAAAGAAGTTCAAACTCAGGGATTGATCACCAGGGGTTCTTGTCAAACTCCTGAGTGATTTGGTGTCCCTATTGGGCAAAAGTAAGAGTCTCAGTTAGTAGGCCCCACTTCCTTAATTCTAATTTAGGGTTAACATCATGTCATAGTAACTCTCAACTTTTATTTACTCTGGAGAGTCTGTAAAAGCAGATAAATGTGTGAGTAGGTGTTAAAGTATTTTATAGATCTAGTCAAGGGAAATAAAATTAGGTTCTAATCCAAGGTTAATGGATTGGTGCATTATGAATGCTTCGACAGGTAAATAATGTACTGTAACATCGAAAGGAATATAATGAAAAATCAATTTGGTTTTCATAGTTTTGGGCTGGAGGCAAAAATTATGTTTTATGTTCTCACCATTTTATATTTTTTGTTTTTTAAGAATTCATTTGTAGGTAGTTTCTGTACAGGGTTAAAAAATTTCGTTGGATTTCAAAATTTTAATCACAGTATTTTGTATTATAAATATTGATTGAGAAAATAATATATATGTTGAAACATATTCAATGACGGTTAGTTTTACCATCCTTCAATGTCACTTTGGGTTCAAACTAGTTTAATTGAATTCAGTATATGGATCAAGATTCATGTGTGCCATTGTTTCAAATACAAATAATGGCCTCATGTTCCATTTTTGGATATTTTGTAACAAGGGAATTCAACTGAGCTATAGATCTTGATTGAGCTCCATATGTTAAACGAGGCCCTAACTCTCAATCAATCTATATAGTTCAATCAATGGATTTATTAATCTATATAGGCATCTTGATGAAGGGTTTTTTCTACCTATCAACAAACCTTAATCAAGATATTAATACCTCTATTGAGAGCTTCACCCTTTTGAAGGGTCCAAAAGTATACTATTTCACCCTCTTGTCTGTAAAAGTTATTACCCAGATTCATGAATTCACCCCCATTTATTGTGTTTTATGTAACTGATCTACATGTACCACCTCCAAAATCCTCTCTTTATATGTCATTTTGTTTTCCATAGTTTTTTGTTTTTTGTTTCTTGATCTAGTATTGGAAAAAAATCACCATTCAACTATATATGTTACATCTTGAATAGAAAATTTTCTAATAAACTTTAATTCATCCCTTTGTAATTCATTTTGGATGGATGCACCATCTTTGTCATGCTTTCCTTTCCTTCACCTATTCTTAAAATAATTAGAGATATGTAGCACTATGAATATTTTTTTAATGAAAGGAACAACTATTGAAATACATGAAGATCTTTTAACTATAGACACAACCATTTGAAAAAATACAATGTTAATCCATCCATATGTTTTACTTCTACAAGTAATTGTAGAACAAGAAAGTATTTCTTTTTACATATGAAAATTCATGGTATTTATCATCACTTATGTAGAATTGATACTATAATATTACCTTTTTATCCTCACTAGTACTTAGCCCATGATTGTATGTGATATAGACCATTAGAACAACAATATATGAGTGATCATATTCGTTGAACATTATTTTTAGCTAGAGTTTATATGATCCAAATTATATCATCATATAACTTGACATCTATCTCAATACTTTATGGGTGGAAAATTTAGGGGTTTTGGATTGCAAGGCCTATTTCGGTGGCAAGTCCTAGTTTGGATATTTGGGGAATGGAACATTGAAAATTTATTTTGAGGAATAAAATAATATTTTTATGGGGAAATTTTGAATGCATAGATCAAATATACATGATACTTTTCTTCAACTTGAAACCTTCCGAATGATCTAAATATCACCTTAATCTGATCTCTTATGTGGATGTTATACCTCCTCCAAGTTGGCCTACCTAGTTGAAAATCACACTATGAGTGCACGCCATGTTAGCCCATGATATTCATACACATGACACTATCCACATGAGGAATTCAAATAATATTCCAGAAGAATAAAAATATCACGACATTGAGGTTTAACGAAATCAAACCCATAACCTTGGATAACTAAGGTGTTATGTTGAATACTAGTCTGCAAAAAGGAAAAGTGGTTCCATTAATTTTTATTGCACTTGTTCCATATCTAAGAAAAAAATATTTGGGAATGGAATTTTCAAAAAAATCCAAAGGAGGAGGATGATTTTGTAGTAACTATTCATGTATAATTTCAATGGTAACTCCATAGGACTGTCTATTGTTTTGTATGAACATTTTTATATCAAAAAAAAGGGATAGAAGAGGACATGCCTCAACTTATAATTGAGTTTTCTCCCATATTGCGTTTTCCAAAATAAATCTTGTGTTATTATGTGTGGATATTGTTTTTAAGTGCCCATTCTTCCCATTTCCTATCTAAGATATTTTATAAATTGGGAAAGAATATAGTATGTAAATAATATACTATCTAATAAAACTATTGTCATAAATATAAGATTTTAGAATATTCTAAAATATGTTGTGATGAGCTATTCTAGTGAAATATTTTGTTATAAATAAAAAATAAGAGAGAAATAAAGATAAGAATAATATACATATTACTTATTGGTGAATTCAATTGGACCTAAATTCTATTACATTAAAATAATAAATCTAAGTTGGTAAAATCATGAAGTGTAATGCATAGTCTATGTAAGGTGATAACATGAAAAACATGGTTTTATCGTTCTGAGTTTTTTTATTCTCAATCCTGGGACTTTGGGTTATATCCCATGATTACCTTACAAAAATTTTGTTATTTAAAATCCTTTCACCACAAGTAATAGTGGTAACAAGTATCAAATCCACATTTAGTGGAACACCAAATATGCGCACATATGGGACAACTCTACCAACTCTAGGATCCAACTCCTTCAAATTCAATTTTTCACACGTTGTAAAATTTGGAATTGATATATGGGAGACCTAATCACATAGGGTTCTCCACTATAATTACATTCAAAAGGGCTATTCAACAATCATCATTGAATCACTGTTACACCATATGTCACTATTGGTTACTGTGTTTATGACTATCACCATTGGATCATCGATCTTTCTCATGATCAATGATCATAACCTTTCCATTCTCTCGCATTATTCCAACACTTCGCAAAAAAATATAAATATTATAACAAAGTATTCACCGACTTAGGAATATTTATTTGGCATAGGTAAATGAATTCATGGCATAGAAAATAAATTATATTAGCACAATGACATTACACAATGTTCCAAATCACACATAACCATTGTACGACATACATGGTCGAGCCTTGCAACATTCTAGTTTCATAATTTATAAAAACAAAAGACATCCTAGTCGATCACTTTGGATCCATGACCTTCTGCACAAACTTCTCAACTATTCCCCAATATCTCAAAATATATTTGCATAAATAAATTACTTGACATCTCCACTCTTAAAGTAATTCTTTGAATAACATCTGGTTGCCCCTTTCATTCCAACAAATAATAAATTGTCTCTTTTTAAAAAAAATGCACATTATAGAAGTTAGTTTTTTTAAATATTCCTTAGACTTCTATTGAATTTTACTTGGGGGTGTTGATGCTCTACATATGACTCGTGGGGTAGAAAAAATTATGCTCTCCTAACCATATGCATATGGTCTTCTCGTAAACACTTGTTGATAGTTCTACCCCACTATCCATTTATTTTAAATGCAATATCCTATGCTGCAATCAACCTTTGTAGCATCCACCATGCTACACATGTCTCACCAAAATTTCTCCTAACTTTGGCCATTTGGCATTCCTCCGAGTTCTCTTCTGCTGAAACCTTTTCTTGAACACTCGTTGCTCTTGGATTTAGAATATTTTCAACTCACTTGGTGTCACCTACATAATCACTAGATATTGAATTTATTTTACCTTTTCCTCTTATACTCCTTCGCGTGCAAGAATAAGTTGCGTTGTTATAAAACTTTGATAGCACGCAAAATAAGGTTTTCTATTTTCATGTTTCTGTGTTCTCAATCCTGGGGTTGTGGGTTATATCCCACAATTACCCTACATTTTTTTTTCTATTTAAACACCTTTCACCATAGGTAGCATTGTTACCAAGTATCAGATGCACATTTAGTGGAACACCAAATATCTGTTCATATGGAAAAATTCTGTCAACTATAGGATACCAATCCTTGGAATTCTAATATTGGCAATGGAGACTGGTATATGAATAAATGAATTACAAATGGGGAGGACGATCTGATTTATAAATGTATAAGATGATCATACGGTCATCAAAAGTAGCCACAATGCCTAAAGTAGATATTACAGCTTTTCGTTGCCATGGGCATGTCTGGAGGACTTTTAACATTGACATGCCAACAAATTACTTCGCTAAGTCACCTACTATAATATAAATGTGGGAAGATCTAGAACTAGCAACATTTCAATGTAATGGTCCTTTCGTGATGTTAGGTTCAATATTTACCTTAAGATGATGGATCTATAAGGTACCATTTGGTGATGAAAGGGGCTCAATGGAAAATTTGGGTTGAGAATCGGTCACTGACTTGTTAGGAGGATTGTCATACTAACATGACCAATTTTGGAGCTTGATATATTTGGAATTCAACATGAGGATATGATAATTTCCATTCATAGTTTGTGAAGATTAAGGAGCTAGAGGATTTTAGATAGTTTTGGAAACCACATATCCTTGGTGATGGAACAGATTGGTAAGAACTATCGGCTGCATGGAAGGAGAAAAGAGTTGAGAAATCGGTTTATTTTTTCAAGAGGAAACTTATTGAGCTTCCCATGCTTGATGCATCCAAGTGAGAAGGGGAAATTCATGATTGTAATGGAAATAAGTCCCACAAAAAGCACAGGTTTTATTTTCTCTAAGATCCTTGTTCTTCCTGGGGTGCCCACCCTATTTCTAGGTTGCAAGATTGGATTGGTCACCCATATTGGAATTAGGTTTTATACCTTAGTTTCATTGATATCCCTAATATGGTTTATTTTGGTTACCTTTCCCTTTGTTCCTCCGCTTGGGGTTTGGGGGAATGGTAGCACTTTTCTAAGCATATGCTTCACTCTGTGGAGGTAGATCTTGTTGTGAGAGGGATGGTGGAGGCATGCGAGGTAGAGGTGTTGATCTCATTGGGGCTATAGAAATAGGAGGTGAAAATGGATAATAAGGGTTCATGTTATTATTTTTTTAACTAGGTTAACAAATAGTTGGCCCTGACATCGACTAATGCAAATGGGAAAATGTGTATGATGTACTTGTTCCTTGGTAAAGGTTTACACATTAAGGATTAGGAGGAGGATAAGTGTAGGTGGAATTGATACCCCCTGCAGTTGACCATAATAGGTATGGATTTAATATCCATAGTAGGTGGAAATTTGACCACCACTTCACTACAAAGCACTGGATAAGAGTCATCCATGTGTGTAAGAATCCATTCAATCACTTTTGCAAAAGTCATGAATGGGAACTTGTACTAAATATTGTGTATAATTGACTGTTCGATGTTGATATATACTTCCAAATATTCCAAGTTTTAAAATAATTTTTTCTGCATGAATGTGTTTTTGATTCCTTTCCACGTGACCTTAGTGGATTTTTCTATGAAGCACTTTGTATCTAACAGAATGGGAATGGTATGCTTTGCAGCTTCTACTACTTCTTCAGTGCGTGATTTTGAAGCTTCTTTGGAGGTCACTCGATGTGTAGCGGGAGGCATGGTTCCAACAAAGGATTAAAGAGTACTAATACTAGTAGCTGGAACACCTTTATATGGAAGCACACTCATGGAGACAAATATTAGATTTATTAAATCCTATATATATTACATGAAATAACATAGAAAATAATATTCAAAAAGCCATTAAATGTAGCTAAGAATACAGGCCTATTAACCACAGGACATGGTTACTTGTACAGGGAAGAAATGTGCATGAAAACAAGGAGGGCACATGATTGGAGGATGAACAGAGGTCAAAGCTCACATGAAGCCTTAAAGGTGATCTTGTGTGCTGAAGAAAGAGAGATATATCATCAATGACATACGGCACATTGTCGAAGCACAAAGGGGGGTAATTCATGAGCTGAAGGTGCACTCATGCACTCAAGGAGGGTAAGAGGGCACAAGGGCACACTCTGAAGGGACGAAGGGGTTGGGCTTCATGTCCTCATGGTGTGAGTTGTTGGAAATACTGAGAGGAGGAGGGGGGTGAATCAATATTCCTTTCAATCATTATTATTATTAATCTTTCAGAGCATTATTTAATCTTCAATTATTATCATTGTTTGTACAATGATAGCAGTAAACAAAAGGAACACAATTAAACACATTTTTTAAGGTCGAAACCCTCTCTAAGACAAATACCACTTGAATGATTTTCTAATAATTCTTTAATATTCAAATCCAATTGAAAATAAAGCTCTAACTTCCTAGAATCTAGAAAACAATTCTTCTCCAGCTTCCACTGGATGGACGCTCCAATGGCTGAGATTCTTCAGTCATCAACTGAATGGATGCCCTAGCACCCAATGAGCTACAACTCACCCTACCACCATACTACCACCCTAAAGTTTTAACAGTCTTGAACCTATTGGTGACTTCATGCAGCAACCTAGCACCACCCTACCACCCTATAGAAGAATAAAAGAAGAATGGACTCCCGTACTAGGGAAAATGGTCCACTTTACAATGATATAGAATGATGTAGAAGAAGAATACACACTAGAACATAACCCAAACTACGCCACAACCACCTAATGATGATCCTAGAACTCCTGACACTGCCTCTTCAACTCTTGGAAGCTAGACACTTGTACAATTTTTTACAATGATACATTTACTATGGCTTAGTACAATGATACCTTTATAATGACTGTATGTAGAGGTGCCCACTTGAGGACTTCATGTGGTGAAATTCTTGCTGCTGTTATGCACCTTGATTTCTATTCTTGTCATTCTACCCTCTGATGCACCTTTTTCTTTGTTGCCCTAGAAATTTTGGTCCTTTGTAGCCCTTGACAACACATGATCTAGCTTTTTCTTGCCTTCTAGGATCTTGATATTGAATCTAGTGTGTCTCTGTTATTTGAGATCCCAAATATGTGATTTTCGGTTCTATAGTAGTCCTCTAAGTTTTATTTCCAATTCCACAGGTCTGACCCAATTTTGATTCTTCAAGGGAGAGTTATGCCCAATCTCTCACAATGACCTAATTATGGACTAGTTCAGTAGAGCAAACTTGTACGGCATGGCATGTGTCACTGTTTCTTCATTCGGCTCTTAAATTGACATAGGAAAAAATAATTTGGTGCACTATCTTCCACTTTTTACATAATTCCAATCCGATACTCAGAGAGAGTTATGAATATTTTCCCAAGGTCACTTCTTTGATTTGAATTTCAGGAAACTGCAAAAACACTGACTTCCACAGATCATATCTCCGGAAATATTGTGCATCTTGATCTAAAATTTTTACAGGAGCTTCCTCATGATTTCGGTTTCATTCCATAATAATTTCAGCTTTTGAACCTTTGTATAGCAAAATTTATAATGCAAATTCCACGATGACCTGTTTCAGATAGAAAAATCTCTACATGAGGAGGATATGAGGATCACAATTTATATAAATGCTTAGGTTGAGAGGGTCTTCAACAAGTGAACATGGGAGGGATTTTAGTATCTTAAAAATTATTAATTATTTAATTTTCAATGACCCATGCCACGACCCCATGGGGTTTTAGCCCACTAACTGGGGTTACAATCTTCAAACATGAATATCTCTCAAACTGTGAAGAATTACATTGTGTGCCATATATCAACGTAAACATGTTGACAAGTAGAAGAAATCAAAAACATTCTTGACCTAGAATATAGTAATTTGGTAGGAAAAAATTCCCATGAAATATCAGGGTAGCCCCTGGTGCTACTTGGGTTAACAGTAATGACAAACACTGATCAACAATCTCCCCCTCTAACATTGATGGAAACACAAGTGTTGGCAATATGATGCAGAGTGTTGTCCTTGAAGGCAACCCACTTGATGAAGATAATGGCAACCTACTTAATGAAGTGTTCTTGATTCTTGATGAGTTTATTAATGATGTAAATCTTCTTTTCTACAAGTAGCTCAGAAGTACCAGAGAAATAAATATCAGTAAGGGCGAGAATAATGATGAAAAGTGTGTGACACAAAGCATACGCGAGTTTTTTTAGGCGAAGTACCATATG
Source organism: Pinus albicaulis (assembly GCA_034641835.2). Lineage (NCBI taxonomy): Eukaryota > Viridiplantae > Streptophyta > Pinopsida > Pinales > Pinaceae > Pinus > Pinus albicaulis. The sequence goes on from CM076578.1 coordinate 1,291,003,626, forward strand.
TGCACGGAAAAGTATGTGCTAAGTCGCGTATGCCTAATTGCGCTCTAAAGTTATAAATCCAGGGGTTCTTACCATGGTATTGACCCATTGTATTGAGCGTTGGATTGTCTATTTGATCCCGTCCAGGAATACCATTAGAGGTTGTGTGGTTTTGGCTCATGGTATTGACAAAGGCTAAACCTATATAAGGAGAAGAAATTCATAGTGCAAGGGTGTGCAAGATGTCTGGGTTTGAATTAATACTTCACTCTGAAGTATGTCTGAATGGAAAGGGTAACAGTTTGATGATAGATCTGATTCTATGATGCACCTATGAAGAAAATGATAAAGAGGGATCTCTAGATTTGAAATGTATATGTATTGTCTAGATCTGTTTAGATCTACTATCTGGCGAATATTTGCTGAAATGAAGAATGAAGTCTGAGCTATTCATCTGATCTGAAGAGCTGCACAAGTCCTGAAAGAGTTACAGATCTATACGCGGGTTATCTTCTGCAAAGGCGCGTGTATACGCGGGATGTCTTGAGCAAAAGCTCGTATTAAATGTGAAATTAGTGCAGATGTATACGCAGGTTTGTTTCTGTGAAAGCGTGTATATACGCAGGTTCAGTGAAAGGAAAGCGCGTATGAAAACTAGGGTTTACTGAAGTATGTGGTATGAAATGTTTGATCTGTTCTGCTGTATTACTGTTATCTGTCTATGATGTATTCATACAGATCTAGGTTTTCTGTATATTGATTATGTTGCTGACTATGTTGAGAAAAGATCAAGTTGTTGATTGATTGGTTGATGATTCATTGAATGAATTGATAAGGGTATAAGTTTCAGTTTGATGTATGATTGAGCTTAAATGTGTGGAGTGGGTCCAGTCTGAAAATATGATGAAAAGTGGCCTGCAAGTTGTGATCTTTTGAAGCTATTGGATCCAGTATGAAAATTGATGAAGCGTGGTCCATAGAGGTGCTGAGGGTTGTAGCCTTCAGTCAGGGGGTTGTAGCTCCCTTCCAGTAGAGGCTGGTAAACGAGAGCAGGGGGTTGTAGCTCCCTTCCAGGAGACGCTGGTAAACGAGAGAAGGTTGTAGCCTTCTGCAGGTGGGTACCTGCATGCTGGTATGAGTCTGCGCCAGTACATGGTTGTAAGATGTTTTCTTTATAATAAAATATAGAAGGCTGAGACAACGGTAGAGGTGGTTTTCTCCCGACTTGGGTTTCCACCTTAAATCCTGGTGTTCATGTGTGTTGCTTATGTGTGATGGTTTATTTTGTTATTACTGCACCTGCTTACTACTAACTAAACATTTTATGAATAAATGATGCATAGATCCAAGTAAAGAATTAAATGCATAATAATATCTCTGTGTATATGCGAGTTGTATAAAGGATATCCGCGTGTATACGCGATTTGTCTTCACTAAAGTAACATATGGGTTTTAGAGAAAGAAAAAGTAAAAGATTTGAGTATGCCCTAAATACTGATTCACCCCCCCTCTTATTATTTTTCCCAACAATTGGTATCAAAGCCAGGTTCTTCTACAGAAGCTTGATCGCTTGAAAAAGATCTGTCACAATGGGAAGGAAGCAAAAGAAGAAGGCTACTCAAAAGGAGATATCTCAGAAAACATGTGCAGTAGAAAATGAAGAAGATGAAACAGGTAGTGATTGTTGTCCTTGGGATTTATTTTCTTATGCATGCAATGGTGAAGATAGTGAAAATAATACTGTGGATCAAGAAACAGTTCTCAAGATCCAAGTTTAAGATCAACATAGATTATTCAATAAGAGAGAATCTATCTACAAAGATATGATCTCTAGACTGAAAAGGTTGTACGATAATGTAACCAATAGAAGTAAAGTATTTGAAGCAGAAATCATCTCTCTGAAAGCAAATCTCGAAGCATCAAATAATATGAATGAGGAACCTCTACAATCATTTGAAGGAAAAGGACTTGAAGCAGAAATCATCTCCCTCAAAGAAGATCTCGAAAAAGCTAATAAGAAGAATGGAGAACTTTTACAAACTGTTGAAGAACAAGAGAATGGATTGAAAGAAGAGATTTTAAAACTGAATAATCAAGCAGAAGAAGGAAGAAGGGTCGAAGAAAGTATGAAGAAGCAATGCCAAAAATTGGAGGTTGAGGTAAACACTCTAAAAAGTAAATTATAAGAAAAGGATAAACTCTTGAGTTTTCAAGATAGTACTAAGATTCTGGACAATATTCTTAGTAGTCAAAGGTCTCCGTCTATTAAATTTGGTCTTGGTTTTCATGAAACTATTAAACGAGAATCTAGTTCACAAGGAATTGCTAAAGACTCAAAGGATATCAATGCAAAACTTGAAGTGTTGGAAGAAACAAAAGGTCAATCGACAATCATGAACTCTCAAAAGAAATCATTCCCTCCTAACTATAGAAACATCAATAATGTTGAATGCTTTAAATTTCATAATTATGGGCATGTTGCAGCAAATTGCAGAAGCAGATTGTTTCAGTCACAAACAAATAGATTCTATACAGAAAGGTACTCTAGTTTCTTTAAGGGATATTGTTTTTCATGCAACAAGTTTGGTCATAAAGCAGCTGATTGCAATAGAAGAAAGAATAGAAGAACACAGTATGATCCTTATGCTTAATTTTCTGGTCACATAAGATGTTACGCTTGTAACAAGTATGGACATGTGGAAAAAGAATGTAGGATGAACAGATCTGAGAAATTGGACAATTTCTAGCACACGATAAGAAAGTTCAAGCAAAGCTGGAAAAATAAGGAGGACCTGTCAGAAACGTAGGGAATATTGACCCTACTACAGTCATCCGCTTCTAAAGCTTACTTCTCATAATGACTGCAGGAATGATGTGAAATAAATTATAGAGATTAGTAATGTATCATCACAGGGGGAGCAATGTATGATGATTCTCATGGTTGATTTGGTAATTCTGGTTATGTTTATTTCTGACAGTGCATCTGTTGTGAAGAACACATGTACAGGTGGTAAAAATTCAAGGGGAGAAGAAGGAGTGTGAAATTTTCAGTATTCCACTTTCCATATGCGGGTTTAATGAAGTAAAGTCGCATATACACGCGAGTTCCAGTGGACACAGACGCGTATGCATTTATGATAAGAAAATTAGTATGACAGCTCAAGAACAGGAGCACAGGTTCAGGGGGAGCATCAGTCTGACTATTAATGATTTCATTATTGACATTATATCTACTTATGTCTCAGTTCTAAATGATGATGACATGATACATGATTTATTACGATGAGTTTATGGATGAGCCCTGTTTGCTTTTTGCTGAAGAGTATTCCTTGCTTTCACACATGAATGAGATGGAAGTCTTATGATTCAGAGATACAGACAGATCATGCAGAGATTGTTGTTGATGAGTTGTTGTTGAAATTATTCAGGTTGCACAAGCTAAGGAGGAGCCTTGGTCATATGGAAAGGATGCGCGGATGCACAGTTTCAGGGGGAGCATTAGCCTTGCTGAGCATAATGCATTTTTGGCATTATGATGATTCTCAAATATGATCTTTCTTGAGGTCTTTTTGGTAGTGGCCATAAAAAGTAATATTTTTAATTTGATGAAAAGGTCATGATGAGACCTATGATGTAAAATTGTAATATTCATTCATGTAAAGACTTTTTCAAATTTGTAAACCCACTTGGTTGGGTAGTTGAGTCAAAATGTGTAAACCCACTTGGTTGGGTACTTGAGTCACATATGTACATCCACTTGGTTGGATCATTGCTGTAAGTATGAGTCCTTGGTGATAGGAAAGGTCATAGAGTCATGTACTTCATTGAAACATATGTTTGAAGGTTCAGCATGAACTCAGGGGGAGCATGGTAACTTCAGTGCACAACAGATCTTCAACGCTCTTCTTTCTACATGAGGAGGAAAACCTTGTGTTGGTTTTTGATCCACCCTTTTCCCTTTATGTCAAAGGGGGAGAGTGACATGGTGTTTGAATAGGGGGAGAATATCATTATGCTTAATGTATCTATCTATTGTGATCGTGATCAAACACCATCGTGGTTGCCATCAAGTCCAAAGGGGGAGATTGTTGGCAATATGATGGAGAGTGTTGTCCTTGATGGCAACCAACTTGATGAAGATGATGGCAACCTACTTAATGAAGTGTTCTTGATGCTTGATGAGTTTATTAATGATGTAAATCTGATGTTCTACAAGTAGCTCAGAAGTACCAGAGAAAGAAATATCAGTAAGGGCCAAAACAATGATGAAAAGTGTGTGACACAAAGCATACACGAGTTTGTTTAGGCGAAGTAGCGTATGTACGGGAAAAGTACGTGCTAAGTCGCGTATGCCTAATTGTGCTCTAAAGTTATAAATCCAGGGGTTATTACCATGGTATTGACCCATTGTATTGAGCGCTGGATTGTCTATTTGATCCCGTCTAGGAATACCATTAGAAGTTGTGTGGTTTTGGCTCATGGTATTGACAAAGGCTAAACCTATATAAGGAGAAGAAATTCATAGTGCAAGGGTGTGCAAGATGTCTGGGTTTGAATGAATACTTCACTCTGAAGTATGTCTGAATGGAAAGGGTAACAGTTTGATGATAGATCTGATTCTATGATGCACCTATGAAGAAAAGGATGAAGATGGATTTCTAGATATGAAATGTATATGTATTGTCTAGATCTGTTTAGATCTGCTATCTGGTGAATATTTGTTGAAATGAAGAATGAATTCTGAGCTATTCATCTGATCTGAATACCTGCACAAGTCCTGAAAGAGTTTCGGATCTATACGCGGGTTATCTTCTACAAAGGCGCGTGCATATGCGGGATGTCTTCAGTAAAAGCGCGTATTAAATGTGAAATTAGTGCAGATGTATACGCAGGTTCGTTTCTTTGAAAGCGCGTATATACGCAGGTTCAGTGAAAGGAAAGCGCGTATGAAAACTAGGGTTTTCTGAAGTTTGTGGTATGAAATGTCTGATCTGTTCTGCTGTATTGTTGCTATCTGTCTATGAGGTATTCATACAGATCTGGGTTTTCTGTATATTGATTATGTTGCTGACTATGTTGAGAAAAGATCAAGTTGTTGATTGATTGGTTGATGATTCATTGAATGAATTGATAAGGGTATAAGTTTCAGTTTGATATATGATTGAGCTTAAATGTGTGGAGTGGGTCTAGTATGAAAATATGATGAAAAGTGGCCTACAAGTTGTGATCTATTGAAGCTATTAGATCCAGTATGAAAATTAATGAAACGTGGTCCATAGAGGTGCTGAGGGTTGTAGCCTTCAGTCAGGGGGTTGTAGCTCCCTACCAGGAGAGGCTGGTAAACGAGAGCAGGGGGTTGTAGCTCCCTTCCAGGAGAGGCTGGTAAACGAGAGAAGGTTGTAGCCTTCTGCAGGTGGGTGCCTGCGTGCTGGTATTAGTTTGCGCCAGTACATGGTTGTAAGATGTTTTCTTTATAATAAAATATTGAAGGCTGAGACAACGACAATGGTGGTTTTCTCCCGACTTGGGTTTCCACCTTAAATCTTGGTGTTCATGTGTGTTGCTTATGTGTGATGGTTTATTCTGTTATTACTACACCTTCTTACTGCTAACTAAACATCTAATGAATAAATGATGCATAGATCCAAGTAAAGAATTCAATACATAATAAGATCTTTGTGTATACGCAATTTGTATAAAGGATATTTGCGTGTATACGCAAGTTGTCTTCACTAAAGTAGCGTATGGGTTTTAGAGAAACAAAAAGTAAAAGATTTGAGTATGCCCTAAATACTGATTCACCCCCCCCCCCCTCTCTCAGTATTTTTCCCAACAATTGGTATCAGAGACAGGTTCTTTTGTAGAAGCTTGATCGCTTGAAGGAGATTCGTCACAATGGGAAGGAAGCAAAAGAAAAAGGCTACTCAAAAGGAGATATCTCAGAAAACATGTGGTGTAGAAAATAAAGAAGATGAAACAGGTAGTGATTGTTGTCCTTCGGATTTATTTTCTTATGCATGCAATGGTGAAGATAGTGAAAGTAATAATGTGGATCAAGAAACAGTTCTCAAGATCCAAGTTGAAGATAAACCAAGATTATTCAATAAGAGAGAATCTATGTACAAAGATATGATCTCTAGACTGAAAAGGTTGTACGATAATGTAACCAATCGAAGTAAAGGATTTGAATAAGAAATAATCTCTCTAAAAGCAGATCTTGAAGCATCAAATAATAAGAATGAGGAACCTCTACAATCATTTGAAGGAAAAGGACTTGAAGCAGAAATAATCTCCCTCAAAGAAGATCTGGAAAAAGCTAATAAGAAGAATGGAGAACTTTTACAAACTGTTGAAGAACAAGAGAATCGATTGAAATAAGAGATTTCAAAACTGAATGATCAAGAAGAAGAAGGAAGAAGGGTCAAATAAAGTATGAAGAAGCAATGCCAAAAATTGGAGGTTGAGGTAAACACTCTAAAAACTAAATTAGAAGAAAAGGATAAACTCTTCAGTTTTCAAGATAGTACTAAGATTCTAGACAATATTCTTAGTAGTCAAAGGTCTCCGTCTATTAAATTTGGTCTTGGTTTTCAGGAAACTGTTAAAGGAGAATCTAGTTCACAAGGAAGTGCTAAAGATTCAAAGGATATCAATGCAAAACCTGAAGTGTTGGAAGAAACAAAAGGTCAATCGACAATCATGAACTCTCAAAAGAAATCATTCCCTCCTAACTATAGAAGCATCAATAATGTTGAATGCTTTAAATGTCATAATTATGGGCATGTTGCAGCAAATTGCAGAAGCAAATTGTTTCAATCACAAACAAACAGATTCTATACAGAAAGGTACTCTGGTTTCTTTAAGGGATATTGTTTTTCATGCAGCAAGTTTGGTCATAAAGCAACTAATTGCAATAGAAGAAAGAATAGAAGAACACAGTATGATCCTTATTCTTACTTTTCTGGTCACATAAGATGTTATGCTTGTAACAATTATGGACATGTGGAAAAAGAATGTAGGATGAACAGATCTGAGAAATTAGACAATTTCCAGCACACGATAAGAAAGTTCAAGAAAAGCTGGAAAAAGAAGGAGCACCTGTCAGAAACGTAGGGAATATTAACCCTACTGCAGTCATCCTCTTCTAAAGCTTACTTCTCATAATGACTGCAGGAATGATGTGAGATACATTATAGAGATTAGTAATGTATCATCACAGGGGGAGCAATGTATGATGATTCTTATGGTTGATTTGGTAATTCTGGTTATGTTTATTTTTGACAGTGCATCTGTTGTGAAGAAGACAGGTACAGGTGGTACAAATTCAGGGGGAGAAGAAGGAGTGTGAAATTTTCAGTATTTCACTTTCCATACGTGGGTTTAATGAAGTAAAATCGTGTATACATGCAAGTTCCAGTAGACACAGACGCGTATGCATTTATGATAGGAAAATTAGTCTGACAGCTCAAGAATAGGAGCACAGGTTCAGGGGGAGCATCAGTCTGACTATTAATGATTGCATTATTGACATTATATCTGCTTATGTCTCAGTTCTAAATGGTGATGACATGATACATGATTTATTATGATGAGTTTATGGATGAGCACTGTTTTCTTTTTGCTGAAGAGTATTCCTTGCTTTCACACATGAATGAGATGGAAATCTTATGATTCAGAGATACAGACAGATCATGCAGAGATTGTTGCTGTTGGAAGTATTCAGGTTACACAAGCTAACGAGGAGCCTTGGTCATATGGAAAGGATGCATGGATGCACAGTTTCAGGGGGAGCATTAGCCTTGCTGAGCATAATGCATTGTTGGCATTATGATGATTCTCAAATATGATCTTTCTTGAGGTCTTTTTGGTAGTGGTCATAGAAAGTCATATTTGTAATTTGATGAAAAGGTCATGATGAGACCTATGATGTAAAATTGTAATATTCATTCATGTAAGGACTCGTTCAAATTTGTAAACCCACTTGGTTGGGTACTTGAGTCAAAATGTGTAAACCCACTTGGTTGGGTACTTGAGTCACATATGTACATCCACTTGGTTGGATCATTGTTGTAAGTATGAGTCCTTGGTGATAGGAAAGGTCATAGAGTCATGTACTTCATTGAAACATATGTTTGAAGATTCAGCATGAACTCAGGGGGAGCATGGTAACTTCAGTGCACATCAGATCTTCAGCGCTCTTCTTTCTATATGAGGAGAAAAACCTTGTGTTGGTTTTTGATCCCCCCTTTTCCCTTGATGTCAAAGGGGGAGAGTGACATGGTGTTTGAATAGGGGGAGAATATCATTATGCTTAATGTATCTATCTGTTGTGATCGTCATCAAACACCATCGTGGTTTCCATCAAGTCCAAAGGGGGATATTGTTGGCAATATGATGCAGAGTGTTGTCCTTGATGGCAACCCACTTGATGAAGATGATGGCAACCTACTTAATGAAGTGTTCTTGATGCTTGATGAGTTTATTAATGATGTAAATCTAATGTTCTACAAGTAGCTCAGAAGTACCAGAGAAATAAATATCTGTAAGGGCCAGAACAATGATGAAAAGTGTGTGACACAAAGCATACATGAGTTTGTTTAGGCGAAGTAGCGTATGTATGCGGAAAAGTATGTGCTAAGTTGCGTATGCCTAATTGTGCTCTAAAGTTATAAATCCAGGGGTTCTTACCATGGTATTGACCCATTGTATTGAGCAATGGATTGTATGTTTGATCCCGTCATGGAATACCATTCGAAGTTGTGTGGTTTTGGCTCATGGTATTGACAAAGGCTAAACCTATATAAGGAGAAGAAATTCATAGTGCAAGGGTGTGCAAGATGTCTGGGTTTGAATGAATAATTCACTCTGAAGTATGTCTGAATGGAAAGGGTAATAGTTTGATGATAGATCTGATTCTATGATGCACCTATGAAGAAAATGATGAAGAGGGATCTCTAGATCTGAAATGTATATGTATTGTCTAGATCTGTTTAGATCTACTATCTGGCAAATATTTGCTGAAATGAAGAATGAAGTCTGAGCTATTCATCTGATCTGAAGAGCTACACAAGTCCTGAAGAGTTACAGATCTATACGCGGGTTATCTTCTGCAAAGGCGCGTGTATACGTGGGATGTCTTCAGCAAAATCACGTATTAAATGTGAAATTAGTGCAGATATATACGCAGGTTCGTTTCTGTGAAGCGCATATATACGGAGGTTCAGTGAAAGGAAAGCGTGTATGAAAACTAGGGTTTACTGAAGTATGTGGTATGAAATGTCTGATCCATTCTGCTGTATTACTGCTATCTGTCTATGATGTATTCATACAGATCTGGGTTTTTTGTATATTGATTATGTTGTTGACTATGTTGAGAAAAGATCAAGTTGTTGATTGATTGGTTGATGATTCATTGAATGAATTGATAAGGGTATAAGTTTCAGTTTGATGTATGATTGAGCTTAAATGTGTGGAGTGGGTCCAGTCTGAAAATATGATGAAAAGTGGACTGCAAGTTATGATCTATTGAAGCTATTGGATCCAGTATGAAAATTGATGAAACATGGTCCATAGAGGTGCTGAGGGTTGTAGCCTTCAGTCAGGGGGTTGTAGCTCCCTTCCAGGAGAGGCTGGTAAATGAGAGCAGGGGGTTTTAGCTCCCTTCCAGGAGAGGCTGGTAAACGAGAGAAGGTTGTAGCCTTCTGCAGGTGGGTGCCTGCACGCTGGTATGAGTCTCCGCTAGTACATGGTTGTAAGATGTTTTCTTTATAATAAAATATTGAAGGCTGAGATAATGACAGCGGTGGTTTTCTCCCGACTTGGGTTTCCACCTTAAATCATGGTGTTCATGTGTGTTGCTTATGTGTGATGGTTTATTCTGTTATTACTAGACCTGCTTACTGCTAACTAAACATCTGATGAATAAATGATGCATAGATCCAAGTAAATAATTAAATGCATAATAAGATCTTTGTGTATACGCGAGTTGTATAAAGGATATCCACGTGTATACATGAGTTGTCTTTACTAAAGTAGCTTATGGGTTTTAGAGAAAGAAAAAGTACAATATTTGAGTATGCCCTAAATACTGATTCACCCCCCCCCCTCTTAGTATTTTTCCCAAAAACAAGTACTCCCGCTGGGATCATGACACCTCTTTCTACAACATTCTCTCCCCATTTGACATCGATGGGAAAGTGTAACTCCCCTGACACATAACCATCTTGCGGACGTATACATACTTCCAGTCCTACTTTATGTTATGAATAAGGAAAATATAATGAGAACTTGGGAGAATTCGAGGCTTCTAGCGAAGATATTCAAATGCTTCACGAGTACTATTATGGTCATCAATGCTTCTTGACCAATTTGCATCTATAAGGACATGAATAATGATATTTTTACCCTTGGGATACCACAAGCCATATTCTGTTGTTCCCTTTAGATATCGAAGAATTCTTTTGATGACAATAATATGTGATTCTTTTGGTTCTGCTTGAAATCTTGCTACTTTTCCAACTGGTTGCATAACATCTGGTCGGGAGGATATTACATATAGAAACTACAAATCGTAGATCTATACAACCTCTTATCCACATCCTTAGATGAGTCATCTATGCTCAATTTGCAGCCTGTTACCATCAGAGTATGGATGGGTTTGCAATCTTCCATTCTGAATTTCTTGAGCATTTCCTTGATGTAATTAGCTTGACATATAAATATTCATTTCTCTTGTTGAGATATTTGAAGCCCTAAGAAGTATGTCAACTCACCAAGTAAAGACAGCTCGAACTCACTTTGCATCTTCGCAGCAAATTTATTACTTAGTCGATCATCATTGCTACCAAATATGTTATGAAACCAGCTCCAAATATAGAAGAAAAGAGAGATCAAATCCTTAGAAATTAGCCACTTCGAGGGGGCAACCTCCAATACATTACATAAATGAACAATTCTTGGATGATACAAATGAAAAAACCTCCTTTCTATATATATGAGTCCATGGGGCCACAATGTAATCCTAGTGGGGCCACAATGTAACCCTAGGCGACCTAACAATAATAATGTAAGAGCACAATAATAACAATATGTGGGTTATAGGGGTACAAAAATAACAATAAGGGGGGATACACTAACATAATAAGAGACTACACTATTAATATGGGGACTTAACACGCCCCTCTCCTTCAAACAAGTGTTGTCCTCAATGCTTGATTATTTCTTGATGCTTCTATACAAAATTCTCATCCTCCCATGTGGAATCTTCTACAGGAAAGTTCTTCCACTTGCTGAGATACTCTAAAATTGATTGTACTTGTCAAGTTATTGTTTCTATGACTGCTTCAGAACTTCTTTCGATGTGATGTTGATCTTCTTGTTGTTTCATTAGATTCTGCACCAAATTTAGGTTATCTTATGAGAGTTGGAGAACCTATTGTTGATGCTCGATGTTATTCCAATAATTTATCATCCATATTAGCTATTATTTGATCCTTCAAACCATCCAACTTAGCCTCCATTTATTCTTTTAAACCATCTATGTAATCTTCGGTTTGTCTTCATAAGATTGAAATTTGTTGCACTTGGTACCATATTTTTGATATCTCATACCGTAATTCTTCCTCTTCATGTGTCATAGTATAGCTTTTTGAGGGCTTAATGGGTATGGAATTATTTTTTGGAGGCATTGTAGAACCCAATACAGATAAAAATTCTAAAATATGCCCTTGGAATCACTTCAAACTGCTTTTTCAAACAAACGTTATGCAATTTTAAAAACCAAATACACACCTTTTTCTTTGTTTTGAGGAGCTTGATATTGAAACTCAATTATCTATATTATTTTGGACCCTTAATATAAAAAATTTGGCACTGAGTTATCCCTCCAAATTCTCTTTCTAGTGCCATAGTTCTGACCTAATTTGGATTCTTGAAGGAAAAGTTTTTCCCAATCTCCTATGAGACCTAATTATGGACTGGTTCAGTAGAGAAAACTTGTATGACCTGCCACATGTCACTGTTTCCTCCTTCGGCTCTGAAATTGGTAGAGAAGAAACTAAAGTTTGTGTATTTCAAGCCACTTTTTACAGAATTCCAATCCGATGCTCAGAGAGAGAGAGAATTATGAATATTTTCCCACAATCACTTCTTTGAGATGATATTTGGGAGCCTGAAAAAGACCTAACTGCCACAGATCATATCTCCCAAAATATTGCAAACCAAGCTCTGAAATTTTGTGACAATGTTACTTGGGATTTCAGCTTCACGCTCTAAAAATTTCCTCTTTTGAACTTTGTAGAAAAATGGTATAGAAAAAATTCCGCGATGACCTTTTTAAGTGAAATTTAGGAGCCTACAAAAAGCCCTAACTTCCACAGATCATATCTCCAAAAATAATGCAAGCCAAGCTCTAAAATTTGGCGATGATGTTCCTTGGGATTTCAGCTTCACAGTCTAAAAATTTCAGCTTCTGAACCTTCGTAGAAAAACAGTTATAGCGAAAATGCCACAATGACCTTTTTGGAGCAGCGAAACCCTAGAATCCAAAGCTCTGATACCAAATGTTATGAAACCAACTCCAAAAATACAAGAAAAGAGAGATCAATGCCTTATAAATCAGCCACTTCGAGGGGGCAACCTCCAATACATTACATAAATGAAAAATTCTTGGATAATACAAATGACAAAACCTCCTTTCTATATATAGGAGTCCATGGAGCCACAATGTAATCCTAGTGGGGCCACAATGTAACCCTAGCCGACCTAACAATAATAATGTAAGGGCACAATAATAAAAATATGGGGGTTATAGTTGTACAAAAATAACAATAAGGAGGGATACACTAACATAATAAGAGACTACACTATTAATATAGGGACTTGAAAAAATATTATATCATCCTCTTTAGCTATTAGATGTGCTTTAGTTGCTTCATCTAGAACATATATGCCATTTGGAGCTCGACTTGCTGTAGCCACAATTTCACCATTCCTGCCTTTCCTAATTTCAAATTTTGTGGAGTTGAATAGTATTGTGTGTCCTTGATCACAAATTTGTCCAACACTAAGTATATTTTGATTCATGTTTTCAACCAATAGAACATTCTTTGCTAGAGCATCTTTGCTTCCAAGAGTGACGGTACCTCATCCGATAACATTTGAAGATCCATCATTTACAAAGGACATGGTTCCATCCTTCTTCTCTTTCAGAGATACAAATTTATTTCTATCTCTAGTCATATGCATTGAGTAGACACTATCAACATACCACACATCTTTGTTGTTTAGAGCCTTGAGACCGAGAGCACAATTATCAGTCTTCTTCTTCTTCCATGTTTGTTCTGTGGCCTCGAAGATTATTTTGGAGGATTTTCAAGTCTGCAGTCTCTGGCTATGTGTCCAAAGTTTCGACATTTGTAACATTCAATATTATTTATTAAATGTTCAAATCTATTAATGTTTCGTTGAGCCCTGGGAGGTTCATATTTGATAGATCTCTTGCAATTGTATTGGTTCGTAGGGTACGTGAGACATTCTATAGCTTTATGACCAAATTTTCCACATGAATAACAATAACTATAAAAAATATGTTGGTACCTGGATGGAAAACTTCGTCAAGGAATTGTCTTCCAAGGCTTTTCTTGCGAATCTTGTCCAATGAAGTCTACATGCATGTCCGATCTCATAGGTTCATTTTATATTTTTGTAGAAGGTCATGCTTCTTCTTCTTCTTTGTAATCAAGGCTAGTTATGTCGTTGTAATATCGTTGATTTTTGATGAACTCTTCCAATTCCCTTGAGTTGTTGGCATAGTTTTGGATAGTTTTTCCCTTCTTCACTTACTTATGCACTACTTCAAATTCTAATGCTTCCCTTTCTTGGTTTCTTCCTTCCAAATTCTTTTGAAGTGACTCCTCAATACATTTGTGTACTTCAACTTCAATTTTGAGACCTTAAACTTGTTCTTCAAGAGTATTGGAATGGATCTTCTCAGCCCTGAGCTCTTTTATAAGCTTGATTGCCTCCTTAGAAAATTATTCTATGGTCAACCCTTCTTCTTCATTGTTTGATACCTCTTGTTTAATGTGCGTGGCCATAAACAATACTCTCTCATTCGCTTCTTCATTTTTGTCATTATCTTCATTGGATGATGAGCTATCTTCTTTAGGGAGAAAGTTCCTTTTGAATCCTGTATTTTTTATTTTCTTGTTGAATTTCTTAAATCCTTTCTTTTATTTTTAGTTTCCATCACTTCTCTTCAGACATTTTTCTGAGAAATTCCCAACCTCATCATAGCCGAAACATATCAATAGAAGTTTACCCTTGAATTTTCCCTTACCAATTTTTTTTTTTCTCGTAAAGTAAGCATATTCTCCATCTGAGAGACCTTCTTCATCATCTTCCTTTTCTTCACACTTGCAAGTGCAAGTCTGTGCCTTTGAAGGTTGTTTCTCCTTATTGGTTTTCTTAAATGCAACAAACACAGTTTCTAGATGTGAAGTACCCTCTTCTTCATCAAGTCTCATTTCATATGCTATGATAACTCCATGTAATTCGTCTTCCTTAAGTTTTTCCAAATTTACACTATATTCTAAGACTGATACCTTTGGGTTGAATATCCCTCGTAACGTTATGAGAATCTTTCATATAATAGTCTTCTCATCAGCGGGCTCTCCCAATCCTTCCAGAGTGTTGGTTATTTCATCAACGTTTTGGATGTATGCAGAAATGTTATTATCTTATTTGATTCTGAGTTGCTCAAAATTTTCTCTATATATTTGAATTTTTGCTTCTTTGATATTTGAGTCACTTGCATATATATTCTCAAGTTTGTACCATACATTTTTGGCGGTTTTAAAACGTAACACCTTATGATAAGTAGATTCAATAAGTCCACTGATAATAATATTCTTTTCTTTTTCATCATTTACCAAATTCTTCTTACCTTATTCATCCACGGTTGATGTAAATCCATTTTGAACAGTGTCCCATACTTCGTAACCTTGCGCTAAGAGATAGAACTCCATTCTTCCTTTCCATAGTGCATAATTATTTTCATTGAATAGAGGTACACCCTTCTTGGTATGCTCCATGACCTCCTTCCTGTTGTTAAACTACTATTGAAGGAACCAAGCTCTGATACCAATTGTTGGAAATACTGAAAGGGGGAGGGGGGGTGGGGGGGGGTGAATCAGTATTCCTTTCAATTAGTATTATTATTAATCTTTCATAGAATTATCTAATCTTCAATTATTATAATTGTTTGTAAAATGATAGTCGTAAACAAAAGGAACACAACTGCACACAGTTTTTAAGGTGGAAACCCTCTCTGGGAAAAAAACCACTTGAATTTTTTTCTAATAATTCTTTCATATTCAACTCCAATTGAAACTAAAGCTCCAACTTCCTAGAATCTAGGAAATCATTCTTCTCCAGCTCCCATTGGATGGATGCTCCAACGGCCGAGATTCCTCTGTAGTCAACTAAATAGATGCCCCAACACCCAATGAGCTACAACTCACCCTGGAACCACCCTACCACCGTGAATTTTTCGCAGTCTTGAACCTGATGGTGACTTCATGCACCAGCCTAGCACCACCCTACCACCCTATAGAAGAATAAAAGAAGAATGGACTCTCATACCAGGGAAAATGGTCCACTTTACAATGATATAGAATGATGTGAAATAATAATACACACTAGAACATAACCCCAACTATGACAAAATCACCTAATGATGATCCTAGACCTCCTGACACTACCTCTTCAACTCTAGGCAAATAGACACTTGTACAATTTTTTACAATGATACATTTACAATGATTAGTATAATGATACCTCTATAATGATTATATGCAGTGATTTCCACTTGAAGACTTCATGTGGTGAACATCTTGCTGCTGTTCTACACCTTGATACTACTCTTATCATGCCAGCCTCTATTGCACCTTGCTTTGCTTTGCTTCCCTAGAAAATCTGGTCCTCTGCAGCCCTTGACAACACATGATCTAGCTTTTTCTTGTCTTCCAGGATCTCGATATTGAATCTGGTGGATATTAGCTATTTCAAATCCCCAATCTGTGATTTTTGGTTTTGTAATATTCCTTTGAGTCTTATTTCCAATTACACAGGTCTGACTCAATTTGGACTCTTTGAGAGAGAGTTATGCCCAATCTCTCACAATGACGTAATTATGGACTAGTTCAGTAGAGTGAACTTGTATGGAGTGCCACGTGTCACTGTTTCTTCATTTGGCTCTTAAATTGCTACAACGAAAACCAAAGTCCATGTACTATCTGCAAATTTTTACATAATGCCAATCTGATACATAGAGAGAGAGTTATGATGATTTTCCCAAGGTCACTTCTTTGAGATGAAGTTCAGGAGCATGCAAAAACACTGAATTCCATAGATCATATCTCTAAAAATATTGTGCACCTTGATCTGAAATTTTTACAAGATATTCCTCAGGATTTCGGCTTTGTCCCATAGAAATTTCAGCTTCTGAATATTCTTAGAACAAAATTTAGAGCACACATTCCATGATGACGTATTTCAGATAGAAAAATCTGTACATGAGGAGGATATGAGGATCACAATTTATATAAATTCTTAGGCTGAGAGGGTATTCAACAAGTGAACGTGGGAGGGATTCGAAGCTTAAAAATTACTAATTATTGAATTTTTAATGACCCATGCTCTAACCCCATGGGGTTTTAGCTGACTAACTGGGGTTACAAACTTCAAACATGAATATCTCTCAAACTGTGAAGAATTACATGGCGTGCCATATATCAACGGAAACATCTCGACAAGTAGAAGACATAAAAGAACATCCTTGACCCAGAATATAGTAATTTGGTAGGTCAAAATTCCCATGCAAGATTTGGGTAGCCCCTGGTGTTGCTTGGGTTGACATCAATGAAAACCACTGATCAACAGGATCATGCACTGAATAGGACAAGGATGGTGCAGGATAACAAGGTGAATAGAAGAAGGTGAAAACATTCATGTGTTCAGGATGTGCTCATTCACACAAGGAGGGTGCAGTTCTTCATGCTGAAGGAGTGCACTCTTAAGAAAAAATTGTCTTTCTGGGCATAGTTTTATTTGAAATTCAGGCCTTTACTTCCAGAAATCCACCATATCTTGAAATTAATCAAGGAAAAATCCAACAACAAGATAAAATGATAGAAATTATGGGAGGAAATATCTACAAGTTTTTATGGATTATGTCGCAATCATGACTAGAATATGAAGAGCTACAAAATGTTATGAGTCATAACCTATGACAAAAAATTGACACTTGTGGAAGCAAGGATGAAATGAAATGCTAGTAAAGAAAATCAAAATAAGTGAAATTCCAATAAGAAAAGAAATATCAATAACAAAAAAATCAAATTCAATTAATAAAATCGACATGCAAAACTTACTTAGAATGAAAATAGACAAATAGCTCTTTGATCCAACGATGTGTGCACAACCCAAATGAGAATGATGAATGATTCACTGTGTTGATTATAAAGATATTGCATACAAATCCATTCCATGCATGCTCACCACTTGTCGACGAGTAAATGAGTTAGTTAAGAGAAATGAAGTGGGATCCTATTTTCTAGGAGTGCGTCCACATGCAGCAAGAAAGCACATGTAGGGGTTCTGAAAGGGTGAAATTATTTGTGTCGAAGGAGTTTTATCAAAGGAGGGCACAATGGTTGGGCATGAAGGATTGTGCTCAAGGGAGGGCACACTGGTTGAGAATGAAGGAGTGTACTCCACTAGGGGGAATTTGTTCATCCTGAAGGAGTCCAATCAACAAGGAAGAGTCTGTTCATGATCTTAAAGTGTGCTTTTTCTTAAGAAAGTGATTTTATTTTATTTTTTTTAAATTTGTGTTTGTTTCATGGAAGAAAAGGCTAGTTACTAAGTCAAGAAAATCTATTTCCTCACCTATATTTAAGAAACATAACGTAAGCACTTCTAAGCATAAGGCAACAACACTTAGAATACATTGACTTAGGAGGATGCGACACCTAAAGAGAACATCAGGATAGCCAATCAAGCAACATGAAAACAATAAATATGTTGGAAGGACAATTTACATAGGCTCTAAAATCGAGTTAGGCAAATATTTTGGAGGGTCATTGTCGCTGCGACAACACTAGGAGAAGTAACTACTCGAAAAATATTATGATAATAGGGCCAAGGAATTATATGAACAAAAAATGGGACAACTGACACCTAAGGAGTATCCAAGTAGATTTTTGGTAGTATTAAGGTATGTAACTTATATTAAGGATGATAAGAATAATATGCAGAGGTATATCAGTGGGTTGCTACATGTATACCGAGACATAATAGAATTTGATGAACCCACGACTCTGGAGGAGGTTATCTAGATGACCAAGCACTGCTATGAATAGTCTAAGCCTAAGAAAGAGGTTCAAACTCACTAGAAGAACAAAGATGCAGGAAACATTAAAGGAAAAGGGAAGAGGACCTCAAGATATAAGTAAGGGGGGAATAATCAAAATTTTAATACCTCCACCAAGAATGAACATAAAAATTACTCCATAATCAACAATAATGGATCTTAAAAATCAATGAATGAAGAGGCTAAGGGGTCCAAGAGAAGGCCCATGCAATGTTGGGAATATGGACAGAACTACCTATAGAGAAATTATCCTTTGTTTTATAAAAATAGAATGAAGCCATACAAAATTCATGAGGAAACAATTGTGAATGGTGTGTGTTAGGATGAATTCTAATCGCAAGTGTACGAAAAAAGCTCACTTTAGCTGTGCATAAAAAACATCCCTATCATAAAAGATGGCTGCTAATTTCTTTAGATCGGCAATTAGTTGACCAAGATAAATGCTACAAAATCTATATCTATGCAGTAAAATATATTAAGCAGTAAATAAAAGCAAGAGTTGCTCCATCCATCCAATACACAAGACAAGAATATTTTTAAATAATTTTTTGTACTTTTGAAACCTGGGAAGGGAACATAGAAAGATGTTACCAGTCCTCCTCAATGGGATGGGTTCTTGTAGGTACTCAGGACTTCAGATCTAATATCTCTGTCTCTTTATGGTGTATAAAACCCAGACAAAAAATGGAACTCAAAGGGAGCTCACAAGAAAAATGGTAGCAAAATATGACAATGATGGAGGATCAAAGCTAGAACAAAAGTATAGATCCAGAGTGATATTTAGGCAACAAAATGTAGTGAGTGAATGGAAAAACCCTTCTATTTATAACAAAATTTTGAGTTATTCTAGATATTGGTGCATAATTAAAATATTATTAACCAATTCGAGATCCAAATTTTATGGAATATTTTATTATATTTGTTGGAGGGAAAAAGAATTTGAATTTGGTAAAATCCCTTTATTTTTAAATAATAGATAAATAAATAAATGATTTATTTATTATTTTAAGGATGTGTTTGAGTAATAATTAAATAAATAATGATATATTCAATTATTTATAGTTGATTTAGTCAAATTTAACAAGGAGTATTATTTAAATAAGGTTTAAATAATTATTCCTAGAAAATAATAAGATAAATAATGATTTATCTAATTAATTTTCCTGTTTTGGGTTAAATATGACCAGGAATATTAATTAAACTATTTTTTAACTAATTACTCCTTGAGGAAAATCAAACAAATATGGATTTATTCAATATTTCCTCATGGGGTTTATTGTTTAGACCATAAACAAATTAATCAATAAGGATTACTAAGTTATTTTTCATAGTGAAATCAATTTTACTTAGGGTAAAATTAGTCTTACATGGTGTACTTTGGTACATCTAATAGTAACAGGTTAGATGACCAAAAAATGGTGTAACAGATTTCCACCCAACATGCAAGCTTTAGGAGCTAATCGTATGACTGAAGTACCTTGTAAGAACTCAATCACTAGACACCGAAGGGGAAGTCAGAGAGAGATAAATATAAGGTAGATCAAAGCGCTATAGGACAAGAACCTGAGGAGATGAGACTGACAGGTGCGACAAGTCTCTTTTATGAGTGAGTACCAGTGCTATAGGTGGTGGGGGAGGCATACCTATGCCCCCCGAGACAAAGTAAAAAGAATAATGCGTCCAGTAAACAAGGGATTGAACTATATAGTACATGTTGGCATTAACATGAGCCAAATAAAAACATGATAATGGATCCCACATGCATACTATGCCTGCGATAACAACCAAAAATTATATAATAATATCTGAGTACATGAGATATAAGTACAACCAAAGGGGCCCTGTAAACAGGAAAGGGCTCTGAAAATATGGGTGATACATGAAAACTAAAAGGAGCTGCAAGCGGCTGAGGCCACACCATAAAATATATGGAGCTGCATCAAAGGATGTAATGAAGAGGTCATCCGGGCATGTGGGGGGGCTACCTGAAGGGCCACCCCCTCATGAGGTCTGAAACATCTCACACATACCCGAAAATCATCGGTACAATCTACTGCATCACTGAACCATCAAGTATACAGATCTCGATCATGCTATAAGAGATGGAGCTGAGAAAAAATCAAGTCAAAGGGCAATAAGGAGACCCTTTTCCTGATCTGAGGCACCAAACAAGAGTGGAAGTAGGAACCAAGGTACACCGCCCTCTAGACTTGTCTTATGGAATGGATGAGCTGATGTCGACAGAAGGAGGTCCGCCATAGGTGAGGAAATAAGGGATCCTCAACTAAGGCACGAGAGAAAATAGTAGAGCAACTGACAGACTGACACTAGGGATGATGATGGGATGGGGGGTACTGAGTAGCGTGCTGATGACTTCCCTTGTTAGAGCATGAAGGGCATGGATGAGCTAGCAACAACTGACACAATATCGAAGGGGACAAGGGACAGTCAGACTGAAGGCCACAATGTGCGACACGAGAGAGGAACCAAGCAATGAAGGATGGAGGACTATAGTGGGATACAAAGGGACTCGAGATAGATTCCATAGATGCGATGATTACTCAACTCAGATTCTCTAGACAAGGACGACTCAATGATGGTGCCACACATAAAAGGTATATGGGGACCATAAAAACATGAGTACAAGGTGGTTACTCATGAAGAAATTTGACACGAGGATGGACAAGTATAGAGGCAAAGTGGTGCCCCAAGTACAAGTGTCAAAATTGAAGAAATTCAATTATGAGGAGTGGGAAAGTGACCCTTCATGGAAAAATGTGTCCTGGTGAAGTATCAAATCACAAAAAACTAATAGATACCCATTTTAGAGCTCGATGGGAGTTTTCCAACGGTACAGATGGTTTGTCAAAATGAGCTACGATTTGGCCGCAATAGGCGAAAGAATTATATGGGGTTTCTCTTTTAATAAGGCATTTTCCCTCCAAATTCACCCATTTTCAAGTGTAGCTGTGGTGAATGTATAGAGGAGAGAAGGCCCTAAATCTTGCAGTGATTGTAGCAGACAAACTGATCGTTGGAATCGAGATTTGTTAGTTGCAAGTAAGAGGCCTAACCTTACTCTTTCATTTCAGTGGCTTGAAAGTTCAGTTTAGGTGCCCAAAATTCAGGAACAGACCCCTGCTCCTCTTCATGGCTGGGTCACACTTTTTGCGGCAATATCTGTGACCTGGGTAGTAGGTTTAGGGTAGAAAACTACGACCTATCCCAGGATTTTTCTTGAAAAGTGCGACCTAACAGAGGGAGGTTTTTATGTGCTGTTTTTTGGCTGAGAGCTAGTTTTTTATGTTTGAATATAGTCTTTCCTTTCTGTACACTGAAAAATGTGATGTTTTTGTTCAGATATGGCAGAATTATGAATGAAATGGAGAGAGAGAGACCTAGACACTTTACGGTTGAAGATCCGAGAGGATCATGGTGTTCGCAGTGCATTGGCCAGGTTTGAGGTCCTCATTTTTGTGGAGAACCCTTTGATGAGAACTAGGGAGCCCTTGTTGGCCCAGATTGTTAGCTATTTGGATCCGAACCATGAGGTCTTTATAGTGTAGGTGCACCAGATCGTGTTGACGGTCCAAGATATATATTTTTTGACTGGATGGTGTGGAATACTTAGCCAGTGTTATTGCAAGGGTGGAACATTATGGAGTTTGTAGAGCGCCATTGTCAACTAGGTCTCCATGTAAAGGGGACATGGATATGGATTGGGGATCTAGAGATGTTAGAGACCCGTGTTGTGGCCGCATTGGTGCTGCAGATCCTGGGAAACTAGGCACTCCACCACATCACTGGAGGGAAGATGATGCTTTCTGAGAGTGTGTTAAGTGGGACCTACTATGGGTGGGCCCAAATGATGTTGTTGTCATGAAAAGATAGCTGTCACTATGCAATCGAAAAGTGAATCATGACTATGCATATGGCACAGTGTTATGCTTTCTCTTCTTTGAGAAGATCTTGACACTTTGACCTCGTATACAAATCTAGGATGTGGGTCTGAGGGAGCCCAAGATGCACCGGTGGGGGCAGCTACTGTCCAAAGGAGGAGGTGGGGCGATCGGATGGGTGTTCTGCCTCAAGTTCTTTGCTCATTGGGATCATATTCCATTGTACATAGATGACTATCCCTGTAGTGGGATGAGTTATCGTGGGGACCCAGACTTGTCGTTGCCGCCTGGTCGAGTATGGGGACCCGATGGTAAGTGACAAGTTGCTAATATTTTATGTGCATTTTAAAATTTTAGAATATTTTATATGGTACTGATCATTTCATTTTTGGTATGCAGATACAACAATAGTAAAATAGGCCAGGTATATGGGATGGCCTACAGTATTAGGCGCTGCATGACCTAGAGGATCGAGAGCACTGAAAAATGAGGATGCAACGACCCTCCTGGAGGACATCCATCTTAGATGTCAGAGACTTCTAACCGGTGTTTTAGAGCATGGATAGCAAGACTTGGATGACCATTACATAGAGCCATGTATTGGTCTACCCTCGGAGTGGTGAGGGCTCATGCGGCACATGGCGATGGCCGGACAGGGGATGCGCGATCTACAAGCTGTAGGAGCAGAGCCATTGGCTCAGGATCCTCTAGATATTGATTAGGTCTAGGGGCAGGTGGTGCCCCCAGTTTTGTTTTTTTGTAACATGCTATGGGCATGTCATATGTATTGGAGTTAATGGACTCTAAAACATGTTATGCGACACATATTATGGATATGCATCATTTTGATGGTTTTCTTTTATTGTCTTGTGTTAAATGTGTGTGCTAAGTGCCAATCTATAATATTGTTTTCAATGATATCTACATAGTGATTTTGTGCTCTAGGTAGATGATTGAATGTAATGATTTCAAGTTCACGCATCAAAAGCTTCACTCATAAATATCTTCTAAAAAGGATAGGATTGTGCACATGATAGACACCATTCAATTGCATGACAAGAAGAAAGGAATCTAAACAAACATGAAGGTGGAGGA
The DNA here is from genome assembly GCA_034641835.2 of Pinus albicaulis. NCBI lineage: Eukaryota > Viridiplantae > Streptophyta > Pinopsida > Pinales > Pinaceae > Pinus > Pinus albicaulis. The sequence continues at coordinate 1,291,027,032 of CM076578.1, forward strand.
TGTGATGGGAAAGGGCTTTGGATAATAAACCTCACACTGCATCATATTCGTCCTAGTTATTGGTGGCAGTACCAATGCACACATCATTGGATAGAAAAAGTGAATGTAAGGGGGTAAAAATGGCCCAACCTGCCGAGGCTATATTCTAGGAGTAGCAACTTGCACCATCGACATAATAGATATAAGATGTGGATGGGAGGTCCATATGAAAGGTGCCATAAGACAACATATGATAGGATGATGAACAATGCTGGCAGCCTGAGTGCAAGGTAGAAATCAAACAAACACTGCTAGAGGGAGTGCTCTAGGTAGGATGTCTACCACCTGCACACCAACAGGTAGGTGGTGTGTGGGAGCTAACTTGGGGGAGTTTTGTGCTCGAGTCACGAAAATCACCATATACACAGATGGTGCCATTCTTCTTATGGGAGGGAAAGATGAAGTCAAGGGTGGAAAAGGCTTACATGATGTCATCATCATAGTAGAAGATGGGGTGACTGGAGGAAGAGAGACCACATGACACGACGAAGCTAACTGACTCATCATCATGAGAAGAGAGGTTCACATGCACATTTTCATAGGGGGTGATGGAAGAATAAGCAGATAAGGGATCCACTAATGTTGAGCCTAGGGTGATCACTGAAGGGAGGTCGAGCGAAGCAGAAGGGGAAGTCTTAGAGGGAGATTCCACCATGGATCTGATGAATGATTATAGGTAGAGGATGGTGGCCGCAGGCTCTATCATCTCAACATCAGGAGGGGGAATGTCAATGGGAGTGGGTAAATCCTCAAGATAGCCTAAAGTATACAGTGCAAGGACGGGAGAAGAAGAGTGATTTTGTTCAATCTCGTACTCTCGAACTACCTCCAAAGAGGCGCGATAATGCATGAGGTGGGTAAACTGGTAGGTATAATGGCCATGGAGATCACGCAAAGCACAAGGTTGGTTTGTGTGAATAGTCTTAGGGGTATTGGTTGCAATCAAGGAAAAAACAGAGGCTTCAGGGACCGTAGACTCAGGGAACACAATATTAACCATGGGCTTGATATGAGGAAATTCAGTAAAATTATGGGTGACATGCCTGAAAACATCACACAAAGCACACGGAGGTGTACGCATTGGAGGCTGAGGAGGAGCAAGGCTTGTCGTGGTTGCCTTGTCTTTAGGTTCCCTCTTGCGAGATTTTCCCCCTTTACCCAAAGCTATCGCAATAGGAGGAGGTTCCTGTTGAGGTGGCTGAGGCACAGTAGTAGAGGGAGGGGTCATGGGGACTGGTTGGACTGGGGTCAAAGCAAGATAAGGTTTGGGTTGACCAGGTGGGATAGTGGCTGGGTGATCAATGTACCAGAATGGTATCCCAAGGGTCAAGTTAGGAAGGGACAAGGTAACAATAACAGGAACCAAAAACACTCAAGGAGGGTGATCTAGGAATGGTATCTGACTGGAGGGGTGATGGCCAGGTGGGACAGCTTCCATATGGTTAAGGCCAGGAGGAACCATGCCAGCAGGGTAGGGAGGCTCAAGGATACTAGCTGCAGATGAAGGGACTGGAGGAGGGGGTCCTGAAGGCTAATTTGAAGTGATAAGAGAAGGTTGCAGAGGGCAGGGCTACTGACTAGCCAAAGCAGGCCACTTGAGGGAAGCTGGAGATGATTGCATCATGCAAACATTCGACGAGCTGGGATCAGAGACAGGAGGAGGAATACCAGGGAAAGACCGAAGAAAATAGGAGTCTCTGTAGAATCTAGGTGTGACATTGGTTAAAGGTTCGACGGTTTGCTTATTGGCCACCAAAGATATGATGGACTCAGGGGAGGTCTGAGACTTCAGTTCGTAATATGTCAACTGGTAAATGGTGACTATATTTTTGTTATGAGGAAAGGACATCTTGTGGTGAATCGTAGATGGGAAAACAAGCATCGCATAAGTGTAGCTACGACCCAATAGAATGATGTAATCTAAGGGGGAATCAATGACTTCTACCTCAACAAAAATAGTCTTGCCTGCAAGACTAATAGGACAATTGCGGAACAGGCCAATGGGTTGGGAAGAGTGGCCATCCCACGCTAGGAGGGTGATAGTGGAAGGGACCAACTGAGGGGATTCAAGTTGCTTCCAAACCAAAGTGGACATGACATAAGTGGATGCCCCCTCATCAATGATACAATGGGAGATGTTAGCATTCCATATCTTGACAGGGATTTGGAAGGTGATGGAAGTAGGAAATGGAGGATGTTCTGACCGGTCAACATCGAAGACAATCAAATAATCATATAAAGGATCTACAACGCCCATAGAAGTTAGTACAGATTTTTAATATGAGGGCCAGGACTGGAGGAGTTCCAATGTTGATATGGAAGTAGGAGATTGCACCAAATCATCTACTATACTATACGAATGGGTAGCATTGCCAGAAGCAGCGTTTCGACGTAATGGTCTCTTGGGGATCTTGATATGGACCTCTGCCTTAGGATGAGGGATCTATAAAGGACCATCGGTTTTCAAAAGAGGCTCTGTAGATCCTGAAGAAGGGGGCTCGGGGGCAGACGCAGCAGGAGGCTTGTTGTACTGACGAGACCGAGCTTGAAGGTTGAGGTCAATGATAATGGGTTAGTCAGAGTTCATCATGATAATCTGGTAATTGGAGGTACTAGATGGAGGAGTTTGAGTGGTTGCCTGACCTTCAGGTGGTTGGGTAGCCGCGAATCCTTGCTGAGGGAAAGGATTGGTAAACACAACTTGCTAGAAAGGTGCAACATTGGGAGGAACTGAAGGGGAGTCTTGATGTCCTCATGATGCTGCTTGAGTATCCCACATCTGATGCATCTGTGGTAAAAGAGGACAATCGTGGGTGTAATTACCATAGACACCACAACAAGAACAAGGCTTATTTGTGCGAATAGGCCTGTCCTACTTGGGATGAGTGCCTTGTTGCTAGTTAACAGTGTTAGGTGCATTCCTTTGGGGATTAGATCCTCTATTACCTGGGGCAGATTGATTTTGGGTGCCTTTCCTCTTAATTTTGGAAGAAGGAGGGTTAGTCATGCCCTACTGTTCATACACCTACCCCTTGGGGTGGTGGCTACTATTGCGGGTGTTGATAAGGAAAGGTAGGAGGTGGTGATAATGCTGGAGGAGTTGGAGCACCAGGCTGCAGATATGGATAATAAAGAGGTTAGGAAAGATTGTGGTAAACAGGTTGGGTAAAAGGGAGGAGGCATGCCGTATCCTGGATACATGCTACTGGGAAGGGGGAAAGTGCTGGAGGAGCTAGCCCCTCCCTGAGGAAAACCATAACCCGTGGGAGGATGAGCTTATGCATGAGAAAGGGCTCCAACGATACCGTTGGCAGCATGGGATTCCCCCGCTGCATTGGTACCACCGGGTCTCAGGAGATCACGTAAGACAGTATAAACATAACCAAAATGTCCATAGATCAGGTCATATTTTAACGCAATCTAGATAGCAGCTTCTTCGATCTGAGGGAAATGAGATGCGACATCTTTGCCGATAACAGGCAAAAGGGATATAAGGAACCAGTCCATGTAGACACAGTCTTTGAAGGTAGGTGCTCGACATAGCCTCTTTCTTCTCCACCATTCATGGACATGATTGAATAGGCAGGTTGCATACGATTGACGTAAAGAGGTCAAAAGTTCGGTACGAGTGTCATAATGAAGGGGAAGCTAGAAGTAAGATAGAAAAACCCAAGCAAGAGTTGCAAAAGTAGTATGAAAGGAGCAAGCTTGGTCAGCATACCATTTAGAATCTTCTCCAGTAAGCGTATTTTGGAACAAATGATGACGGATAGAGTCATCGGTGATGGAGTTAGATGAAGACCACATGTGGAGAGATCGAACATGGTTTGTAGGATATTCCCCAGCAAGGCCTTCCAACTTGGAGATGTTATGAGGGAGCTTGGTTGGAATAGTAGGCCAAATAGCATCATGGCGTATAGGGTCCTTGATTAACTGGTTAAAATCAGGAAGACTAAGGCCTGCCATATAGGGGAGCAAGGGAGCAGCCGGGATAGTTCCTGTTGTGGTCAGACTAGTAGTATTCCCAGCATTAGGGCTGGGGCTACCACTAGCGTTAGTTCCTAAACTAGACATGGTGAAGGTGACAAGGGGAGAACCAGGGATGGAACCAGAAGGGGAACCCAATGAACCAGATGAGGAGTCAGAATGCAGACTCGGTGGAGGACTAAATCGAATCCTACGTGGAGGAGTAAGTATTCCTAACGAAAACTGAGGATGAAGGCCAAGAATTCCCCGAGATAAACACCTTGGCGGCATAATGATGAAAGAAAAAACAAGGATCACAAAGGGAAGAGAGACCAATAAGGGCAAGGAGGTGCAAGATAAAATGATTACAATGTCAAAACAAGGGCAGAAAGGTGCAGGATCAATTGATTGCAATGTTATAGTCCTTTCCTGGTGGTGTTAACCAGGCGCTTCTTCACTTAGGGTGTGTCTGTTAAGTGTGTTAATTTTAATTTTTAAGCCCAGACATTTGTAGAGAAAAATAAAAAGCCTGTCATATAACTGTAAATAGATCTACAGATAAGAGTAAAGTAAACTGAATATAAAAAATAAATAAACAGCTAAATATGCATTAATCTAAACCCAAGGAGGCAGGTCTCTCAACAATTAGTGTATGGGTGGGAAAAAATATAATCAAAACACACCAGGATAGGAAATGGATCTAAATTCGGGAGGGAAAATGATCTAAAAGTCAGATCTACTCGAAATAGGTGCAGAAAACAACAAAAAACCAGAGGGGAAAAGTGCTGCAAATGAGGCGAAAAAAGGCTACAACCTGGAGATAAACAGAGGGGACCCTAGAGGAGGACCAAAAAAAACTGGAAAGAGGTGTTTTGAATGGATGAATAACCAATCTGAAATGGATACGAAGGTAAGGGATTAGATCATAAAAATGGCTGAACACACTAAAATTTCAGACGACCTGCTGCAGCTAAAACTCCTCCTAGAAAGGTGGAGGGTATTGAAGCCCTATGGGGCTAGGTTCCCAGTTTGATGATTAAAACAGAGAAAGTACAAGTCCAAAAAAGGTAGAGACAGAGGTCAGACAACCCTGAATAGAGGCACAAACAAACCTAGAAATTTCTCAGAAAAATTCCCGCAAAAATTTCAGGTTGCAGTTTCTGACCTGATTTATATAGAGGTTGCAAGTTTGGGGTTTTTTTCTACACCCTAAAGGTCTAGGTCATATATTTTGGCCCAAAAAGTGAGAATTTCACTTTCAGCACTCTCGGGAGAAGGTTTCAGAAAAAATTGTCGTCTTAGCTGCGACTGATGCCTATCACCTGTGCAATAGGTCCGAAAACACACGAAAGTTAGAAATTTTAAAGTTTTATGGTTTTATAGGTTAAAAGCAACATCAATAAAAGTGAAACAAGAAGATGAAGATAAATCCTAGGGTTTTAAGCAGCTGTTCATGCAGGGATCTGAAAAACGACAGAGGTCGTAATCGTAAACCCTTGTGGAGTCGCCAGTTGATAGGATAAATTCTAATCAAAAGTGTACGAAAAAATATCACTTATGTTGTGGATAGAAAATAGCCCTAACATTAAAGATGGCTACCAATTTATTTAGATCTACAGTTAGTTGACCAAGATAAATGCTACAAAATCTAGATCTATGCAGTAAAAGACATTAAGTAGTAAATAAAAGGAAGAGTTGCTACATGCATCCAATATACAAGGAAAGAATATTTTTAAAGATTTTTTTGTATTTTTGACACCTAGGAAGGGAACATAGAAAGATGTTACTAGTCCCTCTCAATGGGATGGGTTCTCATAAGTCCTTAGAACTTCAGATCTAAGATCTCTCTCTCTTGATGGTGTAGAAAACCCAGATAAAAAACGGAACTCAAAGGGAGCTCACAAGAAAAATGGTAGCAAAATATGACAATGATCGAGGATCAAAGTTAGACCAAAAGTATAGATCCAGAGTTATATTTAGGCAGCAAAAGGTAGTGAGTGAATGGAAAAACCCTTCTATTTATAACAATATTGAGTTACTCTAGATATTGGTGCATAATAAAAATATTATTAACCAATTCTAGATCCAACTTTTATGGAATACTTTATTATATTTGTTGGAGGGAAAAATAATTTAAATTTGGTCAAATCCCTTTATTTGTAAATAATAAATAAATAAATGATTTATTTACTATTTTAAGGATGTGGTTAAGTAATAATTAAATAAATAATGTTTTATTCAATTATTTATAAACGATTTAGTCAAATTTAACAATGAATATTATTTAAATAAGGTTTAAATAATTATTCCTAGAAAATAATAAGATAAATAATGATTTATCTAATTAATTTTCCTTTTTTGGGTTAAATATGACGAGGAATATTAATTAAGCTGTTGTTTAACTAATTATTCCTTTAGGAAAATCAAACAAGTATGGATTTATTCAATATTTCCTCATGGGGTTTCCTATTTAGACCATAAACAACTTAATAAATAACAATTACTAAGTTATTTTTCATAGTGAAAGAACTTTTAGTTAGGGTAAAATTGGTCTCACATGGTGTACTTTGCTCCATCTAATAGTAATAGGCTAGATGACCAAAAAAATGTGTAACAGTGTGGCCTAGAGAACCCCATAATCTAAGTAGCACTTGACAATAGACAAGAAGACCAACGAACTACGATTTTTCAAATGGAAGTTACAATAAAAAAACTTATTGGTCTCAATTTTAATTGATCCAGTTTCTATGTACAGTTATATCAACCCCAATTTTGTGGGAAAATGTGAATTTCCAATGAAAACACATTAAGAATCATGTACTTTTCAATTAGACATTGGGACAAAGAGACGAGTAACAAAATTAATCAAGTCTTGCACTGTGGAATTGGGTGCAATGAACACTTCAACTAAAATCATTTTCTTCCATTAGAGTCATATGATATTTTGATAAGTATGGATTGGTTGGTATTCCTCAGCACCAAGGTTTACTATTATGACAAAGTGTTGGAATATCTCAACGACGAGGGTGAAAAGAAAATTCTTCAAGGAATTAAGCGGTTGATTACACTTAAAATTATATCAATGCTACAAGAAAAGCAATGCAGTAGAAAGTGGTGTTCCCTCTACAACATCCAAATGAAAGAGGAAAAATAATCCAGTGTTAACCCTTTTACAACCTACCAAATATTGAATTAATATAGTGATGTGCTCTTAGAGAATTTTGTAGTAATGTTGCCCAATAAATATATTGATTTCAATATTAGGTTGATTCTAGGAATAATTCCAACAACAAGTGACCCTTATCGCATGAGAATACCCAAAATTTTTGAGTTAAAATTGTAGCTGAAATAAATGATGGAAAAATGTACATACGTCCCAATGTCATATGTGGGGAGCCCCAACTCTGTTCATCAAAACGAAATATGGAACATTACATCTGTTTGTAGACTACCAATAATTAAATAAAGGAAGTATGAAAATAAGTATCCACTACCCAAAAACGATGATTTATTTGATTGACTAAAAGGGTCCATCATATTCACCAAAATCAATTTAAGGTATGGATACCATTAGGTTATAATCAGAGAATAAGAAATTCACAAAAACATTAGCAGAACATGATATGGACACTTTAAGTTCATGGTGGTACCTTTCGGTGATCCATATTTATGCAAGAACACAACAAAATACAAATATATCCATAGTAAAAATATGCACCATAAATAACACTTCATTTCATTAATATCAAAGAACTGAAACATGTATATAGAAATAATGGAAAAAAAACTAGCTCAGGCTATGGAGCTTATCATTGAGAATAGATGTGGCAGCTACATGCCTCTTAACTATGTTACAGTGAGGCTCGAAGGTCTATTTATTTTTGAGAAATAATGGAAAACCCTAAACATCCAAAAACCTAACCCCTAGGAGATGAAGCGCAACCAAATGGAGATCGTGTACCAAAGCTATATCCCTGGGAAGTTGATGTACAAAATTACCGAAACAGGATATCGATTTGGTACAAGATCTCCATTTGACACGCACAATACCTTGTTAGAAATATATATCTAAGGACTAAAACTCTTGAGTGATAAATATTGGTTAAACACCCATGTTTCTCTCATTTTTCCCCTAAAAAACGTTGTTTAGGACCTCAAAACGGCTGCAGAAGTTAAGGACCTAAAAAAATGCTAAAAATAGTAAACTATGGTACAATTAAGGAATCTGGAAAAATAAAATAAACAATGGTGGGGGTCCAAGTGGAATAGCTGAGTAGCCACCAATATCCACCTGGATCATTCCTACCCGCTCATGAAGCAATGGTCCCTATTGTGTTGAGTTCCTCCATGAGATCTGTAATGTGAGGTCTGTCCAGTAATGGTGGAAAGTATGACCAAAGGTGACCCACATTGAACACTGGGTGTTGACCTAGGAATGGGGCAATGTTGAGCTCAACTTCATTATCTCCCACAACCTTGATAATGTTTTAAGGCCCATATCGGAGTGGTACGAGCTTTCGATGAGCTCTGGTTAGGAATTATTTCTAAAAATGCAACCAATATTTGTTGCCCACCTATAACTTGTGTGGCGCCCGATGTTGATCATGATGCTGCTTTTACTTGGCATTGGATTTATCCAAGATGTCGTGGACCTATTGGCGCACCTGTTGTATGTGTTCAATAAATATGGTTGTTTTATTAGCCTTATATAGTAAATGTGTGTATTATGTCTGTGTGGTTGCATGAGGTATGGCAACATCAGGCAGCAGCGCGCCTGGGGTTAGATGAATGGAGTGATTGACCTCACAGTGTAGAGGAACCTTTGTGGGTGAGGAGAAAATATCCTTGTATTCCTCCACGTCTTTTTGCATCTGTTGGTGCTGCGCAGGGGAGCCCTTTTTGGAGGCTGCAACCACAATATTCTTCCTTCCCTGTGGGCGAATTGTAATGGAAAAAAATTTCTTGGTTTGGGAAATAATATTACTACATTTCTTTGCAGTACTCAAAGAGATGGAAAAAGGAGGAACTACCTCTGGTATCTTGCACAACTTATTTCCCAAAGTAATAAAAAATAATGACGCCTAGAATCATACACATCATGTCGCTTCCACAAGTATGGTTGGCCTAATAATACATCAGACAAGTCAAGAGGAGCAACATCACACAATACCTCATATGTGAATGACTTGATGTTGTATCAAAGGAAACACTACTGGTGGATGTAGAGATCGCTTCCTTGGTGAAGCCACCGAATGGTATACAACTATGGGTATGTTTTGGCCAGTAGGCCGAGCTGCTTCATGACCTCTACTAAAAAGAGGTTATTTTTGGCTTCCTTTATCGATAAGGAATTGCAGTGGAGAACCCTTCACCCACATTTGGGACTTGAAGAGGTGCTCCCCCTCCTCTGGATTCAGAGGCTCCTCCCTCTAGATCTTGGTGGTGGCTGTTGAGTCCTAAAAGTATCTTCTCCTTTGCCAAAATCCTCTTTATCTTATCATTCCTTTTTTCATTTATATACCTAAAATATCAATAAGAATGATTAAAATCACTTAAGGAACACATGAAATGACTAACTTGTTGTACTTTTGTGGTTTTGTTGTCTTAATGATTTCTAAGCAGTTTTAGCTACTGAATGTAGTCATTCTGTAGCCAGTTACACATTCCGTAGCCATTTTGGTGTTTGAACATATTACAGGTGTCATATGAAGAAAAGGAGTATATGGTTAGATTCTAAATATTTCCTACATCGTTCCTTGTCATCCACGGAAGCTGAATCAAAATCTGGAGATGCTTGTGCACGTGGTCAAACCAAGATTCCGAGAAGCAGATTTCTATAAGGATAAGGATTCTTGATTTTCTTTCAGAAAATAATGAGTTCTATCAAAGCGTTTTGGTTTGATTTTGACTTTATAAAACACCTGTGCCTACTTTCATTCAATTTTATTTATGTAATTTCCTATAAATTTAGCTCGGTCATACTGAGAAAACAAGTTAACTGTTATTCGCCAAAACTGTGATACTCTATTTCGAAGTATTTTTGATAATAATAAGGAGCATAACTTTGATTCTGTGTTGAAGAAAAGCTTAAGTATTTAAGGATTTTCATGCTAACCTGATAGCAGAGGGCCCCTGCTATCTAAGGAGGCTTCCATGTGCTTTCTAGATAAGTAACTTTTAATTCTGTGTTGTTGTATTTCTCACTTAGATAGTTTTTTGAGTTTATATCTTCTAGTATCATGTCTTGCTTTGTTGGTTCAGCTAACATATCCTCATGATGTTATAATTAGTCCTTTCTTAAATTTTTTCCAATATATCACTATTCATTTAATGGATTTCGTTGTGACATCTTGAGTTACCAACACTTTAAGTTTCTATCATTTAGATTAAAAATATTTTCATTATCCTACAACCACTCTGTTTCTTGAAATCTTTTCCAACATATCACTATTGACTGAATGACATTTGTTTGTATGATGATTAAGTTAATCAGGTTGGATTAAAGATCCTCATATTGTTACAAGAAGTCTTCTCTCAAAACAGTCCCAATAAATCTCTAAATCACAGAAAGACCTAATTGTAATACTGTGGGTTATTTGTTGTTTAGAAGATCCTTATTTTGTTATATCAAGTCTCCTTCAATGAAATATTCTGATACATCTCTAACTGATGAATGAGACCTAGCTGTAACAACATAATAAGTTTAAATGTTCATAGAGATCCTTAGCATATTGTGGCAATTCTCTTCTCAAGCTGTTCCAAAATATCACTAATATATGAATAGGATTGCACTACAATATTCTAAGTCACTGTCTGTTTTTAGGAATATCCTCATCACATTGGAGTTCAATCTCTTCTCCAAACTATTCCAATAAACCTATAATCAAAAGTATTAGATTCAAACATAATGTCTTGAGTTACATTTCATGTTCATTTGCAACCTAGGACATCCATGGATTAAAATGCTATGTTTTCATCATTAGGACAAAATTTACAATTACACTTTGTTGTGAGTTTAAGGTTCTCTTTTCTTCCCTTTTTGTCATATATTTGATAACACCTTTTGAACATAGATTAGGATACTAATACTTGAAATTGAAAACAATGAAATAAGAATAAGGATATTTGGGCAGATATAGTGCAACTATACCTCATCAGTTTACAAGCCCTGGTCGATAATTTATGCTATCAATTCAGGACATTGAATTGAATAAACAGTGGCAACGGTGGCATTGGGTTTCACATGAATTTTTTTCTTCCCTTTGTCATTTCCCTTGTTTGGTTCTAACTTAGAATTAGAACATGCATCTGATTAAAATTCCATCAATTTGGCCACCAGTGACTGTTTGGCCCAAAAATCGCTTGTGTTCTGATTGGTGCTATTATGAAATTCAAACCACTCCCATGTTTCCTTCTTTCGATTTGTGGTGTTTTCCTGAGTCACTGTGCTTTGGATTTCCCCCTTTTTTTGCGGTTTGGGGGTCCCCTTTCCCTGGCTTCAGATTTGCAGATCCAAAATCTTGCTTCTTCTACCTAAATTTATGCTTGATATTGGTACCATATCAATATGCCATGCCAAGTGAGGTAATGTCGAGGAACTCCATTTCCTCTCAAATGTATCTATGCAAACAAATTTGGTACTTGAGAATGAAAGTTTTCTCCAAATCTTTAATACCCAACTCTGTGAACATGGTATGGAACAAATTCGTCACCTCATGCACATCTTTATCCCTTTGTTGCCACAACGTGGTCCATTGGATGTACGTTTCCTCATAGCTCCCCATGGGGTAATATTGTTCCTTGATGTTGTCGTAGAAAAAATTCCAAGTGAGTGCGGCCAAGAACATACAAATATTCATAGGTGGGATAGTATTCCAAGTTTTTTTCAAAAAAAAGATTCGTCAATTTTCATTTTTCTAGAAATGAATTCACCTGAATTTTATAGTATAAAATTATTTTAAGGTACAAATATCCAATATTATATAATTTATAATATAAAATAATTATAAATATAAACATTTTTATAAAATTATCATTAAACATTTTAAAATTTGGATATTAGGGACTAGTGATATTCTCCAATGTTGCTAAAATTTAAGATAAAATTTCATCCTTAAAATTTTCCCTGGTTACCTCTCGTCCTTTTTGTCATAGTAGCTTTCCCACCAGCCTTTGACATGGGGCATGGATTTGAGGAGTGAAAAAGTAATCTCTTCTCAGTCGAAGAAATCATGGATCGAGAAATACCCTTCCAGTAAATTCAACCATCTATCTACGAGATCCGCACTTATGTGGCATTCAAATACAAGAATGTTGAAGGTGGCCTATAACTTGAAAGGAGTGATGCCTCAAGAGTGGCTACTTGACGCAAATGTACCACCTGTGGGAAGTTGTTGAAGAATCTGGGAAAATCTATCCATCATCGCATTCTTTTATTTCTCAAAGACCTCCTCGAGCAATAATTTGATAGGATATCCTGCTCCCTAGTCTTTATTTTCTTCTTCCATGGGAGGTCTTTGGATTTTGTGAGGTTTATCTTGCAACGATTCAACCAGATCAAGCCAAAAATCCTTATACCCTTACCATGTTTGGTAAATGCAAAGAAAAATAGATAAAGAGGAGACCACTTTGATACCACTGATCCATATTTATGAAGGAATTCAATAGAATACTAATATAACTATAAATACAAATATGCAGTGGAAATAACACTTCATTTCAATAATATCAAAGAATTGAAATATGCTTACAGAAAAAATGGAAATAAACTAGCTTAGGCTATGGTAGCTTATCTCTGAGAAGATATGTGGTGGTTACATGCCTATGAACTATGTTACAATGAGGCGTGAAGGCCTATTTATTATTGAGAAAAAATGGAAAACCCTAAACATCCAAAAACCTAACCTTAGGAGATGAAGCACCAAAACTATGGGACTTGTTTGGGTAAATTGCTACATAACCTTCTCGGGGACATAACTTTGGCATATGATCTTCATTTGGCACACAAAATACCTTGATAGAAAGATCTATATATGAACATGTTGCTCCAGGTTTTCCCAAAAAATGTCATTTAGGGCCTCAAAATGGCTCTGGAAGTTCAAGACCTAAAAAACTGCTAAAAATATAAAATTTTGCTACAATTAAGGAAACTGAAAAACTGTAAGAAAAAATGGTGGGGATCCAAGTGGAATAGGTGGGTGGCCACCAATATCCACCCGAATCATTCAGGCTGACCAATGCTCCGACGACTTTCATGTGCCGTATGAATATCGTGCTTAGACCGTACTTGGATAAATTTGAGTTACTATTTGTGGAGGACATATTGGTATATTCAAAGGATGAAAAAGAGCACAAGGACCGCTTCAGAGTTTTTTTTCAACTGCTAAGGGAGCATAGGTTACATGCATAACTCAACAAGTGTGAGTTTTTCCAAACCCAGGTTCACTACTTGGGGCATGTAATTTCAAAGTACGTAGTGGTTGTCGATATGGAAAAGATCAAGAAAATAAGGAAATGGCCTACTCCTAGAAATGTAATGGAGGTTATATCCTTTATGGATTGTTATTATTGAATATAAATTCATAACTTCTCAAATATTGGGCATCCCATCACTGCTTTACAAAGAAAAGGGGAATATTTCTATGGACACCTAAATTTGAAGCTATTTTTTAACAACTAAAGAAATTAATCACTTGGGAACTTATGCTAAAAATAGTTGATTGAGAAAATTATTTTGTGGTTTGTATTTATGGTTACAAGGAGGGACTGGTGGAGTCTTGATGGACGAAGTGCATGTTTTCTACTATGAATCCAAGAATTTGAATGATCATGAAAGGAATTATGACACCCATGACATGGAAATGGAATTTATAGTTCATGCTTTAAATATTTGGATACACTATTTGTTGGGAAGAAGATTTGTGGCCCATGACAAACAATTCAAGATTGAAATATTTATTTGAACAACACAAATTGAATACTGGACAAGCTAGGTGATAGCTAGAATCAATGAGTTTGACTTTTGGATTAAGCACATCAAAGGAAAATATAAAAAAGGTTGCATATGCACTCAACATGATGTTGCAAGAGATTATCTTGTCATATTTGATCACATGCCCATTTGACATGAAGGACATAATTAAAAAGGGGATTATTAATGATGAAAATTACCAATATGTGAAGGAGTGTTAGTAGAAGAACCCAGATGGATATGTGACTAGAAGTTGCTGACTCAATGATGATGAAGTAATGTTGTTTGAAAATATAAAATATGTAACTAATGCCACTCATTTTAAGGAATATTGATATGGGTGAGTTCCATAAGAGACCCTATGAAGGTCATCCTGGTCACTAGAAGATCATAAAAACCATGAAGAAAGCATATTATTAGCCAAGAATGAAGAAATATATAGCTAAATAAATCACTAAGTTTTTGGAATTTTATAAAGTGAAGGTGGATTGTAGGAATCCAACTATATTTTTACAATCAATATCGATCCCTGAATGGAAATGGGAAGCGATACCCATGGACGTCATCATAGGATTACCCAAGAAAACTAGGAAGGATGATGTTATCAGGGTGGTAGTGGATAATTTGACCAAGGAAACTCAATTTATAGTCGTGAAATATACTCATAGAGAAATTGGCATAGCTCAAACGTTCATGAATGAAATATTTACATTCCATGGAGTACCTAAAAACTTAATATTAGATAGAGATACTAAATTCAATTCAAATTTTTGGAAATCAATATTTGCTAGTTTTAGAACCCAACTATCTTTTAGCACTACCTCAAATCCTTACACATATCGTCAAACATAAATAATGAATAGAATATTGGAAGACATGTTAAGGATGTCTGTCATGCATCAACCAAGGAAAAGGGAAGACTAGGTTCCACTAGTGGAGTTTTCATATAACAACGATTATCAAAAGTCATTGGAAATGTGTCCATTTGAGGCATTAAATAATATGAAGTGAAATACACTTATCAAATGGGATGGCCTAGTAAATAGAGTAGTTCTTGGAATTGATATGTTGAAGTAAATGGAGTAGGAGATGGTCAAGATTAAAAAATGTTAAAGACAACCCAATATAGACATAAGAGTTATGCAAACTAACAAATAATGCATAAAGAGTTCCAAATGGGAGAGCATTTCTATCTCTGTGTTAAGCCTAAAAATATCTCATTGAAGTGGGCTCACCTACCAAGTTGGAACCCCTATATTACGAACCATTTGAGATCTTGGAAAGAGTGGGACTACTAGCCTATATATTGTCTCTACTACCCATAGTGACAACACATGATTTGTTTCACATTTCATTACATAAGAAGTATGTTCATGATGCTAATAATTTTATTTATTGGTTTGTGATACAGGTGGAACTTGAGGGAGAGTTCCAACCAAAACAATTATGCACCCCAGGAAAACTATGCTCCAGAATTGAGTAATAGAGCAAGTTAAAGTGAAATGGAAGTACTTTGGACTCGATAAAGCCACATGAGAGATGACTAAGCAACTAAGGGTGATGTACACATATTTTATTTTTGTAAATAAGCGGATGTAGAGTCTGTTTATAAATCTCAATTTTGTTCTAGAATTTTGTTGAAAATAACATCCATAAAAATGTTCCAATTAAGGGCGTGGAGTTTGTAATACCTATGGTATTCTCTCCCTAATTTTTGTAATGTAATTGTACTATGATTATGAATGATTATAAACATAATTTAATAATCTTAAGGGCTAGACTATAGATCTAGGATCTAATAGGGAAGAGGAAGATGAATTTGATCTAAAAGAAAGATATATAGAAAGAAAACGTTATGAACAACAGAAAGAGATAAACAAAAAAATTACCAAAAAAAATATTTGTACAACAGAAAGGGGATTGGTGTGAGTTTGGTCTGTTTATGGTCCTTTATTGGAAGGAATGGGAATTTGGAATTGAGAAATAAATTTTTGAGCATTGGTTAACTGTTGGTTTGGCCTACTAAGGAAAAGGAATGAAATTGCTTGGTGGTGAAAGTATGGAATGTCTGTGTATCCGTGCTTGGAGAAGCTTCAATAAATATTTGAAGAGATGAGTCATGGGTGCTTACATTAGGGATGAAAAACTAGTAAAGGTGCTTGTTTAAGGGTTGATAAACCATGAGGAAAGTGGGTGCTTTCTAAGAGGGATACTAAAGCACCGAGGGCTAATAGAGCTGGTATGCTCCCCCTAATTTTTGTAATTTAATTGTACTATGAATATGAATAATTATAAATCTAATTGAATAACCTTAAGGGTTGAACTATAGATCTAGGATCTAATAGAGAATAGGAATATTAATCTTATCTAGAAGAATTATCTACAGAAAGAAAATGTTCCCTAAGCAACAAAAAGAGATACACAACAAAAATAATAAAAAAACATTTGTACAACACAATGGGGGTTGGCAAAAGGTTGGCCTGTTTATGTTCCTTTGTTGGAAGGAATGATAATTTGGCATTGAGAAAGAATTTTTTGAGCATTGGTTAAGTGTTGGTGTGGCCTACTAAGGTAGAAGGAATGAAATTCCTTGGTGTTGAAGATATGGATTGTCTATGTATCCAAGCTTGTAGAAGCTCAAGGAAATATTCGAAGAGATGGGTGATGGGTGCTCACTAGAGGGATGATAAACCACTAAATGTTCTTGTTGAAGCGTTAATAAACCATGAGGCAAGAGGGTGCTTTATAAGAGGGATAATAAAGCACCCACGGTGCTTTCTTTTAGGTTGTTAAATAACTCTTAAAAGTGATTTATATAGCTGATAAACCATGTAGATGTATGAAATTATTGTAGTGTTTTCTTAGCTAATAAGACACTTGTGTATGTAAAATTCCCATACACTTAGAGATGAGCATGGATTTCAACTAAAGCTTCTAAATAAAATACCCTTGGATTATGGATCTAGCTTGGGGTTGAAAAATTCAACTAATATTGTTTGTAGTTAGAATATGGTTGGGTGAAAAATTGAAATCCCACTTCCGGCTTCATTCATCATTATACAAACTTTCAGAAAGTGTTAATGAAATATGAGTTGTGAATTTGTTGAATGGTTCTTTATGAAATTAATGTATTACTCAGTATTAGTCTTGCATGGTTGTAGGATACTGATGGATGAATACAACATGCATGAAAATACCTTGAATGTGAAATGAATTTAAATTGGTATTATGACTTCTGATGATAAGAAAATTGTCTTCATATTCTATGGGAAAAGATAATTTGTTACATGTGGTCATGCGTGGCTCAATAATTCTAAATTATTTTCAAGCTTGAATTGGAAGATATATTTGAAGATTATTGGACTTGTTTGATACTATAAAAATATGCTAATGGATTTTTCTAATTAATGTTGATACCTTTATATAATTGTTACCTTAAAAAGTATTTAATTACCCTATATTCTCGCTATTCTTTATGCGATGTGTCTAATAATGATTTGTTGAGAAGGTTCAAGATTCAAATAGTATTAAGTGTGTTTAAATTTTGAATAAACCATTTCTCCTAAAAATAATGGAAAATGGACTGGAGTTATATTTTTTTCCTATGATGGATCGTAATAGGGTGAATCCCTGAAGTTGTTGTTTATTTATATAACTTAATTTCTTATATCAGGCATTATGAACCAGGGTGTTATGGAACCAGATCACAAAACCGATGAAAAGATAGATCACATAAATGAAAAATTCTTTGATATAAGCAAATGAAAATACCTCCTTTTAATATATATGAGTCTATGGAATCACAATATAATTAGAGCCTACATAAAAATAATAATGTAAGGGCACAACAATAAAAATGATAGGTTTCTATGGGGAAAAAAAGTAACAATATGGGCGATACATGGGAACAAAAATTTAATATGTTGGCTACATTAACAATAATAATAAGGAGGCTACACTAGTATTATATGGACCTATCATACCCCTCTCGTTGAAAAGATTTTTTTGTCCTCAACGGTTGAGTAGTTCTAGACACTTCTATATAAAATCATCATCCTCTTATGTGGAATCTTTAGAGGGTAATTTCTTCCACTTTATGATATACTCTGAAATTTATCAATTTCGTACCTTTTGGGTTCTTGTTTCGCTAAATTCTTCAGGCTCTAATATGATTTTTCCTTCTTCATCAAGTTTTTGAAATATTGTTTGAATTAGGAGCTTGTCACTCATAACCTTCTTTAAGATTGAAATATGGAAAACTGGATGTACTCAGGAAGAGGCGGGAAGCTCCAATTTATATTTCATAGTTATAATCTTTTACAACACCTTCTAAGGACCTATTTTAGCAAAAAAACAACCCCCCATTTGTATTTAGTTCCTAATAAATAACGGGGACCCTTTATCTAGTATACTTAGTTTCTTTAAATATTTTTTTTTCTTTTATTACTATTAATAAGGTACAATAAGTGAAATTAGTCATAAGCACTTTCAAAGAAAACCTTTATAAAACTTAGGTTATCTCCCTTAATAGGAACAAATGTTATCAGAGTTTTATTTCATAAACATTACGAAATAGTGGAGTTCGATGGGACCACTCCCGAAGTTCCCTCTATACAGAAAATTCTCCGTTATCAACACTTCCCCATATTGTAAGTTTTCTAAATAGGTATTATGAAATGGCTCTTCCGCAAAGTTTGAGCTGACAACACCTCTATTAATATTTAAATACTTTTCCTCAGATCTCTTAAATATAATAAAAGTTAATTTAGTAGCTCTTTCGATATTTTAACCCAAAAAAATTATATTTAAATATTGGTTTCAAAACTTTTCATTTTCAAAGTGAATTTTTATTATACCTCTCAAAATAGACTCCTTTGAAATTCCTCAAGTATTTCTGATACCTTTATCGAACCTATTTCATCAGAACCTATTTAAAAGGAAATTTCAAAAAAGGGATACCTACGATACGCGTTTATTATTATAATATTTGATTTTGGGTAATGCTTTATTGAGATTATTTACTTTGCAAATGTATTTTATTTTCCTTCCAAAAAAAATACTTCCAATAAGGCTTTCATACATTTCATAGGAGCTCTTAGTTTTAGACTCTTTTCAGGATTTCTCTCTATAACTGTTGTTTTATCGGAAGCTCTTCATTTTAGAAATTTGTTCAATCGTAACTTTATTTTGAATTAATCTCCGAGATTCAACTTCCAATAATTTGACATGGCTTGTTTCACATGGATTCTCATTAGTGTACTTGATGGATTTTAATGAGTCACAAATCAGACCTTGGAGAAAGGACCCGAATAAACATAAAGCTAAAGAAAGTGGTAACTACTATGTTGATTCTCTCACCAGTCCATTATTTGAAGTCGTTGTTATGATGTGTAGGCTACATGTGAAACCTAATGTGTCGCGATTTCTCGATGACTAGATATCGCTTATAGAGGGAACCTTAGAGAGATTGATTTTGACTTGGATATTATATTATCAGATAATTTTACTTCTCATATTCTGGATTTTAGGAAAGGGCACAGTATCTCTGAAAATAAAATCCCTCCCTTCTATATGTGCCCTCCCTTCTATATGTGTGCCTACATCATGGATGCTTTGTCTTTTTCGATGGATTTTTCTTCTATGGGATAGAAATGGAATCTCTAAGGTCCAAATCCGATCCATGTCTATCATGATACCCTATGGGAATAAAAGTATTAGGATCATTTTTATCAAATCTGTCATAGGGTCATATTTCCAATTTATAAATTAATTTTTGGATCTAAGCCACCTTAGATGTATCCAAAGGCTGAAGATGATCTTTAGAGATTTGGAAATTGGTTTGGAGAAGAGTGTTTTACATATATAAAATTTTATGGATTCTCACCCCTCATGTATTTTTATTATACATTCCAAATAAAATTGTAAGCATAGAAATAGTTATCAAAATGTAGGATATGGCATTTCTAAGACTCTGAAAGAATCAAATAAAAAAATTTGGCTCACCTTTCCAGCTAAGTTTGGTATATTCACCTTGGCCAATTATAAGAATTTATAGAAAGAAATTCATGCTATTCATGCCCTCAGTATTCCTAATGTGCCCAATAGGAAATATGAACCTACTTTTGTAGTTAAGAATTTCACAACATCACAAAATATGAGACAATTTATTCATGAGACTGATAGAGTGGATGACGTATTTGAGCAGTGTTCTTCTTATTCGCTGGTGTTGAAAATAGAGGAAGATAAATTGACCCCAAAGGAAAAGGTTAAATTTGCGTGATACGAAGCCTCCAAACTATTCAATATTCCTATGGATTTATTACAGGTACCTCAGGAGAAAATTTCAAGTGATAATGTTCAGGTTACTAGTTCTTCATAGTCAGTAGAACCTCCCCAAACTAAAGAAGTTGTCACTTCCTCTTCTTATCAAGAACAAGGATTTGTAAATGATCCTATATTTGATGAAATATGGAAATATTTTAGCCAAACTCTAAGTTCAAAAAATGATGAACCTGAAACTATAAAATTTTTGCAGCAAATTAATGTTCACGATAATCCTAAGAATCTTGAAAAGAGTTCCAAAGTAAAGGATATTGCCAGAAGATCTGATGATGAAAAGGATATTGAAATTATCTTTGCCTTTCCTTCCTCTAAAATTATTTTAAATATTGAGTAGAACCCTCCATTAGATACTTTATATAGTCGATATCACAAGGTTGTAGGAAAAAAGGAAGAAATAAGAGAAAATTTGATCAGTCACATGCATTAGTATCCAGAAATGTTTCTTCCTTTGAATTTCTATGGAAAGGATCAACTACCAAACCAAGAAAGGAGTTAGGTAGACTCAATTAGTTCGCTAGTGCTTATGCCTCAACAAAAATTAATAAGGTTGCAGAAGTTCAATAACTTATAAATGAGAAAGAGGAGAAAATCACTTTGCTAGCAGTGAATCTTGAGACTGAAAATAATAAGATAAATGAGCATTGGTAGTCATAGTTAACAGAACTACAACAAAATTTCAATTACCAATCCAATATGATATAGATTTACAAGTTAGAAATAATCAAATTCAAGAAATGAAAAAAGGGATTGAAAAATTGCACGTCTGTCCTGAATTAATAGATTTCAAAAGGGAGGACAAAGAATTGAATACTCTTCTTGCATAATAGTAGACAATTTTATACTATAAATTAGAAATAATTCAATATCATTGCAAAATTTTTGATTCTCTTGTTGATAAATTATCAGATATGAAAAATTATTTTGAGGAAATAGATGAAAATATCCCAGGTTTCCTAAATTGGTAGGAAATTGAAGAAGGTATATATACTAATCTACCTAAAATTGATGAAGCTTAGAAAATTATTGTGATCGAGGAATGGAAGATCTAAATGAAGCAGGATAGAGGAGCTATTTATGGGGCCTAAGATCTTTCCATATATATTATTGAATCTATCAATGATAATTTACTTCAATTCAATCTCACTGAGTTGTCGCGAAGGTACCTTACCTGATATCAGAGTATTGTCAAACACTTGGCAGGAACACTACAATAAGTTCTTCGAAATAATAGATCAATTGACCAAGGCTAATCTCGAGCATCACTGGCAGTTCTTAGTAAATGCACACATTCAATCATTGCTTCTCTTATGCCTCTGAAATGTCACCATACAAATGTTTTCATCTTTTAAAAATGCTATATTTATAGGCCAAACGAGGATCATGTCGGAATCTCCACTCGAGCTCAATAGTTTTATCAATATCTACAATCTGCAACAAAAAAACTATTGGAAACTCTTCTTCCTAAGCATGGAAAGTTGTTCTAACTATTACCAATTTTTCCCCTTATTTTTTCTATTGTTGAAGAGTTGTTAAAGAGTTTTTAGGTCAATCTACTTTTATCCTTTATTAAAAAACTATAATAACCCTCTCCAATATGGAGAAGGGGTTCTAAATTTTTATAAGAAGATACTTAAGTTGCACTATTGTAATTAAGTTTTTTCTTAATTTTAAAGTTGAACCACTTTATTTTTCGTAATGAGCATATCTATGGTGTATAGAGTACTACTATCCTTTTTCTGTAAATTTTATTTGAATGGAATGGTTTAATGTTATTTTTCACATTATATGTATGTTGGTCAATATTTAATTTTCACTATTGATGTGTTTGATTGAAACTTAAGTTATATTTGTGAATGAGATCTCATTATATGAGATGTTTTATAGAAAGAAATTTAATTAAATATTTAATTAAATTAGTTTTCTTTTATTGAGGTAATCTCATTATTCCATGATTATCTATATTGTCATATCAATTGTGACATCTTTGTAACACATACGCTATCATCTTACCCGAGTTTAGTAATAATTTATATTAGCTCTTATTTCAGTTCCTTTTTAAAATACTTAATCACATACATTACATCCCATAAAGTTGTATTACAAGGGAAACTGGTCCCAAAATTCCAGTTGGAGCCATCATTCCAAGCGTAAGAGGATATGATTTAGGGTCCCGATCAAGTGGTTTCCCCAAATGTCGATGAAGCCATTCAGGACCATTAACATGACCATATTACTTGGGTGATAATTTATTATCCTTCTGAGATTTATTGAGGGACATTTGTTTTTATGGTTGTAGAGGTAAAATACTAAGTCACATACGTCAAAAATTCTTTCACTGCGATCTTGATTTTCCTATTGTTTCATTCATTTTTTTGCAAAAGTGAGGTTCTCCTTTAAGGGTTGGAGAACTTGTTTTTGATGATCAATGTTATCTTCCATTTCTTGAAAATTAGATTTTTCTCTTAAATATGATGTGATGGATGATGGTTGATATCCATAAAGTGCCATAAATAAGGTCATTTTTGATGCAGTATGGAAGGAAGTGTTATACCACCATTTATATAAAGGTAACCACTTTACCCATAGTATTTTTATATCAAATACAAATCAACAAACATATACTTCCAAAAATTTGTTCAGTATATTAGTTTTCTGATCATATTGAGGATGATAAGATGATTTATGAGCTAATTGAGTATCAAGACAAGGAAATAATTCCATCCAAAAATTTCCAATGAAAATGGGATCTCTGTCACTTACAACAATCTTTTTGTTTCCATGTATCTTTTGAATTGTTTCGATAAATTCAGTAGCAACTATATTGGATTTAAAAGGATAAGGAAATGAATAAAAGTATGCATATTTGGTAATTATATCAACTACTACCATGATGCCACTCTTTCCTTTGGACTGGAGTAAACATGTGATAAAATCCATTAGGACCTTCTCTCAACATTGAATTGGAATGGATAAATATTTTAAGAGACCTAGGGTCTTAATTGTCTCAATTTTATTTTGTTGGAAAAACAAACATTCTTCCACAAAATTTTGAATATTATATTTAAGGCCATCCAAAAAAAAAATTCCTCCTCGACCCTTTCATAAGTTTTTAAAAATCTTGAGTGCCCTAATAAGCGAGAGGTTTTCAATTCCAAAAGAATATTTTGTTTGAATTTGGACTTATTACATAGATATAAGTGAACTTTGTACCATAATGAATAATTTTTTCCAAATAAAATGTATCATATCTACTGGGATATTGTTGCAACTTTTGAATGAGTGTCCACACCTCTATGTCATTCTTCCATTCATACCTTTCTTCATTTATCAAATCAGGTTGGATAATAGAAATGGCATAGACAAATGCTTCCACATCCTTATCCTTTCTTATGAGCGCATCTGCAACAACATTTTGCTTTCCTTTTTTGTATATGACTTAAAATTCATAAACCAAAATTTTTGGGACCCATTTTTGCTGCTATTTTGAAGATAACCTTTGTTCCAAAAAGTATCTAAGACTATATCTTTACCTTGAAGTGCTTTCCCATTAGGTAAGGTCGTCATTTCTTTAGTGCATGTAGTATTTCCAACATTTACTTCTTATAAATAGGTTTGTGTATATACTTTCCCTTTATTGAATGACTTTAAAAAGTAATGGGTATTCCTTATTTCATTGAAACAACACCAATTCCATTTCCTGAGACATCGCATTCCACAATAAATATTTTTTCGAAGTCTGGTATAGCTAAGAATGATGCTCCGCACATTGCCTCTTTAAGATGTTAAAAGGCATTAGTTTCTTCCAAAGTCTAAGAAAATGCATCTTTTTAAAGTAATATTGTTATAGGAATTTTTATTGTCCCATAATTCTTAATAAACTTGATATAATACCTCATCAACCCGAGAATTCCCGGAACATGCTTTAGGGTTGTGGGGATTTTCCATTCCTTAATGGACTTAATTTTTTTAGGGTCTACCTTAACACCCTCATGAGAAAAAATAACACAAATATTCCACCTCCTATACTCCAAAGAAACATTTGGAGGTTTTTGCATATACTTGTTTTCCCTCAAATAGTTTTAGCACCCTATCAACATGTTGAACATGACCCTTCCAAGACTTTTTGTAAATTAATATATCAGAAAAAAATACTAACACATATTTTATAAGGAAGGGTTTGAAAATGGAATTCATCAAACCTTGAAATGTGGAAGGTGCATTAGTAAAGGAAAAAGTCATGACCAAAAATTCATAATGACCTTCATGAGTTCTAAATGTTGTTTTCGAAATGCCTTCATTCATCATTCTAATTTGATGAGATCCTGAATGAAGATCCATATGGGTGAAGTAAATTTCTCCATGTAATTCATGCAACGATTCGTAAATGATAGGAATGGGAAATTTATCTTTAATAGTGAGATTTTTGAGCTCCATATAATCTCGAAATATATTCTATGATCCATCTTGATTGTTCACCAATAATACTAGTGAAAAGAAAAAACTTTGGCTAGGTTGAATTATAACAACCCCTAGCATTTATGCAACCATACGTTCAATTTCACTCTTTTGGCTATAGGGATATTTGTAAGGCCTAATGTTTGGAAGAACACTTTCTAGAATCAAGAGAATAGCATGATCATAATCATGAATAGGTGGCAGGACTTTGGGAGTCTGAAATACCTTCGAACAATTGTCCAAGAATTTTTGGAGATTTGTAGAAATGGATGACTTCGATATTTGAACAATTGGTGAGAATAATTATGGAATTACGCCTTGTTTTTATTTCTTAAAAATATTTTTCATGCCATTAGAATTGATTATCTTCCCTATTTTTTATGAAACCAGCTCCAAAAATAGAATAAAAGAGAGACCAATGCCTTAGAAATAAGCCACTTCGAGGGGGGAACCTCCTTTACATTACTAAAATGAACAATTCTTGGATGATACAAATGACCAAACCTCCTTTTATATATACGAATCCATGGGGTCAGAATATAATCCTAGCCGACCTAACAATAATAATGTTAGGGAAAAATAATAACAATATTAGGGTTACATGGGTACACCAATAACAATAACAGGGTTACACTAACAACAATAAAGGACTATACTAGTAATATAGGGATGTGACATGCCCCTCTCCTTCAGAAAAGTGTTTTCCTCAACACTTGAGTAGCTGAAGATGCTTCTATATAAAATTCTCATCCTCCCATGTAGAAACTTCAATCGATAAGTTCTTCCATTTGATGAGATACTTTGAAATTGATCAATTTTGTAGCTGTCAAGTTCTTTTTTCTATGAATGCTTCGGGTTCCAATATGATTTTTCCTTCCTCATAAAGTTTTTGAAATATTTTTTGAACTATAATTTTGTCCCCTATAACCTTATTTAATCATGAAACATGGAAAACTGTATGCACTCGTGAAGAAGTAGGAAGCTCCAATTTGTATGCCATAGTACCAGTCATTTGCAACACCTTGTAAGGACCATAATACTTTGGCGATAATTTATTATCCTTCTTAGCTTGCTTGAGGGAAATTCGTTTCTATTGTTGTAGCCATAAAAATACCCAGTCTCCTACATCAAAAATTATGTCGCTGCGATGTTGATCTACCTGTTGTTTCTTTTGATTTTGTGCCAAATTTAGGTTATCCTTTAAGAGTTGGAGACCTTCTTGTTGATGCTCGATGTGATTTTCCACTGCTTGAACCTTAAAATTTTCTCTTAAAGAAGATGTGATGGATGGTGGATGATATCCATAAAGTGCCATAACTGGGGTCATTTTTGCTGCATTATGGAAGGAAGTGTTATTCCACCATTCGGTGAAAGGTAACCACTTGACCCATTGTGTTTTCTTATCACATACAAAACAATGAAGATATCCTTCCAAAAATTTATTCACAATCTTAGTTTGACCATGGGATTGAGGATGATAAGATGAGCTATGAGATAGTTGAGTACCCAAACAAGAAAATAATTCCATTAAAAAATTTCCAATAAAAATGGGATCTGTGTCACTTACAATAATATTTGGGTTTCCATGTAGCTTTTGAATTGATTCCATAAATGCAGTAGCAACTGTGTTTTCTTTAAATGGATGAGATAATGCACAAAGTGTGTATACTTTGTAAGTCTATCAACTACCAGCATGGTGACACTCTTTCCTTCAGACTTAGGTAAACCTGTGATAAAATCCATTGAAATATCTCCCCAACGTTGATTTGGAATGGATAAAGGTTGTAGAAGACCCGGGGTCTTAAATGTCTCAACTTTATTTTGCTGTAAAACCAAACATTCTATCACAAACGTTTGAATATAAAATTTAAGGCCATCCCAAAAAATTCTTTCTTCACCCAGTGGTAAGTTTTTAAAAATCTTGAGTGTCCTCCTAATGGAGAAGTGTGCAATTCCAAAATAATATTTTGTTTTAGTTGGGAATTATTGCAAAATATATAAGCAATCTTTGTACCATAAGGAATAATTTTTCCAACTAAATGTATCAGATGTACTAGGATCGCGCTGCAACTTTTGAATGAGTGTCCATGCTTCTTCATCCTTCTTCCATTCATCCCTTGATTCGGTTATCCAATTTGGTTGGATAATAGAAATGTCACAAAGCAATGCTTCCACCTCTTCATCCTTTCTTGAGAGTGCATCTGCAACAACATTTAGCTTCCCTTTTTTGTAGATGATCTCAAAGTTATAACCCAACATCTTTGTGACCCATTTTTGCTGCTCTTTTGAAGATATTCTTTGTTCTAAAAATTATTTAAGACTATCATAATCAATTTTTACCTTGAAGTGTCTTCCATTTAGGTAAGGTCGACATTTCTTTAGTGCATGTATTATTGCCAACATTTAATTCTCATAAATAGCTTTATGTAAATAATTTCCTTTGATTGGACAACTTTAAAAAGAAACGGGTCTTCCTTATTACATTAAAACAACACAAATTTCATTTCCTAGGGCACCACATTCGAAAATAAAGGTTTTTGTGAAGTCTGGCATAGCTAAGACCAATGCTTGGAACATTGCCTCTTTAAGATGTTAAAAGGCCTTAGTTGCTTTAGGAGTCCATGAAAATTCATCTTTATTCAATAATGTTGTTAAAGGTTCTACTATTCTCCCATAATTATTAACAAACTTGTAGTAATACCATGTTAACCCGAGAAATCCTCAGAATTTATTTATGTCTATGGGGAATTTCCATTCCTTAATGGATTTAGTTATGTTAGGGTCTACCTTAACACCCTCCTGAGATACAATATGACCAAGATATTCCACCTAACCTGCTCCAAAGAAAAATTTCGAGTTTTTTTCATATAATTGTTTCTCCTCCAATAGTTTGATCACACTGTTAACATGTAGAACATGCACCTTACGAGACTTACTCTAGATTAGTATATCATCAAAAAATACTAACATAAATTTTCTAAGGAAGTGTTTGAAAATGGAATTCATCAACCCTTGAAAAGTAGAAGGTGCATTGGTAAGGCCACAAGGCATGACCAAAAATTCATAATGAACCTCATGAGTTCAAATTTTTTTTTTCAGAATATCTTCATTCTTCATTCTAATTTGATGATATCCTGAATGAAGATCCAACTTGGTAAAATAAATTGCTCCATGTAATTCATCCAATAATTCATCAATCACAGGAATGGGAAATTTATCTCTAATAGTGAACTTATTGAGTTCCATATAATCTGGGCACATGTGCCATGATCAATCCTTCTTGTGCACCAATACTACTAGAGTAGATAAATAAATTTGACTAGGTTGAATTATACCAGCCTCTAACATTTCTGCAATCATACGTTCAATTTCGCTCTTTTAGACATAAGGATATTTGTAAGGCCTTTTGTTTGGAGGAACACTTATTGGAACCAAATGAATAGCATGATCATGATCATGAATAGGTGGGATTCCTTTGGGCGTTTCAAACACCTTAGAATGATTTTCCAAGACATTTTGGAGATTTAGAGAAACAGATGATTTTTATGTTGGAACTTCTAGTGAGCATATTTGTGCAATTATGCCTCATTGTTATTTCTTCAAAATATTTATCATGACATTAGAACTTATTATCTTTCCTGGCTTCACTGCGACACCTCGTAGTTCAATTTCATTTCCTTTTGAAAAAAATTCAAGAAAATTTCTTGAAAATTAAAAGCTACTATCCCCAAAGATTATAACCATTGTACTCCTAGTAAAAAATCAGCACCCCAATTGGAATGGAAAGCATTGGACTATTCAATACATATTCCCCCATCGTTAGCTTGATATTATGGCATTTTCTAGAGAAATTTATAGTTCCTCCATTTGCAATGATCACTTGAAATTTTGGTGCTAGGTATAGGAAACAATTCAATTCCTTGGCTACCTTACAATGAATAAAATTATGGGTACTACCCGAATCAATCAACACGATTACCTTTTTCTTCTTGATATGTCCTTATATCTTGAGAGTTTGAGGAGTGGTAATTCCCGCCAATGCATTACACTATATGGTTGGACTCATTTCTTCTTCATCTAGGGTTGGTTCCTGGTGTATATCCTCTTCTTTTGAAGTTACTTGTTCATTTTCTTTCTCCTCTTCACAATCTATGTAAAATAATTTCTTCTCAACACACTTATGACCTTTAGTGTATTTTCTATCACAACTATAGCAAATGCCTTTTACTCTTTTTTCTTCCAATTTTTGTGGTGTCAACCTTGTAGGTTGTGGAAGTCTAGGTGTAGAAACACTTCCATATTTATATATTTGAGTGGTAGGTTTCTTTGTCGCCATAATTTTACATTTAATGTTTCTTGCCAACCTAAATGCCTTCTCCAATTAATCAAGTTCCAAAACATGAATTTCATGTTGGATGTTATCCTTTAAAGTCCCTATGAAGACATAAATCCTGTGTTCCTCTGAAATATCAGTTACCCTTATATTAAATTTTTGGAAGTCCTCAATGTGCTCCACCAATGAACCCTTTTGTTTGGGATTTATCAATTGCATAAATAAGGTGTTGCTCTTTGTATCCTCATAATGTGCTATCATTTCCTATGTAAAAATTTACCAAGTGACACTTTTTTTATGGGAGAAAAGCCATCAATACCACACAAATGTATTTTTTTCTTAATGTAGAGTTGCAATGCATACCTTTTGTGTGTTTTTCACATTATTGAGATCAAAATATTGCTCCATATGTAGTATCCATGTTACGGAATCCTTGCCATCAAAATTCCTCATATCCATATTTGGAATATGGTGGTTCTTTAATCCAACATTGGAGTTTATGAAATCAGGATTAACATCTATTGTGTTCTCGTCATGAGTTTCCTCTAATATCTTTCTTCCTTTATGAATCATTTCTTGTATAAACCATTTCATCAAACCTTCCATGTTTGCTTTTAGATCATTCTTCATGTCTTCCATGTTGTCTTTCATTTTTTCATCGATCTTAGCTTCCATACCGGCTTCCATACCAACCTCCATGCCAGCTTCCATACACATTTTTCTTTCTTTTGATGAGATCGGTATAGAAACTAAATTATCTCTGCGATTTTGGATCTTCAATATCTAAAATTTGGCCCTGTAGTAGACCTTTGAATCTTCTTTCAAATTCCACAGGTCTGACCTGATTTGAATAATTCAAGGCAAATTTATGCCAAATCTCCCACAATGATTAAATTATGGACTAGTTTAGTAGAGTGAACTTGTACGAAGTGCCACGTGTCACTATTTCATCCTTCGGCACTGAAATTGATACGAAGAAAACTACATTCCAATCTGACGCTTAGAGGGAGAGTTATGAAGATTTTCCCATGGTCACTTCTTTGAGGTGAAATTCGGGAGCCTGAAACAACACTAACTTCCACAGATCATATCTCCAAAAATATTGCGAATGAAGATCTAAAATTTTTACAGGAAGTTCCTTAGGATTTCGGCTTCGCTCTATAAAAATTTCAGCTTTAGAAACATCATAGAAAAAACCTATAGCACAAATTCCATGATCGCCTGTTTTAGGTGAAATTAGGGAGCTTGAAAAAACCCTAACTTCCACATATTTTATATCTAAAAATTTTGCGAAGAAAGATCTGAAATTTTAACAAAATGTTCCTCAAGATTTTGACTTCACTTTGTAAGAATTTCAGCATCTGAAACTTCTTATAAAAAACATTATAGAAAAAATTCCACGATGACCTATTTGGAGCAGCAAAACCCTAGAATCAAAAGCTCCGATAACAAATGTTATGAAACCAGCTCCATAAATAGAAGGAAAGAGATATCAATGCCTTATAAATAAGCCACTTCAATGGGGAAACCTCCTTTACATTATATAAACAAACAACTCTTGGATGATACAAATGAAAACACCTCCTTCTATATATAGGAGTCCATGGGATCACAATATAATCTTAGACGTATTAACAATAATACTATAATGGCACAACAATAACAATATTGGGGTTACAAGGGTACAACACTAACAATAACGGGGTTACACTAACAATAATAAGGGACTATACTAGTAATATAGGGGCCTAACAATATTTTTCTCGTGATACCTCTTAATTCAATTTCCTTTCCTTCTGAGAAACATTTCAAGAAAATTTCTTCAAAATTAAAAGTTATCATTCTGAAAGGTTGTAACCATTGGACTCGTAGTACAACATCAACACCACCCATTGGAATGGAAATAATTAGACAATTAAATACATATCACCACAAATTTTTCTTGGTATTATGACACTTTATAGATTAATTTATAGTTCTACCATTTTTAACCATCACTTGATACTCTGTTGTTGGATATGTAAATCAATTCCATTCCTTTTCTATATTGCATTGAATGAAATTATGTGTACTACTTGAATAAATCATCAGTATTACCTTTTTCTTCTTGATATATCCTGATATATTGAGAGTTTCAGTAGTGGTAATTACCATCAATGCATTAAAATTTATGGTTGGATTTGTTTCTTCTTTCTCCAGGGATGGTTCTTGGTGTATATCCTCTTCTTTTGATGTTTCTTGTTCCTTTTCTTCCTCCTCTTTACAATCTATGTAAAAAAATTTCTTCTCAGCACACGTATGAACTTTAGTGTAATTTCTATCACAAGTGTAAGAAATCCCATTTTATTTGTTTTTCTCCAGTTTTTGTGTGTCAATATTGTAGGTTGTGGAAGGCTAGGAGAAACAACACTTCCATATTTATTGTTGTCAGTGGTAGACTTTTTTGTTGCCATAATTTTGGTTGCAACGCTTCTTGCAACCCTAAATTCCATCTCTAATGAGTTAGGTTTCCAAAGGTGAACCTCATGTTCCATGTTATCCTTCAAATTCCCTATGAAAAATTAAACCCCATGCTCCTCTGGAATATTAGTTACCGTGATATTCAATTTTTAGAATTCTTCAATCTGCTCCACCATTAAACCATTTGTTTTGAGATTTATCATTTGGATAAAGAAGGTGTTCCTCTTTGTATCGTCATAATGTGCTATCATTTCCTTTGTAAAAATTTACCAAGTGAAAATTTTTTATGATAAAAAAACCATTGATATCATACTAACTGATTCAGTTCTAAATATAAACAATTCGTATGCTTTGTGAGTGTTGCACCTCATGTAGATGAAAATATTGCTACATATGTATTATCCATGTTAGAAGAATTGCCATCAAACTTCCTCATTTTGATATTTGGAATGTTATTGGTCTTCAACCCAAGGTAAGAGTCTCTAAAATCATGATTAGCATTCCTTTTGTTGTCATCATGAGTTTCAAGGAATACCGTGTCTTCTTCGGGAAGCATTTATTGTAGAAAATTTGTCAAACCTTATATATCTACTTTTATTTTTTATTCTAAACCATCCATGTTACATTCATCATCGATTCCAGTTCAATTTTGGTTAATATTTGTAAGGGTGAAATGTTTTGCACTTGGTCTCATAATTTTGATATATCATGTTGGATTTATTCCTCCTCTTCATGTGTCATAGTAGATATTTTTGGTTGCTTTCTAGGGGTAACCATTTTTTTGTTGAAAGGCATATTGGAACCAAATACTGAAATTTATGCTTTAGTATGCCCTTCAAATTACTTCAAACTCATTTTTTAAACAAAACTTATGAAAATTTTAAAAAATACACATTTGTTTTCTTTCTTTTTGGATGTCGATATTGAAACTATTATATATCTAAAATTTCAGCCTCCCGAGGTATGAAATTTTGTCCCGTGGTAGCCCTATGAGGCATTTTTCCAATTCCATGAGTCATACAAATATTACATTCTTCCAGATAATTTTTTTCCAAATTTCCCATGATGTTGTGAATATGGAATGGTTTAGTAGAGTGAGCTTGTATGGGATGCCACGTGTCATTGTTTGAA
This sequence comes from Pinus albicaulis, assembly GCA_034641835.2. Lineage (NCBI taxonomy): Eukaryota > Viridiplantae > Streptophyta > Pinopsida > Pinales > Pinaceae > Pinus > Pinus albicaulis. The sequence goes on from CM076578.1 coordinate 1,291,059,728, forward strand.
CCTTCATCTCTACAATTGGTACAAGAGAAGTTATAGTTTGTGAAATTTTAGTCACTTTTTACGGAATTCAAATATGATGCTTTAAAATAAATTTATGATGATTTTCCCTAGGTGACGTGTTTGAGACTAAATTCTAGATCATGTTGAAATCCTAATTTCTTCGGATCATATTGCATAAATTATAGCGAACTAATATATTAATTTTTCACATGAGTTTCACTAATATCTCCGCTCTATGTGTTCGAAAATCCAACATCTGAAGCATTATAGAAAAAATGTTATAGCGAAAATTCCAACATGGCCTGTTTGAAGCAGCGAAATCCTAAAATCCAAAGTTATGATACCAAATGTTGTGCAACCAGATTACAAAACAAAAGTATAGATAAATCGATGACTTTTAAATTAGGCTCTTCAAAGGGGGAAACTTCCTTCACATCAAATAAATGAATAATTATTGGATGATACAAATGACAAGATATCCTTGGTATATATAGGAGTTTATGGGGTTACAATATAATTAAAGTCTACATAACAGTAATAATTTAAGGACACAATAAAAAAATAGTGGGATTGTATTTGGAACAACAATAACAGTAATTGGGATATACTATCAATAAAAATAATGAGGTTACACTAGTATTATAGGAACCTAACACACGACAACGACCGAGAACTTAATTTTTAATGATTTCTAATCATATTTATTTATTGCAAGGCCCTTTGGTGCACATGTTGTTTAAATAATAAATCACACAAGTTAAATTTATAATGATTAATGAGTGTACCCATGGAGTGTTCTAGGCCAGATTAAGGATCTAGAAATTTGGGGTTGGTTGTCACAATTAAATGACTCGAATATCTTGAAGGCCTGAATGTAGGTCTAGACCCAAATGAGTTGAAGGGTTTGGGGATTCGACCTTTGAATCAAAAAGTGTATTTGATAGCTCGAATGGCCCAGACACATGAAGGTGGGATTACTCTCAAATGTATTTTGGTTTCTAGAGTTCAACCGATATGATATTATGTTTGCTCCAAGCGGGAAAGTCCTAAAAAATCATTGTAACAATAATTTCACAAAGAATGTGTTAAGTCGCTAGTCCCGTGGGCCCACATGGTTAAGTCACATGGTTGGATGAATGTATTCTTAACTAAGAACACAATAGCACCAATGGTTAGCGTAGTGCTATGAGAGTGAGAAGTGGATGCTATATACAATCCCTTGACTATGTGGCAGGGTTTTATTGGTGAAACATTTAAATTATCATTACTATTGATCTTGATATTGAATTGAGGTAAAATTTACATCGCCAAAAAGTTCTCGAAGAGATAGTCACTAATCCATATTGGAGCATTATATATTTTTCCATCCATATTGATGCATTGAAAGTTGAAAAAGTGGAGGAATAAACTCATGAGATCACCTTAATTAGTGAGACCTAGTTTGGAAAAACAAGGTCTGAAACCTTCTATGAGTGTTTAGGGGAAACAAATGATTTTTTTGGGGGTAACATTTTCCATTTTGGTGTAACACCTTTTCATACTATTATAATCATATAGATATTTCCAATGACGCAAGAATCATCTCAATAAGAGTCTGTATGTAAAACTTATGCCACTCAGAAGTTGAACATCCTATTTTCACCACCATGGTCGAAGAGGATGTTGCGTTAGCGCCCACTATTCATGAGAAAATGGGCTATCCATTTGATTGTTATGTAAAATACTATATAATATTCTATATTGTAACTCTGGTTAAGAGATGATGTAGTAAAACTTAACCATTAGTAGGCTATCGGGTTGGTTTATAACCCAATCACTAGGAGGAAGAGCGATTCCATTCTTTTGAGTGCATTTGTTCCATAGCTGAGAAAAAACATTTAAGAGGAATAGGAGGTGGAGATCAGACATAGGATTTTTGCACTATAGCAGACCCCGATCCACAAGCCATACTTCTTTGTACCTGTATTCATATGTTGAGATAGAGAAAGAGAGAAAAGGAACCTCACCTTCCTGTTGGGTTTTCTCTCGAAAGAGTTTCCCAGAGCACGGGTTGTGTCTTATGTGTGTGTGACATATTTTATTTCTACATTCATTATTTTATGCATAATTTCTATTCGCATGTATGCACTATTTACAGTAAAATCTACAGATATATAAATTTAATAAAACTATAATAGTGTATAGTTTTATATTTTTAATGTAATATTATGAAATATGTTATGACGAACTGTCCAAAAGAATATCCACAACAATTTACAGATCAGTCACAATGGTGGTATTTGTTTTGGATTTTATGAAACATAAAAATTGAGAACTTTTTAGACCTCATTTCCATAATGAGACCATGGAAGTCAGTTTATGTTGATGTAAAACCTTCCATTGCTTGATAATAACTCAAGGGAGTGAGAGGGTGTGTTACACTCTACCATCACTTTTGTACCTTTTATTTTATAGTTGTGATAACGTGCATTATGGCAGATTTAAGGTCCAAATCAACCTCAACAAAAACAATGTACTAACAAAATTAATTTTAAAAGAAATAATATGATTTAAAATGATGATGTCATCCCCAGGGGTGAATATTTCATAGGGAAAAGAAGAAAACTACTTTTTAATTTTACTTTTGTCTTATCTCCTTATAAGTTTACTCAAATGTCAAGGATATATAATCACTAGATTTAGAATTAAATTCCACCTTGAATAATTACCCACTCTACATTCTTTTGAGTAGACCCACATGGAAAAAAAATGAAAAGACATAAAAAAGGTGTATTCAACATGATTTTTTTTATGTATTTTCATTTTTTTCAATGTGGGTATACTCGTATGTATGTAGAGCGGGTACATGTTATATGTAAAATTTAATTCCACATCCAACGAGTGTTTACGGTTGATATTTGAGTAAAACTATAAGGAGATAAGCCAAAAATATAATTTAAAAAGGAATTTCTTTTCTTTTTATTTAAAAATTCATAAATATTATTTAATATTTTAACTATTGATTTATTATTTTTCTTAGGAGACCTGTTTTAGACCTCAAAATTCCCTTAATGGAAGGATTTCAATTTAGTTTGATAGTTAGAGGAGCTTGGGCTCACTGTTTACCACATTCTCTGACTTGAAAATTGTTGTATCATGCTTGTAGCTATGTCAACCATATATTAGAGGATGACTATTGATGGTTCCATTTCTGTAGCTACAACATTAAATGATTTTATCAAAATAATATCTGAAACTATAGAAAAATGGACATTTTAATATTAAATTTCTCTGACTTGTAACTCTTTGTAGCTCAAGACATGATTTTTACCAAAATTATAGCATTTGAATATGAAATGATGGAAATGATATGATTTTAGACAAATGATAGGAAAAATTGATGATGAAAATATGAAAAAAAGGATTATTCTTAGGAGCCAACATTTTGAGGCATAAAATAGAATACTTTAGGGTAAAAATTTGCATGCATATATCAAATTCGTATGATATTATTCTACAGTTTGAAACCTTCCCAACGATGCAAATATCACCTCAATCCAATCTTGTATGTTGATTGTATGCCTCCTTCAAATTTCCCAACCTAGTTGGCCACCACGCTATTAGTGCATGTCGTGTTAGCCTATGTTACTCAAGCACGTGACACTATCCACATGATGAATTCCAATAAGGTTCTAGTAGTACCAAAATATCACCACATTGAGGTTTGTGGAAGTCAATCCCCTAACCTTGTATATCTATCAGGCTATTAAATATTGGTCTAGTAAAAGGAAAAGGGGTTCCATTCTTTTACATTTTACTTGTTCCGGATCTATGAAAAACAACTAGGAATATTATTCTCAAAGAATTACAAAAGAAGAGGATAATTTTGTAGCAACCATTCATGTCATAATATCAAAGGTAACTCTATAAGAGTGTCCATTTTTTTTATGCATATTCTTATAACTAAAGAAAAGAGAGAAGAAGACATGCCTCATTGTATAACTAACTTTTCTACCAAATTGAGTTTTCCAAGATAAATCTCGTGCTAATATGCAAGGATGGTGTTTTTATATTCCTATTATTTCTATTTATTCTTTCAATTATTTCATAAATTGAAAGAACAAGATATTGGGTAGATAATATAATATCTAAAAAAATTAGCTTTCATCAATCTAATATTTCAGAACATTTTAAAATATGTTGTAATCAACTATTGTAGTGAAATATTTGTTATGAATAAAACAATTACATTTAATTTATATAATTTCAATCATTTATGTAATTTAATTTATAAAATTTATATAAATTTCAATCACCTTTAATTTATATAATTTGTTTTTTTTAAATGATTTAAACATCATCTACAAGTACTTATCATTTGTGAAGTCATAATCATAAATATTCATAATTACATGAATCTTTAGATCATCTCATAAATTACTTGGAGTTAATCACATGAATAACATTTTTACAACCACAAATATAATTAAATACAATGTTTGGAAATATTTACCGAGGCCATTAAATACGAAGAATAATTCCACAATTGAATATCTCATCATTATGTTCTTCGTAAACCACACTTTAAATTTGACACGGGAATATTTAAACATAATAAAATTAATAAAAATAATAAATACTTATAAAAGATTGAAAATATTATTGATTTATAAAATACAACCAAATGTAAAAACCTTAAAGATCTTATGAACATGTAACCCCATACCTCAATTTTGTTTGTTAACCTTCATAAAATGTGGGGACCTCAATTAATTTTCCTCCTTAGAATTATCTAACTCCACTCTTTATGCTTTGAAGATTTCTCTATTGAATATGAGCGTTGGAATGAACATTTCAATTAGGTATGGCATAATGGTAAATGGGTAAGAGGTAGAGGATTATTTTCATCAATTTAAAACAGTGAGATACCTGTTTGGTCTTCCCTACAATTGGAAAGTTTTGAAGAACCCTTAGTTTTATGGAATGATTTTCATGTCAAAATCTCATGAAACTTTGTGCTACAATGAAATCTACTAGTGGTAATAAGTTCCTCAATTTCTTGTGACAATCCAATCATTTGTGGTTACGATTTCCAAAAGTTCTTATAATAGGAAATTGTTGGTTGTTACAAGCTATTGAAATTCTTGTAACAACCCATTGTAATAATAATGGATATTTCAAGAGCTTAGATAAATTTCATCTTGTTAATTCAATTTCTTATTCATCGGTAAATTTCCAAATATCTTCATTAATATTGATTCCTATTAATTCTCATTCTTTTAAATGGATATATAGTGTTAACATTATAATAGTTGTTGCAAGTATAATGATAATATTAAAATATTTTTTGTTTTGATACAAATGTTTTTTGTGATATTACGATATAAGATTAAATTTGGAGCATGAGAAATTTGGTCGAATGAATTCTGATGCACCCGAAAGTGATTCAAAGGTACACTCGATATTTGGATTTCATTTCTACTATGTGACATGAATATAAGATAATAAGAATAAGAATGAAATTATGGAGAAACAATCCGTAAATTATCGATGCCATTGGGTGTTTGTCATTGTCCATGTCATGTAACCTCTAATGAGAAAATTACAAGAATATTTTAGGGCCTCCAAGGATGAAAATATCAAATAAAACCTTATGGATCACATGGTCACATGCCTAGATGTGGAATTCACTTATGGTTTTCTCTTCCAAAAATACAATGATACTTAAAAAAATGTTGTCTAATGTTATGATTTTGAAACCCTATAAATCAATATTCGTAATAGTTAATTGATGACCATCATGCCAATTGCATGCATACTTTCACATAAATAGAATCCGGAGAATATTAGGTTGCTACTAGAGAAAGCTAGGAATGATGACACAGTTTAAATTAGAGTTTTGAATTAGTTACAAAAAAAATTAATATTTCTAAGTATACTCATAAGCGATTAAAACTTTACGACTGAAGCCATTTCGATATTAATTAAACAATCAAAAAAATTATCCCCTTTTCAAGCTAACAATGGAGTTGTGCACTTTCATATTTATAGAAAAGAGGTAGATTTCATCCTATATGTTGGGGTTCCCATGTTTTGGCCAGATTGGCAAGACCAAAAGATGAGACAACATCATAACCACTTTTGGATCCTAGGATCTAGCCCTCCTGGATCCAGAGAGGGATATCTCCATAAATACAAAGAATGATATATATTTGAAAGCTCAGATAGAGGTATTAGGCTAGCTATGAAACACAAGGGGTTTAAATGATTTGGTTGGTTGGTTGCTGGGTTGAGTCATGAGATCATAGACTGAGAAAGTAATGGAGGAAAGGAGCAGAGCAGCAGGATGTTTTAGTAAAAGAGGATAGGTTAAGCATGTGCCATCCATTGGGCTATGGAGTCATGAAAGGGAATTACTTGCAAACCAATAGCCAAGGCTTTTAGAGGGCAAGTCATATATACTAAAGGATCTTCTTAGATAGATGATGGAATGGAACAATAAGAGTGAAGGTGAAAGAAGGAAAGAAACCCAATTTCTGTCTATAGATTAGGTCATAGGTCATTTAACTCCAGACCTGCTTTTACCTACTTAAAGGAAACTCTCAATGGAGGAACAAAGGGAAACTTGAGATCAAACTAGAGGTCATCTAACTCCAGATCTGCTTCGACATATTCCAAAGGAAAAACATAGATAAGTTTAACATAGAACTAGGCCTGAGATCAGAGGAGTACTTTGAACCTTCAATGCTTTGACACTAGTTCAAGGGGTCTTAGAAAGGCCAGCTGGTCGCACAAGGACCCTAGTGGACAGGACTAACTCTAATCCCCAGTATCCCAAATCTTATAGCTTAAACCCAACAAGAAACAACTAAGCAGCAAACCCCGAATTCACACATCAACTAGCAGGAAATAACATCTGCTACACTAGTTAAACCACATGAATTTACTCTTAGTTTCACTATCAGCAGAAAAAATTAAAGGTAGGGAGAGCAGAAACATAGGGTACCTAACAAGCGTAAATCCTATGATATATTTCTGATGCGTGCCAGAAGAAATGAACAACATGAATAGTGTAAATAAACGATGCAAAGATAGAAACATCACCCGTAGCAATAGACTAGGATCCTGTGAAATTTGCTTGATTAATTGATGCAAAAATAGTCACATACACTGAGCTCAATGGCTAATACAGTCCAAACTCTCTCCTCCCAGCCTACTACATTACAAACTACACTGCTCCTCCCTCCCAAGATTGTTCTAACAGTCAAAATGAATCCCTCTAATAGAAAAAACAACAACCGAACAACCACCCTTTACAATATGTTCTCGGGGATTCTTATAGGAGAAAAAAATAACAGGAGTAGATGATATTCATTAAATGGATCACATTAATCCAGAGTGGGGAAAGAGTTCATGCCCACTCTTCTTAATGGCACCTGCATCGCTGTAAGTACTTTTTGGTATGGTCTGGGAGACTCTATCATGCCAATATTGACCTCGGATGTTTCGTGAAGTCCTTCTCGTTGTAAGGCCCTCTGTTCTGTCTTGTGGAAAAAGTGAACTAGGTGGAAAATCTATTAGGTATCCATGCTTCATAATTGCGGTCTGACAGTCATGGAAACTTCTGTCAGTGTATTCATCTGTTTAAGGGCTCGAGGAGGCATGGAGAACACTGTCTGAAGGTGTCTTTCTGGAGAAAAATGTTTTGCTGATGTCAAAACACAGATATGACTTGTTTCATGTGCATTTGGTCTTCACACTGTGCTCTTATCCTTTGAATTCGGGATTAGGCGCTAAATGTTTAATTAACAGGCCCAAATCCCTTAAAACCGCTTCTCTTGTTTCATTTTGCCACTGCTGTAACGACATCTCTATGCTTTCAGGCTCTAAAAATGGTCTTTGTTTCATTCTGTGCCACTGTAACAGTGACTGTGAATCATGGCGGTGTTAACCACCTGTATATTGCAAAACACGCAACTTTGTTAAGAAATCATGCCAAGGGGAGAAAGATGCAGTGGAAGGCTGCGAGGACGATAGCGAAACTATGGAGGGATGGAAAAAAAGTAGTAGAATGGTGAAAGCAGGTCAGGTAATGCAAAAAATGGTGGAATACTAGATAGGTGGAGGAGTGGTGGAGAAAGAGTATGCTAACCGTTCGATCCTGCATGGGGACGATGATCGACGACGGAAAACGCACGGTGGAAGGGTTTTGGAGATCAGGCCAAAAACAAAGGTAACGAGAAAATGCCGCGAAGGGAGGTGACGTGGAGCTTTTCCGGTGGGACCGGTCGATGGCGAGGGCGAGGATTTAATCCAGACCGTCCGATCTCAAGAGGAGATCGACAGTTGTAAGTGCATCAGAGGACGACAGATGGTGGGCCATGGGTCCCTTTTTGCCTTGATTATCACCCGAGCATTTTTGGGTCGCGAACACCGTCGGATGGCCGACCACAGATCGGACGGTGTACAACAATATCGTTTCGGGTCCGCAGTGGAATGTTAATGCGTGATGAGAGCGGTTTCCCAATAGTGCTCAGAGCCACGTGTCGGCCGGTGAATGGCATCGTTTCCAAACAAAAAATACAGCCCGCCTTCCAAAAGTGGTGCGATGAAAACCACCGGTTTTGAACAGTGATTGACACAGGGACCACCGGGGCAGATGATTTGCAGGCCATCGATCTGTGAATCAGATCAATGGTTGTGATGTGATCGAAGGGGAAAATGGAGAATGACGCGGGTACGATGAGATTCGCGAAGACCGTCGGATTTATATAGATCGACGGCGGGTATTGCACCCGATCATATATTTGATAAGCACGCTATGGGCTAGTGCTTGGTTTTAGCGCTGGGTCACGTGGGGGGAAACAGTTCTAGGGCTGAGTCAGAAAGGGGCTAGTCCTGTTACAAGGTAGAAAGTGGGTTTTTGGCCCGTTTTCAATGAAATTCAAGGCCAAAAAGGGATAACGGTAGAGGAGAGAAAGGGTTATTAAACCAAACAAGTGGTCTATGTAGGGTTAGGAGGGATTTTGGGATGATTTTAGAGGATAAGTGGGGAATTTAGAAGGGGAGAAACAATGATGAAAACAAAGGCTTAGAGGGAATGAAATAAGAGGGAAAAGGAGGAATTTTGGGCATTTTCTTCACAAACAGAGAGGCTTTAAACTGGGAATAGCAGTGAGGGTTCATCAAAGGAAAAGGCACAAGGAGGCTTCAAGGATGATGTGTTTTCAGAGGGAATGCATTCCTTGAAGGCTCAAAGACAATTTAGCCCCCTGTTTGCTTGTCAAAAAATTTCATAGGGGGCTAACAGTGGCTCCACATGGGGATGGCTTCTTCTTGAAGGAGTCAAGAATTTAGAGAATCATCTTTGGTGTAGGCCAAATGCCTGGTACTTGAACATCCATTTTATTTCTTGCATCAGCTGCCACAAATCATGAAGACATCATATCAATAGTAAAATTCTCCCAAACAAGTACCTACCCAGACTATGTCCTAACATTTTTTTCTTTTGGGTGCACTTGGACTAGCAGACCCTTTACATCATCAATTTTTACAAATAGGAAAATAAACCTATTCTATGTATACTCTTATTACTCCATGAGACCAGATTAAACTGTTGGCCTCATATGTTTCTCTACCTAATCTAGCATCTGCTGGGATTAAACTGTCTAGCATATTTCTTCTCTATATTCTACAACAAAAATTTAAAAATAGTCAAACTAGGATTAGACAGTCTAGTTTTCTGTGGATCCATGGCATAAAGACAAAACTTCTCATGGACTGAAACTTTGCAGAAATTTAAAACTACTAACTGAATGCTCACCGGCTGAGCTTTTTTGAGATTTCCTACCTATCCTACTCTAACTTGAAAATCTCTGCTGTGTTATATGATACAATAGTGCCAGTGCAACCAGTTCAGTAGTGGAAAAAATGAGGAAGAGATCTGACTTCTTGTCAGAGATAACCATGCAGTACTTTGAATGTGGGTCTTCAAAACCAAGGCCACCATCAGTGGTGACCACTCTTGATGCATCTGGTCCCTTCCAAGGGTCAATGTTTGGGAACTTGACCCAATCAGGGCCTTCATATACTCCGCCACAGGATCAACGAACATATGATGTAAAATTTCTTCTTTCAGGTCTTCCATGACTGGTAGGCCACCTGCATCCTTGGCAGCTTGGGTCACTGCATCTTCAGTGTGGCTCTTGAAGGTCCAATCATCCTCTTCCTACATATCAAGAGGTAGTGAAATTTCTTGTTGCTTAGGAGGGGGCAGGTTCTCCAAAAATGCTCCGGGGTCTCTCAATTGATATGTTTGTTCTTGTGAGTTTAAAGCTTCAATTTCAGCTTCATATCTTTTGACCACCAAGTCTAGGAAAATTTTCTTAAGCTTAGGTTGAGCATCGAATGTTGAGATCAGAAGGAAAGCTTTTGGAAGGTCCTCACATTTAATTTCTACCAGTACACTTGATATTCCATACTGAAACTCTTCTATGGGACTTAATTTCTTAGAGTCTTCCATTGGTGGGGAGATTCGGTCAAAGAAAATTGATATTCACAGTTTCCTTTAACATGGATGATGCTGTAATGAAAAGCTGGACTCCCAGTGGAGTCTTATGAAGACCAAGATAATCAGCAGGCATACTGATCACCAGTGGAGTCTTTAATCATTAAGGAACTATGGAGTCACCAGGTGGAAGGTTTAGAATGTTTCAAGAAGGTTACTGTCCACCACAGTGATTAACTGCCAATCTAACTAGAAATTTTGATTTCTGAGGTTCCAAGGATGTATAAGATGAAAAACACTCAGATTTTCCCTAGTGGAGTCGCCATTATGTTGGGGTTCCCATGTTTTGGCTAGATTGGCAAGACCAAAAGATGAGACAACATCATAACCACTTTGGGATCCTAGGATCTAGCCCTCCTAGATCCGGAGAGGGATCTCTCCATAAATAAAAAGAATGATATATCCTTTAAATCTTAGATATAGGTATTAGGCTAGCTATGAAGCACAAGGGGTTTAATTGATTTGGTTGGTTGGTTTCTGGGTTGAGTCATGAGATCATAGATTGAGAAAGTAATGGAGGAAAGGAGCAGAGCAGTAGGATGTTTCAACAAAAGAGGATAGGTTAAGCATGTGCCATCCATTGGGCTATGGAGTCATGAAAGGGAATTATTGGCAAACCACTAGCCAAGGCTTTCAAAGGGAAAGTCATCTATACTAAAGGATCTTATTATATATATGATGGAATGGAACAATAAGAGTGAAGGTGAAAGAAGGAAAGAAACCCAATTTATATCTATAGATCAGGTCAGAGGTCATTTAACTCCAGACCTGCTTTGACCTACTCAGAGGAAACTCTCAATGGAGGAACAAAGGGCAGCTTGAGATCATACCAAAGGTAATCTAACTCCATATCTACTTCAACATATTCGAAAGGAAAAACAGAGATAAGTTTAACATAGAACTAGGCCTGAGATCAGAGGAGGACTTTGAACCTTCAATGCTTTGACACTAGTTCAAGGGATCTTAGAAAGGCCAGCTGGTCGCACAAGGACCCTAGTGGACAGGGATAACTCTATTCCCCAGTATTCCAAATATTCCAGCTTAAACCCAACAAGAAACATCTAAGCAGCAAACCCCGAATTCACACATCAGCTAGCAGGAAATAACATCTGCTACGCTGGCTAAACCACGTGAATTTACTCTTAGTTTAACTATCAACAGAAAACATTAAAGGCAGGAAGAGTAGAAACGTAGGGTACCTAACAAGGGTAAACACTATGCCAGATTTCGGATGCATGCCAGAAGAAATGGACAACATGAATAGTGTAAATAAACGATGCAAAGAGAGAAACATCACCCGTAGCAATAGACCAGGATCCTGTGAAATTTGCTTAATTAATTTATGCAAAACCAATCACATACACTGAGCTCAATGACTAATACAGTCCAAAATTTCTCCTCCCAACCTACTACATTACAAACTACTCTGCTACTCCCTCCCAAGACTGTTCTAACAGTTAAAATGAATCCCTCTAACAGAAACAAAAACAACCGAACAACCACCCTTTACAATATGTTCTCGAGGATTCTTATAGGAGAACAAAATAACAGGAGTAAATGATATTCATTAAATGGATCACATTAAGCCAGAGTGGGGAAAGAGTTCATGCCCACTCTTCTTAATGGCACCTGCATCATTGTAAGTACTTTTTGGTATGGTCTGGGAGACTCTGTCAGGCCAATATTGACCTCGGATGTTTCGTGAAGTCCTTCTGGCTGTAAGGCCCTCTTTTCTGTCTTTTGGAAAAAGTGAACTGAGTGGAAAATCTATTAGGTCTCTATGCTTCATAACTACGGTCTGACAGTCGTGGAAACTTCTTTCAGTGTATTCATCTATTTAAGGGATCGAGGAGGCATGGAGAACACTATCCGAAGGTGTCTTTCTGGAGAAAAATGTTCTGCTGATGTCAAAACATAGATATGACTTGTTTTGTGTGCATTTGGTCTTCACACTGCGCTCTTATCCTTTGAATTCGGGATTAGGTGCTAAATATTTAATTAACATGACCAAATCCCTTAAAACCGCTTCTGTTGTTTCACTTTGCTGCTGCTGCAATGGCATCTCTGTGCTTTCAGGCTTTAAAAATAGTCTTTATTTCGTTCTGTGCCACTGTAACAGTGACTGTGAATCGTGGTGGCATTAACCGCCTATATCCTACAAAACACGCAGCTTTGTTAAGAAATCATGGCGGGGGGAGAAAGATGTAGTGGAAGGTTGCGAGGACGATAGCGAAACTGTGGAGGGATGGCGAAGATGCAGTAGAATGGTGAAAGCAGGTTTGGCAACGCAAAAAATGGTGGAATACTAGATAGGTGGAGGCGTGGTGGAGAAAGAGAATCCTGACCATTCGATCCTGCATGGGGGCGATGATCGACGACGGAAAATGCACGATGGAAGGGTTTTGGAAATCGAGCGAAAAACAAAGGTAATGAGAAAATGTCGCGAAGGGAGGTGATGTGGAGCTCTGCCGGTGGGACCCGGTCGATGGCGAGGGTGAGGATATAATCCGAACTGTCCGATATTAGGAGGAGATCAATGGTTGTAAGTGTATCGGAGGACGACAGATGGTGGGCCATGGGTTGCTTTTGCCTTGATTATCACCCGAGCATTTTTGGGGCGCGAATGCCGTCAGATGGCCGGCCATAGATCGGACGGTGTACAATAATATCATGATGGGTCTGCAGTCAAACGTTAACGCGCGATGAAATCGGTTTCCCAATAGTGCTCAGAGCCACGTGTTAGCCGGTGAATGGCATCGCTGCCAAATGAAAAGTACAGCCCGCCTTCCAAAAGCGGTGCGATGAAAACCACCGGTTTTGAACAGTGATTGACGCGGGGACCACTAGGGAAGATGATTTGAGGGCCATCGATCTGCGAATCAGATCGACGGTTGTGATGTGATCGGAGGGGAAAATGAAGAATGACGCAGGTACGATGAGATTCGCGAAGACCATCGAATCTGTATAGATCAACGACGGGTATTGCACCCGATCATATATTTGATAAGTGCACTATGGGCTAGCTCCTTGTTTTAGCGCTGGGTCATGTGGGGGGAAATGGTTCTGGGGCTGAGCCGGAAAGGGACTAGGCTTGTTACAAGGTAGAAAGTGGGTTTTTGGCCCGTTTTCAATGAAATTCAAGGCCAAAACGGGATAACGGTAGAGGAGAGAAAGGGTTATTAAACCAAACAAGGGGTGTATGTAGGGTTAGGAGGGATTTTGGGATGATTTTAGAGGATAAGTGGGGAATTTAGAAGGGTAGAAAGAATGATGAAAACATAGGCTTAGAGGGAATGAAATAAGAGGGAAAAGGAGGCCTTTTGGGCATTTTCTTCACAAACAGAGAGGCTTTAAACTGGGAACAATAGTGAGGGTTCATCAAAGGACAAAGGCACAAGTAGGCTTCAAGGATTATGTGTTTTCAGAGGGAATGAATTCCTTGAAGGCTCAAAGACAATTTAGCCCCCTGTTAGCTTGTCAAAAAATTCATAGGGGGCTAACACTATATATTGTAGAAATAATTTTCCAATGCACCCCCTATATTTTCAGGACAAGGAATAGTTTGTAAAATATCATGGATATTCCATTAGACAGTTCGTCAAAATGGTTATGGTAAATTTATCTTTAGAATGTGAAATCTATATTATGAGGGTTATTTTCATTAGAATCATAGATTTATTATGTTACTTTTTGTATGCATGTATTATAGAAAATGTAGAAAATAAGGAAAGAAATATAATCACTCACAACCATAACAACACAAGATATAAACTAGAAAAACCTTTCAGGAGAAAACCTAGCTGGAAGTTGAGACTGTTTTTCTCTCTCTTGCTCTATATGGGAATAGATTCAAGTATAATTAAATGATAACCATAGCCTATGGGTATTAATCAAGGTTGTCATTGATGTCAATATGACATTGACTAAGATGTCAATATTATTGAGATGTCTAGTTCGAAATTATGATGTCATAGCTCTTGTTTGATAAAAATTCCAACAATTAATATGTCAAGCCACCAATGAAGAAGTCTTAAGAAGTTCCAAGTGCCAAGTGTCAATCATATGCTTTGTTTTATTATCTAGATATTAAGTACCATCAAAGTATCTAATAGCCCTTGATGACATATGGAGGACTACACTTGATGACATCATCCCTTGATGACATATGGAGGATGACACTTGATGCAATCATCCCTTGATGACATATAGAGGACTTCACTTGATGATGTCATACACATGAAAAATCACCGCACTTGATGATGGCACTTGATGAGGTATTGATAACATGGTTGGAGATCTTTTGATGATTGGAAGATTTATTTGGAGATGTTGACAAATTAATAAAGGTTGTACAATGACATATCACTGGACTAATATATGATGACATTGTTGACACGTGATGCTACAATAATGCTTCACTCCTACATAATGACTCTACGATATTATGATAACATTAATAACAATGAATAAGCCAAATAATGAAGAAGCCACGCTGTCCCAAACGTTCCTCATGTTTTCCCAAAAAAAATTATGCATAAAATTTAAGGATAGTCACAAAGAGAATTATTTTTCTAACCTTAGAGGAAATCTTTCAACCTGGAACCTAGACCATTTTAAAGAGGATTTTTTCTTCTTTCCAATGAGCCATTATTTGTCCCGAAAATCCTAGTAGTTTGTGAGATATTGAATTTTTAAGACTAAGAAATTATATTTAGCAGTGAGCCTACCTACAGTTTCTCTCTCACGCCAGCCTCCCTTCAAAAAGTCACATCCCCTCATTCCAATCGAAAATATATATATATATATAGGTTTGTACTCCATCTTTTTGGTTAATATTTTCGGTGACACAACATAGTAAATCAGGAAAATGCAGAAGTGTGAAGGAGGCTGAGGAAGATAAAATAAGTAGAATGTTTTGGGAAATTTTTGTATTCAGAATTGTTGCTACTACATAATGAAAATGAGATTAGACATACAATAATAAGATTTCGGGTTTATTGTTTTGGCATATCTTCAAGTTCAAAAATACAGATCTCGCTTTTTGTGATGTCTCATAGTGATATGGACCTACAGTGATCAAAAAAATTTGACCAAGGTTATTTTTGTGGAACAATCAACATTTGAGATTTATATTGTGGACATTGGTTCATATTTATTGCAGATTACAGTTCAATTAAGGTTTGGACATAATCTCACCTCAAGACCTATGAAAAAGATTACAGATTGTTGGATTGGAATGTGACAGGCTACAGGAGTGTGTTTTTC
The DNA here is from genome assembly GCA_034641835.2 of Pinus albicaulis. Lineage (NCBI taxonomy): Eukaryota > Viridiplantae > Streptophyta > Pinopsida > Pinales > Pinaceae > Pinus > Pinus albicaulis. The sequence goes on from CM076578.1 coordinate 1,291,075,539, forward strand.
AGACCTTATCAAGGTTCAGACATGTGATATTTCTAATATTCCTAAATTAGCATACAACTAATTGGAATATTAATTTTTCTCTTGATATCTAGTTAGATGAATAAATGGGTAAGAAGGCCCATAAATCTCTTTAGTAAGCATAAAATCCCTCTTAATGTGAAAATGGATCATATTCATCGCTAGATAAAGCACCCTCATGTGTGAACAAGGGCTCGTGCATGTGGACAAGGCCAAGTTTGACCAAGTCAACAACACTGGTTTGGAGGCAATGAATCATCAATAGAGACAGCCTAGTGTCAAAGTGGATCAGCTTATATAGTCAGAATAAAGCCACCTTAGGTGTGAAAGGGGACAATGCATGGAGACTAAGTGAAGGTTGACCAAATCGAACATCATTTTAAATGAGAGAGTGCAGCTAGTGGAGACAACGTCGGTTTGGAGGAGGAGTTTTTGCATGGAAGTAACATCATAAATGGGTGGGATCCATGGTGAGGAAGCTCATCAAGTATATAATGGAGTAAATAGCAGACATATGAGGCATTCAGAATATATTTTATGTTTTAGTCTTATGATTTATTGCATGCTTCAACTGTTTAGCTGGGTTTGATGTACTGTTTAGTACAAGGGTATTCTCATGCGGGAATTCCCCACTCTTATTTGGAGGACCTGTTGAAGAAATCAAAGAGGAGTATTCTGGGCTTCATTTCCACCATCATAAATTGGGTCAAGAAGTCACCTAAAGCTACAATGCATTCCCTTGGAGAAACTGCGTTATTTTTCCTCGTGTTGCAGTGGAAGGTTTAAAACCCCTGTTTGTGAGCTAGTCTCCTAGGGAAAGGATCAATATTTCTCCCAGAAAGCTAGTAAGGAGAAGTTTCAACCATTTATTTATATTTTCCATCCATATGTTCTCAGAGCTTCAGTTAGATAGTGTGATTCAGACATATATCTGCATATCTACTTTTTGTACCTCATGCTTTTCAAGAAACCCTTGTCGGGTTATCTTAAGATTGTGTAAAAGAGATTAGATCTCCATTTTCTTAGCTCTATTAGTAATATATCATTATATATATTTGTTTCTATATTTATATAGCATAAACCATCATTAAACTACATTGTTACTTGCTTCAGAATTTCTGTGTTGCAGTAGTCATGGGGTTGTAGTGTTTTTTGGGTTGTTCTGGGCTTGGAAGGCATGTTTAACTAAGCTATAATTATTTTTTTCTGATATCATTGTATATTTGGTTGATATAATGTATAAACTAATGGATCCATGGGATTTTATTTAATTTTCTAGTATAATTTTCCGAAAAATGCGTTTTTGGTGCCTATATTGCTAATTTTCCCCATTTGGGAACACTACATTGGCATCAGAGCTCTCATCTCGGCTCAGCCTATGTACTTCAGCCATTATTTCATCTAAGGAGGCTTCTCATAGGAAGGAGAATATATGTAGAAGAGATCAAGCCAAACCCTTATTATTGGGAGGGAAGGAGTTCTTGAAACTTCTTCTCCAAAATATGCAGTGTATTAGCAAAGACATGAAAGAGATGAGGAGGGAAAGACATGGAGATCCCTCATCAAGATTTTTACATCAGGAAAGCTTCAGTTCCTCATATTATGGGTGTGAGCATTCAGCCAAACCATCAGATTTACAATGCTCTACCAGGCCTATGTTCATAGAAAGTTAGATGGAGGGAGGAGATGTGCAAAAGAAGGAGACTCTTGGTGATTATTTGCAAGAGTATGAATCTCAATCTAAGAAGTTCAAATATCAATTAAAATTCCAAGGGTTTTGTAAGATCAAGGAGGATCAAATACTTAGCAACCATGATAGAAGCACAAGGTGCAAGCAGCATGAAGAGGGTAGATTCTTCTATCTATTTTTGATGGGTCACCTAAATTCTCAGCTAGGGCTTGGGTGGAGGATCTTAATACTTTTTTGCAGTAGCACCAAGTCTCAGAAGATGAAACCATTAGAATAGCAGTGCTGCATCTTGAAGGTAAGGCTTGTGCTTGGTGGTTATTTGAATCCTTTTCATTAAGAAATGCAAACACATCTACTTATGAAAGGTTCACTAGGAGAGTACTGGAAAGGTTTGATGAAATAAATTTTGAAACACCTGGTGGAGCTATTCAAGAGAAAATAAACAAAACCTTTGCATGGTTTGGAAGGATCTAAAATACCAACTCCATTTCAGAAAACTATTGAGGGGGATAAAATTCTGCAGAATACCTTGCTAGAGGCAAGATCCCTACTTTATAGAAAACACTCTCCTAGAAAAGAGGACATGGGAATCTATTTTTCAAAAGAGGATCTTGTTATTGATAATAAGGTAACTCACATTGAAGAGGAAGAGAAGGATATAGGTAACAACATTGACACATCAAGAGCATATCTAGTACCTCACGAGGAGGGAGAGGGAGCACTTGCTCCAATAAGAGGATTTCTTGTATGTACACAAGAAGTTTTGAAGAATCTCACATATGGAGATCAAATCACGCTGCATGAACAAAATCTTCCATCATTAAGATATGGTGAGATATTTAAGATAAGATAAGAATATAGGGAGAATGATCAGCATCATATGATTGGAAGCACACACCCCTAGCAATTTCAGAAGTGTGATGTACAAATGAGGCAGACTAATTTGTGCAGTGAGGGCAAGGACCAAGCAGTCCACTTTCATATACAGCCTGCTCTAGGCCTTGATAGATCATTGCATGGAGCCATTCCACCAAGAAGACCCCCTAATTGGAAGATGAATAAATATTTCTGTCAACATGGTGCAACTTTGATATATTTGGCTATGGAAGGAGCCTTGGGAAGAGCTAGCACAGAGCTGAGAACCTTTGATGGGTTCCAAAGAGGGGTGAGAAATTATTTGATATGGACATTACTATCTCCCACTCATCTATTTGCGCTGGAAGATGAAGATTTAGGAATTTGTGATGGCACAATCATGTTGTCAAAAGTGTGTTGTGAAGGGGCTACTCCATCTTCTTGGGGCAAAAAAATATGCCTCCACACATGAGGCAGATTTCTGAATATGACAAGAGGTTACTAACACTCTTGCTTGCATTGGAAAAACTATGGAATTTTTGTTGGGTGTGGAGCCTGATTATCTTGTTTACTTTGTATCACAGCATTGGACCCCTGTACCTTAAATGGGGTGGCAACGCTGCCTGTAAATTAATCGCTATCGTGGGGGGTCCAGTGGGGTGGAAGCAACTTTATGGAACCCCCCCCGGGCACAGGGTTTCGGGGGCAGCGCCCCGAAGCTAAAAACATATATAAAATTGCCTTGTAAAAGTATAGTAATTTCTAGTCAATATGGGCCATTCATTAGGAAAATGATCTGACAGTAGAAGTTATGTTTAGTTCAGGATTTTTTTCCCTAGAAGGCAACCCCTCGCTTTTATGAGGGTATTGTATTGCAGCTGTGTATTTGCATGTGTATTCTCGAAGTGAGAAATAGAGAGGGAGATTGTGAGAGAGAATAGAGGATATTACAACGGATCTGCTGTAGGTTGTGTCTCTTCATTTTGCTGGATAATAGGAAGGAAGGACTGGCTGTTTGGTGTGGACATAGCCAAAACTGGGTGAACCACATATATCTGTGTATCTCTGGTTTTATGTGTTTTATGTGCTTGTATTTTCCACATATTTTATGTGTTGCATTGCTCCATAATATATAATTTTCTAACAACTTGTATCAGAGCTAAAGGCATATTTGGCTGATAAACTCGCAGGAAAGAAGGGTTCCTGGTTCAAGTGGGAGCAATGGCGGAAGATGGTAAGCTTAGGGTCAATAAATTTAACTGCCAAAACTTCCCGCTATGGAGGATGGAGATGGAAGATTATATATATCAGAAAGATCTGTACCTACCATTGAGTGGAAAAACAAAGAAGCCGGCAGCCATAAAAGACGCAGAATGGAACATTCTCAATAGAAAGGCATTCGGAACAGTACGGTTGTGCCTTGTGGCGTCAGTCACCTTCAATATTTCGAAGGAAACAACGATAGAGAGTTTGATGCAGATGTTGGAGAAAATATATGAAAAACCCTCGGCCTCAAACAAGGCATTTCTTATGAAACGAATATTTAATATGAAGATGTCGAAAGGTGGATCTGTTGCAGACCATTTAAATGATTTTAATACAGTTACAAGTCAGTTAAGTTCTATAGGGGTAAAATTTTATGATGAATTTAGAGCTCTTTTATTATTGTGCTCATTGCCATAGAGTTGGAATGGTTTAGTAATGGCCATTAGTAATTATGTCTCTGGATCTAGTACTTTAAAGTTTGATGATGTTGTCGGTGCTATCCTTAGCGAGGAAATGCGACGTAAAAGCTCCGGTGAGACATCAGGTAATGATTTGAGTGCAGAGTCTAGGGGAAGAAGAATGGAAAGAGGAAAGAGCTCGGGATATCGTAGTAAATCAAGGAAAGGCAGATCCAAGTCCAGATCGGGGATACTGTGTTGGAAATGAGGAAAAAAAGGACACCTAAAGAAAGACTGTAGATCTCAGAAGGGAAAAGAAGGAGACACACAACAAGAAAATAATCATGAAGCAAATGTGACAGGTGATGTGTTACAAGATGCTTTGATTCTTTCTTTCGAAAATGTTATTGATTATTGGGTTGTAGATTCAGGGGCTTCATTCCATGCCACACCTGATAAGAAATATTTTCATGACTATGTTCAAGGAGATTTTGGACATGTTCGTTTGGGTGATGATAAACCATGTAAAATTGTCGGAATGGGTAAGGTTATTGTAAAATAGCAGAATGGAAACCAATGGCTATTAAAGGAGGTAAGGCATGTTCCAGATCTAAAGAAAAATATGATTTCAATAGGGCAGTTAGGCGGTGAAGGTTGTGTTACAACTTTCACAGATAAAGCTTGGAAGGTCACCAAAGGAGCCCTGGTAATAGCAAAAGGAAAAAAGGTTGGTACATTGTATTTATGAAATGGTATTTATAACTCTGTTAATGCTTTAACTTCCAAAGGAGCAGATGCAGCATTATGGCATCATAGGCTTGGACACATGAGTGATAAGGGGATGAAGATTCTTCACCCAAGAAATTTGTTGTCGGGTTTGAAGAATGTTGATTTGGATTTTTGTGAGAATTGCATTTATGGAAAATAGAAGAGAATCAGATTTCTCAGAGTTGGGAAAGAAAAGAAGAGTGAAAAATTAGAGCTTGTGCATACAGATGTATGGGGACTTGCTCAGGTATCATCTCTTGGTGGCTCTCATTATTATGTTACTTTTATTGATGATGAAACTAGAAAAACCTGGATTTATTGTATTCAGAATAAATCTGATGTATTTGATACTTTAAAGAAATGGAAAGCTTTGGTTGAGATTGAGACAGGAAAGAAGTTGAAGTGTCTCAGATCAGAAAATGGAGGTGAATATTGCAGCAAAGAGTTTGAAAGGTACTGTTCAGAGCATGGAATTCATAGAGAGAAGACAGTTCCATGAACACCACATGAAAATGGTGTGTCAGAAAGGATGAACAGAACAATCATGGAGCGTGCAAGGTGCATGAGATTGCATGCGGGATTGCCTTTACAATTTTGGGCAGATGTTGTAGATACTGTTGTTTATCTAATAAACAGAGGGCCTTCAAGTTCCTTGGATGGTGGTATTCTAGAGGAAGCATGGACAGGTAAAAAGGTAAACTACTCTTTTTTAAAGCTTTTTGGTTGTGATGCCTTTGTCCATATTAATAAAGAAAATAGAAAAAGGCTTGAGGCAAAATCAAAGAAATGTACCTTTATTGGGTATGGTGTTAATGATTTTGGTTATCGCTTATATGATTATGAAAATCACAAAATCATTAGGAGAAGAGATGTAATATTCAATGAAAAGGTATTGTATAAGAATCAGTTGCAGGAAAAGAAACAGGAAAAAGAAAACAAAGAATACACAGTTCTTGATGAGATCATAGAAAAGGTAAAGGTGCCTGAAAATAATAATAATCAAGAGCCAAAACAACAACAACCACCACAACAGAAACATGCACCTCAAACACCTGAAAGCGGTGTTAGAAGATCTACCAGGATAAGTAGACCCCCTGAATGATACTTTCCGTCATTATATTATTTATTGTTGACTGATTTTGGTGAACTTGAATGTTATGAAGAAACAATGTAGGATGAAAGTAGGAATAAGTGGGAGCTAGCCATGGAAGAAGAGATGGACTCCTTAATGCATAACCAGAATGGGGACTTAGTCAGGTTTCCTGCAGGTAGAACTACATTGCAGAATAAATGGGTTTACAGGATGAAGGAAGAATATGGAGGAAAATAGAGGTACAAAGTTAGACTTGTGGTGAAGGGGTTTGCACAGAAGAAAGGTATTGATTTTGATGAAATATTTTCTCCTGTCGTTAAGATGACTTCAATCAGAAATATCTTAAGTCTTGTAGCAGCGGAGGATTTACATCTTGAACAGTTAGATGTAAAGACAACATTTCTCCATGGAGATTTGGAGGAAGAGATATACATGCAGCAACCAGAAGGATATGAGGTAAAATGGAAAGAAAAATTGGTGTGCAAGTTAAAGAAGAGCTTGTATGGCTTAAAACAGGCTCCAAGGCAGTGGTATCTAAAATTTTACAATTTTATGTTTGAACAAGGTTATACTAGATGTCACTCTGATCATTGTGTTTATCTGAAAGAGCAAAATGATGGCAACTATATTATATTGTTATTGTATGTAGATGACATTCTTGTTGCAGAGTCTAACATGCAGGAAATAAATGTGCTCAAAAGAAAATTGGCAAATTCATTTGCAATGAAGGATTTGGGAGCTGCAAAACAAATCCTTGGTACGAGGATAAGTAGAGACAGGAAAAATCACATATTAACACTGTCTCATAATGAGTACATAGAAAAGGTGTTGAAAATATTTAATATGCAGAATGCAAAACCAATTAGTACACCTTTTCCGAGCCATTTCAAACTTAGTAAGGAGATGTGCCCCAAGACCCATGAAGAAATGGAATATATGTCTAAAGTTCCATATGCATCAGCAGTTGGAGGCTTAATGTATGCAATGGTCTGCACAAGGTTTGATATTGCACACCTAGTGGGAGTTGTAAGCAGGTACATGAAAAATCCAGGAAAAGAACATTGGATGGCAATAAAATGGATTCTCAGATATTTGAGAGGTGCCAAAAATCAAGCATTATGATTTGGTGGTTCAAACATTTCTCTACAGGGATATGTTGATGCAGATATGGCAAGTGACAGAGATAATAGGAGGAGCACTACAGGATATGTATTTACTGTAGGTGGAACAACTGTCAGTTGGGTTTCAAAAATCCAAAGTGTTGTTTCACTTTCAACAACAGAAGTAGAGTATGTTGCTGCTACAGAGGCTAGTAAAGAAATTATTTGGTTACAAAGGTTTATGGATGAATTGGGTAAGAAGTATGATATGGGAAAGTTATAAAGTGATAGCCAAAGTGCCATTCATCTTCCAAAGAACTCAACATTTCATTATAGGACTAAGCACATACATCTCAAGTACCATTTCATATGATCAGTATTGGAAGATGGAGAGTTGAAGCTGGAAGAGATACACACTAGCCAGAATCGTGCAGATATGCTAACAAAAGTTGTAACCAGGGAGAAACTGAGAACGTGCTCAGTTTCAATTGGTCTTCAAGGATGACGATGAAGATGAGAAATAGCTAGGTCCAAAGAGGATTCATTGTCCAGCAAATGAAGCAGCAGTGGAGTTGCTACAATCAGTCTCCAAGTGGGAGATTGTTGGGTGTGGAGCCTGATTATCTTGTTTACTTTGTATCACAGCATTGGACCCCTGTACCCTAAATGGGGCAGAAACACCACCCATAAATTAATCACTGCCGTGGGGGGTCCAGGGGGGTGGGCAGCGACTTTATGGAGCCCCCCCCTGGTGGGGGGTTTCTGGGGCAGCGCCCCCGAAGCTAAAAACAAATGTAAAATTTCCTTGTAAAAGTATAGTAATTTCTAGTCAATTTGGGCCGTTCATTAGGCAAATGATCTGACGGTAGAATTTATGTTTAGTTTAGGGTTTTTTTCCCTAGAAGGCAACCCCTCGCTTTTATGAAGGTATTGTATTGCGTCTGTGTATTTGCATGTGTATTCTCGGAGTGAGAAATAGAGAGGGAGACTGTGAGAGAGAATAGAGGATATTACAGTGGATCTACTGTAGGTTGTGTCTCTTCATTTTGCTGGATAATAGAAAGGAAGGACTGGATGTTCGGGGTGGATGTAGCCCAAACTGGGTGAACCACGTATATCTATGTCTCTTTGGTTTTATGTGCTTGTATTTTCTGCATATTTTATGTGTTGCATTGCTCCATAATATATAATTTTCTAGCAATTTTTGGATGGAAGATACCTTCCAAGAGGAGGTTGACCTCCATGTACTTAAATATTATCTTGGGAAATATCAAATGCAAGGAACACAACTAAAGTGGAGTAACAACCCTCCAACATGTGGCTTTGGCATTGGGCATGTCAAAGAAGAGACTAATGATGTGACCGGTGCTTCATTTCAAATTTCCATAGTGCTGTCATTATTGGGAAGCCTAGATCCATATTGGGAGTCCCAACTATTAGTTGAATATTCCAGGAACCTCTTCACATGTAAGGTTCTTGATGGGCAAGTGATGGTTAGGAGATATAGAGTGGTTGATGGAGTCATCTACTTCCATGCTCAAATCTACTTGACTAAAGAATCCAATCTCAAGAAGGGGATTCTACACGTAGCTTATGAGGCACTCTTCTTCGGACATGTAGATTCCATTGAGTCTTATCACACCATCATGAAGGGATTCTATTGGGAGGATCTCAAAGAAGATGTGCACCAAGATATCAAGAGATATGTAACTTGTTTGATGTATGAGGAGGATAACAACCACCTTGCAAGGTTGTTACAATCACTTTCATTTTTTAGGGAGAAATGGGAAGGATCATCTATGGACCTCTTCACCAACTTATATACAATACATGTTAAAGGTTGTGTTTTGATGTTTATTTATCAACTAACAATGTATGTGCATTTCTTTACCATGAAATTGTATCACATTACTCCACAAGAGGGAAAGCCTCTCTTTGGGTATCACGGTCCTATCGGAACTACATTCAATGATGGGAATAACCACTTCAGGGAGGGCTTTGGGCAAGACGTGTTTTTCTTGGTTCATATTTAGCCAACACCTAATTCCCTCTACTACTTTCAAGATTTTGAGAAGCTTATGGCAGGAAGTAGGTGGTTGGATGGCCACTTATCACATCAGGTTTTGAGACAACAAGAACGAGAACAACGTTGGTCTCACTTAAAGGACTATTATCACCATCCAACATGCTACATGACACATGGTCCATCTTTATTTTGGGTCCCATATGGTGATGATACTATATTCACTATATGTAGAATGGATTGGGCAAGAGTGGTTCTTTGAACCAAAGAATGGGGTTGTTAGTGTCAGTCTTTGCAGCCTTCCTCCAGTGATCAAACATGCTCTTATAAAGTGATTTTAAGGTGTCAAGGTCAAATTTTGTCATTTCAGTGAGTCTTCAAGTAAAATTTGGTCACTAGGTATTAGGTCTAAGGTTTGCTAACACTCCTTTCAAAGTTTTCCAAATGTCGGACCATGTCACCATTCGGATGAGTGTACCATCATTCAGAGGTTGTCATCATCATGCCAGATTCCAAAGGGTCATTTTACACCTTGTTCATGCTTCAGTTGTGCCTAGGTAAGATTCATTTCCCTTTCCTAGGGTTTTGAAGGTAATTTCTCTTGGAAGTGTCAAATCGATTGCCTACCTTGCCCCATTCAGATCTCTGCAAAACTGAGCCTCATTTCCTAGACCCAAACTTGCCTTTCCTCTTGAGCTAACAAAATATTCATTAAATTCAAATCAAGACTCTTTTGTATATATACCTAGCCTAAAATAATTTTTCATTTAAGTCATCTCAAGCCTCATTGATCATTTTTTTGTTGAGATTGACAAGGAGAGACCCCTCTCCCGATCTGGTAGGGCTAGCTACCAGGTTAAGCGTGGTTTGATGTTACCCTAGATTCTGCCTTTCTCAGCCTGAGGTAGATTTAGGCCATAACATAGTGGCGACCATACTGGGGAAAAAAGTTTGTTGTTTGCTTTATAAACTACAGACGGAGCCTGAAGTTAGCCAGGTAGCCTTCGAACTACTCTTGCTCTACAAGTGCATAGTAGATGAATGCTGCTTCAGTCAATCTCCAATTTAGTTGATGAACTAAACATCTGGTTTCCTCAATAAGATCTAATCAAGTTCAGATCTCATTGTTGATGGTGGACAATGATCAAATACTACAAGGCTGAAATCATTCACCTGGCGATTCTAAATCAGTTTCGAGATCAGATCCAAGGACTCCTCTAGAGGATGAACCTGACCAGCAGAGACATGAAAGGAAAATATGGAAAGATCAGGTATTCAAGTCGGAATTTCATCCAAGAAATTTTGTTCTTTGTCATAAATTATTTCTTCTCTTTTCCCGAGAATGTCAAGAAGGCTTTGCAAAGTATATTATACTTGAGAAAAGATCCTCGGCCTGCATTTGATTCCTTCCCTTTTAAGATTGTGAATACCAAAGATTTGCATGCTTTTGAGCTTGATCAAGACCTTTCTTTCGAATATTGTGATGACCATCTTCAAACTAATGAACCTCAAGAGACCACGACTGATTCTATACCTTCTGTACATACCCCTATACCTTGTAAAATTCCATATCAATACAAGCCTGTGATTTTACCTCCTATATCCCATGCTTTCCCTAAAAATCATGACCTATATCTACCAAGATTTGATGGTGAACGCAACAACATCACTGCTGAGAGACATGTTCTAAATTTTGAGTCTTTTCTTGACCTTTTTTAAGTTGATGAAGAGGACGTCAGTATTAGGATTTTTTCTCTTTCTTTGCAAGGCAAAGTCAAGAGTTGGTTCAAAACATTTCCTGATGTGAACATCTCAGATTTACAGCAGTTCATCAACGTTTTCCTCGACAGGTGGGTGATCATACAGAACCCTTTCTTGATTATAGAAGAGTATAACCAGCTGAAAAGACCACCAGGGGAGACAGTACAACAGTTTTATGCCAGATTTAACCAAGTTTATTATTAGATACAAGTTAATATAAGACCTCCTCTTGGATGCGCTCTCTTGCACTACTCGGGTGCCTTTGATCCGGAAATGGAGTTTCAGCTGAGAGAAAGGAATCTTGCAACACTTGAAGAGATGCAGAACAATGCAGTAGATGTAGAGGCTCATTTGCTGATCCGAAGGGCAAAGTTGAAGGAAGAAGAGATGAAAAACATAGATCCGGAGGAATCGACATCTCTAGAGGTAAAGCTTAACATTTTGGTAAGTGAAGTGGAAGAGATGATGCAAAGGATCATCATAAGGAATGAGTATAATGTTCAAGCCCATGGCTTGCTTATTGAAGAATAACAAGTTGCTGATCCAAAACATTTTGTTTCTCATCCCAGTTGTCATAGATCTGATAATGATTGTTTTTTAGATAATCTTGGAGAAGAGAGATCTATTGATATGACATGTATGCTTGATGATGTGTTTTATACTGATGATTTGCCTCAGTTTGATCAGTATGATGATGATTATGTTCTCCAAACAGAAGCTAATCTTGCAGACAAATTAGCAGCTAGTTTGTGGAAGGAGGAAGTTCACTTTCAACAGCTTGAATACAATGTTTAGCCATCACATATCAGCTATGGAAATGATGAGGAAAGTGCAGCAAATTTTGTAGTAAGTGAAGGATATTCACCTTTTTTTTTGCCTCGTTTCAGTTCATCAGAGACAAATTTCATGCAATCTGAAATCAACTGTCGACAAGTCTTGATTTGGACCATCTTGAGGGAAATGAAAAACTTGTTCAAAACTTCTCATATCTAGATTTGCAGCCCCTAAATGCCATTGATTGTCAAGTTGCAGATGAGGACTTGGAAGCTGGCACATATGATCAAATGATGCAAGATGATTCCGTACCTTTCTGTTTTGAATCATTTCAATTGTTGAAGGGAAATTGGCATAGTAAATCTTCAAATGAGCAGCCTATAGGAAATCATGTAATCTCATCAGAACCAATAGAAAATGGGTTGCAACTGTACTTTCATGTTTTTCATGATGCAATAGTTGATGTGTTGGACGATGTCCGCAGTCAAAGTCCTTCTACATTTACTATATGTGAGCTTGAAACGTGTGCTGATATAAACTTGATCCAGCAGCTGGTTTCTTTGTCATTTTTAGCAGGAGTCTCGTCATAAAGCTCAGATCAAAGTTTGCATTTATGGTATGAGGAGAAGAAAAGTAATCCATTTGATGAGCTAAGTTCCAGTGTGCACGAACTTCAAGATCCTTATGCAGTGTTTTTGGAGGCGGATAGAGAATCCATAGTATTCAACGGATTTGTTCACAAGTTTTCATGGGAATTTCCTTTCAGTAGTTCCCTCTTGTTTTTCATAAGTAAGCACTTGCGGAGAATTCAAACAGCAGCCAAGATGCTTACATGGTTGCATTGGTTGTTCCATTTCACTTGTTCTGGGGGTGAAATAGAACAGTTAGAGTAGGTTTTGATGAATAAGCTTCATATTGAGCATATTTTCCAGTTTGTCAGTTGTGTTTAAGTATCGAGTCAGTTTTTAGTTGAGTGAGAGTCAATTTGTGTCGTCAAGTCATCAATTTTCAGTCATGCATTTCAGCTTGAGTTTTTGACTCCATTGCCCAATGGATAAAGGCATTGTCTGCTCTCCCAAAGATTTGCCATTCTTGGCACCTCCAAGGAGCTACCATCCCCATTGGAGCCAATGTTAGTGTTGTTATTTGCAGCCTTCCTCCAGTGATCAAACATGCTCTTACAAAGTGATTTTAAGGTGTCAAGGTAAAACTTTGTCATTTCAGTGAGTCTTCAAGTAAAATTTGGTCACTAGGTATTAGGTCTAAGGTTTGCTAACACTCCTTTCAAAGTTGTCCAAATGTCGGTCCATGTCACTATTCAGATGAGTGTACCATCATTCAGAGGTTGTCATCATCATGACAGATTCCAAAGGGTCATTTTACACCTTGTTCATGCTTCAGTTGTGCCTAGGTAAGATTCATTTCCCTCTCCTAAGGTTTTGAAGGTAATTTCTCTTGGAAGTGTCAAATCGCATGCCTACCTTGCCCCATTTAGATCTCTACAAAACTGAGCCTCATTTCCCAGACCCAAACTTTCCTTTCCTCTTCAGCCAACAAAATATTCATTAAATTCAAATCAAGACTCTTTTGTATATATACCTAGCCTAAAATTAGTTTTCATTTAAGTCATCTCAAGCCTCATTGGTCATTTTTTTTTTGAGATTGACAAGGAGAGAGCCCTCTCCCGATCTGGTAGGGCTAGCTACCAGGTTAAGCGTGGTTTGATGTTACCCTAGATTCTGCCTTTCTCAGCCTGAGGTAGATTTAGGCCATAACAGGGGTCATGAGAGTGCAAGTGCATTTTGGCTCCTTAATTACCATATCATTGCAACCCAATATCAACAGTTCCATATTGATCATAAATGGAGAGAGAGACGCTGAGTTGAACAAAATTATCTGTCATTTTCAGCCATCCAACTCCTATACATTGAAGAACTAGGGAATTGATGATTGTTTCAATGAGCTACAAAGGATGGCTCATTTTTCTTGGATGATAGCATGGAGATTGGGGCATCTAACATTTACCATCTCTTATGCCTTAAGGAGGCCAATGGAAAACATATAACTCTTTCCATATATGTCCCACTTTTTCATAATGCCAGCTATTTCGTTTATCTACCAAAGGCTAACTTGTATGTTTGGTAGGGGACATATCCATTGGATATTTTACAGTACCCTGGTAGTTGCTTGAGGAAAAGCAAAATTTGGAAGGGGAAGATTTTAATATTCCTAAATTAGCATGTAGCTAATTGTAATATTAATTTTTCTATTGACATCTAGTTAGATGAATAAATAGGTAAGGAGGCCCATAAATATCTTTAGTAGGCATAAAATCCCGATCATATTCATAGTTGGATAAAGAACCCTCATGTGTGAACAGGGGCTAATGCATGTGGACAAGGTCATGTTTGACCAAGTCAACAGCACTGGTATGGAGGGAATGAATCATCAATAGAGACAACCTAGTGTGAATGTGGATCGGTTTAGATAGTCAGAATAAAGCCACCTTAGGTGTGAAAGGAGAAAATGCATGGAGACTAAGTCAAGGTTGACAAATCAAACAATGTTGTAAATGGGAGAGTGGAGTTAGTGGAGTCAGCGTAGTTTTGGAGGAGGAGTCTTTGCATGAAAGTAACCTCATAAATGGGTGGGACCCATGGTGAGGAAGCTCATATAGTATATAATGAAGGGAATGGAAGCCATATGAGGCATTCATAATATTTTTTATGTTTGAGTCTTATGAATTATTGCATGCTTCATCTGTTTAGCTGGGTTTGTTGTACTGTTTAGTACAATGGTATTCTCATGCGGGAATTCCCCACTCTTCCTTGGAGGACTTGTTGAAGAATTATGAGAGGAGTATTCTGGCTTCATTTCCACCATCACACATTGGGTCAGGAAGTCACCTACAGCTATAGCATATTCCCTTGGATAAACTGCATTATTTTTCATGGTGTTGGAGTTGAAGGGTTAAAACCCCTACTTGTGAGCTAGTCTCCCAGGGAAAGGATCAATATTTCTCCCACAAAGCTAGTAAGGAGAAGTTTCAGCCATTTCTTTGTATTTTTTATCCATATGTATGCAGAGATTCAGTTAGACAACATGATGCAGCCATAGATCTGTAGATCTACTTTTTGTACCTCATGATTTTCAAGAAACCCTTGCCGGGTTATCTTAATATTGTGTAAACGAGACTAGATATCCATTTTCTCAGCTCTTTGAGTAATATATCATCAGATATATTTTTTTCTATCTTGCTGTAGAAGAAACCTTCATTAAACTGCGCTATTACTTGCTTCATAATTTCTGTGTTGTAGTAGTCATGGGGTTACAATGTTTTTCGGTTGTTCTGGGCTTGGGAGGCCTGTTTAGCTAAGCTATAATGATTTTTTTCTTATCTCCTTGTATATTTGGTTGATATAATGTATAAAATAAGGGATCCATGGGCTGGTCTTGACTGTTATAGTATAATTTTCTGAAAAATGTATTTTTGGTGCCTATATTTCTAATTTTCCCCATTTGGGAACACTACAGGATTGCACCCTTGTGAAGGATTTATTAATATTAGTTTCAAACTTGTTAAAGTATACACCTCAGATTGTAGAATTGAGATCACTACCAGGAATTTTGTACCTTGAACATTCACCATACAACTTTTAGGAATCATTTGAAGGATGATAAGGCATCCTATTGAATTATTTTGAAGCAGAACATAGGAGCATAAAAAGAGAAGTTGGAGTAGAATCCTACAAGCCTGTATCTAAGACTAAATATCTCAGACTTGTGATTGTGACAAATTCATCATTTGGAGATCAGTGTTCTGAGTACATACTACCTTTACAGTGAATTTGTTGTGACAGTGACACCTTGCAGACAATTTGTTGAAGAATCCTTGAGCAAATTATTAGAAATATTTTTGATGTCTTTTTGAAGCAGCTCATTGATATCACTTAAAGAGTTTATTGAATAACCCTTGAAGAACTTTGTGAAGCGGAATATTGAATATTCATAGAGGTCCTTGGTGAACATGATAGTTTGTTGAAGCCATTATGATGTGATCTTGGAAAAATTGTTTAAGTAAGATGAAGAGCAGTGGTGACACCTTCATGATAAGATAAGGTTGTCATTGATGAAATGATTTGGATAAGGGATTATTAAGAGTGAAGATATTGTTAGGGAAGATTACAGAAGAGATTGGGAGCCTTGAAGGTCACCACACATTTTTTGACAAATTGAAGCAGTGGGTTGGAGCCCTAGAGGATATGTGTCCTCAAGAAGACCAGGTTGGTGCCTGTACCAAAGATAGTGTTGGTGCCTCCATTTGACAAGGTTGGAGCCTTGGAAAGACCAAGTCGGTGCTTGGCATAATATAGGTTGGAGCATGGAATATTGGAGTATTAATCCAGGGTTGGAGCCCTATATCAAAATTTTACTTTAATTATTGTAAATAAGAAATCAATAAAAGTATCTATTCCATCATTGTTCATTTTTTGTTCTAAATATAAGTGATCTAACTCGTAAATTAACAATTGAAAATAAATATTGATTCACACCCCTCTTAGTATTTCCAACAATTGGAATCAGAGCCAGTACCTTCACTCAAAGCCTACCAGCTTGAAGGTTCATCATTAGAACACAAATGGAAAATCCAAGGAAGAAAGTCTCCAATAATTCTCAAGATGTGTCTTCCTCAACCATTGAAATTCAAGTGAATCAATTTGTGAAGGCTCCATTGTTCAATGGAAATTTTGATATATGGGAGGCGAGAATGAGGAATTTCTTAAATACTCAAGGAATTGAAGTTTTCAAATCAATAATTACTAATGAAACGATGGATGAAGAATCCAAGGAGTACAATACAAGAGAAATGAAGGCAATTTTGAACGGGTTACCAAATTCTGTGAAGGCCAATTTTGATAAATGTTCGTCAACAAAAGTCATATGGGAAAAACTTCATGATGTTCACTCAAAAGGAGCGTTGACAATGATCTCTAGTCAAGAAGATCATATAAAAGAATAAATAAGTCATGAATCCATCAAGGAAGCTGAAGATAAGAGATATGACAAGAATGCTAAAGATGACCTAGAAGATGAAGAGAACAAAGAAGACTTTGAAGAAGATCTCCTGAATAAACTTATGGCTTCTATGGAAGAGATTAGCAGTTTGAAAAATGAAAATGAGGAACTTAAGAAGAAAGAAAAAAACGGTAACCAAGACAAGACAAGGAAGGAAGTTGACTTTGTTAACCTTCAAGTACAAGAAAGATATGAGGAGCTCCCCAAACTTAAAGAGGAATTTCATCAAAACAAAATAAAGCATCATGAAGAAGTCATATCTATGAAAAATCAATTGGATAAGGAAAAGAAAAGGGAAGACACTTTGTCAAGGCATCTTGAACAAAGAATTATGAGCTTGAACAATATTGAAGAAGAGATTGGTCAATACAAGGAAGAGGTCTCATCTCTTAAATCTCAACTAGAAGAAAAGGATGAAGAAATATTAGAACTAAAATTAAACATCAATCTTCCCAAGGTTGAAAGATGTGAAGCTACAAGAATAAAAGAAGAAATGGAGAGTATTCTAGCAAAGGAGAATGAAGAAATCTTCATAATGAAATCAAATATCATCTCCCTTAAAATGAAAGCACATGAAGCAACAAGGATGATGGAAGAAATGAAGAAGAAATAGTCATGAAAGATGAAGATTGTGAAAAATTGAAAGGAGAAATTGTCACTCTTAAAAAGGAAGTTGTCTCGTTGAATAGGAATGTGAAAATCTCTCAAATCCTAGATGAAATCCGAAGTCATCAAAGATATCATATTGATAAATCGGGTCTTGGTTATGCAGGTGAACCTCAAGAAAGAATGATAATCCTTCAAACAACAAGGATGTGAGGAAGTCAAGAAGAAATGATACTCCCAGTTCCAACAAAGGAAACATTCAAGATGACATTAAAAGAAACCCTACTCCAAGTAGTGTTATATATCATGTCAAGAATACAAAAGGAAATGAATATCATCAAAGAAGAAATTTTGCAATAATAAGTCATGATTTCTTACTCATGAACAAGATAGAGTGTTTCAATGTCCATAACATTGGACATATGTCACGTGAGTGTAACTTTAATTGGGTCTCTAAAACCATGACAACCAAGCCAGAGAATAATGTTACACAAGTATGGAGAGGGAAGCAAATTGGGTCCAAAATTCCCTTGAACACTCCAACCAACAACACAATTTGTTGACTTGATGAAGTCATCCTTGATATTCCAACTATTTGATGGTGATACTCTGCCAAAAAGAGATGCTACAGTTAGGGGGAGATTTGTGACACTTGAGCTTATGATTCTTAAGAATTCCCTTGATGAGTCACACATGGACAATCATTCTTTGATAGATCATCTCTCGAGAGAAACTCCATTGAATAAATGTAGACACATCTATCATGGACCACATTGCAAGAAGGAATAGCACCATGACAAGGGGATTAATATACCTATGAAGAATTACTATTGATGAAGAAAATAAGCAATTCGACATGGGGAGTACTTGAGCACCACGTTTGCCATTGATGTCAATGGGGGAGAGAATTTTGGAAGGGAACGTATATTTCCATCAATGAAAAAGGGGGAGATTGTTAATCAAGGTTGTCATTGATGTTAATATGACATCGAATGAGATGTCAATATTATTGAGATGTCTGGTTCGAGAAGATGATGTCATAACTCTTGTTTGATAAAAATACCATCAATTAATATATCAAGCCACTAAAGAATAATTCTTAAGAAGTTCCAAGTGCCAAGTGTCAATCATATGCCTTGTTTGGTGATCTAGATATTAAGTACCATTAAAGTATATAATAGCCCATGATGACATATGGCAGACTACACTTGATGACATCATCCCTTGATGACATATGGAGGACTACACTTGAAGATGTCATACACTTAAAAAATGACCACACTTGATGATGACACTTGATGGGGTCTTGATAACATGGTTGGATATATTTTGATGATTGGAAGAATGCTTTGGAGCTGTTGATAAATTAATAAAGGTTGTATGATGACATATCACTGGACTAATATATTATGACATTGTTGACACATGATGCTACATGAATACTGCACTCCTACATAATGACTCTATGATCCTATGATAACATTGATAACAATGAAGAAGCCAAGAATGAAGAATCCACATTGTTCCAAACATTTTTATGTAGAAAATTTAAGAACAGTCACAAAGAAAAATATTTTTTCCAACCTTATAGATAATATTTCAACATGGGACTTGGACCATCTTAAAGAGGATTTTTTCCTCTTTCCCATGATCCCTTATTTTTCCTGAAACTCCTAGTAGTTTGTGAGATATGGAATAATTAAGACTAAGAAAATTATATTTAGTAGTGAGCCAACCTACACTTTCTCTCTCAAGTCAGCCCTCCAAAAAGCCACGTCCCCTCATTCCAATAGAAAATATGTATATATGGGTTTGTACTCCCTCCTTTGGGTCAAGGATTTCGGTGGAAAAACATAGAAAATCCAGAAAAAGTAGAAGTGTCAAGGAGGATGAGGAAGATAAAATACATAGACTATTTTGGGAAATTTTTGTATTCAGAGTTGTTACTACTACACAGTGAAACTAAGATTATAAATATAAAAATCAGACCTGTGGTTTATTGTTTTGGCATATCTTCAAATTCAGAAATACATAGCTCATTTTTTTTGGTGTGTCACAGTGATATGCACCTAAAGTTATTTAACAACTCGGACCAAGGTTATTTTTGTAGAAAAATCAACATTTTGGATTTATATTGTAGAGATTAGTTCAAATTTATTGCAGATTACAGTTCAATTAAGGTTTGGACCTAACCTCACCTCAAGGCCTGTGACAAAGATTGCGGATTTTTGGACTGAAATGCGACAAGCTACAAGAGCTTTTTTTTTAGACCTTGCCAAGGTTTAGACCCATAGGATGGCAATGTTATGAAGGATTTCCTAATCTCAAGTTCAAACTTAATAAATTCTATGCCTTGGATTGCAGAATTGAGATCACTACCAGCACTATTGTACCTTGAACAATCACCATACAACTTTTGGGCATAATTTGAAGGATGACAAGGCATCCTATTGAATTATTTTGAAGCAGAGCATAGGAGCATAAAAAGACGAGTTGGAGAAGACTCATACAAGCCCATATCTGAGACTAAATATATCATACTTGTGACTGTGACAAATTCATCATTTGGAGATTAGTGTTCTGAGTACATACTACCTTTGTAGTGAATCTGTTGTGACAGTGACACCTTGTAGAAAAATTGTTGAACAATCCTTGAGAAGCTTATTAGAAATCATTTTGAAGTCTTGTTGAAGAAACTCATTGATATCACTTGGAAGAGTCTATTTAAGAACCCTTGAAGAACTTTGTGAAGTAGCATATTGAAGATTCATAAAGATCCTAGGTGAACATGATATATTGTTGAAGACATTATGATGTGATATTTGATAAATTATTTAAGTAACATGAAGAGAAGTGGTGACACCTTCATTAAAAGATATGGTTGTCATTGATGGAATTATTTTGAGAAGGAATTTTTGAGAGTGAAGACATTGTGAGGGAAGATTACAGAAGAGATTGGGAGCCTTGAAGATCATCAAGCTTATATTGATAAATTGAATCAGTGGGTTGGAGCCCTAGAGGATAGGTGTCCTTAAGAAGACCAGGTTGGTGCCTGTACCAGAGATAGGGTCGGATCCCTAGAGGTTGGTGCCTCAATTTGACAAGGTTGGAGCCTTGGATAGACGAAGTTGGTGCTTGGCATAATACAGGTTGGAGCCTGGAAGATTGGAGTGTTAATATAGGGTTGGAGCCCTATATCATTATTGTACTTTACTTATTGTAATTAAGAAATTAATAAAAGTATCTATTCCATTATTTTTCATTTTTTGTTCTAAATATAAGTGATCTAACTGGTAAATTAACAATTGAAAAGAAATATTGATTCACCCCCATCTTAGTATTTCCAACTGTGGGATACTATAGTGCACAAGTTCTCTCTCTCTCTCTTTCTCTCTCTCAAATTATTTTCTCATCTATGGAACAAAATGAAATTGAATAGAATAGAACCTCTTTTCCTCCTAGTGGATAGATTATAACACAAATCGATAGCCTACTAGTGGTTAAGTTTGACTCTATCAACTATTAATTAGAGAGTAAAAATAATTATAGAGTTTTATTCATCATTTCACATGGC
Source organism: Pinus albicaulis (assembly GCA_034641835.2). NCBI lineage: Eukaryota > Viridiplantae > Streptophyta > Pinopsida > Pinales > Pinaceae > Pinus > Pinus albicaulis. The sequence goes on from CM076578.1 coordinate 1,291,096,541, forward strand.
TAGCCCACTTACCCATGAATAATTAGGGATGATGTGGCATCCATATGAATCATGGTCATGAAATCAAGAAGGTTAACTTCCACGTGGCATAATTATTTTATACATAGTCCGGTGGAAGGAATTATTGCACTATTAGAAAGTTTTGTGTGTGTATAATATCCTTAGGTGGTGTGATAATTAAGTATAACAGTTTCACCAACCAAAAAAAATGATGATTGATGTCTGAAGCCACTTTTAAAAGGTTTTTTTTGTCGCCGCAACAAACACCCTCCAAAATTTCACTTACAATTGAATTTTGGGGCCTACTTAGGATGTCATCCCATGGTCACTTCAATTTTTTCTAATGTTTTGAAAAGTATTAAGTACTCTCACACATGTTATTTTTATGATGAATTCACAAACACACACATCTTTCTATGCAAGTTGAGATGATAATTTCACAACTCATGAAGGAAAGGCTTGTGAAATTACTAGTTATAGCGACTACACGATACATCACGATAGTGTAATTTGCAATAAATTTCAACAATTATTCCACACTCTCTATTGATAGTATCCCTACTTCGATTGCAATTTCACTTTCATTTTCATTCACGAGTTTTCTCAACTGTCACTTTGGCAGACCATTGTTTTCGAACGTGTCACTTTCACATTTGTGATTGTGATTTTTTTGCTCGCATTCATTTTAATAGTTTTATTTTTTATGTTATCTTCACTCTCACATGTGTCTCTTCCAATTTATTTAAGATTTTCCAAGTTTTATTTGGACTTTTCACTTACTTTCCCAAGAGTCGTATTTTGGCATGGGAAGTATTGCACATCATAAAAGGAGGGGTTATGGTTCATTTTGAGGGGAAAATTTGGGTTAAACGGGTCCTATTTATCATATAGGCTTGTATTATATCCATTCCCAAAGTTTCATGCATTGTAATACTAGTTTCATCACTATCATCACAAAGTAGTGTCACACCTAGTCGAAGGGAGTCAATTGTGCATTCTTAAAGGAAAGTTCAGATGCATTCTCTTGCACTATTTTCTCTTATTTATCATAAATACATACATTAGACTTATTCCCCAATTATTGTATTATCATACAAGTGTCATTACTATCATCGTAAAGTGTACCCTAAGTGTTGCATTTGGAGGAGAGATTATTTCATCATCCCATTAAGGGGATCATGTTGTTTCTAGGTGTTGAGTGCTAAATGTTGTGTCATTGATTATTTTGAGTGCCTGATTGTATTCAATTCCTACATCAGTACTATATTTACCTCATTGATCCCACATATAGCCAAATTTCAAAAGATCCCTTTCCCAACCAACTTGACCTCTCTTAGCCTACTTAAACTGTGCATTACACAATTGCAATCCTATTACCATTACCTCCTAGAACTGTGAAATACATACATCCTACCTTCAAGGACTTTGAATTGTGTAGTAATAATGCTCAACCCTAGCCCCTTGACCTCCAAAAATTTATAGATCATACTCCCAGTTA